>CM022300.1:180513640-181113640 GCA_011799875.1 Thinopyrum elongatum
AAGAAACTGCCATCACACTTTGCACTTGATTCACCTTCTGTTTTGAGTAGACTTGCAACGCCACCACATGTTATTAATCCTATTATGTCGCAAGTCATTGATGATGCTACTTTTTCTATGAATGATACTCATGATGATGCTAGTACCTTGCTTGATGATAATGTGCCACTAGGTGAATTTCTTGATGAACAACTTGCTAGAACTAAAGCTTTTGAGAATGCTGAAACTGGTGAAATTATTGAAACTGATGAAGAGCTTGAAACTAAAAATCTTGAAACTCCTATTAGATCTAGTTCTCCTATTAGATCTAGTTCACCTTCTGTTTTGAGTAGACTTGCAACGCCACCACATGTTATTAATCCTATTATGTCGCAAGTCATTGATGATGCTACTTCTGCTATGAATGATACTCATGATGATGCTAGTACCTTGCTTGATGATAATGTGCCACTAGGTGAATTTCTTGATGAACAACTTCCTAGAACTAAAGCTTTTGAGAATGCTAAAACTGATGAAATTATTGAAACTGATGAAGAGCTTGAAACTGAAAATCTTGAAACTCCTATTAGATCTAGTTCTCCTAGATATGAATTGCCTAAGATACCGGAAGGTTATGTTATAGATGAGGAGACAACTAGAGACTTTCTTGCTTGCAATGATAGGGATGATCTTAAGAAATTATTATGCAAACTGAAAGAAAAATCTTTGAATGCTAGAATGAAATATGATCCTAAGTTTGTACTTCACCTATCTTTGTTGATGATAAGGATTATGAATTCTCTGTCGACCCAGAGTTAATTACCTTGGTTGAATCTGATCCTTTCCATGGTTATGAAACTGAAACTGTTGTGGCACACCTTACTAAGTTGAATGACATAGCCACCCTTTTTGCTCATGATGAGAAAATTTGCTATTATTATATCCTTAAGTTATTTCCGTTCTCATTAAAGGGTGATGCTAAGAATTGATATAATACTGTTGCTCCTGGTTGTGTGCGTAGTCCCCAGGATATGATTTACTATTTCTCTGGAAAAAAATTCCTGCTCATAAGAAACAAGCTGCCTTACAGGAAATATTTAACTTTGTGCAAATTGAAGAAGAGAGTCTCCCACAAGCTTGGGGGAGGCTTCTCCAATTGCTTAATGCTTTGCCTAATCATCCTCTTAAGAAAAATGAAATACCTGATATCTTCTATAATGGACTAACTGATGCTTCTAGGGATTTCCTAGATAGTTGTGCTGGTTGTGTTTTCAGGGAACAAACCGTTGAACAAGCTGAAGAATTATTGAATAACATATTGAAAAATTATGATGATTGGACTCTTCCGAAACCACCGCCTAAACCCACTCCGAAGAAGAGTGGTATCTTATATCTCAGTCCTGAAGATATGCAAGAGGCAAAGAAATGTATGAAGGAAAAAGGTATTAAAGCTGAGGATCTAAACATTTTACCTCCTATTGAAGAAATACATGGGCTTGATACACCACCACCACCTAAGGTTGTAGAGGTAAATACCTTAATGAAATTCAATGACAATGACAATCCTTATAATATGCATCCTAGTCAATGCCTTTATGAGTTTGATAATTACATTAAAAAGCAAGACCATTTCAATGCAAATGTTATGAAACAATTAAAATACAACTCTGATATGATTGCTCACTTGACTGACTTGTTATTTAGAATTACCAATGGTGTTAGAGGTGTAGGAAAGCATGCCTCTATGGTTCAAACTCAACGAGAACAAGTTGCCAAATCTCAAAAAGAATTGCTTGATGAAATGAACAATAATATCAATGATCATGCTGTCAGAGTAATGACTAGAGGAGGTAGAATTACTCAGGAACCACTTTATTCTGAGGGACACCCTAAAAGAATTGAACAAGAATCTCAAAGAATTAACACCGATGCACCTAGTCCTTCTAAAAAGAAGAAGAAGAAAAACGATAGGACTTTGCATGCCTCTAGTGAACCTAAAGTAGAAAAGCCTCCTGATAATGATAATGATGTATCTATTTCTGATGCTGAAACTCAATCTGGTAATGAACACTCACCTACTGATAATGAAAAATATAATGATGAGGTTCATGAAGACACTCAAACAAATAATAAAGAACCAGATAATGATGTTGAAATAGAACCAGCTGTTGATCTTGATAACCCACAACCTAAAAATAAAAGATATGATAAAAGAGACTTTGTTGCTAGAAAACATGGTAAGGAAAGAGAACCATGGGTTCAAAAACCTATGCCCTTTCCACCTAAATCAACTAAGAAGAAGGATGATGAAGAATTTGAACGCTTTGCTGAAATGATTAGGCCGGTCTTTTTGGGCACTCGTTTAACTGATATCTTAAAGATGGCCCCTTACACAAAGTATATGAAAGAAATCATCACCAATAAGAGAAAAATACCGGAAGCTGAAATCTCCACCATGCTTGCTAATTATTCTTTTAAGGATGGTGTACCTAAAAAACTTGGAGATCCGGGAATACCAACTATACCTTGCTCCATCAAAAGAAATTATGTGAAAACTGCTTTGTGTGATTTAGGAGCTGGTGTTAGTGTTATGCCTTTCTCTTTATATAAAAGACTTGATTTGAATAAACTCACACCTACTGAAATATCTTTGCAAATGGCTGACAAATCAACTGCCATACCTATCGGTATTTGTGAGGATGTGCCCGTTGTTGTTGCAAATGTTACTATCTTAACTGACTTTGTTATACTTGAGATGCCCAAGGATGACAACATGCCGATTATCCTTGGTAGACCCTTCTTGAATACTACAGGGGCTATTATCGATTGCAATAAAAGCAAAGTCACTTTTCATATCAATGGTAATGAGCATATGGTGCGCTTTCCAAAGAAACAATTCCAATTGAATGGTATTAATGTCATTGAAAATTCTCCGACAATCACTATTAGAAGTTTTCAACTACCTTTACCTACTGCCAAAAAGAAATATGAAATGCTTATTGTTGGGGACGTGCATATCCCCGTTGAGGTAACCTAGTGTTTTACGAAAGTTCTTCGGTTCTATGCTAATCGAAAGTGGTTGTTAATAAGACTTGATCAACCTTATTAATGGATCATTTTTAAGAGGTATGAAGTCGATGAATTAAGTAGGCACTACTTTCTATCCTTACTTTTATTTTATGTTTTTCTTAGTTAAATAAAATAAAATGCCATGTTTTATCTGTTTTCTGAATTTCCCTTGCAATAAAAAATGACCCAAAAATAAAAGTTCTCAGAATGCTTTGAAAATTTAATACGATTTTTTTCTGAATATTTCTGAATTTTTGATGCAAATAACATCAGAGGGGGGTGCACCAGGTGGGCACAACCCACCTGGGCATGCCAGCAGCCCCAGGCGCGCCCTGGTGGGTTGTGGTCTGCTGGCGCACCCAGGTGGGTTGTGGTCCCCACGTGGGCCCCCTCACTTATCTCTTTAGCCCATGTCATCACCTACCTCCAGAAAAAATTCACCATTGCTCTCTCTCTCTCGTGTTCTTGATCTCAAACCCGTGGATTTCGATCTCTTTGCTTGAAGCTCCGTTTCCGAAACTGTTTTGGGGGATTGCTACTTGGTATGTGACTCCTCCATTGGTCCAATTAGTTTTTGCTTTAGTGGTTTATATTTTGAATAATTAGCTACTCTTGGTGCTGCTGTAGATGAGCTTGCATGTTGAATTCTTAGAGTTCTAAGTATTTTGGGTGCTTGATATGGCCTCTATGCATCCCCATGAGTAGTTGCTATCAATCTTGTGAAGTTTTGTTGACAAAAAATTTTGTGACCCAAAAATTTTCAGAAAATTGTATGCAAATATGATGAACCTCTTTGGAAGGAGTTCTTCGAGGAGGAGGTCCTCGGAGGCATCTTCTAGTAGCAGCTCAGTTCGTCGGTCTTATGTTGAACCAAGTGCAAGTTCTATACGGGATGCCGCTACCAAATCATGTTTATGGCCGTGCGACGATTTCATGATCATGGCCGGTATTAAAGAAGAATTTGATCAATATATCCATAACGCCGAGCTCGGTCCCTACATTGAAGATAAGTGCAACCAACATCTCAGCCTCACTGAATCATTTACTAAAGGATTTAAATTCCATCCTTGTGAGTTTAGAGTGTCATTTAAACTGTATGACAATCGATTTACTCTACCTCTAGAGACATTTGCTAACTACTGCAAGATTCCATTTTGGGGTTCGCTGGATGAACCACCAAGCTCTGAGTATGAGATATTCTTGACTATCCTTTGCTATGGTGAGACTAAAGGAGTGACGCAAGGTAGAATAAAGAGCATTCATTTTCCCTCAATTCAATACTTTGCTCTATTTAATGGAAAATGCATCGTAGGCAAACAAGATTGTAGTACACTTTGTGCTCCTGACTTGAGCCTCATACGCACCACTCTCACCGGTGTCAAATGTTATAACCTTGGAGCGATTGTGGCACGCAGGTTGCAACACAACACTGGTAGTGGATATTTTTATGGTGGGATTTATGCCACACGTTTAACAAGGGAGCTGGGTATTTCACCTTGGCCTTATGACCCTATCCTACCCACGCAGTACTTAGACTTTGACGCCATGAAATGCCATAAGTTCCTTACTGGTGAAATCAATAATTATACATATAACCTGTTGTTTAATAAAAAGTCTGTTGTGGACACCTTTTTGCCTGCGCCTGCTCTCTTTGATGTTCACAGCAAGGGAAGATATTTTGTTCTTGAGAGCGAGGCCCACGCGCACAAAGTAGAGGTTGTAGCTGCTCGGCGGGCCGAGGAGGCTGCACCTAGAGCGTCCGTGAGCTACCACTCTAACTACTACGCAAGCTACTGATGGTGATCACCAAGCTAGGCCAAAAGCCTAAGCTTGGGGGAGTACGTATTGCCACCGACATTACATTCATTGTTCACACATCTCATTCCAGTTGTCGGTGTTCATACTTTTTATTGTATCATCCATGTTAGATTTATTTTCTCGCTTTTTTCTTGTGTGTTCGAAAAAGTTTGAGAAAATACAAAAAAAATATTTCCTGCTTCTTTTCGGTTTTTCTTTCTAGTTTAAATAGCTTTAGTATCAAAAGAAAACCCAAAAAGATTTCTCGATTCTTCTTCTTGCTTGTTGGGAGCTTTCCCGTGTAAATAGTTTTTCTCGTTTTTGTTTTTCCTGTTTTAATTTGCTTTCTTCTAGAAAAAATGAAAAACTCCAAAAACATTTTAGTGTGTTTCTCTGAAATTCTTTTCTTTTTATTGAGTCATACCAAGGAGAAGACCACGATGAAATTGTTGAGTGGCTCTCATATGCATTATTGTTGATCTAACAAAGAGCCCAAATTACCTTGTCTTCTCCTTTGAATAAAATGTTTGCAGATTCCAGCTTAGTCCACGACACTCTTGCACTATTATTATTTTCACATCATTTGGTCGTGCAAGTGAAAGGCAATAATGATGATATTTGATGAACTGGCTGTGGCAGGGAGAAACAGGTATGAACTCAACTTGTTCTGTTTTTGTAAATATGTTTAACCTAGTATCCATGATTCAGCCTATTATGATTAAACATGTTTGCAATGACCCTCAGAGATTATAGTTTCTCATGCCATGCTTAAGTAGCTAGGAGTGGATAATGATTTATCTTGGATGTCAACATTGCGTTAAAATGATTGTGATGTAGTATGATGATATGGTATCCTCCTCTGAATGTTTGAGTGGCTTGACTTGGCACATGTTCATGCATGTAATTGAATCAAAACCAACATAGACTCTATGATATTTATGTTCATGGTGTTCATATCCTACTCATGCTAGTATCCAATATTACTTATGCGTAATGCATGTTCATGACCGTTTTTGCTCTCTAGTTGGCCGCTTCTCAACCTATTTGCTAGCCTTCGCCTGTACTAAGCAGGAATACTGCTTGTGCATCAAAATCCTGAAACCCAAGTTATTCCAGATGAGTCCACCAAACCTACCTATATGCGGTATTACCCTCCCGTTCTAAGTAAATTTGCATGTGCCACCTCTAAAAACTTCAAATAAATATCCTTTTTGTGTGCCTGGATTATTCATAGAGCAACAGGAGGTAGTCAGTATCTTCCATGCTAAGCGGGTTATTCTCATGATGAGTGTTTAGTCACTCGTCCTTGCACGAGAGGGGCGGTAATAGGGATTCCCAGTGCCAAATTCAAAATTGCAAATAATTAAACAAAACTCCCCTAGGATTGTTGTTGGTATGGACGGTACCCGTGGATTCGGTTAGCCGTGGAGTGTGTTTGTTGGTGGAGGGGGAGTAAACCTTTACTTTTTATCGCTTGGGAACTGCCACTAATGTGTTTAGCATGGAATATACCGATAACTAATGGTCGCGAAGTAAACAAGAAGGGTGCATTTCTCAAAATTTCATTTACCTTTGTTTTAAAATTTTGAGCTCTGGCACCGCTGCAAATCAGTGCTTCCCTCTACGAAGGGACTAACTATTTACTTTTATGTTGTGTCATCACCTTCTCAAATAAGCGCCAGATCCTGAGAGCACTATTGTCATCCTCATGCATTGTTTGTAGCTAATGTTGGGTGCATCATGACTGGATCTTTTCTACCATGAATTACAATGTTTAGTCGCTGCTTGAACTTTGGAGGTGCTCTGCATTTATGTTTTGCGGTCTCAGAAAGGGCTAGCGAGATACCACTATTGTCATATTATATCATGGTTGTTTTGACAAAGTGTTGTCATTTGAGATATCTTATTATTGCTCGCTAGTTGATTATGCCATTGATGTGAGTTAATGTAATTTTTAAGAGCTATTGTCGACATGGTTAGTCATGATCTTTGCTGAAAACCTGGGTGCTACTTAAGCTTATTTATGTAAACAAGAGCAAAAGAGTTCATAAAAGTTTTTCTTTTTCACTTTCAGTTTGTCAACTAAATTGCTTGAGGACAAGCAAAGGTTTAAGCTTGGGGGAGTTGATACGTCTCCGTCGTATCTACTTTTCCTAACGCTTTCCTCTTGTTTTGGGCTCTAATTTGCATGATTTGAACGAAACTAACCCAGACTGACGCTGTTTTTAGTAGAACTACCATGGTCTTGTTTTTGTGCAGAAATAAAAGTTCTCGGAATGGCACAAAACTTTTTGGAGAATTTTTATGGAATAAAAGAAAAAATACTGGAGCCAAGAAACACCGGAGGGGGGCCCCTGGGTGAGCCCAACCCACCAGGGCGGGCCCCCCTCCTGGCGTGCCCAGGTGGGTTGTCCCCACCTGGTGGCCCCGCAGACCCTGATTCCAATGCTATAAATTCACATTTTCGGAGAAAAAATGAGGGAGAAAGAATTATTGCGTTTCACGAGACGGAGCCACTGCCACCTCCTATTCTTCATCGAGAGGCCAGATCTGGAGTCCGTTCGGGGCTCCGGAGAGGGGGATCTTCGATCTTCGTCATCACCAACCCTTCTCCATCGCCAATTCCATGATGCTCCCTGCCGGGAGTGAGTAATTCCTTCGTAGGCTCGCTGGTCGGTGAGGAGTTGGATGAGATTCATCATGTAGTCAAGTTAGTTTTTTTAGGGCTTGATCCCTAGTATCCATTATGTTCTGAGATTGATGTTGCTATGACTTTGCCATGCTTAATGCTTGTCACTTTGGGCTCGGGTGCCATGATTTCAGATCTGAACCGTTTATGTTATCACCATTATATCTATGTTCTAGATCCGATCTTGCAAGTTATAGTCACCTATTACGTGTTATGATCCGTAAACCCTGGAGTGATAGTAGTCGGGATAATTTCCGGTGATGACCGTAGTTTGAGGAATTCATGTATTCACTATGTGTTAATGCTTTGTTCTGGTTCTCTATTAAAAGGAGACCTTAATATCCCTTAGTTTCCAATAGGACCCCGCTGCCACAGGAGGGTAGGACAAAAGATGTCATGCAAGTTCTTTCCATAAGCATATATGACAATTTACGGAATACATGCCTACATTATATTTATGAACTGGAGCTAGTGCCGTATCGCCCTAGGTTATGACTGTTATATGATGAATATCATCCAACGAGTTCACCGATCCAATGCCTACGAATTTCTCTTATATTATTTTTGCTAAGTTACTACGGCTATCGTTACTGTTACACTTGCTAGAAAATCATTGCTATCACTGTTACTATTGCTATTGCTACTACTATCAGAACTATCATACTACTTTGCTACTGATCACTTTGCTGCAGATAATTAATCTCCAGGTGTGGTTGAATTGACAACTCAGCTGCTAATACTTGCAAATATTCTTTGGCTACCCTTGTGTCAAATCAGTAAATTTGGGTTGAATACTCTACCCTCGAAAACTGTTGCGATCCCCTATACTTGTTGGTTATCACTATTCACCATTCTTCATCGTGTATGGAGCAGAAGCTGTTCTCCCCAGCGACCTTATCCATGACACACGTCGAGTGCGCATGTATGAAGAAAAGATAGCCAAGCTAGATCGGCAAGATGACCTAGACGCCCTGGAAGAAGAGAGCGACAAAGCTTGGGCTCGTTTTGCTTTTTTATCAGCAACAAGCCCGACGCTACCAGAGTAGGGAAGTTTGGGTGAAGGCATACAATGTTGGCGAACTCGTCCTACGCCTCCCGGAGAAGCAGAAACATAAACTATCACCCAAATGGGAGGGTGATGCGGCTTGAAACTGCGTCGGTATTTCCCCAAAGAGGAAGGGATGATGCAGTACAGCTACGGTAGGTATTTCCCTCAGTTATGAAACCAAGGTATCAATCCAGTAGGAGAACCAAGCAACACTATGTAAACGGTACCTGCACATAAAGAACAAATCCTCGCAACCCAACGCGTAAGAGGGGTTGTCAATCCCTCCTCGGTAAAAAGATAGATTGGTTTGTATGTGGTTGGATAAATAGATATGAATAAAATGCAAAATAAAAGATGCAAATAAAAAGTGCAGCAAATTATTTTTGGGTTTTTGGAATGATAGATCTGAAAACAAATGCGGTGGAAAATAGATCTGAAAGCAATATGATAAAAGATAGACTCGGGGGCCGTAGATTTCACTAGTGGCTTCTCTCGAGAAAATAGCACACGGTGGGTAAACAAATTACTGTTGGGCAATTGATAGAAGATCGAATAATTATGACGGTATCCAAGGCAATGATCAATATATAAGCATCGCGTCCAAGATTAGTAGACCGACTCCTGCCTGCATCTACTACTATTACTCCACACATCGACCGCTATCCAGCATGCATCTAGTGTATTAAGTTCATGGAGAAACGGCGTAATGCAATAAGAACGATGACATGACGTAGATAAGATCTATTCATGCAGGAATAGACCCCATCTTGTTATCCTTAATAGCAATGAGATATACGTGCCTCGCTACCCCTTCTGTCACTGGGTGAGGACACCGCAAGATCGAACCCATCACAAAGCACCTCTTCCCATGGCAAGAAAAATCGATCTAGTTGGCCTAACTAAAGCAAAGATTCGAAGAAGAAATATGAGGCTATAAATAATCATGCATATAAGAGATCAAAGAAAACTCAAATAATATTCATGGATATAGATCTGATCATAAACTCAAAGTTCATTGGATCCCAACAAACAGACCGCAAAAAGGTTTACATCAAATATATCTCCAAGAGACCATTGTATTGAGAAGCAAAAAGAGAGAAGAAGCCATCTAGCTACTGCCTACGGACCCTTAGGTCTATGGCGGACTACTCACACATCATCGGAGAGGCACCAATGAGGATGATGAACCCCTCCGTGATGGTGTTAGATTGGATCTCATGGTTCTGGAACTTGCGGCGGCTGGAATTGTGTTTCATCTGCTCCCCTAGGTTTTCTGGAATATTTTGGAATTTATAGGGCGAAGAGGCGGTGCAGGAGACCTCCATGGGCCCCATGATACATCAGGGCACGCCAGGGGCCTCTGGCGCACCCTGGTGTATCATGGGCCCCACGGGCCTCCCCCCAGGTGCTTTCTTGGCCCCCAAGGTGTCTTCTGGTCCAAAAAATCTCCAAAAAGTTTTGCTGCGTTTGGACTCCGTTTGGTACTGATATTCTGTGAAGTAAAAAACAAGCAAAAAACAACAAGTGGCATGGGGCACTATGTCAATAGGTTAGTCCCAAAAAATGATATAAAGTTGCCATAAAATAATTGTAAAACATCCAAGAATGATAATATAATAGCATGGAACAATAAAAAATTATAGATACGTTGGAGACTTATCAGCATCCCCAAGCTTAATTCCTGCTCGTCCTTGAGTAGGTAAATGATAAAAACAAAAAAATTGATGTGGAATGCTGCCTAACATGTTCATCACATATTCTTTTCTTTTGTAGCATGGACATTTGGACTTTTAGATGGTTCAAAGCAATAGTCTATATTTGACATGATAATTTCAATACTCTAGCATATCAGCAAGCTACCATGTCTTTCAAAATATCAACACTAAAGAAAGTTATCCCTAGCCCATCATGCTCAATCATTGATCCATTCATGAAACACACTCGAATATTAGCTACATCCAATGCACAAGTATGATCATAGTGCTCCCTAGTTGGTGCTTTATAAGAGAAGATGGAGACTCAAATAAAAAAAAATTGCATAAAGTAAATAGATAGGCCCTTCGCAGAGGGAAGTAGGGATTTGTAGAGGTTCCAGAGCTCAAAGCTTAAATTGAGAGATAAAATATTTTGAGAGGCATGCTTTTCCCGTCAACGAAAATGACCTAGTAATTCCCAACACTTTTCATGCTAGATATATCATAGGTGGTTCCCAAACTTAAAATAAAGTTTATTTCTTTTTCCACCATACTTTCACACTCCACGGCTAGCCGTATCCACGGGTACCGTCCATACCAACACTTTCCAAGGAATTTATTATTTGAAAACATATAGTAAATTTCTTTTTTATTTCGGGACTGGGCATCCCTATTACCGCCACACTCTCGTGCAATGACAAGTGAATAAACACTCATCTTGAGAATAACACATCTAGCATGGAAAATATTGGCCACCCCTGCCGCTTCATGAGCGGTACGGGCACACAAAAAATAAATTCATTTTCAAAATTAGAGTTGGCACATACAAATTTAGTTAGAATGGCACGGAAATACCGCATATAGGTAGGTATGGTGGACTCATATGGCAAAACTGGGTTTAAGCATTTTGGATGCACAAGTAGTATTTCTACTTAGTACAAGTGGAGGCTAGCAAATAGATTGAGAAGCAACCAACCAAGAAACAAAAATTCACATAAGCGAGCATTGAGCATAACTAACACCGAATAATGCACCACAAGTAGGATGTAATTTCATTGCATAACTATTGACTTTCATGCTTGCATAGGGAATCACAAACCTTAACACCAATATTCTTACTAAAGCATAATTACTCACCAACATGACTCATATATTACTATCATCATATCTCAAAACTATTACAAAGAATCAAGTTTATTTTGTCCAATGATCTTCATGAAAGTTTTTTATTATATCCCTCTTGAATATCTATCACTTTGGGACTAATTTCATATATTGTAATTACTTTTGACAAGCTCAAATAAATTTAAGTGAAGAACATGAGCATAAAAAAATCATCTCTCAAAATAATATAAGTGAAGCATGAGAGAATTTCTTCAAAAATTTACTAACTCTCAAATTAATCTAAGTGAAGCATGAGAGTATTTCTTCAAAAATAATAAAGCACGCCGTGCTCAAAAAGATATAAGTGAAGCACTAGAGCAATTTCATATCTCAATTTTTTTAAGTGAAGCATATAGAGCAATTCTAACTAATCATAACATAATTTTGGCTCTCTCAAATAGGTGTGTCCAGCAAGGATACTTGTGACAAACTAAAAAGCAAAACAAGTAAAGACTCATATAATACAAGACGCTCCAAGCAAAACTCATGATATGTGATGAATAAAAATATAGCTCCAAGTAAAATATCGATGGTCGTTAGAAGAAAGAGGGGATGCCTTCCGGGGCATCCCCAAGCTTTGTTGCTTGGTTCTCCTTGAATATTAACTTGGGGTGCCATGGGGCATCCCCAAGCTTAGGCTCTTGACACTCCTTATTCCTTCATCCATCGTGATCTCACCCAAAATTTGAAAACTTCAATCACACAAAACTTAACAAAAACCTTCGTGAGATCCGTTAGTATAAGAAAACCAATCTTTACTTTAAGTACTGTTGCAAACCCATTCAAATTTTGTTATTGCATTATATCTAGTATATTCTAACTTTACCATGGCTTATACTGCCCGATACAATCCAAAGATTCATCAAAATAAGCACACAATGCAAGGAAAACAGAATCTGTCAAAAACAGAACAGTCTGTAAAGATGCGAATTTTACTCATAGTTCTGTAACTCCAAAAATTCTGAAAAGTAGGACAACATAGGCAATTTGTATATCACACTTTTGTAAAAAATTCAAAATGTTTCGTCGCTTCAGTGAATTTAGACAATTCCGTTATTGGATGCAAAAGATTTTGTTTTTCAACAGAATCAAATCAACTATCACCCAAAGCTATCCCAAAGGCTTTACTAGGCACAAGCACTAATTAAAGCATAAAAACACAATCATAACAGAGGCATAATTGTGCAAACACTCAAGAACAAAAAGAAAAAGGCAAAAATTATTTTATTCATTGGGTTGCCTCCCAACAAGCGCTTTTCTTTAAAGCCTCTTAGCTAGGCATTGATAATTTTGATGATGCTCACATGAAAGACAAGAATTGAAACACAAAGAGAGCATCATAATACATGTGACAAACACATTTAAGTCTAACATACTTCTGATGCATAGGGATTTTATAAGCAAACAATTTATCAAGACAAGAAATATATAGCATATGCAAGGAAGAAGAGAGAAACAATAGCAATCCCAACATGAAGAGAGGTAATTTGGTAACATTAAAATTTCTACAACCATATTTTCCTCTCTCATAATAATTACATGTAGGATCATAATCAAATTCAACATTATAGCTATCAAATAAAAATTTCTTTTTATGATCCACATGCATGCAAAGTTGACACTCTTCCAAAATTGTGGGATCATCAAATAAAGTCATGACCTCTCCAATCCCACTTTCAATATTATCGCAAACATATTCATCATGAGGCTTAAATAAATTTTCATGATCATAAGAAGAATTACCCCAATCATGATCATTGCAATAAGTAGTGGACATATCAAAATTAGCATCCCCAAGCTTGGGGTTTGCATATTATTAGCACAATTGACATTAATAGAATTTATAATAACACCATTGCAATCATGCTTTTCATTCAAGGAGCTATCGTGAATCACTTCATAAATTTCCCTTTTTAGCACTTCATCACAATTTTCAGATTCATGAATTTCAAGCAAAACTTCATAAAGATAATCTAGTGCACTCAACTCACTAGAGATTGGTTCATCATAATTGGATCTTTTAAAAAGATTAGCAAGTGGATGAGGATACATATCAATAGATTTTTAGCAAGCAAAGATGCAAACAAATAAAAGGCACATGGCAACACAAGCAAACAAAAGATCAAACGAGAAAAAGGCAAACGAAAAAGAAGGCAAATAAAAAGGCATTTTTTTGTGAAGTGGGGGAGATGAAAATGAGAGGCAAATGGCAAATAATATAAATTGCAAGGAGATGAGATTTGTGATTAGGAACCTGATAGATGTTGATGATGTCTCCCTGGCAACGGCACCAGAAATTCCTTTTGATGCGGCTTGAAACTGCATCGGTATTTCCCCTAAGAGGGTGGGATGATGCAGTACAGCTACGGTAGGTATTTCCCTCAGTTATGAAACCAAGGTATCAATCCAGTAGGAGAACCAAGCAACACTATGTAAATGGTACTTGCACACAAAGAACAAATCCTTGCAACCCAACGTGTAAGAGGGGTTGTCAATCCCTCCTCGGTAAAAAGATAGATTGGTTTGTATGTGGTTGGATAAATAGATCTGAATAAAACACGAAATAAAAGATGCAAATAAAAAGTGCAGCAAAGTATTTTTGGTTCTTTGGAATAATAGATCTGAAAACAAATGCGGTGGAAAATAGATCTGAAAGCAATATGATAAAAGATAGACCTGGGGGCCGTAGATTTCACTAGTGGCTTCTCTCGAGAAAATAGCACATGGTGGGTAAACAAATTACTGTTGGGCAATTGATAGAAGATTGAATAAATATGACGATATCCAGGGAAATGATCAATATATAGGCATCACGTCCAAGATTAGTAGACCGACTCCTGCCTGCATCTACTACTATTACTCCACACATCGACCGCTATCCAGCATGCATCTAGTGTATTAAGTTCATGGAGAAACGAAGTAATGCAATAAGAACGATGACATGATGTAGACAAGATCTATTCATGTAGGAATAGACCCCATCTTGTTATCCTTAATAGCAACGAGACATACGTGCCTCGCTAACCCTTCTGTCACTGAGTGAGGACACCGTAAGATCGAACCCATCACAAGGCAAGAAAAATCGATCTAGTTGGCCTAACTAAAGCAAAGATTCAAAGAAGCAATACGAGGCTATAAATAATCATGCATATAAGAGATCAAAGAAAACTCAAATAATATTCATGGATATAGATCTGATCATAAACTCAAAGTTCATCGGATCCCAACAAACAGACCGCAAAAAGGTTTACATCAAATAGATCTCCAAGAGACCATTGTATTGATAAGCAAAAAGAGAGAAGAAGCCATCTAGCTACTGCCTACGGACCCTTAGGTCTATGGTGGACTAGTCACACATCATCAGAGAGGCACCAATGAGGATGATGAACCCCTCCGTGATGGTGTTAGATTAGATCTCGTGGTTCTAGAACTTGCGGCGACTGGAATTGTGTTTCATCCGCTCCCCTAGGGTTTCTGGAATATTTGGGAATTTATAGGGTGAAGAGGCGGTGCAGGAGACCTCCATGGGCTCCATGATACATCAGGGCGTGCTAGGGGCCTCTGGTGCACCCTGGTGTATCATGGGCCCCACGGGCCTCCCCCAGGTGCTTTCTTGGCCCCCAAGGTGTCTTCTGGTCCAAATAAAATCTCCAAAAAGTTTCACTGCGTTTGGACTCCGTTTGGTACTGATATTCTGCGAAGTAAAAAACAAGCAAAAAACAGCAACTGGCACGGGGCACTATGTCAATAGGCTAGTCCCAAAAAATGCTATAATATTGCCATAAAATGATTGTAAGACATCCAATAATGATAATATAACAGCATGGAACAATCAAAAATTATAGATACGTTGGAGACGTATCAGAGGGGCCCTTCATAATCGATCAGGTACTCGCAGGGGAGCGTACCGCCTCTGTGACCCAAGGATAACCACCTCGAACCAAACCCATGGAATGCAGCTCAGCTCCGGTGCTTCTACGGCTAGACCAACGTCATCACCCTCTTCGGCTGATCCTTCTTGGATCTATGTTTTCTCTTTTCTTCATCCGACTAGTATTTTCCAGGTTGTGTTCGGTCGCGCTGAGCTACGTTAAGTTTCCCTCGGCACAACATCTTAAAATGTACCACACATTTTTTACCTAGGGGCTTCTTTTTACGAAGCCGATTATATATCCTTCGTGCAACCATCATTTGTGCCATGTTTGCAACCTTCCGTGTCATTTTTAAGCCCTTATATGCATCAATTTGACTTGAGTTTTTGCCAAGCTGGGTTGCCTCACTCCTATGCTTACCCCCTGCGTTCCCGATTCTTTGTCTAGGGAGTAAAGGGAGCACCTCTGCGATTGTTACGTCCGGGTCATCTGGGTGCATACATCAGACGGGTGAAGCCGAAAGCTAGCGTTCTCTAGAATATAATTGATCGGCCGTGAGGGAAGTGAAAATAATTGGTAGTTATTACCATATTCCGGGGTTATTTTCCTGAGTTAACCGTGACCCACATATTTTGGGGATTAGGTTATACGTGCATGGTCAACATGACAACCCGAAGAAAGGAACCCATGGAGGAACTATTTTCTTTGGAAGATGCTTCTTACGTTAAGCAGTAATATAACATTCCTCCCTGAGCATGTTCTGTCTGTTCGCACCAGATGCCCGGATTGCCTGGTTCTCCGAAGTGTTGTTCCAATGTTCTCGGAGCATGTAGTAGGAAAAACTCCTCGGCTAATGGCCGAGGAGGAAGAAGCCGATGGCCTGTGAAGACAATGTTCAAAGCACAGCTGGAGAATATTTGATGTTAAGTACATAGCTACATAGAATCAAAACACTACTGCCGGTCGAGACCGTCTATTAAGGCCACCAGGGAACAATCTTCCTGGGAAATCCGAGAAGCACCCATCACTTGGTCATATACCAAATGTGCCGGCACTTCCTGCACATCTGGCCCTACCGGCCCAACACGAGCTAAGTGCTCCAGATTAAGCTTGGTGAAACGGGATTTTACCATCGCCCAAGCCTCTCGAGCTCCCTCTCGACAGGCCGACATCTTCCACAACTCAAAGTGACACCGAGCTCCCTTAAATCTATTAGCGAGCTCGATCATCCTTTCAGGAGCCACCTCGCCAGGCCATAACGCCTTGAGCATGCACTTCATAGCTTTTCGGGCCCGCTCTAGTACAGCAAACAATTCCTTCAACAAGTCCCGTCCGAAGGAGCTGGCCTCCTCTTCGAGGCGTCCAGTCAGGAGAACTGCAGAGGGACATGGCATTGTTTACATGGTGGTCTCATGCTACTTCTTGAGGTTGCGTTGGTTTTTCCCTTGAAGAGGAAAGGGTGATGTAGCAAAGTAGAGATAAGTATTTCCCTCAATTTGAGAACCAAGGTATCAATCCAGTAGGAGGAACACACAAGTCACCAATGGTTGCACCTACACAAACAAACAAATACTTGCACCCAACGCGATAAAGGGGTTGTCAATCCCTTCACGGTTACTTGCAAGGATGAGATCTGATAGAGATAGGTATAAAAGATAAATAAAAATGCAAAATAAAGTAAAGGTAAATAAATTGCAGCAAGGTATTTTTGGGTTTTTGGTTTTATAGATCAGAAAATAATATGATAAGAATAGACCAGGGGGCCATAGTTTTCACTAGAGGCTTCTCTCTTGACAGAACACACGGTGGGTAGACAAATTACTGTTGAGCAATTGATAGAATAGCACAAAGTTATGATGATATCTAAGGCAATGATCATGAATATAGGCATCACGTGCGTGACAAGTAGACCGACTCCTGCCTGCATCTACTACTATTACTCCACACATCGACCGCTATCCAGCATGCATCTAGTGTATTAAGTTAACAACAACGAAGTAACGCCTTAGGGGAGATCACATGATGTAGAGGGATAGATCCAATCAATATGAATAAACCCCACCTTTTTATCCCTAATGGCAACAATACAAATATGTGCCTCGCTACCCCTTCTGTCTCTGGGTGAGGACACCGCAAGATTGAACCCATTACAAAGCACCTCTCCCATTGCAAGAAAAATGAATCTAGTTGGCCAAACCAAATCAATAGATCGGAGAGAAATACAAAGCTATCTTAATCACGCATAAAAGAGTTCAGAGAAGACTCAAATAATATTCATAGATAATCTGATCATAAATCTACAATTCATCGGATCTCCACAAACGCACCGCAAAAGAAGATTACATTGAATAGATCTCCAAGAACATCGACGATAACATTGTATTGAAGATCAAAGAGAGAGAAGAAGCCATCTAGCTATGGACCCGTAGGTCTGTGGTAAACTACTCACACATCATAGGAAAGGCATCAAGGTTGACGTAGAGGCCCTCCATGATTGAATCCCCCTTCGGCAGAGTACCAAAATAGGTCTCCAGATGGGATCTTACGAGGACAGAAACTTGTGGCGGCGGAAAAGTATTTTTGGTGTGTCCTCTAGTATACGGGGAATATTTGGGTTTTTATGGAGCTGAGATTAGGGTTAGAGGAGCCACAGGAGGCCCACAAGCTCAGGAGGTGCGCCCTCCTAGGGCGCGGCCTCCAAGCTTGTCGTGGCCTCGTGGCTCTTCTGGTCTCCTCTGAAGCTTCCTAGGTGTCTTCTGGTCCAAGAAAATTCGTGAAAAAGTTTCGTTCCGTTTGGACTCCGTTTGGTATTGATTTTCTGTAGAAGACAAAAACATGGAAAACAGCAACTGGCACTGGGCACTAGGTTAATAGGTTAGTCCCAAAAAATGATATAAAATTGCATAATAATGCATATAAAACATCCAAGATGGATAATATAATAGCATGGAACAATAAAAATTATAGATGTGTTGGAGACGTATGAAGCATCCCCAAGCTTAATTCCTGCTTGTCCTTGAGTAGGTAAATGATAAAAACAATTTTTTTGATGTGGAATGCTACCTAACATGTTTATCATGTAATATTTCTTTATGTGTCATGAATATTCAGATCCATAAGATTCAAAACAAAAGTTTAATATTGACATAAAAACAATCATACTTCAAGCATACTAATAAAGCAATCAAGTCTTCTCAAAATTATGGCCAAAGAAAGTCTTCCCTACAAAATCATATAATCTTGTCATGCTCTATCTTCTTAACACAAAGTATTTATCATGCACAACCCCAATGACAAGCCAAGCAATTGGTTCATACTTTTAACGCACTTCAGCTTTTTCAAGTCTCACGCAATACATGAGCGTGAGCCATGGATATAGCACTATGGGTGGAATAGAATATGATGGTGGAGTTTGTGTGGAGAAGACAAAAAAAGGAGAAAGTCTCACATTGACGAGGCTAATCAATGGGCTATGGAGATGCCCATCAATTGATATCAATGCAAGGAGTAGGGATTGCCATGTAATGGATGCACTAGAGCTATAAGTGTATGAAAGCTCAAAAAGAAAACTAAGTGGGTGTGTATCCAACTTGCTTGCTCATGAAGACCTAGGGCATTAGAGGAAGCCCATAATTGGAATATACAAGCCAAGTTCTATAATGAAAAATTCCCATTAGTAATATATGAAAGTGAGAAAATAGGAGACTCTCTATCATGAAGAACATGGTGTTTCTTCGAAGCACAAGTGTGGAAAAGGATAGTAACATTGTCCCTTCTCTCTTTTTTCTCTCATTTTTTTCTATTCTCATTTTTTTTTATTTTGGGCTCTTTGGCCTTTTTTATTTTGGGCTCTTTGGCCTCTTTTTTATTTAAGTCCGGAGTCTCATCCCGACTTGTGGGGGAATCATAGTCTCCATCATCCTTTCCTCACATGGGACAATGCTCTAATAATGATGATCATCACACTTTTATTTACTTACAGCTCAAGAATTACAACTTGATACTAGAACAAAAATATGACTCTATATGAATGCCTCCGACGGTGTACCGGGATCTGCAATGATCTAGCGTGACATGTATAAAAAATATGAACGGTGGCCAAGCCACAAATACTATGTCAACTATATGATCACGCAAAGCAATATGACAATGATGGCATGTGTCATAATAAAACAAACGGTGGAAGTTGCATGGCAATATATCTCGGAATGGCTATGGAAATGCCATAATAGGTAGGTATGGTGGCTATTTTGAGGAAGATATAAGGTGGATTATGTGTGAAAGAGCGTATCATATCACGGGATTTGGATGCACCGGCGAAGTTTGCACCAACTCTCAAGGTGAGAAAGGGCAATGCACGGTACCGAAGAGGCTAGCAATGGTGGAAGGGTGAGAGTGCGTATAATCCATGGACTCAGCATTAGTCATAAAGAACTCACATACTTATTGCAAACATTTATTAGCCCTCGAAGCAAAGTACTACTACGCATGCTCCTAGGGGGATAGATTGGTAGGAAAAGACCATCGCTCCTCCCCGACGGCCACTCATAAGGAAGACAATAAAAAATAAATCATGCTCCAACTTCATCGCATAACGAGAGACCATACATGCATGCTTCTGGAATCACAAACCTTAACACAAATATTCTTACTAAACCACAATTACTCACTAGCATGACTCTAATATCACCATCTTTATATCTCAAAACAAATGCAAGGAATCAAACTTCTCATATATTCAATGATCTTCATGAAAGTTTTTATTATATCCCTCTTGAATACCCATCATATTAAGACTAAATCCATAACCTAAGCAAATTGCCATACTATTTATAAGACTATCAAAATAATATAAGTGAAGCATGAGAGTTCATCAATTTCTTAAAAAAAAAACCACCGCCATGCTCTAAAAAGATATAAGTGAAGCGCTAGAGCAACTACCTAGCTCAAAAGATATAAGTGAAGCACATAGAGTATTCTAATAAATTCACGATTAATGTGTGTCCCTCTCAAATGGTGTGTACAGAAAGGATGATTTTGTCAAACTAAAAGGCAAAGACTCATATAATACAAGACGCTCCAAGCAAAACACATATCATGTGGTGAATAAAAATATAGCCTCAAGTAATTTACTGATGGATCGTAGACAAAAGAAGGGATGCCAACCGGGGCATCCCAAGCTTAGATGCTTGGTTGTACTTGAATATTACCTTGGAGTGCCTTGGGATTCCCCAAGCTTAGGCTCTTGCCACTCCTTATTCCATAGTCCATCGAAACTTCACCCAAAACTTGAAAACTTCACAACACAAAACTCAACACAAAACTCGTGAGATCCGTTAGTATAATAAAACAAACCTCCACTTTTAGGTACTGTTGTAAACTCATTAAAATTTTATATTTGCATTATATCTATTGTATTTTAACTTCACCATGGCTCATAGCCCCCGATACTACCCATAGATCCATCAAAATAAGCGAACAACACAACGAACACAGAATCTGTCAAAAACAGAATAGTCTGTAAAGACCCGAATTAAAGTCATACTTTTGTAACTTCATAAATTCTGAAAAATGAGTACAACTTAGGAAATCTGTATATAAATCTTATGTAAAAACTTCAGAATTTTTCCATGTTCCAGAAAATTTTAACAATTCTGCTACTGGACGCAAAAGTTTCTGTTTTTCAGAAAAATCAAATCAACTATTATCCAAATCATCCCAAAGGTCTTACTGGGATCAAACACTAATTAAAACATTAAAACACAATTATAACAGAAGTATAATTGCTTATTTATTTAAAAACAGAAGCAAAAACAAAAAACATAAAATAAAAGTGGGTTGCCTCCCAACAAGCGCTATTGTTTTACGCCGCTAGCTAGGCATATTGCATATATCTAGGTATTGTCATCTTTCGTATTCACTTCCTCTATTGCACATACATACTTCCTAGGGATTTCATTAGGTTTGTCGATGATCACACTCCTAGGTAGAAAATCAAGAAATTTGTTCGTAAGAATAGGTTCCTTAATCATATTGATAAAACTAGGGCAAGTACTTATCATCTTAAGATCCTCGTTTCCTTTACTAGATGATCCACCCTTATTTTTAGGAACATAAATAAACTTAGTAGTTTTATTAGGAGGAAATTTTGGAGTAGTCTTGACAGAGGCAAAAGCGGAACCCAAATTGGTAATAATATCCTCCAACTTATCGATTCTAGCGAAACCTTGTTCTACCCTCTCATCAATTTATAGGCTGCTTCTCCTTTAGGGTTTTTAAAGTGATTCCCACCTTTGATTCAATAAGAGTAATATGATTATGAATCTTTCTATTCAAATTTTCAATATGCTCTACGGTAGAAATTTTATTCTCAATAATATCAAGCCTTTGCATCACATGTTCCAAATTTAATGCTGTTTCATTAATCGTGATTGGCGGTGATCCAACCAAATTTCCCATAACATTAAAAGCATCCATAGGATGACTACCCAATAAATTACCCTTGGTAATAGTGTCTAGAACAAATCTATACCAAGTAGTAGCACCCACATAAAAATTTCGAAGAAGAATCGTGGTGGATTGCTTACGAGTAGATCTATTCTGAGCATCAGAAATTCTATACCAAGCATCTTTTAAATTCTCTCCTCCCCTTAATTTAAAATTAAGAACCTCACTTTCTGGGGTACAAGCTATGATAGAAGGGCTAGCCATGATAGCAAAGAGAGCAATCTAGCACACAAGCAAACAAAAAGCCACTGGTACGCGTCGGTGCTATACAAACGGTTTTTAACCCCTTTCCACGATGACATTTGGAACCGTCGCCAAGTGAGTGTGGGCGATAGGGGGGTCCTTCCCACACGACCCAGAAACCGTCAGGGATAGGCAGCCTTGATGCATACAGTTGTCCCTATATAACCGTTTCCGATATCTCGAATATCCCAAACGCTTCATCCTTGGTACTCGTTTGTGCTTGCATTGCCATCGCAGTCGGAGTTTTGTGGTTTTACCTAAAACCAGGCAGATTCCAGGCACGTACCAAACTGGCTCTACGTTTACGATGCCTGGCACATCACAAACAGTTCATGATTATAAACCGTGTACGATAGGTTAGACAATCACACACATTTAGTTTTCCCGCATAGTATGTGATAGTGTCTGACATCACACACACTTTGCAAACGGCAACTGTGTGCATTGTTACATATGTTTCCTCTCCGTGAACCGTGTCGGATTATGATGTATATCGCACACGCTGTGCTTTATTAACCATGTGCGCCGTAATGACATGCACACCATAATTTCGCCCTAATTTAATTGCTGCTATTTAAGATTATGCCTAATTTAAACTTGAAAGTAGGCTATAGCTTTATTCATATCCATCAGGTTCAAACAACCAATGCATTATTCGATTGACATGTACATATGTTTAAGAATTACATAAGCACCAAATAAAGAATGATGAACCAGGGTTCTATACTTGTACTATTATAGATGGTAAAGAAAGAGGCGACAGACATTCTGGTTGCTGAACAAGGTGAAGCGAAATGGCCCTATTGTGCTCTCCTGGATGCAGAAGGCACGCATGACTCTAGTCCAACCCCTTGTGATGGCCGGCCGCCAATCATGTAGTTTGAGAGGTAATCTTGAGTAAATTCCTTCAAGATCCACTGCAAAGGAAAAAAGATTCAGACATTGTCATCTAACACAACTCATTACGGGCAGTAAAAAGAAGGCTACAGGGTTCTTACTTACCATCCTGCAGTTCATTGTTGTCTTGCATAAAGTGTAAACAAATAGTTCGATTGACATCTTTTGACCCATTTTAATAACAATCTTTATCAGTTTCCTCACTTGATGCTGGTTCATGAATATCTCATTGCCCCATACGCAGAAAGGGTCGAAGTGTGGATCTTTGGCAATGACATATGTACCTAAAAGCACCAAGTTAATATTAGAAGCTAAACAACAATTGCAAAATGATGTAGTACAACACTCCCTTCATCCCATTATATAAGATTTTATTACATGTATATCTAGACATCATTAGAACATTAAGGTAACACTCTTCCTTGTTGCTATGTAGCCTGGGATTGCATATTTAGTCATTCAGTACAATGCATGTTGCCATGTAGCCTCAGATATATTAAATATGGCCCTAGTTAACCTACTGATAAATGGGTTACAGGTATATTTAGTGAAATGTCTGATTCGACAATTAATCCCTTATCAGCCCCCAGGCTATATGGTACCAACTACCGATATCCTGAACAGTGAGTACATATAAGCAATGCGATGAAACTAACATCGATGGAAAACAACACTGTTCTCAATATTATCCTGTATGAGTACATATAAAGGCATGTTAAGCACAACAGGCTAAACATCAACCAAATATATCCATGGTAGACAACATAATCTACAAATCATAGCTTCAGTGTGCAGGCTTAAGCACGCTAGTTAAGCAAAACAAGAAGTGGAAAGGTGTGTTAACTGCATCAGGCATAACATTTAAAAACAAGCAAATAGTCATTCAAACTGGTATTGTGCAGGTCTAAAGTACACAAGTTATTGTTAAAAAAATGAAAAGGCATGTTAAATGCAATATCCTTAATAGCAACCAAATATCATAATTCATAGTGGTATTGTTGAAACTGTTATTGATGAAATTGAACTACACGGCAAATAGTTGCACATATAGAGCATCACATTGTGAAGAACTGAAATAAACAAGGCATAAGGCCATCTCTAGCCGATCCTTTAAAAGTTAAAGGACTAAAACCCTTAGTGGATATATATATATACTCCAGCAATTTTTGGCCATTTCTAGTCGATCCCCTAAACTTAACGTTGTAAACTTCAATTTGATCAAGTTCAAAGCAGGTTCAACCGAAAGTAGCATGCATTCAAACATAAACAAAGATAGTTTTGCATAACCGAACATAAAACATAAATTTAAACTAAGCTAAACTACTTTCGGTCGAAGTGGAGGTCGAGCCAATCCTTCCTTGTCAGGTATGGTGTGCCGCGAGCCGGGTCCGGACCGGTGCCATCGTCGGGGTCGTTGGGGAAGACACTCCTCCACTCGTCGACGTCGATCTCCTCGTCCTCACCACCCACCTCGACGCCCTCCTCGCCGCCTTCGACCTCGTCATCGGAGGAGAGCGTGATAACCTCGCCGCCCTCCGCGCTGGCAAAGATAGCCCGCTCCGCCTCCATGAGCTCCGGGTGCTGCCGGCGGAGCTCTTGCATGTAGGCCTCATCGGCGACCTCGGCCTCGAGGCGCTCCCACGCCTTGCGGTCTTCCCTCGCCATAGCCGAGCTCACCACCTTGGCTCCGGTGGAACGAGGTTGACCGGACTTGTGCCGAAGGAGAAATTGAGCCTAGCCGCCTCACCGTGGTAGCGGACCTGCCAGCGGTCGTACTCCATGGCCGCGAGCTCGGCCGTGTGGAAGCTACCGAGCCACCGGCGGGTGTGGGTCTCCCGATCTGTAATCTCAGCGACCCACATCCCCCACCACTGCTGCCGAACCCCCGGGGTAGGACCTCGTCGGCTGCCGGGTCCGAGGGAGGACGGGGAAGTCCTCGAACCGGCGTAGGGGCACAGCGACGGGCGGATCGGGGGACCTGTGATGGCGGATCGATAAAGAGCCCGCGGAGGATGATGGGGACACCTCGGCAGCCACCTCGCCGGCGTCGGGCGAAGAGGCCGCGATAAACCTCTTTTTGGCCATTGGCTCCTCGAGCTCCCCGGCACATAGGCAAAGGTTGAGGATGGAGGCGGCGGCGATGGCGGCGACCTACCAATGGTTTCGGGGGTGGTGTGTGTCTGGGTGAGCGGAGGTTTTGGGGAGTGTGTGGTGTGTGTGGAGGGGGGGGGGGCAAGGTGGTGTTTGAGGAAATACAACGGCAACTGAAAATTTTAGTGTGCTTGACACGCCGGCTGTGGACTGTAGCCGACGCACCTTCTCGCGTAAGCCATAGGCCTACTATACACCGACGATGCTCCAGGATATTTTGTACTGCATTTCACACGGTTGGTGATAATAAACTGTGTGCGATCTACTTGATTTTTTGTCTTGATTTGAATTACATAATGGGGTCATAGCTGCAATGGACGGTGTTTGAATTGCTAGAACTTTTATCTGCAATGAACATGCAACTATAGGTGTGTCGTCAAAAAAATTGGAATTATTCAGGGTTCATTTGGACATTTTTATACATTAACTTGGTTTTCTAGGCATTTCAGGTGCACAATTCAAAATTAAACTACATGCACATGCTCCGGTGCACCAACATGGGTTGTAAAATCATATATGTGTGCATGGGTTTATGCTTATGTCCCATGCAAGAAATGGGGATGAATTTTGAACACCACGTCACCATGGTTCTCTGGCAAACATTGAGGTGCTTGCTTTTGTAATTCTAGTAAATACAAAACCTGTCCAAAATTCATGAACCTTGGCATGCTATCATGGAACGGCATCAACATGCTGGGGTAAAAAAATATTGTCCCATTTGGGGCAGGTTATGGTATAAGCTTCTCGGAAACTAGAGCTTCTCTCATAACAAGCCTGATGGTTTCGGTAGGGAACGTGCCACCTTGGGGGATGAAACAATATATGTTGCCTCTTCTTACTTTCAAATTTTTTCTCGTGACAACATAGAACAACTGGAGTGTTGTTCAATTTTTGGATTTTTTCGGGGATCGTTTGGACATTTTTATATGTTAACTGAGTTTTCTAGGCATTTATGTGCATAATTCAAAATTGAACTACATGCACATGCTCCAGTACATAAAAACGGGTTGAAAAATCAAATGTTTGTCCTTGGTTGCAAGCTTAGGTCACATGCAAGAAATGAGAATGAATGTCAAACACCTTGACACTGTCGCTCGGCTGCTAACATTGAGATGCATGGTTTTAAAATTCTAGTAAATTGAAAAGTCGTCTGAAATTCATGAAACTTGACATGATATCATGGAACGGCATCGACATGCTGATGTAAAAATATTGTCCCATTTGGGGCAGGTTTGGGTATAAGCTTCTCGCAAACCACAGCTTCTCTCACAACAAGCCTGATGGTTTCGGTAGGGAACGTGCCACCTTGGGGGACGAAACGATATCTGTTGCCTCTTCTTACTTTCAAATTTTTTCTCGTGTCAACATAGAACAACACGAGTGTTGTGTCAATTTTTTGGATTTTTTGGGGTTCGCTTGGACATTTTTATACATTAACTGAGTTTTCTATGCATTCATGTGCATAATTCAAATTTGAACTACATGCACGTGCTCCAGTGCATATAAATTGGTTCAAAATTGGAATGTGTGTCCTTGGTTACATGCTTAAGTCCCATGCAAGAAATGAGAATGAATGTCAAACACCTTGCCACCGTCGCTCGGCCGTTAACATTGAGATACATGGTTTTTAAATTCTAGTAAATCGAAAACGCGTCTGAAATTTATGAAACTTGACATGCTAGCATGGAACAGCATCAACATGCGGTGGTAAAAATATTGTCCCATTTGGGGCAGGTTGGGGTATATAAGCTTTTCACAAACCAGAGCTTCTCACAACAATAGGGCCTACACAACAAGCCTCATGGTTACGGTAGGGAACGTTTCACCTTTCTTGACGAAACGATATCTGTTGTCTCTTCTTGATTTCAATTTTTTTCTAGTGTCAACATAGAACAACATGAGTGTTGTGTTAATTTTAGGAATTTTTCGAGGCTTGTTTGGACATTTTTATACATTAACTGAGTTTTCAATGCATTTATGTGCATAATTCAAATTTGAACTACATGCACATGCTCTAATGCATATAAATTGGTTGAAAATTCAAATCTGTGTCCTTGGTTGCATGCTTAGGTCCCATGCAAGAAATGGGAATGAATGTCAAACACCCTGCCACCGTCACTCGGCCGCAAACATTGAGATACCTGGTTTTTAAATTCTAGTAAATCCAAAACTCGTCTGAAATTCATGAAACTTGGCCTGCTATCATGGAGCGGCATCAACATGTCGTGGTAAATTTTTTGTCCCATTTGGGGCAGGTTTGGGTATAAGCTTCTCACAAACCAGAGCTTCTCACAACACGCCTGATGGTTTCGGTAGGGAACATTTCACCTTTCTGGACGAAACGATACCCGTTGCCTCTTCTTGATTTCAATTTTTTCTCTAGTGTACAACATAGAACAACAGGAGTGTTGTGTTAAATTTTGGAATTTTTTGGGGTTCGTTTGGACATTTTTTATACATTAATTGAGTTTTCAATGCATTTATGTACATAATTCAAATTTGAACTACAGGCACATGCTCTAATGCATATAAATTGGTTGAAAATTCAAATCTGTGTCCTTGGTTGCATGCTTAGGTCCCATGCAAGAAATGGGAATGAATGTCAAACACCCTGCCACTGTCACTCGGCCGCAAACATTGAGATACCTGGTTTTTAAATTCTAGTACATCCAAAACTCGTCTGAAATTCATGAAACTTGGCATGCTATCATGGAGCGGCATCAACATGTCGTGGTAAATTTTTTGTCTCATTTGGGGCAGGTTTGGGTATAAGCTTCTCACAAACCAGAGCTTCTCACAACAAGCCTGATGGTTTCGGTAGGGAATGTTTCACCTTTGGGGACGAAACGATATCCGTTGCCTCTTATTGCTTTCAAAAAAATTCTAGTGTCAACATAGTACAACAGGAGTGTTGTGTTAAATTTTGGAATTTTTCGGGGTTCGTTTGGACATTTTTATACATTAACTGGGTTTTCTAGGCATTTTATGTGCATAATTCAAATTTGAACTACATGCACATGCTCCAGTGCATATAAATTGGTTGAAAAATCAAATCTGTGTCCTTGGGTGCATGCTTAGGTCCCATGCAAGAAATGGGAATGAATTTCAAACACCAGGGCACTGTTGATTGCCGGCAAAACATTGAGATACTTTGTTTTTAATTCTACTAAATCCAAAACTCATCTGAAATTCAATGCGCATGCTCACCGGGAAGCGTGCGAGCTGTTCAACGCAGGATTTGTGCATCTCTTCAACGCAAACGGTTCAGATTGAATACGGTGTGCAAAGCCAGACTTCGGCGCTAAGCCAAGAGAAAATGTGCTGAGCAGGATTTGTATATCCCTTCAACGCAAACGGTTGTTTTGGATGACCCGTGTGCAACCACGTACATTGGTAAGATTTGCATATGTCATACTGGGTATGTTGCCATTTGTCAAACTGGAAAGATTGACATTTGTTGATCTAGTTACATTGCCATTTGTCAACATTGTAACACTGCGTTTTGTCAAAATATGCAGCTAAAAATCACTAGCACTATCTAATTTTTACAACTAAAATTCAGTAATTAAGCATAGATTTCATTCATAGATTAAGCAGTCATTCTCACCCGGAAGCGAGACAGCCTTTGACCACCGCCCGCCTCGCTCGCACTGGTCTGTATTAATGGTGCGCCCGAGCGGCCGCACCCCCCCATCCTCGCCACACACACAATCCTCTCTCTCCGCCCGCATCCTCGACGCCGCTCTCAGTCCTCAAAGCCGTAAGTGTATGAGGATGCCGCCAAAGCACCCCATCGGAGGGAGTGGCGACGCCGGGGCTGCTGAAGCACCGGAGCACGGCATGAATATGGAGACAGAGGTTTCCATCACCGCCGACGAGGTGGAGAACGAGGCTGCCAACAAGCGGAGTCGGGTCGAGAAAGAACCGCAAGTGACTCCGGCAGGCCTAGACTTCATCAGCAACCTCCCCGATGATATGTTGATACTCATCATATCCCTCCTACCAACATCCACGCTCTGCTTCACGCCCACACTGCGCCTCATCAAGTTCATGAACTGCCATTCCCCCCCCCCTTAATGACGCGCCCGCTCTTTTTCTACCATGACTGAAGCACCTCGAGCTCGTCGCCGTCTGCATCCCAAAGGATGACATGGAGCGCCTGCTCTGCGGCTGTACTGCACTCGAGTTCCTTCATCTTCAGGTGATGAATTGGTCGAGTACCTTCCACATCACCTCCAGGACTCTCCGGACTATTTATGTGTGTTGCTGGTGCAGCAACGAGAGATCACAAAAGGTGGACCACAATATGGTCATTGAGGACACACCTTCACTTGAGAGATTACTTGTAGTTGATCAACAAGGTCCAACAAGAATCAATGTCATTTCTGACCGAAATTGACAGCGGTGGGCTACTCGTCTGTCAAATACTAGTACTTTCAAGTACAACAGTCGCCTTATACCTCTCCTTCTTGATATCAACATTATTTCTAGTTTTGAAGATGTATGTTCGTCTGTCATCCAGCAAAGCTTCACCCAAATTCTGGGCACATTGAAGGTCTTGGCACTAGAATCTGTCGGCCCCAACCTGGACCAAGTTGTCAGTTGCCTGAGATGCTTTCCGTGCCTGAAGAAGTTGTATATCGAGGTGATGTTCCTTTCCTGTTAAATGTTAACCATAAGGGAGTTCAATTTTTTGCACCTTTTCCCAAGTTTACAATGACAATGTACTACGATTTCTGAAGGAATTTTGGAGGATTTCAGGACATACACCCCCACCCCATATTGGTTGCTTGATTCATATGGTTACAATCCATAAGCATTTCTCCTTTGGATTCATCTGTACTAGTTTACTTAGGGAATTTTTCATCCAATCCAACCTCTTGTGAAGAAGGCTACATTTTTCTAGATTGTAATCAAATGCCCATGTTAATCATGTCAGATCAAAGATGGCATGTTGGTGCATTTTACAAATCCTGCAAACCAAATAGGCGTGTAGTGGTGTTCAAAACTGCATGTAGGCACTAACATGTTCTCTTCTTTTGCATATAATAATAGGCCCGGAGGTGGATAATGTTTATAACGATAATCACATCGAATGCCTGGATCTGCATCTCTCAAATATTACTTTGAACTCCTACCGAGGGACCTTATCGGAGATTACACTTGCCAGGTTCTTTCTTGCCAGAGCAAGAGTGCTGAGGGTACTGAGGTTGAACACGCATTTAATTAGGAAAGATGAATGGTATGTTGATCAGAGCCAGCAGGTACTGCAGAATGGAAGAGGCTCCAAAAAAGCTAAACTTCATATTGGAAGAGCATATGACAGAGTAATTGGAAGTCATTGTGTCAAACCCATACATGACTTGTCAGCGGCTGATCCCTTTGCAGAAATGACGAGGTTTGCAATGTTTGAATTTGGGCATTGTAATCGTTGAATTTGAACCTTGCAATATTTATGGTATTTGTTATATAACGTAATTGGATGTTTAATTTGGTATTGCAATCATGTCATGTTACAAGTATATATATGTTTGCTCGCCGTTCAACTGCTACATATATATGGTTGCTCGCCGTTGAGGCGACCGCGGAGCGCTCTGCTCGCGTCCCTCCGCGCGCGCTCTGCCAGCGGTTGGGCCTGCGCATGATCACATCGGGGGCCCCATATGCTTGCGGTTGCGCCGCGCGCGTTGCCACGTGATGCAGTTACGTGCGGCACGATGGAGTTACGCGCTGCAAATTAGAACTGCCATCAGGGCGTGCCGATATTCCAGGCCGTCCGGCTTCCCCTTTAATTCCCGCGGCCATTATAACCTTAGTCTCTTCAACCTTTTGATCACGCCCCATAACACAACAAGCACACCCACGATGACACATAGAGAGGGGATGTCTAGCGGTGCTCCAATGGAGTTCGGCGAGCATAAAGTGGAGACCCACGCGAGGGAGACGGATCTCTCGGTGGTGTACACCATCGACCCGGCCGTGGTGGACGACTACATCAACACTGTTGAGCAGTTGCTTGCTCGAGACAAGTACAAGGTGGTCGGCATCGACCTCTAGTACACCGCCGGTCGTCCCAAGATAGATCAGAAGGTTGCCATCGCCCAGTTGTGCATGCGCCATCATGTCCTCATCTACCACTACTGCATGGCCACAAAGCCTTGCGACCGTTTCACCAGGTTTGTCAATAGTACCGACTACAAGTTCGCCACGGTGGAAACCACCGATGATGTAAAAGCGCTCAGGGTTACGGGCTTGGCCTGCCAGAACCTTGTCAAAATCCATGAGCACTACAAGGTCTGGCGCAGCACGAAGAAGGACTCCCTGGTTGAACTCGCCTCGGCCATCATCGACCCATACTACGAAAAGATGAAGCAGGATGCCAACAGAACACGTCCTGTATCCTGGCACGGGGCCTGGATGCAGCAAATGGATGAACCTCACCTCATGTTCGCGGCCAAGAGCGTGTACACATGCTACGAGATGCACAGGCGGATTGTTGACATGAGGAAGTGCCTTGTTACGGAGATCGACGAGGCCGGATCGAGCCACAACCAGAGCAAGCATCACAAGAAGTAGATGATGATTAGATGATCGTCTATCCTAGTTAATCATGCATGTAATATATAGTTTACTTTGGTATGTGGAAATGTCATGTGTGTAGTAGCCACCTATGTAATTATGCATGTAATAGTTTACTTTGGTGTGTGCAAATGCCATGTTTGTAGTAGCCACCTATGTAGGTGGATGTTTAATTTGGTTATGCAACCATGTCCTTATAAGTGTGTGTATATATATATGTTGTTGTTCTGTATGCAATCCCATCGCACAACACACACATCTTATTAGCATCAATCGTCTGTGTTATTATCGGTCTTCGCACACATTACTGATTACAGACCTGTTTGCCGCGTATCACACACATCTTGTTATATTGAACCATTTCTGTTCTCTTGTCTCAACGCAAATAGTTCATCTGAGTGAACCGCATGTCGTATATCGCACACACCTTGATCTGGCTGACCGTTTCTTTTGTGTTGCCTAATCACAAACAGTTCATCCGAGTGAACCGTATGCTGTATATCGCACACACCTTCATCTGGCTGCCCGTTTCTTTTGTTCCTCCTCATCACAAACAGTTAATTGAACTGAATCGTATGCCCTGCATCGCATACGCAACTAAAATCCGAACCATGTTTGATGCATCCGCAATCGCAAACGTTTTGCACCTTTTTTGACGGTTTTTTTACACCACCGTTTGCGATTATTGCATCGCACACAGTTTCGTCGAAGGGTCTCTGATCGTAGTGTCGCGTTAGCAGCATCCTGCAGTAGTGAGCAAATGAAAAGACAAACAGAAAGAAGGCGAATAAAAAGGCAAATATTTTTGTGTTTTTCTGAAAATGTTTTAGAAGTGGGGGGAGGAAAACGAGAGGCAAATGGCAAATAATGTAAATGCAAGAGATGATAGTTTATGATGGGTACTTGGTAGGCTTGATGTAGATCCTCCCCGGCAACGGCGCCAGAAATTCTTCCTGCTACTTCTTGAGCTTGCGTTGGTTTTTCCCTTGAAGAGGAAAGGGTGATGCAGCAAAGTAGAGATAAGTATTTCCCTCAGTTTGAGAACCAAGGTATCAATCTAGTAGGAGGAACACACAAGTGACCAATGGTTGCACCTACACAAACAAACGAATATTGCACCCAACGCGATAAAGGGGTTGTCAATCCCTTCACGGTTACTTGCAAGGATGAGATCTGATAGAGATAGGTATAAAAAAATAAATAAAAGTGCAAAATAAAGGTAAATAAATTGCAGCAAGGTATTTTTGGGTTTTGGTTTTATAGATCTGAAAATAATATGATAAGAATAGACCCGGGGGCCATAGTTTTCACTAGAGGCTTCTCTCTTGAAAGAACACATACGATGGGTAGACAAATTACTGTTGATCAATTGATATAAAAGCACAAAGTCATGACGATATCTAAGGCAGTGGTCATGAATATAGGCATCGCATCCGTGACAAGTAGACCGACTCCTACCTGCATCTACTACTATTACTCCACACATCGACCGCTATCCAGCATGCATCTAGTGTATTAAGTTAACAAGAGCGGAGTAACGCCTTAAGCAAGATGACATGCTGTAGAGGGATAGATATAATCAGTATGAATAAACCCCACCTTTTTATCCTTAATGGCAACAATACAAATATGTGCCTCGCTACCCCTTCTGTCACTGGGTGAGGACACCGCAAGATTGAACCCATTATAAAGCACCTCTCCCATTGCAAGAAAAACCAATCTAGTTGGCCAAACCAAATCAATAGATCGAAGAGAAATACAAAGCTATCTTAATCATGCATAAAAGAGTTCAGAGAAGACTCAAATAATATTCATTGATAATCTAGTCATAAATCCACAATTCATCGGATCTCAACAAATGCACCACAAAAGAAGATTACATCGAATAGATCTCTAAGAACATTGAGGACAACATTGTATTGAAGATCAAAGAGAGAGAAGAACCATCTAACTACTAGCTATGGACCCGTAGGTCTGTGGTAAACTACTCACACATCATCAGAAGGGCAACAAGGTTGATGTAAAGGCTCTCCGTGATCGAATTCCCCTCCGGCAGAGCACCAGAACAGGTCTCCAGATGGGATCTCACGAGGACAGAAACTTGCGGTGGCGGAAAAGTATATTTTGTGTGCCCTTCGGTATACGGGGAATATTTGGGTATTTATGGAGCTGAGATTAGGGTTAGAGGAAACCACAGGGGGCCCCCAAGCTCGGGAGGCGCGTCCCCCCTAGGGCACGGCCTCCAAGCTTGTCGTGGCCTCGTGGCTCTTCTGGCCTCCTCCCAAAGCTTCCTAGGTGTCTTCTGGTCCAAGAAAAATCGTCAAAAAGTTTCGTTCCGTTTGGACTCCGTTTGGTATTGATTTTCTGTAAAAGACAAAAACATGGAAAATACAGCAACTGGCACTGGGCACTAGGTTAATAGGTTAGTCCCAAAAAATGATATAAAATAGCATAATAATGCATATAAAACATCCAAGATGGATAATATAATAGCATGGAACAATAAAAAATTATAGATGCGTTGGAGATGTATCACCTCATACACATAGTCTATGTATTGCAAAATCAGGCCGCACTCACCGAACATGCCAGCTTTAAGTCTCTGGTTCTCCTCCTAGGTTAGAGTCAGTTGAGCTTTCAAGGTCTTAATTTCTTGGGCCTGTTGTTTTTTTTTCCGCCTCAAGCTTATCGCTTTCCTCACGACTTCGGGTCAACACATGGTAGCTAGCCTCTAGCTGTGACTCCGCATACCTTTGAGCTTCTCCGGCAGTGTCCAGATCCTTCTGTAGTTGATTTATCGACTCACCTGCTATGGAACAATCTTTCATTAGCAAACGTGTTCATCGAATTCCTTTTTTAGACATATTAAGTCTTTTACTTACCATGTGCCTCTCTGGTAATTCTTTAAACCCCCTCTAGCTCGGCCTCCACAGATTTGAACTGTGTCTGTGTCAGCTCGAGGTCTTCGGTCAACTTCTTGTTCTGCTCCCGAGTAGCCTGCATGATACTATGACATTCTCAAACATCAAACCCTTAACTCGGTCTTCCCGCCCAAATTAAGGCTTGGGGGCTACTGGGTTTAGTGCATAAATACACTCACTATTTCTAAGATGGCTACTAGATTAGGCTATGTGTTCGGTTATCAAAACCAATTGCGTACATGCAGAGTGGAGGACATAAGATTGGCTACTCCCTCGAACCCCGTTCGAGCAGCTCTAAGGTATGCATCTACCGAACTAAGAGCATTAAACTCCTGATCAGAGAACGCAGAGTGCCGCAATGACGTTTTTCACCGTCGGTGATTCATCACGCTTTCAACCTCGGAATTGTTAACCAAGACATCCTATGAAGTCCCACTGACCATAGCCGGAGACCACGATTTGGGGTCACCCCTCGTCTTCTCTTCGGCTTCTTCGGACGCCGGTGGCTCGATATATTGCCTGTAGGCCGCAATAAAGAAAATTATTGATGCTCGCCGTGGTTGTTGAAGATAAGGATACCGAAGGTACGGTGAGAGCATTACCTCTTTGGAGGAGGAGCGGTCTCCTCAATTCCCGTGATCGTCGCACGTTTGGGCGCCCTACAGCCACTCGCCGCTAGAGCCACCGGCGCTGCTCTCGTTGGTGTCCGACGCATTGTGCGGTGGCCCTTGGGAGTAGACGTCAACGTACTCGGAGCGACAGGAGCTGAGCCTCTCTTTCAAGAAGAGGCCTTTTTGTCACTTACAGCGGAGGAGGGGAGTGTCCCGGGGTGATCGCCCAAAAGGGCCACTCTGGAACCATCGAGACTCTCCTGGTAGAAGACTCCCCCCTCGAAGTCAATGTACATTTCAGGATCATCATGAAACCCTGGGTCGTCGTCACGGGAATAATTCTCCGGATGAGGAGCGGGGCAATTCACTGCCTCGATCCAGCTTCTCTAGCCCTATTCGAATAAATTAGATAACTGGTTAGAACAAACTGGTGGGCCATCCGAACTATAAAAAATAATCAGACTCACCATTTCGATGGGTCTATAGCTCGAGAAACCATCCTTGGGCCTTAGTTGAGCAAAATCTTTCTCTTCCCCCTTGAAGAGATCAGCTAGCATGACTGCCATTGCCGCCTGATCGACGGGTCCCTTCTGGGTGTATCGGGTCAAGTCATTAGCCCCATTATAGCGCCATAGGGGGTGCACCCCTTGTTGAAGGGGTTGAACACACCGAGCAATGGCTGCTGCCATCACACCAATGATGGTTAGCCTGTTATGGGTTAAACACTTCAGCTGAGCGGCCAAGCGCGCTACTTCAGCACTATCCTTCTGAGAAGAGCTCTTCGGCCGCCAATTAAACCGCTTCTTTAGGGCGGTGAGTGAAAATTCGGGCAAACTCCTCCAAGTTGGATCGAATAGGGGGGCGTCTTCAATGTAGAACCATTCTAAGGTCCAGTCCTCAGCATCCTTTTTGGGAGTCCCCACAGGATACCCTATCATGGCAATGCGCCACACTTTGGCTTCGCCGACCTCGTAAATTGTCCCTTCTCGGGTGTGAGGGACTAGGTAGAAATATTTCCTCCATAACTCGAAATGGCCCTCACAGCCCGGGAACATCTCGCAGAGGGCAACGTAGCCTGAGATGTGCAGGATTGATCCCGGGGTGAGATGGTGGAGTTGGATCCCGTAGAATTCCAGTAGACCCCTCAGAAAGGGGTGAATGGGGAAGCCTAAACCTCGCAGAAGGAAGGGCATGAAGCATACCCTTTCTTCTCTGTGTGGGATGGGGAAGTTTTCCGCGAAAGCCTCATCGTTTGCAAAAATCAATCCTGGATGGGTGGGTGCGAGATGCGATGCAGGTAGATACCCCTGAGTCTCAAGGCGGCTCAAACCCATTTGGGAAAAGGAGCAGCTCGCTCAGTCACCTTGAAGGGGGCCGTGGGGGCGCAAAGAGGAGCCTGTAGCGCTCGCCATTGTTTAGAGCTTGCTCTGGATTTTTGGAGATTCGGAAGCAGGGATGTGATAACTTTACGCCCTTGGCCTATTAAAGAGGCGTCTCTCCCTGACCTATAAGGGGCATTTATGTAAAATAGAGATGGACCTTTTGCTTTCCTCTAGTCCACGGAAATCGAGGGGCATCGTTAAATGCTGAGGGAAGAAGACGATACGCCGAGCCCCACAGTGCCTCGCTAGCCGAAGTATTGCGGACGGCCGAACTGTCATGAGCTGGATATAGGCGATGGGAGGAACTCGCCCCTCAAGCCGAAGACTTTGAGAAGTATGGAGCTGATGAAGATTATTGACCTCGGTATTGGAGGCTACTTCGGGGGCTACCGAGGGTGTCCCAGACTAAGGGGTCCTCGGGCCGCCGGCCTATCTCTCATGGGCCAGATTGATGGGCCGCCCTTGGATCATCAAAGGAAGGCCGGACTACAGGTGACCCCGTGCTCCAAAAGGAAACCTCCAAAGACTTGGCGTATCCTCCAAGCCTAGTTAGCGTAACCGGCATGTTTTCCCCTGGATGGTAACCGACCATATGTAACCCTAGGTACTCCTGGTGTCTATATAAACCAGAGGCTTAGATTGTACGAAGGGAGAACCATTTGAAAGTGCAACTAATCCCCGGGTGGTTTTGGTAATTCATAACATCATATAGCTCATTGAACTAATATCCTTTCAAGTTGATTATTTCAGAAAGTTCAATGATTGGCATGGCATCGACTAGAGATGTGGACCCCTCAAAATGATAAGGACAAACATTGGCAAAAGCTCAAGACTCTACATTTCTATTTTAGTGATCCAAGATCACATTGAGTCCATAGGAAAAGCCAATACTATTAAAAGGGGATGAGGTGTTGCTTAATGGTCTACTTGCTCAAAGTGCTTAGTGATATGCTCCAAAGCCCTCAACCACTTTCTCAATTCCAAATATGTCCTAAACTTAAAGTCAACTTCGGCCCCACCGATTTGATCTATCCGGCCCCACCGAGTTCCTTGACATAGCCATAGCCAGAAACCCTAATCAGTTCGGTCATACTGATAGGGATCTCGGTCTCACCGAGATGGGATTGCAAACTCTCTGTTTCCCTTCGTAACATTTCGGTCTCACCGAGATGAGCGATCGGTCCCACCGAGTTCGCAATGCAAACTCTCTGTTTCCCTTTCGTAACGTTTCGGTCTCACTGAGATGAGCGATTGGTCCCACCGAGTTTGCCTGGCCAACTCTTTGTTTGCTCATTGCTGAAATCGGTCACACTGAGTTCATGCAATCGGTCACACCGAGATGAGGTTTTCCTCTAACCCTAGCGCATCGGTTCCACCGAGTTGATCATGTCGGTCCCACCGAAAAACCTAACGTTCACATTTTGAACTTAATCGGTCTCACCGAGTTCACCTATTCGGTCTGACCGAGTTGGCTCAAATGTGTGTAACGGTTATATTTTGTGTGGAGGCTATATATACCCCTCCACCCTCCTCTCCATTTGTGAGAGAGCCATTAGAACGTGCCTACACTTCCACTACTCATTTTCCGAGAGAGAACCACCTACTCATGTGTTGAGACCAAGATATTCCAATCCTACCACAAGAATCTTGATCTCTAGCCTTCCCCAAGTTGCTTTCCACTCAAATCATCTTTCCACCATAGTCAAATCTGTGAGAGAGAGTTGAGTGTTGGGGAGACTATCATTTGAAGCACAAGAGCAAGGAGTTCATCATCAACACACCGTTTATTACCTTTTGGAGAGTGGTGTGTCCTAGATTGGTTAGGTGTCACTTGGGAGCCTCCGTCAAGATTGTGGAGTTGAACCAAGGAGTTTGTAAGGGCAAGGAGATCTCCTACTTTGTGAAGATCTACCCGAGTGAGGCAAGTCCTTCGTGGGCGATGGCCATGGTGGGATAGACAAGGTTGCTTCTTCGTGGACCCTTCATGGGTGGAGCCCTCCGTGGACTCGCACAACCGTTACCCTTCGTGGGTTGAAGTCTCCATCAACGTGGATGTACGATAGAACCACCTATCGGAACCATGCCAAAAATCTTCGTGTCTACATTGTGTTTGCCTTCTCCAAACCCTTCCCTTTACCTTCATATGCAATGTTTCACTTTCTGCTGCTACACTCTTAGAATTGCATGTGTAGGTTGATTGCTTGACTTGTGCTAAGTTGCTAAAATCTGCCAAGACTTAAAATTGGGAAAAGGCTAGATTTTTATTTGGTCAAGTAGTCTAATCACCCCCCTCTAGACCTAATTTCGTTCCTACAAGTGGTATCAGAGCTTTGGTCTCCATTTGACTTGATTTCCATAGCTTTGGTGATCATAGCCTTGGTTTCACAACCTAGGAGAGTATGGCGTCTAGCGAGGGAAATTACCACCGTAGAGGTCCTTACTTTGATGGTACAAATTATGCTAGTTGGAAGCATAAGATGAAAATGCATATTCTTGGACATAGCCCCGCCGTTTGGGCTATTGTGTGTATTGGTTTGCAAGGTTAATTCTTTGAAGATGGAAGAGAACCGAATCGTGAAGCACACGCGGAAGAGTTGAAGATGTTGCAATACAACGCTCAAGCTTGCGATATTCTCTTCAACGGATTATGCCCCGAAGAATTCAACAAAATCAGCCGTCTTGAGAATGCAAAGGAAATTTGGGATACTTTGGTTGATATGCACGAACGTACTGAGTCTGTCAAGGAATCCAAATTGGATGTGCTTCAAAGTCAACTTGAAAAGTTCAAAATGAAGGATGGTGAAGGTGTCGCTGAAATGTACTCTAGGCTTGCTCTCATCACAAATGAGATTGCTAGCTTAGGAAGCAAAGAGATGACCGACAGATTCATCATCAAGAAGATCCTTAGAGCCTTGGATGGAAAGTATGATACCGTGTGCACATTGATCCAAATGATGCCAAATTACAAAGATCTCAAGCCAACGGAAGTCATTGGTAGAATTGTTGCTCACGAGATGTCACTCAAGGATAAAGAAGAGCTTCACAACAAGTCTAGTGGTGCTTAAAAAGCTTCATGTGATGCTCCCACATCATCAAGTGAGAAACAAGTCTTCAATGAAGAATTGAGCCTAATGGTGAAGGACTTCAACAAGTTCTACAAGAGTAGAAGCAAAGAGAGAAGTCACAAGTCAAGGTCCTACAATGACAAAAGATCTTCTAGTCGTGATCGCAATTGCTACAATTGTGGAAGACCCGGACATTACTCTAGTGAATGTACGGCTCCCTCCAAATGAAGAGAAGACTCACCTAAAAGGAGAATCAAAAGAGAGGAATCACCTCCAAGAGAGAGAAGGAGTAGAGATGATCGTTATGAACGAAGACCCTCTCGCAGAAGCAAGGATTCGGAAAGGAAGGACAAGTCATCAAAGAGCTACACAAGATGAAGACATCAAGCTCATGTTGGTGAATGGGTATCCGGTTCCGACTCCGAACACTATTCTGAGAGAAGTTATCACACTGACTCCGAATATACTCAAGATGAAGGTGTTGCCGGTCTTGCACTTGTGTCATCCAACTCCTACGACATATTTGAGTCACCAAATGAAGGGATTGGAAGATGCTTCATGGCTAAAGGCCCCAAGGTATCACACTCCGAGTATGTTGATTTCAATAGTGATGAGGATGATTTGCTAGGTGATGATGATTTACTTGTTGACAATTCTAGTAATGAAAACTATGATGAAATTGCTATTAATCATGCTAATCAAGATGAAACGAATGACAATGATAAGAAGGAGATTGAGCGTCTAACTAAAGAACTAAACACTCTTAAGTTAGCTCAAGAAACTACCTTAGAAGATCATCGAGAGATTTTAAAGACTCATGAGAAGCTACGCTTTGAAAAGCTCAATTTAGAGCAAGAGCATGGGTTCTTAAAGGCAATCAATGATGATCTTCGTAAGAAAAGTTCTTCTTACATTGCCAAGCATTTACTCTTGTCTAGTTACATGCCACAAGTAAAATCTAGCAACAAGAGTAAGAAAGATTCTTCTTCTAGTAGTAACAATAATCATGTTAAATCCAATGTTGTTGCTTCTAGTAGTTCTCTTGATTCCACTAATGATTCTCTTAGCCAAGTTACACTTGAGCAAGAAAATAGCTTATTGAAGGGAATCATAGAGAAAGGTGTTTACAAGAGCCTTGCCGGAAGTAAGCAATTTGAGGAAATTGTACGCAAGCAAGGAAGGCACCGGAAGAATCAAGGTGTTGGTTTTGAACGCAAGTTCAATGCCAATGCAGTTGAGTGGGAAGAAGATCAATACCCCAAGACGAAGTTTGTTCCTCAACAAGAGAAGTATGATCCCACTTCTTTCGAGGAAACACAAGCTCAAGATGATCTTCCACCACAAGACCTCAAGCTAAAAGGCAAGGACAAGCTTCAAGAGGAGATTGATGCATTTGAAGAAGCTCCTAAGGCCTTGGTCAAGTGGGTTCCCAAGACTACATCAAGTTCTACTTCATCAAGTACGACTACAACTCCAAGGATTCCCATCAAGATGATGTGGATCCCAAAGAAGAAGAACTAGAGAGTTCTTGAGGGTGACTCCGCCAACATACTTCACTCATATTCCCGTAGGTCTGTGGTAAACTAATCACACATCATCGGAGGGGCAACAAGGTTGATGTAGAAGCCCTCCGTGATCGACCCCCCCTCGGGCAGAGTGTCGGAAAAGGCCTCCAGATGGGATCTCGCGAGAACAGAAGCTTGTGGCGGCAGAAAAAGTATTTTGGGTGGCTCTCTATTGGTTTCCCGATTTTAGAGAATTTATAGAGTCGGAATTAGGTTAGACGGAGGAATGAGGGGCCCACTAGGCACTAGGGCGCGCTGACCCCCCTAGGCGTGCCCTGGTGGCTCGTGGCTGATACGTCTCCATCGTATCTATAATTTTTATTATTCCATGCCAATATTATACAACTTTTACATACTTTTGGCAACAATTTATATGATTTATTGGACTAACCTATTGATCCAGTGCCCAGTGCTAGTTCCTGTTTATTGCATGTTTTTTGTTTCATAGAATATCCAAATCAAACAAAGGCCAAACGCGATAAAAATTTACGGAGAATTATTTTGGAATATTTGTGATTTTGGGAGGTGGAATCAATGCAAATGGGGGCCCACAGCCACCATGAGACACCAGGGCGCGCCCCAGGGCCCTGACGCGTGGTGGTGGGTTATGCTCACCTTGTAAGGTGGTTGGATCTCTACTTCGGGCGCAAGGAAACTTATATCTGGAAAAAAACCGTGTTAAAATCTAAGCGCAATCGGAGTTACGGATCTCCGGGAATATAAGAAATGGATTTCGGCCAGAAAACAGGGACGTGAAACAGAAGAGAACAGAGAGGGAGATCCAATCTCAGAGGGGCTCCTGCCCCTCCGCCGCCATGGAGGCCATGGACCAGAGGGGGAACTCTCCTCCCATCTAGGGGGGAGGCCAAGGAAGAAGAAGAAGGAGGGGGGCTCTCTCCTCCTCTCTCCCGGTGGCGCTAGAGCGTCGCCGGGGCAATCAACATATGACGGCGATCTACTCCAACAACTCCGTCATCTTCACCAACATCTTCATCACCTTCCCCCATCTATATTCAGCGGTCCACTCTCCCGCAACCCAAAGTACACTCTACTTGAACATGGTGCTTTATGCTTCATACTATTATCCAATGATATGTTGCCATCCTATGATGTCTGAGTAGATTTTTGTTGTCCTACCGGTAATTGGTGAATTGCTATGGTTGGTTTAATTTGCTTGTGGTTATGTTGCTGTCCTTTGGTGCCCATCATATGAGCGCGCATGTGGATCACACCATAGGGCTAGTTGTATGTTGATAGGACTATGCATTGAAGGGCAAGGGTGACAGAAGGTTCTTCCTACCATAGAAATTGATGCACATGGGATTGAAGGGGGACCAATATATATCTTAATGCTATGGTTGGGTTTTATCTTAATGAATGTTAGTAGTTGCGGATGCTTTGCTAATAGTTCCAATCATAAGTGCATAGAATTCCAAGTAAGGGACGACATGCTAGCAGTGGCCTCTCCCACATAAAAACGTGCTATCGGTCTAGTAACGTAGTCAATTGCTAAGGGACAATTCCGCAAATTCTACAACCACTAATCCACACTCGTTTTACTAAACTTAAAATTTTCTTTATTTAAACAACACCTAGATTTTATTTTCACGTTCTTTATTATCTTGCAAACCAGTCCACACCTACAAAGTACTTCTAGTTTTATTCTTTTTCTAGGTAAAGCAAACATTAAGTGTGCGTAGAGTTGTATCGGTGGTCGATAGAACTTGAGGGAATATTTGTTCTGCCTTTAGCTCCTCGTTGGGTTCGACACTCTTATTTATCGAAAAAGGCTACAAACGACCCCCTATACTTGTGGGTTATCAAGACCTTTTTCTGGCGCCATTGCCGGGGAGCAATAGCGTGGGGTGAATATTCTTGTGTGTGCTTGTTTGCTTTATCACTAAGTAGTTTTTATTTGTGCTCTTGTTTTCTATCTTTAGTTATGGGTAGGAAACACAAAATACCAAAAGAATTAGTTGTACCTACTAACCAATGGTTGAAGAACCACCCAAAATCTATCATACTGCTGAAGCTTTCTACTTGGATCATCTTCGATCCCAATGTGCTCATGTTGAAACCCCAACTAGCTTAGTTGAGGGCAAATCATTAGATGAGCATGCTCATTTTGTGCGACACAGCTTATCTCAATAAGGAAAACTTTTACGGCATCAAATTAATACTATGCAATGCTATGCTTGGAATTTATGTGAATTATATGATTTTACTTGTTGTTCTGAAGACCCTAAGAAAAGCTTCCCTACAAATGTGAGTTTAGTGATAATGGAGTCTTATCTTCTTATGCCAAAGGTGTTTATAATTACTATGATATTGAACAAATTGAAGAATTTGTTGCTTTTAAGGGTGCTTATGAAATTGCTTGTTTGATTGAAAAGTATGATGCTACTCTTTACAAATATGAAAATTTTTCCATACTTAAATATTGCTATGAAAACTATGCTTCTAATGCTTATATTAAACCATATATTGAGGACTCCTCTACTGTCCAAGAAGAGACTAATATTTTGCAGGAAACTATGGAGGAAGAAATTGCTGAAATTGTGAGCTCATTGGATGAAAAAGATGAGGAGGAGAGTGAAGAACAAAAGGAGAAAGAGCGGATTAGCTACCCGTGCCCACCTTCTAATGAGAGTAAATCTTCAACTCATACATTGTTTAATTTCCCTTTGTGCTTACTGAAGGACGAATGCTATGATAATTGCTATGATTTCTTGGATTCATTTGAAATATCCCTTTTTGATGAAATTGATGCTTGCTATGTTTGTGGCCAAGATGCCAATTTGAATTATGATTATGGAGATGAACTTGCTATAGTTCCTTATGTTAAGAATGAAATTTTTACTATGGCACCCACACATGATAGTCCTATTATATTTTTGAATTCTCCCAACTACACTATATCAGAGAAGTTTGCGCTTATTAAGGATTATATTGATGGGTTGCCTTTTACCATTGCACATGATGATTTTGATGAATATGATATGCATGTGCTTGCTGCTCCTACTTGCAATTACTATGAGAGAGGAACTACATCTCCGCCTCTCTATGTTTCCAACACGATAAAATTGCAAGAAACGGTTTATGCTATGTATTGGCCTTTACTTGATGTGCATGAATTGTTCTTTTATGACATGCCGATGCATAGGAAGAGAGTTAGACTTCGTCATTGCATGATATATGTTGCTTTGTGCTCACTACTAAAATATAAATCATTGCTAATTAAAATTGGCTTTGATATACCTTGGGATCCGGGTGGATCCATTACTTGAGCACTTTATTCCTAGCTTAATGGCTTTAAAGAAAGCGCTGCCAGGGAGACAACTCAGAAGTTTTAGAGAGTCATTTTCTTCTTCTGTTGAGTGCTTTTATAAAGTTTAAAAACAAAAAATATAGAGGGCAACTTAAAAAACTTTTTTAAAAAGAGAAGCGATTGGAAGGTTATGCATTGGAGAAGTGACGGTCGACTCATGGAAACAATGTAGAATTTTTTTCATGGAAGTTTCTCACAAAAATAATTATTCGCTTGTACAAATCCATTGTATTATAAAAATAATGTGCCAAGATTTCCCTTTAGGATGATTAGATTGCGTGTTGGTATGTGCGGTGCAAAAACAGAAACTTTGGCTGTAGTGCGTGATTTTACATTTTTTACAGGAACGTCAAAAGTTTCTGAAATTTTTACACAATACTGCTAAGCGAATTGTTTATTTTGTCCTAACTAGCGGATGTACCCGCGCATTTGCGCAGCTAGGTTTTGACACAATTGTATTGCAATGAATGATTTACATTTTTTATATTTTGGTTTAATCATTTGATTCTTTTCTTGATATTGTACGAAAGTTTACTATTATTGAGTAACAAACTCTTGCGTACTTTTAGATTCATTTTTGTGTGTGGTTTGGTTGTTATCATATATTCTTTTTAGTTTTTTCATCCATTTTAGGCATTTCCTATCATTCATTACATGGCCATAGTCGATTAGAGGAATATTGAATTGTGTATCAAATAGACTCACTGTTGCAATTAAATATAAAATCTCTTTACACATTTTATTTATGCACATAGACATTTTTTTTGTAGAATAGAGAATTTTGACTGATCGATGCTCTTTTTCTCTTGATTCAAACTTCGATTACGTTTATTGTACAATATTTATATAAGACAATTTTTTTTTGCGGGGGATATATATAAGACATATTCCTAAGAATTTTGACTTGTTACGTTCATCTACACAATCATATTTTCTTCTAACTTATTTATCCACTATATGATTTGTATCCATTTGATAAAAATCTTTACTAAAAAAATCCTTTCTACAACTAGGTTTGTATATATATTATATTTAGAAAATGAATGCTATATTAGTTTTTGAGTTGCCATTGGTCTAGCATTTCAGCCCTTTTTATGTCCTAAACATCATTGTAGCTAATGTTTTAAGTTTTCTTTTGGTTATATGTAGTTTTTTTAATATCCTTCAGCCAGTGTGTTTTCACATCTAATAGTGAATTTTGCAGTTTTGCCACGCTTCATATTTCTCACTTGTAGGTTAATGTTGCCCTAAAAAAAATTGTAGGTCAAAGTACGTGTTGTTTGTCCATCACAGAAAAATATGTACAACTGATATTCCTTCCATAGCTTAAAGTAGGAAAAGGCTATTGTTTTCCCCAAATCACGCCGACAACAAAATCCCCTTTTTCTGTTCTCTCAACGCGGCTGTAATTTGGGTAGGGTGAACAGGGGAAATCCTGGGAGGACACGGCATGCTGCTCGACCTCGTCATGGCCGGCGCGGCTGTGGCAACGGTGCTGGAGGTTGGTGGTGCGGAGGAGGGGGTTACTGAGGTGACGAAGGGTGCACTGGATCGCAGATTTCCCAGCGATTTGGTGCCTGCCGGTCTTCCAAGCCATTTCTGACCGAGGAGGGGACTACGCGTTCGAGCAGCTGTTCTTGCGCCGGCCACCAGCAAGATCGCATCTCGCCGTCGCTGATTTTGAAAGGTGGATGCTGGTCGCCAGGTACGTCACGGGAGCTGGTGTAGAGCTTTTTTCGTTGCGTATAATGGCCTACCGTTCCTTGTCGCTTAGGCTGATGAACAGTGACGGGTATGAATCCCTCTGCACGCTCCCATTCTCCTCTTGCTTTGCATCATTTGTACTTCATAATCTGACTTACTTCATTTTGTGTATTTAAGTAAATTAACATTTGGATTTTTAAAGTATTTTTTACATTTTGGCGCTGATTTTGCGCTTGCAATTTCAAGTTAGGAGTATGTACTGTCTTGTTCATGTATGGATTATTATATAATTATTTGATCTGTCGTTGATCTCCCTTTCATTTTGTAGGGAATTGAACTTGCATTTTTTTCATGTTCACACTATATTGATCTTTAATTATTGTCTCTTCAGCATTTCCTTAGCAATATATAGAGCTTTATACAGCCAGCGTTATATCCAATGTATTACCTTGTGACACCAATTTCATATTTTTATTGATGATAATATTTCTGCACTTATTAACATCTATATACATTAAAGCAACATCTGGAAATATTAATTTGCATTGGCATGTACTATTGTAACACATCATTCAATATAATTAGAAATCCAATTTCTAATCAATCGATAGATAAAATGTAATCCTTATTTCTTGTTTACAAAATAATTGTAAATCCAACCTACAAAATCTTTTTGTATAAAAGCTTCCTGCCCATATTTTCACTCGACATTAGTTATTTCGACCAAACATTGTATGGGAAAATCACGAGTTGGTTCTCATATGCATTTACTTGAGGAATAAAATAAGTTAAAATATCTCTTTGTATAATGTATACTATATTCTTTTCACTATTTTCGCTTGGGCACTTCATGTCGTCAGTCAACACCTTTAATCCTTCTTTGTTTGACTCAAATCATTTCTCCTCTTGCTTGGCAGTGTGTATGTACATTATAATTTGATTTATTTAATTCATTTGCAAAAAAAATATCAAAGGTAACGTGATGATTTTAAACTTCAGTTTCTGAAGTGTCTAACTTTTACAATCAAGCACTAACTATGTACTTGTAATTATAATTTAGGAAATATCCTCGTACATAATTGTTGTTTTCATGTATAGATTGTATTTAGAGAGTGTAGATTATAGAGTTATTATTTCACTTATCATTGATCTCCCTTTCAATTTTGTAGGGCTTAGAACCGAGAACTTGCATTATTTTCTTTGTGGACGTTCTATTATTTTCTTTGTGGACATTCTACCCAACTTAAAAATATTGTTTCTGCAACACGTCCGTAGCATGCAGGATGAATCAATGAAGAAAATTAGGAACATGGTACTTAATATTATAGAGGCTTAGATGTGCCTTTTCCTTAACTTTGTTGTTCAATGATAACATCTTAAGCCTATCACCAGGCACAACTTACTGTATAGTTTTGTGTGACAAAGCTGAGATTATTATTTCTGAGCTTGAATCAGGACATATTTGGTGTATAATCTTTGGGTTTCTCCAGATTTCCCATCCAATGAGTGGTGAGAGATCTCACGGAGGATGGAGTACCGGTTCATGGATTTCCTGGACAAAATCGTTCTACTTGGTGAAGCTGTTGGTGCCAGGGCACCAATGCCAAGGCGGCATAGAACAGAAAATAATTATTGACCAAGGTAGGCTAATGGAGAATGGTCGGATCCTGAGGCACAGTACCGAGGGGGGACTACTGCTATGGTCCCTTAGAGGTGTGGGGGTAACAAAGGTAGATTCGTATGAGGAGATAGCGAAATAATAAATAGCACGAAGATGTGAGCAACATGTGTGTGCGGCCACTGTGTTGTTGCCCTCCTCATTGTTGGTGTTGTTGGACTCCTACCAAATGTAAGTACTGATGATAAGCATCATTCTAATGCGCATTATGGCTTATAGTTCCTTCATAGCACTGTAAAGTGGTTTTTTTATTGTTGTTACCTTGTCCTAGCAAGAAGGTTTTAACTTGTTAACTTTAAAAAAACATGTGTCAGTTGAGATAAAATGGTTGTATTTTTACATGTGGTGCGGCTAGTATGTATAATATTGAAGATATATTCATGGTTTTGTTAACTGAAAAGGTTGTATGAGTCATGGAGTCTTTAGTACCAAGAACAATACCTTTGTTTCACCAACTTGATCTTCCAGCTGACCACTTGTATTCTTCCTTATGGTGGCAGTAACAATGGATATTCTTTTACCACACCCAAGATCCAACTCTTCATCTTCATACCTTCCTAATTGTTCGTGCTGCTGGACTTTTACCACTGTAAGTGCTATTGCTTTGCATACTTCCTAATACAAATCATCTTTTTGCTTATTCCTAAGATTTCTTTATTCCTTGTACTAAAATATTGGAACTTTTCTCATGGTTCACGTGAACTGAAAATGCAACATGATAGAAGAACTGTTACCAAGGAAATAAAACCCCCAAAACTGTATGTCTAGTTGTATTTCAAATAATTACAGCTTGGCATGCTTTTCATAGTGTTAATGTCTCCTTATATTGGTTGATATGAAGAAAGTATTCAATCTATTTTGGAATAAGGACATAGTGCTATAATAGTCACAATCTTACAGTATAATAAGTATTCTTCTGTACACTTACTGTATATATCTTGGTAAGTAAAATATGTTGCCTTATTATTTATCTAATAAGCTACTCATCCACTAAATTTCTGGATAACTTCCTCTTTCGCCTAGGCTTTGGTTTCCTTACTTCATCTTCATCTTCAAGCCTTGTATTATTTTACTTTCGCTTTAGCAGATTTCTGTTTCGGCTGACAACTTTTCTCTTGCTTTCTCGCAAACTTGCTTGGTGCATTCTTTTATGAGTCATCTGATATTACAACATATCTTGGTCTCCTTTTCTTGTCACCGTGGAACTCACATGGCAATGATGTTATTTTGTCTTGATGCCCATCTTTGTTTATTTTTGTCCCATTACTATGTGTGCTTCCTATTTCACAGGCACCAGACACATCACAATTTGGTGGTTGAAATTGTATTATTCTATCACTGAAAAATAAATATAAATTTAAAATCAGACACATTTATAAAAATCTAGAAGTGTGTACAGTGGAAAAACCAACCACCATTTTATCTGTGCATGTTCTGCTTCTTCGTTTCATGTTTTAACACGATGTCCACCTCTTCATCCATCAATTTCAATCCAATTTATGTAAGGTGAATTAGTTAGGGAATTCTAGACACGATACTTAAATGCACCTTTATCTCAGCTTTTTCATTCAAGTAGAGCACCTAAAGTCTATCATCGGGCACAAACGTTCTTTTTACTACATAGTTTTGTGTGCCAAAGGTGAGATTACTTTCATTGAGCCTGGTGCTTCTTAAGATTTCCCATCGAATGAGCTCAGCAATCTTGCAGCCTCCTTGTCAAATAAAGTGCATCTTGTAGTAGCTTTATGGTCACTAATTTGGAGTCGAATACAATACCCACCATATCTTCATGTTAGCGAAGTGTAAATATAGTATAATAGTTCTTTCCCAACTATGAACATACCTGAGCACTGTTTATTCTTTATCTGCCTGTTCCTGTAGTGTGTCCTTTATAGAAACTAAGTAATAATCTGGGTAAATCTCTAGAGATCCTTTAACCTCCTTCATGTTTGCTTTCTATGAAAAAATGTTTCACTTTCAATGCTCGTTGGCGGTATTTTTGTGGATTCCAGGTTCAACACGGCCACCTATGGGGCCATCGGCCCCTTTGTGGTTCGGCAAGGGGGAAGGGCGCACTACACAAAGAGTGGAAGCCGTAGGACGGCGCAGCGGTGATGACACAGGCAGTTTTTACCCAAGTTCGGACCGCCGCGAGGCGTAAAACCCTACTCCTGCTTTGGTGGATTGATGAATGGACCGGGGTGGAGATGAAGCACTCTAGCCCGGCAAGGTCGCCTTGGGACGAGAGCAGCTACACGCGTATGAGCATACAGGGGTCCGAATCCTTTCTAAGGTTGCCCTGGCCCTCCTTTTATAGGTCAAGGGGTCACCACAATGGCAAATCAGTCATTACGTACTGATTGGATAGCAAACAGTGCTATCATACCTATCTCTGCAGACAGGACAAGGCGCGTTAAATGCACCGCTTAGTGTCACATCGTGGGTGTAGCCCGACAAACCTTGCCGTGCCATTCAGCCACCTCTTCGCCTACCTGTGTGACACGTCTCCTGGACGGGTGTCATTTAGGGGTGTTCTTCCTCAGAAATGGCCTGCCACGTACCAAATACGGCCACTACTTGGGGGCTCGACACCGCACCGATAGGTGACTTGCGTTGCTGTGAGGTGGAGCGGTGGAGTCTTGGCGGGGTAATCCGCCCTCGGTGTCCCCGGCAAGCCTGTCGGGGGAGTCTTGAGACTTGTCTCTGGGACGACCTTGACCTAACCAGGCTCGCTGCCAGGCAAGGAAGGTTTCCCCTTGGTGAGATCTTGCTTCCTTGGTTTGTCTTGGTCTTCTTGATCTGCCCTTTGACTTCTCAAAGAGTTATATCTTCAGCTTGGCCTTGTCTTGGATGCTGTAACCTTGTTCCTGAGCCTGTGTACAGTCCGGGCAACATACACCAGGGTCTGTTGCACCGACAGGAGCCCCCGAGCCTGGCCCGAATGCGCTGCCGAGCATCGTCGGGGTAGGCCCTATCTTGTACACAGGCAGAGGTCTTGTGGTAGCTCATCCTTTGAGATCTTCTTTGCTTCTTCATTAACCTGTGCTTGAGTCAGTTTCCGTTTTTTTTGCGCGCCGCGTGATGCCAATCGTGGTGGGGCCATCTCTGTAATGGCCCGTGAATGATTTTAACTCACGGGGGAGTAACTGCCAATTCACTCATCCCACCACGCCCTTATCCTTCACCACGTATGTTGCATGCGTTGAGTGGGGTAGGTAATGGAGGCGCGTGGCGCGGAAGGGACGCCATGGCGGAGGATTGGCGTAGGAGGGCGGCGATCGGATCTGATCGTCAGTGACAGCTTGGATGGGTTAGATCAGGGAGAGCCCCCCCCCCCAGGGGTGGATGATGGATCAGCCCCCAGCCCTCGGACTGCCTATAAAAGGGAGGGCGAGAGAGGAGCGGAGGCATCTACACGTGCATCTCTCCCCTTTTTCCTTATGTCTCTTTTCTCGTCATGTCGAGAAGGAGAGACCGGGGCTAGGCCCCGGGCTCTAGCTCGGGGGTGACGCCGGATACTCAAGTTGATGCTCGGGGAGTGAGTCTGGTCCGGGGTTGTCGGAGACACGGCGGTGGTGGATGCGGGTGCCGTGTTAGCCGTAGTGCGGGAAGCGTTGCGCTCCTCCAAAATGGAGGGGCACCCGTTTCCCCCACAGAAGCCAGCCATCCGGAAGGAAGCACTTGCTCTTACCACAAGTCATCGAGGCTTGTCCCCCCTGTTGGCGGGGCCCTGGATCTTCCAGCGCTCGCCCGCGGGGCTGTGCCTGGGACCCTTGGTAGTCCCTGCACGACCCTTCTAGCGAGGTCAGGGTCAATGCTAAAGATGGCGGGGGCTTCCTGCCCGCCAAGGTGGGGAGCGGCGTCCCTCGTGCGCTCTGGACGTCGTCGTCGTCCGCCTCTTCTCAGGGGGAGGTGATGGGCCGAGGGGCCGGCGTCCTCCTGGAGTGTTGGTGATGGTGGAAAAACAAGGGAAGACGAAGAAGGCGGGTGGCAGGCCGTCAGGTCGGAGTACGATGGCACCGACGCCTTCGTCTTGTACTGGCGGCCCGCTGCCACGTCTTTTTGCTCTTCCCCTCCCTCCTCGGCACCATCATCACCGGCCTCTTCTGGATGGCCGCCGGGGAGGGCGCCGCTCTCTTGGTCCTTCGCCTCCTCCAGGAGTCTTCCAGCTGAGCCTCGGCAGGCTTTCCCCGCCAGCACTTGTGCCGAGGCATCTTGCTGGCCCTGAGGGTGGTGACCAGGGCACCGCCGAGCTGCTCCCTCTGTCCCCCTCCTTCGCAGCCTCGCCACTATCTATCTTGTCAGGCTGCGCCCGGCAGGTCCTGACGAGGTCGAACAGGGCTTCCGCTCAGGCACTCCTTTTGCCATCTTCGCCTCTTGCCGCGGTTCCTAGGAGGAGAGGGACAAGAAAGGGATTACGGGGCACTTTTCTTTTTCCAGTCTAAAATGTGTAGGCATTTGCCAAATTTTAATTCCAAATATGTAACCTCGTTTATCCATCTTTGTACTCTGTAAGCCTTGTACTTGTTTTATTTGCATATTAATGAAAAAGATAGTCTTGCCGGGTACTTGTGCATGTATTGTGTCCACGCAAAGGGGGAAAGCATTTATACTTTTAGGTAAACAAGTTTTCCCCGGCAAGTTATCTTGCCGGCCACCCCCAGTTTGTTGCTGCGGGGCTGAGCCTGCCGGGCTTCAAAACTATAGAAAGGGGACCATCCCCTCGTCGGACCTTCTTCAGCAAGAGTCACTTGGACCATCTTGACCGAAGCAACGTTCGAGTCAAAGGATGGGAGCACAAATGTTTCGAAGGCGACGAGGTCTTTCTATGCACAAGTTTCATTCTTACAGAAACATGTATGGACGAGAGGGAACTTATCTGTTTGGCTTGCTGGGCATCAATACGTAGTCTCGCTTCCATTTCTTCTTTCCGGGATTGGGTCCACGGCAAGAGCCCTGTAGTTAGTGCAGAGGAAAGCAAGGTAACATATGATCTCATCTACATGCCCATGATATGTAGCGAAATATGACCTCATCTACATGATCATGACATGCTCATGCTATGCTATGCATGCATGCAAGTTTTGGGGCCCCCAGCGCTTCGTTTATCCATCTGTTGCTCAGGGTCTGCGCCTGGCTTTGTACAAAGGGTTACATGCAACATCGGCAATGCTTGTACAAAAGGGTGGCTGCCGGGCAGGGCTCGACAGCTGCGCCTTATGGGTAGAACTTACGGAGATGCTCAATGTTCCATGAGTTTTGCAATTGAATGCCATCTCCGGTCTCCAGACAGACTGCGCCCGGTCTGGTGACTCGTCCCACCCGATAAGGGCCTTCCCACTTTGGCGTCAACTTGTTTGCACCCTTGGCGGACTGAACGCGCCTAAGGACAAGGTCGCCTTCCTCAATGCTCCGGGCATGAACCCTGCGGCTGTGATAGCAACGCAGGGCTTGCTGGTATCGTGCAACACGTACAGCAGCCCGGAGACGGTTCTCCTCAAGTAGCACAGTGTCGTCACACCGGTGCCGTTCTTGTGCTACTTCATCATAGGCAAGCACTCAAGGTGACCCGTATATGAGTTCCGTGGGGATAACTGCATCTGCCCCATAGACTAGGGAGAAGGGAGTCTGGCCGGTAGCTCGATTTGGTGTCGTACGGAGGGACCAAAGAACCACCGGCAGCTCGTCGATCCATCGCCTGCCACACTTCCGCAGCTTGTCAAATGTTCTTGTCTTGAGTCCTCACAACACTTCAGCGTTTGCCCTCTCAGCTTGCCCGTTGCTCCTAGGATGGGCAACAGAGGCGAATGAGATCTTGCTTCCGAGGGCTTGAATGTATTGTATGAAGGCGCGGCTCATGAACTGGGTGCCGTTGTCTGTGATGACTCTGGCGGGTACTCCGAAGTGGCACACCAGTCCTTTCAAGAACTTGATAGCTGACTGTGCAGTCACCTTCCTCACAGGCTCTACTTTCGGCCACTTTGTAAACTTGTCGATGGTGACGTACAAGAACTCAAAGCCCCTGGTAGCACGGGGGAAGGGGCCCAAAATGTCGAGCCCCCAGACCGAAAAGGGCCATGGCAAAGGGTTCGTCTGGAGAGCTTGGGCAGGCTGATGGATATTCTTGGAATGGAACTGGCAGGCTTCACGTCTGGTGACCAGCTCGATTGCATCTTGGAGGGCCGTGGGCTAATAGAATCCTTGCCGGAAGGCTTTTCCAACCAAGACCCTCGATCCAATATGAGAGCCGCACATGCCTCCATGTATCTCTGCCAACAGTTCCTTTGCTTCTTCCCGGCAAATGCACTTCAATTTCACACCGTTGGGCCTTCTTCTGTATAGTGTGCTGTCGACAAACTGATACATACTGGCCCTCCAAGCTACTCTTTCAGCTTCTTCTTGCTCTTCGGGAAGTTCTCCTGTTTGGAGGTATCGGACTATGTGCTATGCCCAAGTTGGAGCCTGGGGCTCGACAACAAGGATTAGTGGCACCTCCTCATTCGTGGGAGCGCATGCCACAACTGCAAGGGCTGATTGCACGGCGGGAGGGTGCTACTCACCAGGCGAAGTGGAGTTGTCCCCGCCAACCTCTCTGCCGGGGGCTTTAGGGAGCTCTGCCGAGAGGGGCTTGCCGGAGTCTAGTTTCCTCCTCTTTCTGGCCATTGCTTTTGGGGATACCGAGGGTTGAGTCAGGTGGAGAACAAAAGTTCCTAGTTCCACAGGAAGCTTTTGCGCAGAGCACTTTGACAGATAATCAGCAATGTTGTTTTCCGCATGCGGCACATGCTCTGTTTGCAATCCGTCAAAGCGCTCCTCTAGCTTTCTCACTTCCTCCACATAAGCCTCCATCAATGGACTTTGGTAATCCTTGTTCACTTGCCTCACCACGATCTACGAGTCTCCTCGAATTACCAACATCTTAATTCCCAACTCTGTTACAATCCTGAGCCCGGCAAGGAGTCCTTCATACTCAACTGTATTGTTGGTAGCTTCCTCCCGGGGGAAATGCATTTGGACCACATACTTGAGGTGTTCCCCAGTAGGTGCGATGAGGAGCACGCCAGCTCCCGCACCTTGTAGGGAGAAGGCACCATCAAAGTACATGACCCATTCTTGGGGCGCTTCCTTGCCGGGGATGACTGTTTCCAGTGCTTCCTCGTCAGGGGTAGGTGTCCACTCTGCAATAAACTCTGCCAACGCTCTGCTCTGGATAGTCGAGGTGCTTTCATACTTCAATCCAAAGCTTGATAATTCCAGCGCCCATTCAACTATCCTGCAGGTGGCTTCAGGTTTCCTCAATATGCGTTGCAGGGGAAAATGGGTTACAACCGTGATCTCGTGGACTTGGAAGTAGTGGCGCAGTTTCCTTGAGGCCATGATGAGGCCAAAGATCAACTTTTGCACACCAGAATACCTTGACCTTGCCCCCTGCAGTAGGGAGCTGACAAAGTAAACTGGCCGCTGCACCACCTTCTTCCTCGCCACAGTCTTGGAGTTGCCTTTCCTGCCCTGCTCTTCTTTCTCTTGATCTGTGCTCAATCCTGCCGCGACTGGTTCACTTCCTTCCCCGGAAAGGGCAGTGGCCGCCGCTGCTCCTCCTTCTGCTTCCCACTATGCCACCAGGGCTGCACTAATGATACATCTCCAACGTATCTATAATTTTTTATTGTTCCATGCTATTATATTATCCACCTTGGATGTTTTATATGCATTTATATGCTATTTTATACTCCCTCCATTCCTTGATATAAGGTGTATAGATTTTTGAGAAAAAAAATCCAAAATATAAGGTGTATTGCATTGCACCACTCGTTTGGACAATTTTTTTAGGGATTTGATTACATTTCCTTATATCAGGCAAGCTCCTCTATTTTCACATGTCAATTAGTCAGGTGCAATCTTGCCCAAAACATGTGAAATTTTCCCTCCACGTGCGTCCTTTAATTTCCGCGCCCAAAACTATACACCCTATATTTAGGAACGGAGGGAGTATGATTTTTGGGACTAACCTATTAACCTAGAACCCAGTGCCAGTTTCTGTTTTTTTTCTTGTTTTTGAGTTTTACAGAAAATGAATACCAAACAGAGTCCAAACGAGCTGAAAATTTACGGTGATTTTTTATGGACCAGAAGAAGCCCCCAAAGCAAAAGAGTTGGGCCAGAAGAGCCACGAGGCCTCCACAAGGGTGGAGGGCGCGTCCTACCCCCCTGGGGGCACCCTCCGGTCTTGTGGGCTCCTCGTGGACCCCCCTGACTTGTTCTTGACGCCAAAAATTCCTATAAATACAGAAACCCACAGAAATAAACCTAGATCGGGAGTTTCGCCGCCGCAAGCCTCTGTAGCCACGAAAAACCAATCAGGAGTTTGTTCCGGCACCCTGCCGGAGGGGGAAACCATCACGGTGGCCATCTTCATCATCCCGACGCTCTCCATGACGAGGAGGGAGTAGTTCACCTTCGGGGTTGAGGGTATGTACCAGTAGCTATGTGTTTGATCTTTCTCTCTCGTGTTCTTGATTTGGCACGATCTTGATGTACCGCGAGCTTTGCTATTATAGTTTGACCATATGATGTTTCTCCCCCTCTACCTTCTTGTAATGAATTGAGTTTTCCCTTTGAAGTTATCTTATCGGATCGAGTCTTTAAGGATTTGAGAACACTTGATGTATGTCGTGCATGTGTTTATCTGTGATGACAATGGGATATTCACGTGATCCACTTGATGTATGTTTTGGTGATCAACTTGCGGGTTCTGTGACCTTGTGAACTTATGCATAGGGGTTGGCACACGTTTTCGTCTTGACTCTTCGGTAGCAACTTTGGAGCACTCTTTGAAGTTCTTTGTGTTGGTTTGAATAGATGAATCTGAGATTGTGTGATACATATCATATAATCAAACCCGCGGATACTTGTGGTGACATTGAAGTATCTAGGTGACATTAGGGTTTTGGTTGATGTGCGTCTTAAGGTGTTATTTTAGTACGAACTCTAGGGCTGTTTGTGACACTTATAGGAATAGCCCAATAGATCGATCAGAAAGAATAACTTTTAGGTGGTTTCGTACCCTACAATAATCTCTTCGTTTATTCTCCACTATTAGTGACTTTGGAGTGACTCTTTGTTGCACATTGAGGGATTGTTATATGATCTAATTATGTTATCATTGTTGAGAGAACTTGCACTAGTGAAAGTATGAACCCTAGGCCTTGTTTCGAAGCATTGCAATACCGTTTTCGCTCACTTTTGTTACTAGTTACCTTGCTGTTTTTATATTTTCAGATTACAAAAACCTATATCTACCATCCATATTGCACTTATATCACCATCTCTTCGCCGAACTAGTGCACCTATACAATTTATCATTGTATTGGGTGTGTTGGGGACACAAGAGACTCTTTGTTATTTGGTTGCAGGGTTGTTTGAGAGAGACCATCTTCATCCTACGCCTCCCACGGATTGATAAACCTTAGGTCATCCACTTGAGGGAAATTTGCTACTGTCCTACAAAACTCTGCGCTTGGAGGCCCAACACGAGTCTACAAGAAGAAGGTTGTGTAGTAGACATCAAGCTCTTTTCTGGCGCCGTTGCCGGGGAGGCTAGGTAAGCGGCACTCACATCCCGTCAACGAAGCTCTTTTCTGGCGCCGTTGCCGGGGAGGTGAGTGCTTGAAGGTATATCTTTAGATCTTGCAATTGAATCTTTTAGTTTCTTGTTTTATCACTAGTTTAGTCTATAAAAGAAAACTTCAAAAAAAATGGAATTGAGGTTGCCTCATATGCTTCATCTTTATAATGTCTTTCGTGAAAATGATGGAAAGGAAAATTGTGCTCAAGTGTTAGAAGAAGAAGTCTATAAAATATTTGGCACTAAATCTTTGTATGATGAGCATGATTGCAATGTTGTTAGTATGAATTCCTTGAATATCCATGATGCTAATGATATGCAAAGCCACAAGCTTGGGGATGCTATGCTTGATGAAGATGATATTTTTTGTCCCCCAAGTTTTGATGAGCAAATTTATTATGATGATAGCATGCCTCCTATTTATGATGATTATATTGATGAAAGTGGGTTTGGAAGAGTGTCAACTCTAGGTAATGATCCCACTATTTTGGAGGGTGTTGAATCTTTTCACAATATTGATAAAAATGGATTTGGAGAGGTCATGACTTTATTTAGTGATGAATCCACTATTTTGGAAGAGGTTCCAATTGATTATGAGAACAAAGTTGCTATCTATGATGATTATTGCAATGACATATATGCTATAAAGAATAATGATAACCATGAAATGTGTCATCATGATTTCAATTTTCAATTGGATTATGCCTCACATGATAGTTATTTTGTTGAGTTTGCTTCCACTACTATTCATGAGAATAAATTTGCTTATGTGGAGAGTAATAAAATTTCTATGCTTATGGATCATGGAAGTAATGCTTTATGTGATGGTTATATTGTTGAATTCATTCATGATGCTACTGAAAATTTTTATGAGAGAGGAACACATGCTTCTACATATTGCAATAATATCAAGTTTCCTCTCTATGTGTTGAAAATCTTGAAGTTTTGCTTGTTTAACCTTCCTATGCTAGTTGATTCTTGTTCCCATAAGTTGTTTGCTCACAAAATCCCTATGCATAGGAAATGGGTTAGACTTAAATGTGCTAGTTATATGCTTCATGATGCTCCCGTTATGTTTCAATTCTTATCTTTTATGTGAGCATCAATGAAATCATCATGCCTATCTTAAAAGGCATTAAAGAAAAGCGCTTGTTGGGAGACAACCCAATATTTACCCCTACTGTTTTTATGTGTTCACATGATTAATCTACTGTATTAATCATGTTTTATAGCTTTTGTTTCAATAAAGTGCCAAGTAAAGCTTTTGGGATAGTGTGGTTGATAGTTGATTTGATTCTGTGCAAAAACAGAAACTTTTGCGTCCAGTACAGAAATTACTATAATTTACTGGAACGTGGAAAAACTCTGAATTTTTTTACATAGGATTTATATACAAATTTTCTACGTTGTCCTAATATTTCAGAATTTTTGGAGTTACAGAAGTATGACCTTAATTCAGATCTTTACAGACTGTTCTGTTTTTGACATATTCTGTTTTCAATGCATAGTTTGCTTGTTTTCTAGTTTCTATGGCTTATATTGCTCAATATAAATGGTATAAATGATAGGATACAGTAGGAATCATGTGAGAAAAATTATGAATCTTGTCTTGACAGTACCAAAGTGAATGATTTGTTTTATTATACTAACGGAGCTTACGAGTTTTCTGTTGAGTTTTGTGCTGTGAAATTTTCAAGTTTTGAGTAAAGATTTGATGGACTATGGAATAAAGAGTGGCAAGAGCCTAAGTTTGGGGATGCCCAAGTCACCCCAAGGTAATATTCAAGGACAACCAAACATCTAAGCTTGGGGATGCCCCGGATGGCATCCCCTCTTTCGGCTTCAATCCATCGGTAAATTTACTTGAGGCTATATTTTTATTCATCACATGATATGTTTTTTGCTTGGAGCGTCATTTTATTTTGTTTATATTAGCTTGCTTCTATTCAGAGACAGGTTTTCTATCTTTCAGTTCAATAAAAAGTTCAAGTATAGCCTTTACCATGCTTATTTTGCAAGTCTATATGTTGCTGTTTGGAAACATAAAGTTTATTGCTGTTGCAAAAATTCCAGAGAAAAGTCAGAATGTGATAAAATGTTGAAATTTTTTGCACAGAAAGATATGATAAATTAACTACAGTGTGGTAATTTTTCAGAATTTTTGGAGTTAGGGAAGTATGATTCCTCTTGCATTCTTTACAGACTGTTCTGTTTAGACAGATTGCTGTTATGTTTGCATTGTTTGCATATGTTTGCTTGTATAATAATTCTATTTGAGGATAGGAGTATTAAATATGCAGAGGCATTTAGTATGCAATGTAAATTATAATTTTAGTGATTTTCTACAGTAGAGAATGATAAGGTTTTGCGTTGATTTATACTAACTTATCTCATGAGTTCTTGTTGAGTTTTGTGTGGATGAAATTTTTAAGAATAAGGGAAACCGTGATATGAGAGGGATTAAGAAGACACAAGAGCTCAAGCTTGGGGATTCCCAAGGCATCCCTAATTAATATTTCAAGAAGTCTCAAGCATCTAAGCTTGGGGATGCCCGGTTGGTATCCCACCTTTCTTTTTCAACAACTATCGGTCAGTTTTGGTTGAGACTAAGTTTTTGCTTCTTCACATGATATGTGCTATCCTTGCAATGTCATTTTATTTTGTTTTGCTTGCTGTTTTAATAATATTCCAAGATCTGAAATTCTTAAATGTTAGAGAGTCTTCACATAGTTACACAATTATTCGATTACTCATTGATCTTCACTTATATCTTTTGGAGTAGTTTGTCATTTGCTCTAGTGTTTCACTTATATTATTTTGAGAGTCTCTAAACAGCATGGTAATTTGTTTAGGTTAATAATTTAGTCCTAATATGATGGGCATCCAAGAGGGATATAATAAAAACTTTCATATAAAGTGCATTGAGTACTATGAGAAGTTTGATTCCTTATGATTGTTTTGAGATATGAGGATGGTGGTATTAGAGTCATGCTAGTGGGTAATTGTGGATTGTAGAAATACTTGTGTTAAAGTTTGTGATTCCTGTAGCATGCACGTATGGTGAACCGTTATGTGATGAAGTCGGAGCATGATTTATTTAAGATTGTCTTCCTTATGAGTGGCGGTCGGGGACGAGCGATGGTCTTTTCCTACCAATCTATCCCCCTAGGAGCATGCACGTAGTACTTCGCTTCGATAACTAATAGATTTTTGCAATAAGTATGTGAGTTATTTATGACTAATGTTGAGTCCATGGATTATACGCACTCTCACCCTTCCACCTATAGTGCTATGTCCATGGCTCACGCTCATGTATTGCGTGAAAGTTGAAAAGGTTTGAGAACATCAAAAGTATGAAACAATTGCTTGGCTTGTCATCGGGGTTGTGCATGATTTGAATATTTTGTGTGATGAAGATGGAGCATAGCCAGACTATATGATTTTGTAGGGATAACTTTCTTTGGCCATGCTATTTTGAGAATTGCTTTATTAGTATGATTGAAGTATTATCGTTTTTATGTCAATAATAAACTTTTGTTTTGAATCTTATGGATCTGAACATTCTTGCCACAATAAAGAAAATTACATGGATAAATATGTTAGGTAGCATTCCACAAAATTCTGTTTTTATCATTTACCTACTCGAGGACGAGCAGGAATTAAGCTTGGGGATGCTTGATAGGTCTCCAACGTATCTATAATTTTTGATTGTTCCATGCTATTATGTTATCCATCTTGGATGTTTTATATGCATTTATATGCTATTTTTATATGATTTTTGGGACTAACCTATTAACCTAGAGTCCAGTGCCAGTTTCTGTTTACTGTGATTTACTGTGATTTTTTATGGACCAGAAGAAGCCCCCGAAGCAAAACAGTTGGGCCAGAAGAAGCCCCCGAAGAAGAGGTTCCTATTAACGGAGTCCAAACGAGCTGAAAATTTACTGTGATTTTTTATGGACCAGAAGAAGCCCCCGAAGCAAAACAGTTGGGCCAGAAGAGCCATGAGGCCTCCACAAGGGTGGAGGGCGCGCCCTACCCCCCTGGGGGCGCCCTCCAGTCTTGTGGGCTCCTCGTGGACCCCCCTGACTTGTTCTCAACGCCAAAAATTCCTATAAATACAGAAACCCCCAGAAATAAACCTAGATCGGGAGTTCCGCCACCGCAAGCCTCTGTAGCCACGAAAAACCAATCAGGAGCCCGTTCCGGCACCCTGCCGGAGGGGGAAACCATCACGGTGGCCATCTTCATCATCCCGACGCTCTCCATGACGAGGAGGGAGTAGTTCACCTTCGGGGTTGAGGGTATGTACCAGTAGCTATGTGTTTGATCTTTCTATCTCGTGTTCTTGATTTGGCACGATCTTGATGTACCGCGAGCTTTGCTATTATAGTTTGATCATATGATGTTTCTCCCCCTCTACCTTCTTGTAATGAATTGAGTTTTCCCTTTGAAGTTATCTTATCGGATCGAGTCTTTAAGGATTTGAGAACACTTGATGTATGTCTTGCATGTGTTTACTTGTGATGACAATGGGATATTCACGTGATCCACTTGATGTATGTTTTGGTGATCAACTTGCGGGTTCTGTGACCTTGTGAACTTATGCATAGGGGTTGGCACACGTTTTCGTCTTGACTCTTCGGTAGAAACTTTGGAGCACTCTTTGAAGTTCTTTGTGTTGGTTTGAATAGATGAATCTGAGATTGTGTGATACATATCATATAATCAAACCCGCGGATACTTGTGGTGACATTGAAGTATCTAGGTGACATTAGGGTTTTGGTTGATGTGTGTCTTAAGGTGTTATTTTAGTACGAACTCTAGGGCTGTTTGTGACACTTATAGGAATAGCCCAATAGATCGATCAGAAAGAATAACTTTTAGGTGGTTTCGTACCCTACAATAATCTCTTCATTTATTCTCCGCTATTAGTGACCTTGGAGTGACTCTTTATTGCACGTTGAGGGATTGTTATATGATCTAATTATGTTATCATTGTTGAGAGAACTTGCACTAGTGAAAGTATGAACCCTAGGCCTTGTTTCGAAGCATTGCAATACCGTTTTTGCTCACTTTTGTTACTAGTTACCTTGCTGTTTTTATATTTTCAGATTACAAAAACCTATATCTACCATCCATATTGCACTTGTATCACCATCTCTTTGCCGAACTAGTGCACCTATACAATTGATCATTGTATTGGGTGTGTTGGGGACACAAGAGACTCTTTGTTATTTGGTTGCAGGGTTGTTTGAGATAGACCATCTTCATCCTACGCCTCCCACGGATTGATAAACCTTAGGTCATCCACTTGAGGGAAATTTGCTACTGTCCTACAGAACTCTGCGCTTGGAGGACCAACACGAGTCTACCTGCCTGGGAACACCGGGGATGTCAGATGGTTGCCAGGCAAACACATCGACATTCGCCCGCAGGAAGGTAACGAGCACACTTTCCTATTTGTCATCAAGGGTGGAGCTGATGGTGAACGTACCATCAGCGCCAACCAGCCCTGCCGGGACCTTCTTCACAGCAGGTGCAACAACCTTTGATCTCTTGCTATTGGAACTTTCCGGCAAGTCATCGATAGGCGCAGCGCACTCCGGAGAGGTGCGCTTCCCGGATTCCTTGCCGGTATCCTTGCTAGCTTTCTTCCCTTTCTTACTTTCCTTGGCGGGAGCGGCAGCTTCCGCGGCCTCGGCAGCGACTGCCTCTCTGTATATCTTATCCACGCATATGATTGTGTCTTTCTTGTCCGATGGGATGGAAATGACGCCCATCAGCCCTGGCATCTTCAGCATGTTATAGGCATAGTGGGATGCCGCCATGAATTTAGCCAGGGCTGGACGACCAAGGATTCCATTGTACGGCAGGGGGAGGTCAACCACATCAAACACAACCTTCTCAGTCCGATAGTTTACCTCCCCTCTGAATGTTACTGGCAGCATGATCTTTCCCTTAGGATGACTCCTGCCGGGGTTGATCCCTTGGAAAGTACCGGTAACCTCGAGCTCTTCATCTGCTATCTGAAGCTTGTTGAGCACCTTGGGGGAAATCAGATTCAACCCAGCCCCGCCGTCAACCAACATCTTCGTGACTTTGAGGTTGCGGATTGTTGGTGAAACCAACAATGGCAAACACCCTACCGCGGTGGTGCGGTCAGGGTGGTCCTCTTCGTCAAAGATGATGGGCGTGCGGGACCACTTGAGCGGTTTCCGAAACTCTGCTGACGGTTCCATAGCATTGACCTCACGCACCCATTGTTTAAGCTGGCGGTGAGAGGAGTGCAAGGATGCACCCCCGTCAATGCACAGGGCGTCAGCGGCCTTCTGAAACTCCTGCTCACTGGTTTCCTCTTCATCCCCTTCATCGCTCTGTCATCGCACTCCTTCTTGTCACGGCCTTTAGCAGTTTTCCCTTGATGCTGATGGACCTTGCCGGGGCGGCCTCCTCTGCCACCTCGGCTCTTCCTGCCAATGCCATATTGGTCTCTTTCCTTATCACGCTTCTCGTATTCAGCCTTTTGCTTCTTGACGAGTTGCTCGACTTGGTGACACTCTTGGAGATCATGGCCTTTGGTCTGATGGATCTTGCAATACGACCCGTCAGCTTTCCCAGACTTCTCGGCCGCCGCAGCCTCCCAGCAATCAGTGCACGCGGCAACCTCCTTGCCGGGAGCTTCGGCCTTGGCCTTCTTGCCGGTACTAGGGGCACCAGATCCTTCGACAGCCAACAATGTTTTCTCATTGCGCTTCTTGTTGCGTTTCTTGTTCTTCTTCTTCTGACTGGTAGCATCGTCGTCGTCATCTTCCGAGTCGACGTCGACGCCACCTTCTTCTACGGGGAGTCGCCTCCCCTCCTCTGTCCGGGCACACTTATCCGCCAAAGTGTACAACTCATTCACAGTCTTGGGCAGCCGGACGTTCATCTTCGAACGTATCCTGCGGTTGCGTACGTTGGACTGGAACACAGCGATCACGACTGCCGGGTGGATGTCTGGAATGTTTCTGCGCACCCGGCTGAACCTCTGCATATACTTCCGCAAACTCTCTCCTTCTTTCTACGGGAGGAGTTGCAAATCACTGGGCCGCCCTGGTTCTTCATGGCCGCCTGTGAAGGCGCCAACAAACTCATTGCACAGGTCAGCCCAGGTCGAGATGGAATTCTCCGGCAGGTGCATCAGCCATGACCTCATGTTTGGCTTGAGTGCCAAAGGGAAGTAGTTGGCGAACACTTTTTCATCTCTCCCTCCGGCAGCTTGGACAGCGATGGTGTAGATGCTCAAGAATTCTGTCGGGTTCAATCTTCCATCGTATTTTTCTGGTATCTCTGGCTTGAACATACGGGCAGATGGCCAACGGACTTTCCGTAGCTCACGGGTGAAGGCGGGGCACCCAATCTCGATAGGCAGGTACCAGTTCCCACCGGGCGCGGGCTCGTCGACATTGGGGCCATTTCGCCTATCGGACTGGCGGTGGGTTTCGCGGCGTTGTTCTATGGTGGCGCGCACGTCTTCCCCCCGCCTATCTTCTAGGACCTGCCGCTGGTCCCGACGGGCTCGAGGATCAGACGAAGCCATCGACACATCGTTGAGTTCTTGGTCGCGCAGTTCTGGCCGCGGCCCCTGCGCTGGCTGCTGTGGAGGGGACTGCACCGTCGGAACGGCTCCCTCGGTGCGGCCAGCGGCTTGGGCCATTGCCGCCGTCGGTGGAGGCCACGGCGGGCCTGCCTATTGTGATCCTCCCGCCTCAGCAAAACCAATCAGGCTCTAAATGGTGGCTCTCCACTCATCAATTTGATTTGCCGCTGGCAGGAATCTCAACAAGAGCTGGGCCCGTGCCATGGCTTCCGAGGCAGTGCTTGGCATGGACGATGACACGGATCGCAATGTCGCCCGACTTCTGATGGTGCCTGTTGTGGTGGCGCCATGTTCTCGCTGCCATGAGCCGGTCGCCGGGGCGGCGTGGCGACGAGGTGGATGCGCTTGGGGATTGACTACCCCGTTCGGCACATCGTCTTGGTAAACTTGCCCCGGGGATGGCGCAGGCCCTGTAGCCACTCCCGCGGTGGGGGCAGCTAGGAGGCTACGACCCGCATCAGGGCGAGCGCCATCACTGCGGCTATGTCCCTCGGTGAGGTGGGGAGGCGGAGACGGAACATTCTCCCCACCCGTACCTTGCGGAGCATGGCCGGCGGGGTGCTGTTGGTGTCGCCCTCCTACGGTGCCTCCTGCTCCCGCTTCGGCCGCAAGGGGAACGGTGATGGCGCCGCCTGCGCCTGTCATGTCCCCCGCGGCCTCCGTGTTCCCATGTTCCCCCGCAGCCCCCATGGCTGCATGCGAGGGGGCCTTCGAGGTGGACGGGTGAGCTGAAGCACCAGATTTCTTTTTGGGCGCCATGGCTGATGAAGCCGTTGATGAAGAAGACGATGATGAAAACGAACGCGCCGTTTATGACCTCAGGTTCGCACAGGCGCTGCCCCCTACCTGGCGCGCCAAAGATGTCATGGTTCAACACTGCCACCTATGGGGCCATCGGCCCCTTTGGGGTTCAGCAAGGGGGAAGGGCGCACTGCACAAAGAGCGGAGGCCATAGGACGGCGCGGCGGTGATGACACAGGCAGTTTTTACCCAGGTTCGGGCCGCCGCGAGGCGTAAAACCCTACTCCTACTTTGGTGGATTGATGAATGGACCAGGGTGGAGACGCAGCGCTCTAGCCCAACAAGGTCGCCTTGGGACGAGAGCAGCTACGCGCGTATGAGCATACAGGGGTCCGAATCCTTTCTAAGGTTGCCCCGGCCCTCCTTTTATATGTCAAGGGGTCACCACAATGGCAAATCAGTCATTACGTACTGATTGGATAGCAAACAGTGCTATTATACCTATCTCTATAGACAGGACAAGGCACATTAAATGCACCGCTTAGTGTCACATCGTGGGTGTAGCCCGGCAAGCCTTGCCGTGCCATTCAGCCACCTCTTCGCCAGCCTGCGTGACACGTCTCCTGGACGGGTGTCATTTAGGGGTGTTCTTCCTCAGAAATGGCCTGCCATGTACCAAATACGGCCACTTAATCACTTGGGGGCTCGAGACCGCACCGATAGGTGACTTGCGTTGCTGTGAGGAGGAGCGGTGGAGCCTTGGCGGGGTAATCCGCCCTCGGCGTCCCCAGCAAGCCTGCCGGGGGAGTCTTGTGACTTGTCTCTGGGATGACCTCGACCTAACCAGGCTCGCTGTTGGGCAAGGGAGGTTTTTCCTTGGTGAGATCTTGCTTCCTTGGTTTGTCTTGGTCTTCTTGATCCGCCCTTTAACTTCTCAAAGAGCTATATCTTCAGCTTGGCCTTGTCTTGGATGCTGTAACCTTGTTCCTGAGCCTGTGTACAGTCCAGGCAACATACACCAGGGTCTGTTGCACCGACACTACTTCTGCTATGCATTATGCTTATGATGATACTTTTCTTGGTAATACGGTGCCACTGGGTGAATTTTTTAATGAACAACTTGCTAAAGTTAATGTTGAAACTGATGATATTTCTGAAACTGATGAAATTATTGGAACTGAACACTTTGAGACACCCATTAGACCTAGCTCTCCTAGATATGAATTTCCTGATATACCTGAGGGTTATGTTATGGATGGAGAGGTAGCTAGGGACTTTCTTGCTTGTAAGGATAGAGATGATCTTAAGAAATTACTATGCAAGTGGAAAGAAAAATCTTTGAATGCTAGAATGCAATATGATCCTAAGTTTGCTACTTCACCTATCTTTGTTACTGATAAGGATTATGAATTCTCTGTCGATCCTGAGTTAATTACTTTGGTTGAATCCGATCCTTTCCATGGTTATGAATCTGAAACTGTTGTGGCACATATTACTAAATTAAATGATATAGCCACCCTATTTGCTCACGAGGAAAAAAATCGCTATTACTATATTCTTAAGTTGTTTCTTTTCTTGTTAAAGGGTGATGCTAAGTTATGGTTTAATTCTCTTGCTCCTGATTGTGTGCGTAGCCCCCAGGATATGATATACTACTTCTCTGAAAAATATTTTCCTGCTCATAAGAAACAAGCTGCTTTACAGGAAATATTTAACTTTGTGCAAATTGAAGAAGAGAGTCTCCCACAAGCTTGGGGGAGGCTTCTCCAATTACTTAATGCTTTGCCTGATCATCCTCTCAAGAAAAATGAAATACTTGATATCTTTTATAATGGACTAACCGATGCTTCTAGGGACCACCTAGATAGTTGTGCTGGTTGTGTTTTCAGGGAACGAACTGTTGAGCAAGCTGAAGTGCTATTGAATAATATATTGAGTAATGATAATGATTGGACTCTTTCCGAACCACCTCCTAAGCCAACTCCGAAGAAAAGAGGTATTCCATTTCTCAGTCCCGAAGATATGCAAGAGGCAAAGAAATATATGAAAGAAAAAGGTATTAAAGCTGAAAATGTTAAGAATTTACCACCTATTGAAGAAATACATGGCCTTAATATTCCGACACGGGTAGTAGAGGTAAATTCTCTCTATAGATTTGATGAAGGTGATATTCCTCATAATAAGTCTGCTAGTCAATGCTTGGATGAATTTGATAACTTTATTGTTAAACAAGAAAACTTCAATGCTTATGTTAGTAGACAATTGAAACGTAATGCTTACATGCTTGACTGCTTGGGTGACTACATGTGTAGAACTATTAATGATCTCAAAATTATTAGTAAACATGCTTCCATGGTCAAAACTCAAGTAGAACAAGTTCTCAAGGCACAAAATGATTTGCTTAATGAGATGAATAATAAGGTGAATGATAATGCTGTTAGAGTTATGACTAGAGGAGGTAAAATGAATCAGGAACCTTTGTATCCTGAGGGCCATCCTAAGAGAATTGAACAAGATTCTTAGAGAATTAATATTGATGCACCTAGTCCTAGTAATAAAAAGAAAAAGAAAACTGATAGGACTTTGCATGCTTCTAGTGAACCTGTTGTAGACACACCTGAGAATCCAAATGATATTTCTATTTCTGATGGTGAGACACAATCTGGTGATGAACATGAACCTAGTGATAATGTTAAATTTGATGTTCATGTTGACGCTCAACCTAGTAATGATAATGATGTCGAGATTGAACGTGCTGTTGATCTTGATAATCCACAACCTAAGAATAAAAGGTATGATAAGAGAGACTTCATTGCTGGGAAACATGGTAAAGAAAGAGAACCATGGGTGCAGAAACCCATGCCCTTTCCTCCTAAACCATCCAAGAAAAAGGATGATGAGGATTTTGAGCGCTTTGTTGAAATGCTTAGACCTGTCTTTTTGCGTATGAGTTTGACTAATATTCTGAAAATGTCGCCTTATGCTAAGTATATGAAAGATATTGTTACAAATAAAAGAAAGATACCAGAAGCTGAAATTTCCACCATGCTTGCTAATTACACTTTTAAGGGTGGAATACCAAAGAAACTAGGAGATCCGGGAATACCAACTATACCATGCTCCATTAAAAGAAATTATGTTAAAACTGCTTTATGTGATCTTGGAGCCAGTGTTAGTGTTATGCCTTTCTCTTTATATCGTAGACTTGATTTGAATAAGTTGACACCAACTAAAATCTCTTTGCAAATGGCTGATAAATCAACTGCTATACCCATCGGTATTTGTGAGGATGTGCCTATCGTAGTTGCAAATGTTACTATTTTAACGGACTTTGCTATTCTTGATATACCCGAGGACGACAGTATGTCGATCATCCTTAGTAGACCCTTTTTGAATATTGCAGGGGCTGTTATTGATTGCAACAAGGGCAATGTCACTTTTCATGTTAATGGTAATGAGCATACGGTACACTTTTCGAAGAAACAACCTCAAATAAATAGCATCAATTCTATTGGAAAATTTTCAACTATTGCTATTGGAGATTTTGAATTCCCTATTCCTACTGTCAAAAAGAAATATGATATTCTTATTGTTGGGGATGTGCATATCCCTGTTGAGGTAACCTAGTGTTATACGAAGATTCTCCGGTTTCATGTCATTCGGAAGAAGTTTGTTAATAAGACTTGATCAACCTTGTTAACGGATTCCTTTTGATGGGCATGAGTTGGATAAATTTAGTAAACACAACTCTCTGTACCCACTTTTTACTTTCTGTTATTTAGAATAAATAAAGCAAAAATACTTTTATTCATCTGTTTTCTGAATTATCCATGCAATAAAAAAATGTCCCAAAAATAAAAGTTCTCCAAATGCCCTGAAAATTTAGTATGATTTTTTAGGGAATATTTTTGAATTTCTGGCACTGAAAACACACCAGGGGGCAGCACCAGTGGGCCACAAGCCCACAGGGCGCGCCCACCCCCTGGGCGCACCTAGGTGGCTTGTGGGTCCCATGTGGGTCCCCCTCACTTATTCCAGCACCCATCCACTTCGTCTTCCTCCAGAAAAAATCCCACCATTGCTCAAACCCTTGTTCTAGCTCATTTTGCTGCCATTTTTGATCTCCTTGCTCAAAGCTCCATTCGCAAAACTGTTTTGGGGGATTGTTCTTCGGTATGTGACTCCTCCAATGATCCAATTAGTTTTTGTTCTAGTGCCTTATATATTGCAAATTTTTGCTACTGAGGTGACCTTGTTCTTGAGCTTGCATGTCAAATTTATATGGTCCAAAGTAGTTTTGTTGCATGATATAGCCTCTAGACACTTGTGGGAGTAGTTGCTATCAATTTTGTTGAGTTTTGTTCATTTTTATTTTGAGTCACTAAAAATTTCAGAAATTTTTCAGAGGAAGAAAAATGTTTAGGAGGATTTACCAAGGGGGTTCATCGACGAAGAAGGCCCCATGACTTGCAATACGTGAGCCAGACCTTGAATCACCGAGGGAAGCTCTAGTGCAGCCTTGTGAATGGTCGTCGGATCATTTCATGGTTCATGCTGGTTTTAAGGAGGAATTTGATGCATACGTGCAAAATGCTGGCCTTCAAGACTTCGTGTCGGCAGTACTATCACCTCACTGATTCATTTTTGTGAAGATTTAAGTTTACATCCCAGCGCAATACTCATTCTATTTTATTTGATCTTTATGATAAATCATATACCATGGACCTTGAAGATTTTAATGATGCATGCAAAATTCCACAATGGGGTATTCATAGTGAGCTTCATAAAATTGATTGTTCTGAGTTCCTTGCTAGCATCACCAGGGGAGAAACTAGAAATGTAACACAAGCTACTATAGGGAGCATTCACTTTCCTGCTATACATTATTTTGCTCGCTTTATAGGTAGATGCATTAACGGTAAACATGATCATAGCCACCTTTGTGCACCAGATCTTAGTGTCCTCAAGAGTGCAGTAATTGGTGATAAACGATTTAATTTGGGGGCCATTGTTGCAAGGCGCTTACATAATAATGCTAAAGATGGAGATTTCTTTGGTGGGATTTATGCCACCCGGTTAGCTAATTATCTTGGGGTACCCATAAGAGAAAATGATGTTGAGTTACCACCCGCTTACCTTGATAATGACACTATGGTTCGTTACCAGTTTCTTGAGAGGAGCGAACAGGCCCTCTTGTACCGACTAATCTATAACAGGGAGCGTGTCTTCTATATTACGCTCCCTACTCCTACCTTCTTTAACTTTCAGGTAAAACGGCGATACTTCATAACCAGAGAGGAGGCAGACGAGTATGAGAGAGAGGGGGAGGCCGCTCGCCTCCAGGCTGCAACCCTTCAGGCAGTGGCGGCCGCAGCTCAGTACAACCCCAACTACGATTTTGGATACTATCCAGGCCAGCCATGGCCCTAGACCAACTTAGGCCAAAAGCCTAAGCTTGGGGGAGTACGTATTTCTCACCGACATTACATTCATGTTCACACACTCATTTCAGTTGTCGGTGTTCATACTTTTCCATTGTATTATCCATGCTAGTTTATTTCTTTTTCTAGCTTTCTTCTTGTGTGTTTGAAAAACTTTGAGAAAATCCAAAAAAAATTAGTTCTCACTTATTTTTAGTTTTTCTTTCTAGCTTAATTTAGTTGTATTATTAAAATAAAACCCAAAAAGATTTCTTGTTCTTCTTTTACTTGTTGGGAGCTTTCCCGTGTAAATAGTTTTTCTCATTCTTGTTTTACTTTCTCCAGAAAAACAAAAACTCCAAAAATATTTCAGAGTGTTTCTTTGAAATTCTTTTCCTTTTCTTTGGGTCGTAAGGAGAAGACCACGATGAAAATGTTGAGTGGCTCTCATATTCATTATTGTTGATCTAACAAAGAGCCCATATTACCTTGTCTTCTTCTTTGAATAAATGTTTGCAGATTCCATCTTAGTCCAATGCACATGCACTCTTATTATTATTCACACCGTTCGGTCGTGCAAGTGAAAGACAATAATGACGATATATGATGAAATGACTGAGATGGAGAAAAGCTGGTACGAACTCGACCTATTTTGTTTTTGTAAATATGATTATCTCATCGTTCTTGATTCAGCCCATTATGAATGAAAGATGTTTGCAATGACAATTAGATATTATAGTTACTCATGCCATGCTTAATTAGCTAGGAGTGTATAATGGTTTGTCTTGTGTACCAACATGAAAATTAAAATGGTTATGATGTAGTATGATATGATGGTATCCTCATTTGAATGATACGAGTGGCTTGACTTGGCACATGTTCACGCATGTAGTTGTAACAAAACAACATAGCCTCCACGATATATATGTTCATGGTGATTTATATCCTATTCATGCTTGCACTCAATGTTGGTTAATCTCAATGCATGTTTATGACCATTGTCGCTCTCTAGTTGGTCGCTCCTCAATATTTTGCTAGCCTTCGCTTGTACTAAGTGGGAATACTGCTTGTGCATCCACTTCCTTAAACCCAAAGTTGTTCCATATGAGTCCACCATACCTACCTATATGCGGTATTTACCTGCCGTTCCAAGTAAATTTGCATGTGCCAAACTCTAAACCTTCAAATAGTAATTTGTTTTGTATGCCCGAATCGCTCATGTAGTTACTGGGGGCTGTCAGTATCTTCCATGCTAGGTCGGTTAGTCTCACGATGAGTGTTTATTCACTTGTCATTCACAAGAAAATGGCTGGTAATCGGGATGCCCAGTTCCATGCTCGAAATCAAATCAAAATATAATTATCAAACAAAACTCCCCCAAGATTGTTGTTGGTATGGACGGTACCCGTGGATTCGGCTAGCCGTGGAGTGTGATTGTTGGTGGAGGGGAGTAAAAACTTTACCAATCTGTTTGGGAACCGCCTATAATATATCTAGCATGGAAGATACCGAGATATCTTGGTTGTTATGTTTACAATGAAAGTATATCGCTCAAAATTATATTCATCTCTGTTTTAAAAGCTTGAGCTCTGGCACCTCTGCAAATCCCTGCTTCCCTCTGCGAAGGGCCTATCTATTTACTTTTATTGCTGAGTCACCATCCTCTTATAAAAAGCACCAGTTAGAGAGCACCACTGTCATTTGTATGCGTTGTTATTAATTGATATTGAGTATGAGTGTGACTGGATCTCTTTTGCCATGAATTATAATGTCTAGTTAGTCCTTGATCTTCAGGGGTGCTCTGCATTTATGTTTTGCGGTCTCAGAAAGGGCTAGTGAGATACCATTTTGCCATATTATATCATGATTGTTTTGAAAAAGTGTTGTCATCCGAGATTTATTATTATTGCTCGCTAGTTGATTATGCCATTGATATGAGTAAATGTGAGACCTAAATGTTATTGTGAATATGGTTAGTTCATAGTCTTTGCTGAAAACCTGAATGCTGGCTAGACATATTTGCAACAACAAGATCAAATAGAGTTTGTAAAAGTTTTCCTTTGTCACTTTCAGTTTGTCAACTGAATTGCTTGAGGACAAGAAATGGGTTAAGCTTGGGGGAGTTGATACGTCTCCATTGTATCTACTTTTCCAAACTCTTTTGCCCTTGTTTTGGACTCTATTTTGCATAATTTGAATGGAACTAACCCAGACTATATTCGGAATACATATGACTATATTCAGAATAAGCTTGAGGACAAGAAATGGTAGGACAAAAGATGTCATGCAAGTTCTTTTCCATAAGCATGTATGACTATATTCGGAATACATACCTACATTATATTGATGAATTGGAGCTAGTTCTGTGTCACCCTAAGTTATAACTATTGCAAAACTATTGCAAGGAATCAAACTTATTATATTCAGTGATCTACATGAAAGTTTTTATTATATCCCTCTTGAATACCTATCATATCAGGACCAAATTCATAACTTGTGCATATTACCATTACTATTATCAACTCTCAAAATGATATAAGTGAAGCATGAGAGTGCAACTATTTCTTTAAAATATAACGATCGCCGTGCTCTAAAAGATATAAGTGAAGTACTAGAGCAACTGCCTAGCTCAAAGGATATAAGTGAAGCACATAGAGTATTCTAACAAATCAAGAATAATGCGTGTCCCTCTCAAAAAGGTGTGTCCAACAAAGATGGTTGTGGCAAACTAAAAAGCAAACAAAGCAGAGACTCATATAATACACGATGCTCAAAGAAAAACTTATATCATGTGATGAATAAAAATATAGCTCCAAGTAATTTACCGATAGTTGGTAGAAGAAAGAGGGGATCCCTTCCAGGGCATCCCCAATCTTAGATGCTTGGGAGTCCTTGAATATTACCTTGGGGTGCCTCAGGCACCCCAAGCTTAGGCTCTTGCCACTCCTTATTCTTTCATCCATCGCGATCTCACTCAAAACTTGAAAACTTCAGCACACAAAACACAACGCAAAACTCATGAGATCCGTTAGTATAACAAGCAAATCACCACTTTAGGTATTGTTGTAAACCCTTTCATATTTTAAGTAATACCTATAGTATTCTGACTACACCATGGTTTATACCCCCTGATACAATCCATAGATTCATCAAAACAAGCAAACAATGCAACAAAAAAAGAATCTGTCAAAAATAGAACAGTCTGTAATGATTCGAACAATGACCATACTTATGTAACTCCAAAAATTCTGAAAACTTTGGATAGCGTGGAAATTTGTATATCAATCACGTGTAGAAAATTCAGAATTTTATCACGTTCTAGTGAATTTAAATAATTCTGTTACTGGGCGAAAAAGTTTCTGTTTTCTCACAGAATCAAAGCAACTATCATCCAAATCATCCCAAAGGCTTTACTTGTCACAAACACTAATTTAAACACAATTACACAACCACAACAGTAGCATAATTGTGTGGACACCAAAAAACAGGAAAAGAACATGAAAAACTAAGATAACTATTGGTTTGCCTCCCAACAAGCACTATTATTTTACGCGCCTAGCTAGGCGTAATGCATAGTTTCAAGTGTTGTTATCTTTAGTTTTAATGGCTCTAACAACTCCTATTTCACTCTCCTTGCCATTATATATAATATGAACTAGATGATCAAGCTTGGTGCTAAGGATTTTTATTTCTTTCAAAACACAAAGAGAAACCTTTTGTTCTAAAGCATCTAATCTCCTATTATGTGACACCACATTACTATTTATTTTAGAAACAAGATTAAATATCCCTCGAAAGTTGGAATCCATACTAGTTTTAGTTTATTTTATCAGCTCAGTTTGACGTTAACTCACTAGAATGGTAAGCTCAATTGTTTCAACTTTCCGTTGTCCAAATATGCTTTTCATCTTTTCATAGGTGTCCAAGGCATTATTTCCAAGGAAATCATTTTCCAACATAGAATCCAAGACACGTCTACGAACAAGGGGTAGACCAACATAAAAACTTCTAAGGAGCAATATAATGTGGCTCATAGGCTTAGCTCTCATTTGTATTTATAATAATCTATCCCAAGCTTCTTTTAAAGATTCATCATTAGCATGCTTGAAATTTAAAATTCCTGGACTCTCTCCCAGGCAAGGAGGGGAAGGCATATCGGGAGGAGAACTAGCCATAACAATAAAGCAAGCAAACAAGCAAAAAGGCAAACGGAAAATGTTTTTGTGTTTTTGTGAAAACGTTTTAGAAGTGGGGGAGATGAAAACGAGAGGCAAATGGCAAATAAAAGTAAATGCAAGGAGATGAAAGTTTATGCGATGGTACTTGATAGATGTTGATGATGTCTCCCCAGCAATGGCACCAGAAATTCTTCCTGCTACTTGTGAGCTGCGTTGTGATTTCCTCGAAGAGGAGAGGATGATGCAGTACAATAGAGATAAGTATTCCCTCAGTTAAGAACCAATGTTATCAATGCAATAGGAGAACCACGTAACACCTTGTTAGCAGTACCTACACACAAAATAACAAATACTTGCACCCAAAGCAAACAAGGGGTTGTCAATCCCTTGGCGGTTAATTGCAAGGATCAAATTTCGTAGTGATACATAGATAAACAAAAACACAAAATAAAATAGAAGTAAATAAATTGCAGCAAGGTATTTTTGTATTTTAATATATGATAAATATAGACTCAGGGGCCATAGTTTTAACTAGAGGCTTCTCTCTTGAACATAGCATACGGTGGGTAAACAAATTACCGTTGGGCAATTGATAGAAAAGCAAATAATTATGACGATATCCAAGTCAATGATCATGTATATAGACATCACTTCTGAGACAAGTAGACCGACTCCTACCTCCATCTACTACTATTACTCCACACATCGACCGCTATCCAGCATGCATCTAGAGTATTAAGTTCATAAAGAACGGAGTAATGCCTGACATGATGTAGACAAAGTAAATCCAATCAATATGAATAAACCCCATCATTTTATCCTTAATGGCAATGATACAAATATGTGTCATGTCCCCTTCTGTCACTGGGATTGAGCACCGCAAGATCAAGCCCATCACAAAGCACCTCTCCCATTGCAAGATAAATCAATCTAGTTGGCCAAACCAAATGGATAGATCGGAGAGAAATACGAATCTATAACAATCATGCATAAAAGAGTTCAGAGAAGACTCAAATAATATTCATAGATAATTTGATCATAAACCCACAGTTCATCAGATCCCAACAAACACACCGGAAAAAGGATTACATCGAATAGATCTCAAGAACATCGAGGAGAACATTGTATTGAAGATCAAAGAGAGAGAACAAGCCATCTAGCTACTAGCTATGGACTTGTAGGTCTATGGTAAACTACTCACACATCATCGGAGGGGCAGCAAGGTTGATGTAGAAGCCCTCCGTGATCGATTCCCCCTCTGATAGAGTGCCCGAAAAGGCCTCTAGATGGGATCTCGCAAAAACAGAAGCTTGCGGCGGCGAAAAAAGTATTTTGGGTGGCTCTTTGTTGGTTTCCTGATTTTAGAGAATTTATATAGTCGGAATTAGGTCAAACAGAGGAGTGAGGGGCCCACGAGGCACAAGGGCATGCCGACCCCCTGGGCGCTCCTTGGTGGCTCGTGGCCACCTCCTTCGCCTTTTGGGCTCGTCTCAGAGCTTCTAGTGTCTCTTATGTCCAAAAAAAATTGTCAAAAAGTTTCGTGCAATTTGGACTTTGTTATGTACTGATTTGTAGCGACCTGACCCAATATGGTCAAGTCTCTATGCTTTGTGTGCCATACCTGGATCAGTATGCTGGCACACAGTACTTTGATGATATACCATAACATCACATGTAAAATAAATACCATAGATCCAGAGTATACCTTATATATCCCAGCAGAAACAAGTTAATAAGGGTGTGGAGTCCCATCAACCCCAATGGCAAGTTGAGTGTAGACCGTAACCCTATATCGTACTCTTACTCGTCTTAGAAATCCTGCAACATGATACATTGCAGCCGTGTAGGCCAGTAAATTGAATGTACCGGCAAGATCACAATAAGAAAATAGATGATAACACTAGACTATATGCACTATGGCTTTGTGGCTTTGTGTCTGAGGGTTTTTTCTGCGTAAAAGCTAGTTTTATTTTTCCTACATCAAAGGATTGTCAAGGAATCTTCACTATGGAGTTATCTACTATGACATGGTTCCGCCAACCGATGTCTCATAGCCCAAATAATTATAAGTGGCCCACAATTAGTTATTAGTCTGGTGTTGAGAGTTCAGAAATAGATCCAAGTCTAGAGGCTCAAATTGTCTCTAATAGGGGACATGGCTAATCAATTAGGTTTTAACTCTGCAGAGTGTTGTGCACTTTACCCACAAGAATCGTTCCCTCCTGTTATGTGCTCGCACTGCCTGATGTTTGAGGTTGGGATGAACGAAACATGGTCTTTCGAAGAGTTCCTCTACCCACTGCCCAGTGCCCATCCAATCCTACCATAGTTCTATATATACTGGCACTGGTCCAGTCAGAGCCACAACAAAGGTCAACCAAGCCAGAGCCCATAATGACTTGTGGCTACACAGGTAAGCTTCCGGGCATGAAGTATTCATCCGTCTCTTTGAGTCTGGGTGGATCTTTCCTCATGAGTACTGGCCTACTCCAGCTCACTAGGTCATCCACTGGGTACTCCAGGGTGCCTCTCAACCAATTGCCACCCAGTAGTGTGTATTGAAATCTTGTCTCGAGTCTTGAAGTCTTGAGGTCTTGAAGATGCCATCATGGAGTTGTCATCATTGATGTAGAGTCCTCATGAAGTTGTCGTCATTGACGTAGAGTCCTCCTTCTCACACAACTCACGAACACTCATACCAAGCCCCGTCTACCATAGCGTACCATTAAAATAAATAACGTTCCCGAGCCTGGTAACGGGGGAGTGGGTTCCTACCTCATGCATTCTACTCAACTACAAGATTCAATATCGCTACTGGAGAAATTGTTGAAAAGGTGACACTACATGCAAATAAAACATAGATATAAACAAATGGTTGAAGTGAACTTGCCTAGTAATACTTGATGAAGATTATAACGCTCTCAGAAAATGACTTGGTAGAACTATTCATCACTCCGATGAAATCTATTAAGTCAAACATAGCATTCACATAAGCATACAATGTATTAACCAATACTAGAAATCAAAATGACAATCAACAAATAAAACAACAAGGAAATCAATAATAAAAACTCAAATGAAAGTCCAAAGAGAATCGTCAAAGAAAACTATAAAGAAATCACTAAAGAAAACTCTAGGGCTTATCTTCACAACAAAAATAATTTTGTCCTAAGTAAAACTTTAACAAGAAATAAAAAAATAAGCTAATAAATTAACAGAAAATAAATAAAGTTTTTATTAAAATAAAAGAAATAATTTTACCTAAAGTTTTCTATGCAAAAAAGAATCAACCCGAAAAGCATTTATAAAACTCTACTTATGATCAAAACAAGTTTTTTTACTACAAAACTAAAGAAACAAATTATTAAAATTTATTTTAACTAACAAATAAAATTGGCGACTATTGACTAACAGAAACAAAGCAAAAATTGTCAAAAATGACAAAAGAAAATAATAATCGAAAACAATTAAAAGTAGAAGTTTAAAGACAAAACAAAAGAAAAGTCAAAATAGTAGCGGTTTTGCTATAAACTAAATTTAAAATAAACCAAAAACATATTTTTCTTCAGTGCTACTTGATGCACAACTATTCTAGTGACCAAGTGCAAAAAGAATCAAATTAAAATAATTTTTTAAACTCAAGTTATAAGCAAAATAGTGGTTTGAACAAATTTCATCAAACTCAAAATTTAAATTTTCAAACATGACCAAACTTTGCATCTACAGAAACTAGAAAAAATTATTTATCGAATGAAAAAAGAATCACTCAAATTGGATTAAAAACATAAAAGATATAAGCAATCTAAAATTGAAACTATTTCTGAAAAAACAACAGAAACTGAAAAAAAACGCTTCGGATTGACCACTGCCACGCGACGCGTTGTGGTTGCCTGGCGCCTGCGCACTACGGGGGCCTACGGGCGGATGGCCGATGCTTAAGGAAAACAGTGGGTGACATTTATTTATCAAAAAATGCACGGTCTGGTTCGAACTAAACTGGACAAAAAACCGAACTATAAAAAAACCCAATTGTTCATTTAATCAAATCGTGTAGTTGAAAGTAGATCAGATGACCGGGGACGTGCCGCAACGGCTGGACGGAGACGACGGCGAGGTGGGCTTGAGCATCGTCGGCGGTGAGGGCTCCGGTGGTCGGCGAGCTCTAGTGAGTGCACGGGCGGACGCGGCGGAGTGAGGAGAGTACGATGGTGATCTCAGGGGAGGTCGAGGACAACGGGTGGTGGTGGGGCGAAGTTGGCCAAGCTTCGGTGCTCCACACCTCCGGCGAGGGCAAGCAAGGCCGATTCAGCATCTCCGATGGTACCTAGGTGGTGAAATGATGTAAAAAAAGGTCGCAAGGAGGTGGGAGGCTGAATGGCAGAAGGGGGGTTCAAGGGGAGGCTCACTGGCGGGAAATTTAACCAGCGACAGAGCTTCGGTGGCGGAGCTCAGATGGGAGCAAGGGCTCAACTTAGGTGGGCTTGGGCATCACGAGAGGGGCAAAAAGAAGAGGAGGTGCTGGCCTTTTATAGGGACACAGTGCATGGAGGAGGGGTTGGCCAGAGCGCTCGATCGGCATGGTTAGGGTTTCGGGATCGGGGTGATCGCGACGAGAAATGGCATCGACACAGAGAAGGAAAGAGGAAGAAGAGAGAATGAAAGAGGATATCAGGCAGTGGGTCCCGCATGTCGGTGAGGGAGAGAGTGAGCGGCAGGGGATCGGTGGCCGGCTCTAACCGTTTTTGGGTGAGGGCGCGTTGCTGGTGCAGCGGCTGGCGCCTGGCCTGGAGCTGGGCCAGGGCAGATGGGGTATGACCCCCTTTAAAAAATAAGAAAAACAGTTTCCTTTTAAATAAAGACACAGGAGAAAAGTTAAATAAAAGAAAAAATAGAAAATAATATAGGCATATAATATACGTAAATTCTTAGAATAAATCAAAGAAAAATATGAACTACTTTTCAGAGGCAAATAAAATACATTTAAAAAATATATTTTTGCAATAACTTCAAAATGAATTTGAATTTGATTTTCAAATCTTTTGCAAATAGTTTTCATTTTCTTTCTTCAAATACTTTTTAAATCTTTCTCTAAATTTTGAAGGGTCATGTTTTCTTCACTCAATTATTTCTTTCATCAGAGAGTTTTGAAAAGATTAAAACCCAAGGGTTCAAATGAAAAAAAATTGAAAAAACTTCACATGGTTTCCCCTATTTGGAAATGGTCCTCATTACTTCCCACTCTATTTCATATATTTTGAAGAAGTCCTATTATCTTCTCTCATGAAAATCTTTGAGTGGCATAAAGTTTCTGAGTTTGAAATATTTTCAAAGGAATTCAAATCTTTTCAAAACCCCTTTTTTCATTTCTTTAAATGGAAGAAGTCATATTATCTTCACTCTGGGTTTTGTGATGAAATGAATTTGAATTCATTTGGGAAATCAAAAGTAAGAATGAAAGTTTTGGGAAAGTCCTTTTATTCTCTCTCATTAAACTTCCAAAAAATTTCAAATTCCACTCAAAATCACACAATCGTTCACACAACAATCAAGCAAACCATCAAAACTATTTATTTAATATAACATTCCAAAATTTCAAATTTTGGGATGTTACATGATTTCCTGGAAAACCAAAAATAGGCAAAAACAGCAACTGGCACTTGGCATTAAGTTAATATGTTAGTCCCGAAAAAGATATATCATTGCATATAATTGTATATAAAACATCCAAGATTGATGCTATAATAGCATTGTATTACACAGTAAATAGTTGGACATATAGAGCATCACTTTGTGAATAACTGAAATAAACAAGGCATACTACGAACAACCAAAGATAGCAATTGAAACTAGACATATGCTTGATACGTCTCCAATGTATCTATATTTTTTTATTGTTCCATGCTGTTATATTATCAATCTTGGATGTTTTATATACATTTACTAGCAACTTTATATCATTTTTTGGGACTAACCTATTGACATAGAGCCCAGTGCTAGTTGCTGTTTTTTGCTTTTTTTTACTTTGCATAATATCAATACCAAACGAAGTCCAAATGCCACGAAACTTTTTGGAGATTTTTTTCTGGCAGGAAGACACCCAAGAAGCTTTTGGAGGCCACGAGAGGAGGCCCATGGGGCCCACTAGGCACTAGGGCGCGCCAGGGGCCTCCGGCATGCCCAGGTGGTTAGTGGGGCCCATGAGAACCGCCTTGACCTACCTCCGCCTCTATAAATACTCTAAAATCCCAAAAACCCTAGGGGTGTCGACGAAACACTTTTTCCGCCGCCGCAAGTTTCAGAACCACAAGATCAAATCTAGAGGCCTTTTCCGGCACTTTGTCAGAGGGGGCACTGATCACGGAGGGGTTCTTCATCATCGTTGTTGCCCCTCCGATGATGCGTGAGTAGTTTACCACAGACCTACAGGTCCGTCGTTAGTAGCTAGATGGCATCTTCTATCTTTTTGATCTGCAATACAATATTCTCCTCGATGTTCTTGGATATCTATTTGATGTAACTCTTGTTTTGCGGTGTGTTTGTTGGGATCCGATGAATTGTGAGTTCATGATCAGTTCTATCCATGAATATTATTTGAGTCTTTGCTGAACTCTTTTATGCATGATTGTTATAGCCTCGTATTTCTTCTCCGATTTATTGGTTTGGTTTAGCCAACTAGATTGATTTATCTTTGTATGGGAAGAGGTGCTTTGTGATGGGTTTGATCTTGTGGTGCTCAATCTCAGTGACAGAAAGAGACATGACACGCATGTATCGTTGCTATTAAGGGTAACAAGATGGGGTTTATTCATACGAGAGTTTATCTTGTCTACATCATGTCATCGTTCTTATTGCATTACTCCGTTTTTCCATGAACCTAATACACTAGATGCTTGTTGGATAGCGGTTGATGTGTGGAGTAATAATAGTAGATGCAGGCAGGAGTCGGTCTACTAATCTTGGACGTGATGGCTATATACATGATCATTGCCTTGGATATCGTCATGATTATTTGCTTTTCTATCAATTGCCCAACAGTAATTTGTTTACCCACCGTATGCTATTTTCTTGAGAGAAGACTCTAGTGAAAACTATGGCCCCCGGTCTATTTCCAAAATACCTTGCTGCAATTTTATTTATTTATTTTATTTTGTATTTTTGTTAGATCTATTTATCAAAACCTATACAATTTAATCTATCTCAATACCGTTGAGGGATTGACAACCCCTCTTACGCGTTGGGTTGCAAGTTTTTGTTGTTTGTGTGCAGGTGCTATTTACATAGTGTTGCTTGGTTCTCCTACTAGATTGATAACCTTGGTTTCAAAACTAAGGGAAATACTTACCTTTGCTGTGCTGCATCATCCTCTCCTCTTCGGGGAAATACCAACGCAGACTACAAGCAATCAGGAAGAATTTCCGGCGCCGTTGCCGGGGAGACATCATCAACATCTATCAAGTACCTACGCATAAACTCTCTGCTCCTTGCAATTACTTTATTTGCCATTTGCCTCTCGTTTTCATCTCCCCCACTTCTAAAACGTTTTTACAAAAATACAAAAATATTTTCTGTTTGCCTTTTTATTTTTGCTCGTTTGCTTGCTTTTATTGTCTTCATGTCATGACTCAAAAATGGAAAACAAAAAATTAAAAGATAACTATGGATCCACTTAAAATTTTCTACTGGGATCATCTTCGCTCCATTTGTGCTCATGCTGAAACCCTAACTAGTTTAGTTGATGGAAAATCATTAGATCAGCATGCTCATTTTGTGCGTTCGTTTATCTCAAAAGGGGAGACTCTTATGGCATCAAATAAATTGTTTGTTATGCTATGCTTGGAATATATGTGAAATTTATGATCTTACTTTTTGCTCTAAGAACCCTAAAAACACCTTCCCTATTTATGTGAGTTTAATGACAATGAAATCTTATCTTCTTATGCCAAGGATGATTATAGTTACTATGATATCGAACAAATTGAAGAATTTGTTGCTTTTAAGGGTGCCTATGAAGTTGCTTCTTTGATTGAAAAGTATGATATTACTCTCTACAAATCTAAAAATTTTGCAATACTTAAATATTGCTATGAAAACTATGCATCTAATGCCTATGTTAGTGAATTCATTGGGAGAATGTCTGTCTTGGAAGAAAATAATGATATGCATGAATCTATAGATAATTATGATTCTATTGATTTGATTGAAATATACCCTCTTAATGAATGTGATGCTTGCTATTCTTATGGCCATGTTGCCAATATTAATGATGCTTATGGTGATGAGCTTGCTATAGTTCCTTATGTTAAAAATGAAATTATTGCTATTGCACCCACACTTGATAGCTCCTTGAATGAAAAGCATGATTGCAATGATGTTATTATAAATTCTATGAATGTTAATTATGCTAATGATATGCAAAGCTACAAGCTTGGGGATGATGATTTTGTTATGTCTACTACTTATTGCAATGATCATGATTGGGGTGATAATGCTTCTTATGATCTTGAAAATTTATTTAAGCCTCATGATGAATGTGTTTGCAATAATATTGAAAGTGGGATTGGAAGAGTGTAAACTCTAGGAGAAAATAATCCCACATATTTGGAGAGTGTTCAATCTTATGATTTTTTTTATAAAAGTGGGTTTGGAGAGGTCATGACTTTAGTTGATGTTAATCCCACTATTTTGGAAGACTATAAGAATTTTCTGCATGTGGATCGTGAAGCGAAAATTTTATATGATAGCTATATTATTGAATTTGATTATGATCCTACATGTAATTACTATGAGAGAGGAAAATATGGTTGTAGAAATTTCCATGTTATTAAATTTCCTCTCGTTATGTTGAGATTGCCAATGTTTTATTCCTTTCCTTTCCGTATGCTAGATATTTCTTGTCTTGATAATTTGTTTGCTTATAAAATTCCTATGCATAGGAAGTATGTTAGACTTAAATGTGTTTGTCACATGTATTATGATGCTCTCTTTGTGCTTCAATTCTTGTCTTTCATGCGAGCATCAATAAAATCTTGGGCCTATCTTAATGGCTATAAAGAAAGAGCTTGTTGGGAGACAACCCAATAGTTTTTCTTTTCTATTTATCAATAAATTTGCATTTATGCTAATGTTATGATTGTGATTTTTATGTTTTAATTAGTGTTAGTGCCAAGTAAAGCCTTTAGGATTATGTTGGATGATAGTTGATTTGATCCTATTGGAAAATAGAAGGTTTCATGTCCAGTAGCAGAATTGTTATAATTTGCTGGAGCATGGGAAAATTCTGAATGTTTTACATATGATTGATATACAAATTGCCCACGTCATCCTAATTTTTCAGAATTTTTAGAGTTACGGAAGTATGAGCTTAATTCGGTTTTCTACAAACTATTCTGTTTTTTACATATTCTATTTTTGTTGCATTGTGTGCTTATTTTGATGAATCTATGGATTGTATCAAGGGGTATAAGCCATGGTAAATTTAGAATACAGTAAGTATAATGCAATAAAAAATATGAGTGGGTTGCAACAGTACTTAAAGTAGTGAATTGTTTTCTTATACTAACGGATCTCACGAAGGTTTTGTTAAGTTTTGTGTGATTGAAGTTTTCAAGTTTTGGGTGAGATCATGATGGATAAAGGAATAAGGAGTGAAAAGAGCCTAAGCTTGGGGATGCCCTTGGCACCCCAAGGTAATATTTAAGGAGTACCAAGCAACTAAGCTTGGGGATGCCCCGGAAGGCATCCCCTCTTTCTTCTAACGACCATCGGTAATTTTACTTGGAGCTATATTTTTATTCATCACAAATCATGAGTTTTGCTTGGAGCGTCTTGTATTATATGAGTCTTTGCTTGTTTTGCTTTTTAGTTTGTCACAATCATCCTTGCTGGACACACCTATTTGAGAGAGCCATAATGATGCTATGATTTGTTAGAATTGCTCTATGTGCTTCACTTAAATTTTTTTGAGCTAGAGAATTGCTCTAGTACTTCACTTATATCTTTTTGATCACGGTGGTGGTTTTAATATTTGAAAATTTATGCTCTCGTGCTTCACCTAAATTTATTTGAGAGCTTGTTAGTAGCAATGGTAATATATGAATTTTGTCCCAAAGTGATAGATTTTCAAGAGGGATATAATAAAAACTTTCATGAAGATCATTGGATATTATAAACTTGATTACTTGTTATAGTTTTGAGATATGGAGATAGTAATATGTGAGTCATGTTGGTGAGTAATTATGCTTTAGTAAGAATATTGGTGTTAAGGTTTGTGATTCCCTATGCAAGCATGAAAGTCAATAGTTATACAATGAAGTTACATCCTACTTGTGGTGCATTATTCAGTGTTAGTTATGTTTAATGCTCGTTTATGATCATTTTTGTTTCGTGGTTGGTCGCTTCTCAATCAATTTGCTAGCCTCCATTTGTACTAAGCGGGAATACTGTTTGTGCATCCAACTCCTTAAACCCAAAGTTGTGCCAAATGAGTCCACCATACCTACCTATATGCGGTATTTCCATGTCGTTCCAAGTAATTTGTATGCGCCAACTCTAATTTTTAAAATGAATTTCCTTTTTGTGTGCCCATACCACTCATGAAGTGGCAGGGGGTGGCCAACATATTCCATGCTAGGTAGGTTATTCTCAAGATGAGTTTTTATTCACTTGTCATTGCACAAGAGTGTGGCAAGTAATAGGGATGCCCAGTCCCAAAATGAATTTTTTTATTTATATGTCATCAATAATAAATTCCTTGGAAAGTGTTGGTATGGAAGGCACCCGTGGATACGGCTAGCCATGGATTGTGAAAGAATGATGGAAAAGGAAAAACTTTATTTATGTTTTGGAACCGCCTATGATTTACCTAGCATGAAAGATATTGGGAATTCTCGGTCGTTTTCGTTGACAGGAAAAGCATGCCTCTCAAAACAATTTTATCTCTCAAGTTAAGCTTTGAGCTCTGGCACCTCTACAAGTCTCTGCTTCCCTCTGCGAAGGGCCTATCTATTTACTTTTATGCAATTTTTATTTTATTGAGTCTCCATCTTATCTTATAAAGCACCAACTAGGGAATACTATTATCATACTTTTGTATTATAAAGCACCAACTAGACTATTGCTTTGAACCATATAAAAATCCAAATGTCCATGCTACAAAAGAAAAGAATATGTGATGAACATGTTAGGCAGCATTCCACATGAAAATTCTGTTTTTATCATTTACATACTCGAGGACGAGCAGGAATTGAGCTTGGGGATGTTGATATGTGTTCAACGTATCTATAATTTTTGATTGTTCCATGCTGTTATATTATCAATCTTGGATGTTTTATATACATTTACTAGCAACTTTATATCATTTTTTGGGACTAACCTATTGACATAGTGCTCAGTGCCAGTTGCTGTTTTTTGCTTTTTTTTACTTTGCAGAATATCAATACAAACGAAATCCAAATGCCACAACACTTTTTGGCGATTTTTTTCTGGCAGGAAGACAACTAGGAAGCTTCTAGAGGCCATCAGAGGAGGCCCGTGTGGCCCACTAGGCACTAGGGTGTGGCAGGGGTCTCCGGCGTGCCCTGGTGGGTAGTGCGGCCCACGGGAACCTCCTTGACCTACCTCCGCCTCTATAAATACTACAAAATCAAAAAAACCATAGGGGAGTCGACGAAATAGTTTTTCCGCCGCTGCAAGTTCCAGAACCACGAGATCCAATCTAGTGGCCTTTTCCAGCACTCTGCCGGAAGGGGCAACGATCACAAAGGGGTTCTTCATCATCCTTGTTGGCCCTCCGATGATGCGTTAGTAGTTTACCATAGACCTACGGGTCCATAGTTAGTAGCTAGATGGCTTCTTCTCTCTTTTTGATCTTCAATACAATGTTCTCCTCGATGTTCTTGGAGATCTATTTGATGTAACTCTTTTTTGCGGTGTGTTTTTTGGGATCCGATGAATTGTGGGTTTATGATCAGTTCTATCCATGAATATTATTTGAGTCTTTGCTGAACTCTTTTATGTATCATTGTTATAGCCTCATATTTCTTCTCCGAAATTTTGGTTTGGTATGGCCAACTAGATTGATTTTTCTTGCCATGGGAAGAGGTGCTTTGTGATGGGTTTGATCTTGCGGTGCTCAATCTCAGTGACAAAAAGAGACATGACACGCATGTATCATTGCTATTAAGGATAAAAAGAGGGGTCTATTCCTACATGAATAGATCTTGTCTACATCATCATCGTTCTTATTGCATTACTCCATTTTTCCATGAACTTAATACAGTAGATGCATGCTGGATAGCGGTTGGTGTGTGGAGTAATAGTAGTAGATGCAGGCAGGAGTCGGTCTACTAATCTTGGATGTGATGCCTATATACATGTTCATTGCTTTGGATATCGTCATGATTATTCGCTTTTCTATCAATTGCCCAATAGTAATTTTTTACCCACCGTATGCTATTTTCTTGAGAGAAGTCTCTGGTGAAAACTATGGCCCCCGGGTCTATTTTCCTATCATATTAAATCTAAAATACCTTGCTATGATTTTTATTTATTTATTTTATTTTGTGTTTTACTTAGATCTATTTATCAAATCTCATAAAATTTAATCTATCACAATACCGTGGAGGGATTGACAACCCCTCTTACGCGTTGGGTTGCAAGTTTTTGTTGTTTGTGTGCAGGTGTTGTTTACATAGTGTTGCTTGGTCCTGCTACTAGATTGATAACCTTGGTTTCATAACTAAGAGAAATACTTACCTTTGTTGTGCTGCATCATCCTTTCCTCTTCGGGGAAATACCAACGCATATACAAGCAATCACCTTGCTGCAATTTCTCTTTATTTATTTCATTTTTTATTTTTGTTAGATCTATTTATCAAAACCTATATAATTTAATCTATCTCAATACTGTTGAGGGATTGACAACCCCTCTTATGCGTTGGGTTGCATGTTTTTGTTGTTTGTGTACATGTGCTGTTTACATAGTGTTGCTTGGTTCTCCTTCTGGATTGATAACCTTGGTTTCATAACTGATGGAAATACTTACCTTTGTTGTGCTGCATCATCCTCTCCTCTTTGGGGAAATACCAATGCAGATACAAGTAATCAGGAAGAATTTCTAGAGCCTTTGCGGGGAGACATCATCAACATCTATTAGGTTCCTACGCATAAACTCTCATCTCCTTGCAATTACTTTATTTGCCATTTGCCTCTCGTTTTCATCTCCCCAATTTCTAAGATGTTTTGGCAAAAATCCAAAAATGTTTTTCGTTCGCCTTTTTCCTGTTTGATCTTTTGTTTGCTTACGATCTTGTTTGCATGGTCATTATGTCTCAAGAAAATACCCAATTGTGTGATTTTTTCAATACCAATAATAATGATTTTGTTAGCCCTCCTATTGCTCCTCCCGCCGCTAGTTGTAACATCCCAAAATTCTGAATTTTGGAATGTTATATTAAATAAATAGTTATGATTGTTTGTTTGATTGTGGTGCGATTGATTCTGTGAAATTGAGTGAAATTTGAAACTTTTTGAAAGTTGAATGAGAGGGAATGAAATGACTTTCCCAAACTTTCACTTTGCATTTTGATCCTCAGGAATTCAAATTCATTTCATCACAAAACCCTGGAGTGAAGATGACATGACTTTTTACATCAAAAAGAAATGAAAAGGGTTTTGAAAAGATTTGAATTCCATTTGGAAATATTTCAAATTCAGAAACTTTATGCAACTCAATGATTTTCATGAGAGAAGATAAAATGATTTCTACAAATTATATGAAATAAGAGTTGGAAGTTCAAAAGAATCAAATTGAAGGTCCCTTTGAAGGTATCATGAAACCCATTTCAAATTGGAGTTATTTGAATTTTCAAATTTCAAAACCTCTGGAAATATTCAAAAAGAGAGAGGTAATATGACACTTCAAATATTCAGAGACATTTGAAATATTTTGGCCATGAGGAAAAACAAAAAGATTTGGAAGTGGTTTGAAATTCAAAACCATTTAGGAGTTATTTGGCTTTTATTCAAATTATTTTCTCCTAAAAATAAGTAAATGGAAATAAAGGGTAAAATGATTCCCTTCAATGGAAAATTAGCAGAAAATGAATTTGAAATCATTTTGGAATTTTTAAAAATGATTTTTATTTGGTTTTATTGCAACAGCATCACTTTTTGACTTTTGTGAATTTTTGTGGATTTTATTTGCCTCCAAAAATATGTTCATGTTTTAAAAAATCTTTTTCTGAAAATTTTGATATATTATATGACTATGTAAAATTTTTATTTATGTCTTTTGTTTTAGCTGTTCTTATGTGTTTTATATAAAAAAAAGCCCAGTGCTAGGCCGGCGCTAGTCAACCGGCTCAGCCGACCTTTTTGGCCCAAGGCCTGCCCCATGCCCGAAGCGCTTCTGCCCCAGTCGCCCGCTGCTTTTCCTTCTCTCTCTATCATGCTGACGAGTGGACCCATCTGTCATCTTCCTCGTCAAGCCTTGTTCTTCAAGACTGTAGCACCCGATCCAAATCCTGCTCGATTTGCTCGATTCTTTGCCCCTTGCGCAAGCCCGCCCCCTTATAAATATCCTCTCCTCGTCCTCGTCCAATTTTTTGAAAAAACCTCGATCTCCCATGCCCTAGAGCTCGGCCTCAATCTCGCCGGAGTTTCATCGCCAGAAGCTTCTGTCGTCACTCAATTTCGACGCCGCCGAAGGTTCCCGAACACCCTGGCCCTCTGTTTGTTCCTCCCTTGAACCGCCGCATCTCCCTGACCCTTCTTCTCATGCAGACTCACGCGGCAGCGATGCCCATGACGACAACCGGATCTCACCGGCGCCGTCACACATTCTAGCCGCTCGCCATCTTCATCAGAGGAGGCACCCGACGCCTTTAACACCACCTTCGCCATCTCCGCGACGCACCAGACCCCGTCATGCTCCTCCTCGATGACTAGGACCACTGGAGCCGCCGGTCCCTTTGAGTTAGAGCAGCCCGATGGTCGTCTTCTCCGTCAACAATGCCGATAGCCACCGCTGTAAGCCTCCGTTGCCCTCGTTCGTCCGATCTCGTAGCAACTGTCCTGATTAAATCTAGGTTCTATTTTTTTGCTCGAACTGGTATGCACTATATTGTGGTCGTCCGCTAGTGTAGCACCGCAGCGAACAAGTTTTGGCCAGTAGCAACGCGCCGCGTGGCCAGGGACCCAGAGGCAAATATAGTTTCACAGATTAGTCCCTAGATTTTCCAGAACAACCCCTAAACTTCAAAACCCTCCTACTTTTATCCGTAACTCCGATTTAGGTGATTCTTTTTGCAAAATACTCCTTGTGACATATACTTTCCAATAAAAAGTGGATTTTGGAGATTGAGCAAATCAAATTTATTCAACTTCAAATCTAGTTCAAACTTTCGTTCGATCATAAATTTTGAACGGGAGCTCCGTTTTTTATGAAACCAACGCCAAATTGTTCATCACGATTCCATCTATCCAGTGAACCTATCAAATTATATCTTTACCGCTTTAAAACTCAGATTAGACCAGATTGAAATTTCAACTATGTTAGGCCATAACTTTCAATCTATGACTCCGTTTGATTTGATTCTTTTTGCAAATTGAAGTCCTAGATCCCTACTATCCTCTAGAACCATGATCACATGACTTTCATACAATTAAAATGACTTTGTCCAGACAGCTTGATTTGGTTCTTTTTGAGTTCATAAGTCTTTTACTTTTTTTTGAGTGATTGCTTATGTGTTATTATAATTGTTTGTGATAGATTGTCCGGAGTGCGAATAGTATCGTTATCAAGTTTTCTAAGAGCGTTATAGTCTTCATCGAATTACCAGGCAAGTTCACTTTGTCCATGTTATTCATACCTATGTTTTACTTGCATGTAGTGCCACCTTTTTATCATTCCCTCCAGTAGTGTATTGAATCCTTGTAGTTGAGTAGTATGCATGAGGTAGGAACCCATCACCCTGCTACCAAGCCCGGGACGTTATATAGTTTTAATGCTATGCTATAGTAGACGGTGTTTGGTATGAGTGCTCGGGAGTGGTGTGAAGAAGGAGTACTCTACATCAATGACGAAAACTTTATGATGGCATCTGCAAGGACTGCATCTTCAAGGCCTCAAGACTTCAAGACTCGGGACAAGAATTCAATATACCTCTGGGTGGAGAATGGTTAAGAAGGGTACATGGTGCACCCAGTACTCAGTGATTCCAGAGAAGCGCCGTGATATCATGCGGAAAGCTCCACCTAGGCTCAAAGAGACTGAAGAATACTTCATGCCCGGAAGCTTACATGTGCAAGCGCAAGTCACTATGGGCTCTGGCTTGGTTAACCTTAATGGTGACTCTGGCTGGGACGGTGCCAGCAGATGTAGAACTACGGTAGGATTGGATGGGCACCGTATAGTGGTCAGAGGAACTCTTCGGAAGACCATGTTTCGATCGTCCTGTTCTCAAACGATCTGAAGTGCGAGGACAAAAAGGTAGGGATCGAATCTTGCGGGTAAAGTGTACAAACCTCTGCAGAGGGTTAAAACCTAATCGATTAGCCGTGTCCCCGGTTACGGACAAATTGAGCCTCTGGACTTGGATCTATCTCGGAACTCTCAACACCGGATCGAAAACTTAATTGTGGGAAATTTATGATGATATGGGCTATGAGACATCGGTTGGCGGAACCATGTCATGATAGGAAAACTCCGTAGTACAAACTCCTAATATTTCTTTGTTGTAGGGAAAATAAAATCTAGCTTTTACGCAAACAAAACTCAGACACAGAGCCACAAAGCCATATTGCACATAGTATAGTTTTATCATCTGTTTTTTCTTACAGTGATCTTGCCGGTACATTCAATGTACTGACCTACACGGCTGCAACGTATCATGTTGCAGGATTATTTCAACGACGAGTGAGTTTCGTTGTTGGGTTACGGTCTACACTCAACTTGCCGATGGCGTTGTTGGGACTCCACACCCATTTGTTTGTTCCACTGAGACTTATGAGGTATATATATCAGTTTTATGTTATTTATACATGTGATTGCACTTTGATATATACATTGATGTACTGTGTGTGCCAGCATACTGATCCAGGGATGGCACAGATACACAGAGGCTTGACCGTTTGAGGTCGGATCGCTACAGATATGGTATCAGAGCACATGTTGACTTTAGGACGTGACCCTAGAAATCAGAAAACCCCTAAGACAGGATGTCTCTAAAACTTTATTTTCAAAAAGATCCCTTACCTCTTATCTTTTCTGATTTTATCAAATAGTCTGTCTTACCCCAAATAGTTGGAATATACCCCTTCACCTTTTGACCACACGGAGGATCAACTGAAGCCGCTCCAAGGAGGATAAGATATCAGACAACTGAGGGCCACTTCAGAGTTAAGAGGATTTCACCATGAATTAGAAGAGTTGAAGCTACAACAGTAGAAGACTCCAAAGACTTGAAGAATTTGAAGAATTATTTGACCTTTAGAAGACCAAACCTCTGTTATATACTTAAGTTAGATGCGACGATTTGTGAGCCGTCATTTGTTTGATGTTTTTCCGACAGCCACAAAATAAAACCCGTTTCTTCAAAACTATTCTTTGTATTGTGTGTATATCCCTCCATTCTTCTCTCGTATCTCATCCCAAAACCTTTGGACCCCATAGATGATGAATGAAGTTGGACTGGTATTCTCTGGACCGATGACTCAGTTGGAGGCAGAGCTATGGGTTCAAAACACGGAGAATCACTTCGGGAAAAATTTGATTGCAAGGAAGTATGAGGTTCAATATGCTCTTCAGTATTTTACCGAGAGTGCTGCAACCTGGTGGAAAATGCATCAAGCCATACAAGGATGCAATGGAGCAAAAACTTAGGAGGAATTCAAGAGGACTCTGTTGAGATCCCGTCTTATCCGGAAGCACTATGATAACCCGAAGAAGAAACCTTATGCCTGCAAGATTTGTGGAGAAATAGGACACACCCATGAAGAACACAAGGATGGATGCCCTTATTGTGAGGAAAATCACCCAGAGGAAGAATGCCGAACTAGGCAGGTTACTTGTTTCCTGTGTGAAGGAACTATGCACTACCCTACTCAGTGTCACCTTTACCCCAAGGTACAATAAATTACCAAGCAGCAGAAAGGAGCCCTTAGGAAAAGTTTAGAAGAACCTGCGATGAAGGAAGATGTTGAAGACCTCGATGGAGAAGGCCTAAACAAAATTTTCGCCCAAGCCTGCTACTCATGTGGAGAAGAAGGACACTTTTCATAATATTGCACGAAGGAAAGAGAAGAGTATCCCGGAGACTTCCCGACAGCAGAAGTGAAGTTTGACCCTCAGGAAATAGAAGCTCTGAGCATTACGGAGAAATCCAGGAAGAAAAAACGAAGGCATCCCCAGAACAACACAATTTCTGCATAGAAGGACTTGAGTCATATCACTTGTTACAGGTGCAAGGATTTTGGTCATTACGCTGATAAATGTCCAGAGAAGAAGCCAAGAACCCAAAGAGCAAACACCATCCCCAAGAAGCCTAAAGACTTATCAGAAGTTATTTGTTTTCGTTGCAAGGAAGTAGGACATTATGCTACCAAATGTCCCGACAAGATGAAAGAAGGAGCTGAGTAGTTGGAATTTTAATATTGGTAATAAGTATAGTATGAAGCATTTATTTTCATCAGGATATGGAGTTGAACGTATGTAATGGAAGTCTCAGATATTGTAATGGTTCACGAATAAATAAAGTTAAAGTGTCCTAAATTCATATGTTGAATTGTATGAGTTGAGCCTCATAATAGTACTGATTCTTGGGATAAGTGCAAGGATGCTTTTATTACTAAGTATTTTCCGCCCGCAAAAATTATTTCCCTTAGAAATCAAATCATGAATTTCAAGCAACTTGAGCATGAAGATGTTGTGCAATCTTGGGAAAGAATGAAATTAATGCTAAGAAATTGTCCTACTCATGGTTTAAATCTTTGGATGATTATACAAAAAAAATTATGCTGGGTTGAATTTTGTCTCTAGAAATCTTCTAGATTCCGCTGCGGGTGGTACTTTTATGGAGATTACTTTGGGTGAAGCTACCAAATTACTAGATAATATCATGGCAAATTATTCACAATGTCATACCGAAAGAGCACATACTAGTAAAAAGGCTAATTCTGTTGAAGAAATTAGTACTTTGAGTGAAAAAGCTGATGCACTTATGAAATTGGTTGCTAGTAAAAATGATCCCATTGATCTTAATGATGTGCCTTTGTCTACTTTGATTGAGCAAAATAATGATCCCGTAGATGTGAATTTTGTCTCGCGAAACAATTTTAATAACAATGCTTATAGAGGTAATTTTAATCCTAGGCCTTTTCCCAGACAATCATTATGGCAATTACTATGGTAATTCTACTTATAATAATAATAGGATGCTCTCTGATTTTGAGAGTAATATTAAAGAATTTATCAATGCTCAAAAAGTTTTCAATACTACGATAGAAGAAAAATTGAATAAGATTGATGATATGTCTAGAAGCTTTGGTAGAATTACACATGATGTAGAAAATCTCTAGATGAAAATTTTTCCACCCAAGATTGATGATCAATTAAGGCTTTATATGTTTCCATGGATGAAAGTAAGAAGAGAACCGCTATGCTAAGAGCAAAAAGAGAATTTTTACAAAAAAACATTTCCACCCGATTGTTTTTGTTGTAACGATGAAGATGTTAATTGGTGTTTCTTCTATTGCTTCCTTGTTTAGTAATATTAAAATTGAAGATAAGAGGACTAAAGAAGAGTCAACTTTAGCTAGAAGGCGTCCTCATAATATGGAGGGTGAAGATCTTATTGAAAAAATTGATAAAAGTGGGTTTGAAGAGGTAAAAACTTTAGCTAGTGATGTGCCCACTCTTTTGGATTACAAAGATTTTAATTATGATAGTTGTTCTTTGATTGAGTGTATTTTTTTGTTGCAATCAATGCTAAATTCACCCAATGCATATGAACAAAACAAAGCTTTTACTAAACATATTGTAGAAGCGATGATGAAAGCTTTAGAAGAAAAGCTAGAATTAGAGATTTCAATTCCTAGAAAATTATATTATGAATGGGAAACCACCAATGTTCAAGAAATCGTTAACTGGTAGCTGCTCATTCGGTTTAGGAGTAGTGATTAATTGGTGAATTAGCCTATTAACTGGATTAATCGGTCGACCATTAATCAGTAGATTGAATAGAAACTTGCCAACATATATCTAGATTTTTTTTATGTATTATACCATATTCTCATGCTCCCAGCTATGTAGTATACCAAAACATGCTGCCATACACATATGAAAAGTACAGAGAGGACGTAAACTTATTAATCCTAGCTATTAAGGAGTGGGATGGGGCTGGAAGGGCTTACGGGCCTAAAATTTGGGCTTTGTTTGCCCACCCGTTAATGCGCAAGTAGGGATTAATCAGCATGACAACTGACTAATCGGTCTAACTGGCCAATTAATCGGCCTGACAAGTTAACGCGATGAATAGGTGTTATTTGATTCGGCCATGCTATGAGTAGCGATTAACTGATCTGTTAACTGATTAATCGGGTGAATTCTTGAACAGTGGAAACCACCATTAAAGTCAAGATAAAAAATTATGAGTGCAATGCTTTATGTGATTTGGGTGCTAGTGTCTCCACAATTCCGAAATCTCTATGTGATGTGCTAGGATTTACCAAGTTGGAAGGATGTTTTCTTAATTTGCACTTGGCGGATTCTACTATTAAAAAGCTTTTGGGAAGAATTAATTATGTTTTTATTCTTGCAAATAGGAACTATGTGCCCATAGATTTTATTGTCCTTGATATTGATTGTAATCTGTCTTGTCCCATAATACTTGGTAGACCATTTTTACGAACTATAGGTGCCATGATTGATATGAAAGAAGGGAATATAAAATTTCAATTTCCATTAAGAAAGGGTATGGAAAACTTCCCTAGAACTTGAATTAAGTCACCATATGAGTTAATCATGAGGGCAACCTATGGAACAAAAACTAAAGATGACAATACTTGAATCTATGCATTATGCCTAGCTAGGGGCGTAAAACAATAACACTTGTTGGGAGGCAACCCAATATTTATCCTTTAAATTTTTGTTCCTTTTCTGTTTTTCAATAAATACACAATCATGCCTCTGTTATGATTGTGCTTTTTATGTTTTAATTAGTATTTGTGCCAAGTAATGCCTTTAGGATGGCTTGGGTGATAGTTGATTTGATCCTGTTGGAAAACAGAAACTTTTACGTTCAGTAGAAGAATTATTAAAAATCAATGGAGCGACGAAAAATTCAACATTTTTTACACAAGATTTATATACAAATTGCCCCTGTTAGCCTAATTTTTAAGAATTTTTGGAGTTACAAAATTATGAGCTTAATTCAGTTTTCTACAGACAGATATGTTCTTGACAGATTCTGTTTTCGTTGCATTGTGTGTTATTTTGATGAATCTATGGATTGTATCGAGGGGGTATAAGCCATGGTAAAGTTAGAGAATACAGTAGGTATAATGCAATAAAAAAATATGAATGGGTTGCAATAGTAGTTAAAGTAGTGAATTGTTTTCTTATACTAACGGATCTCACGAAGGTTTTGTTAAGTTTTGTGTGATTGAAGTTTTCAAGTTTTGGGTGAGATCACGATGGATGAAGGAATAAGGAGTGATAAGAGCCTAAGCTTGGGGATTCCCATGGCACCCCAAGGTAATATTCAAGGAGTACCAAGCAAGTAAGCTTGGGGATGCCCCGGAAAGCATCCCCTCTTTCTTCTAACGACCATCGTTAATTTTACTTCGAGCTATATTTTTATTCGTCACATTTCATGAGTTCTGATTGGAGCATCTTGTATTATATGAGTCTTTGCTTGTTTTTCTTTTTAGTTTGTCACAATCATCCTTGCTGGACACACCTATTTGAGAGCCATAATTATGCTATTTGTTAGAATTGCTCTATGTGCTTCACTTTTTTTTTGAGCTATGGAATTGCTCCAGTACTTCACTTATATCATTTTGAGCACGGTGGTTGTTTAATTTTAGAAGAAATGCTCTCATGCTTCACTTAGATTATTTTGAGAGTTAGTAAATTTTAAAGAAATGTGTTTTCATGCTTCACTTATATTATTTTGAGAGTTGATAATTTTCAAGAAATATTATGCTCTCGTGCTTCACTTAAGTTTATTTGAGAGCTTGTTAAGTATAGCAATGGTAATATATGAATTTAGTCCAAAAGTGATAGATAAGGGGGATATAATAAAAACTTTCATGAAGATCATTGGATATTATAAACTTGATTCCTTGTAATAGTTTTGAGATATGGAGATATTAATATGTGAGTCTTGTTGGTGATTAATTATGCTTTAGTAAGAATATTGGTGTTAAGGTTTGTGATTCCCTATGCAAGCACGGAAGTCAATAATTATGCAATGAAGTTACATCCTACTTGTGGTGCATTAATTAGTGTTAGTTATGTTTAATGCTCGTTTATGATCATTTTAATTTTTTGGTTGGTCGCTTCTCAATCTATTTGCTAGTCTTCATTTGTACTAAGCGGGAATACTGCTTGTGCATCCAAACTCCTTAAACCAAGTTGTGCCGAATGAGTCCACAATACCTACCTATATGCAGTATTTTCGTGTCGTTCCAAGTAAATTTGTATGTGCCAACTCTAATTTTCAAAATGAATTTCCTATTTGTGTGCCCGTACCGCTCATGAAGCGGCAGGGGGTGGCTAATATTTTCCATGGTAGATATGTTATTCTCAAGATGAGTGTTTATTTACTTGTCATTGCATGAGAGTGTGGCAGGAAATAGGGATGCCCAGTCCCAAAATGAAAAAAAAAATATTTATGTTTTCAATAATAAATTCCTCAGAAAGTGTTGTTATGGAAGGCACTCGTGGATACAACTAGCCATGGATTGTGAAAGAATGGTGGAAAAAAGAATAAACTTTAGTTTATGTTTGGGAACCACCTATGATTTATCTAGCATGGAAAGTATTGGGAATTCTCAATCGTTTTCGTTGATAGGAAAAGTATGCCTCTCAAAACAATTTTATCTCTCAATTTAAGTTATGCGCTCTCGCACCTCTACAAATCTCTGCTTCCCTCTGCGAAGGGCCTATCTATTTACTTTATGCATTTTTTATTTTTATTTGAGTCTCCATCTTCTCTTATCAAGCACCAACTAGGGAACACTATTATCATACTTGTGCATTGGATATAGCTAATATTTGAGTGTGTTTCATGAATGGATCAATGATTGAGCATAATGGGCTAGGGATAGCTTTCTTTAGTGTTTATATCTTGAAAGACATGGTTGCTTGATGTGCTTGAGTATTGACGTCTTCATGTCAATTATAGACTATTGCTTTGAATCACCTAAAAGTCCAAATGTCCATGCTACAAAAGAAAAGAATATGTGATGAACATGTTAGGCAACATTCCACATCAAAAATTCTATTTTTAACATTTACCTACTCGAGGATAAGCAGGAATTAAGCTTGGGGATGCTGATACGTCTCCAACGTATCTATAATTTTTTATTGTTCCATGCTATTATATTATCAATATTGGATGTTTTATATTCATTTATTAGCAAATTTATATCATTTTTGGGACTAATTTATTGACAGAGTGCCCAGTGCAAGTTGCTGCTTTTTGCTTTTTTTTACTTTGCAGAATATCAATACCAAACGGAGTCCAAATGCCATGAAACATTTTGGAGATTTGTTTCTGCCTAGAAGACACCCAGGGAGCCAAAGGAGCACATTTGAGGAGGCTAGTGGGGCCCACTAGGCACCAGGGCGCCAGAGGCCCCAGGTGCGCCCTGGTGGGTAGTGGGGCCCACGGGAAGCTTCTCCACCGTCCTCTGCATCTATAAATACTCTAAAATCCCAGAAACCCTAGGGGAGGCTAGAAAATACAGTTCCCGCCGCTGTTAGTTCCAGAACCACAAGATCCAATCTAGAGGCCTTTTCCGGCACTACGACGGAGGGGGCAATGATCACGGAGGGGTTCTTCATCATCCTTGTTGCCCCTCTGATGATGCGTGAGTAGTTTACCACAGACCTACGGGTCTGTAGCTAGTAGGTAGATGGCTTCTTCTCTCTTTTTGATCTTCAATACAATGTTCTCCTCGATGTTCTTGGAGATCTATTTGATGTAATGACTTTTTGCGATGTGTTTGTTGGGATCCGATGAATTGTGGGTTTATGATCAGTTCTATCCATGAATATTATTTGAGTCTTTGCTGAACTCTTTTATGTATAATTGTTATAGCCTCATATTTCTTCTCCGAAATTTTGGTTTGGTTTGGCCAACTAGATTGATTTTTCTTGCCATGGGAAGAGGTGCTTTGTGATGGGTTCGATCTTGCGTTGCTCAATCTCAGTGACAAAAAGAGACATGACACGCATGTATCATTGCTATTAAGGATAAAAATATGGGGTCTATTCCTACATGAATAGATCTTGTCTACATCATGTCATCATTCTTATTGCATTACTCCGTTTTTCCATGAACTTAATACACTAGTTGCATGTTGGATAGCGGTCGATGTGTGGAGTAATTGTAGTAGATGCAGGCCAGAATCGGTCTACTAATCTTGGACGTGATGCCTATATACATGATCATTGCCTTGGGCATCCTCATGATTAGTCACTTTTCTATGAATTGCCCAACAGTAATTTGTTTACCCACCGTATGCTATTTTCTTGAGAGAAGCCTCTAGAGAAAACTATGGCCCCCAGGTCTATTTTCCTATCATATTAAATCTAAAATACCTTGATGCGATTTTTCTTTATTTATTTTATTTTGTGTTTTAGTTAGATCTATTTATCAAATCTCATACAATTTAATCTATCTCAATACTCATGGAGGGATTGACGACCCCTTTTACACATTGGGTTGCAAGTTTTTGTTGTTTGTGTGCATGTGCTGTTTACATAGTGTTGCTTGGTTCTCCTACTGGATTGATAACCTTGGTTTCATAACTGATGGAAATACTTACCTTTGCTGTGCTGCATCATCCTATCCTCTTCGGGGAAATGCCAACGCAGATAGAAGCAATTAGGAAGAATATCTGGCGCCGTTGCCGGGGAGACATCATCAACATCTATCAGGTTCCTACGCATAAACTCCCATTTCCTTGCAATTACTTTATTTGCCATTTGCCTCTTGTTTTCATCTCCCCCACTTCTAAAACATTTTTGCAAAAACTCAAAAATATCTTTTTCGTTTGCCTTTTTCTTGTTTGATCTTTTGTTTGCTTGCGATCTTGTTTGTGTGGTCATTATGTCTCAAGAAAATACCAAATTGTGTGATTTTTCAAATACCAATAATAATGATTTTTAGTACTCCTATTGCTCCTCCCGCCGCTAGTGCGGAGTCTTATGATATTAATGCCGTTTTGTTGAATCTTGTTATGAAAGAGCAATTTTCCGGTAATCCTAATGAGGATGCCGCGTCCCATCTAAACACGTTCATAGAATTGTGTGATATGCAAAAGAAAAAGGATGTGGAAAATGATATTGTGAAATTAAAATTATTTTCTTTCTCTTCGCGGGATCGTGCAAAACTTTGGTTTTCATCTTTGCCTCGTAACAGTATTGATTCTTGGGATAAGTGCAAGGATGCTTTTATTACTAAGTATTTTTCGCCCGCAAAAATTATTTCCCTTAGAAATCAAATCATGAATTTCAAGCAACTTGAGCATGAAGATGTTGTGCAATCTTGGGAAAGAATGAAATTAATGCTAAGAAATTGTCCTACTCATGGTATAAATCTTTGGATGATTATACAAAAAATTTATGCGGGGTTGAATTTTGTCTCTAGAAATCTTTTAGATTCCGCTGCGGGTGGTACTTTTATGGAGATTACTTTGGGTGAAGCTACTAAATTACTAGATAATATCATGGAAAATTATTCACAATGGCATACCGAAAGAGCACAAACTAGTAAAAAGGTTAATTCTGTTGAAGAAATTAGTACTTTCAGTGAAAAAGTTGATGCACTTATGAAATTGGTTGCTAGTAAAAATGCTCCTATTGATCTTAATATTGTGCCTTTGTCTACTTTGATTGATCAAAATAATGATCTCGTAGATGTGAATTTTGTCTCGCGAAACAAATTTAATAATAATGCTTATAGAGGTAATTTTAATCCCAGGCCTTTTCCTGGAAATTCCTAGAATAATTATTGCAATTCCTATGGTAATTATTCTTTTAATAATAATAGGATGCCGCTAATCTTGAGAGTAATATTAAAGAATTTATCAATGCTCAAAAGGTTGTCAACACTACGATAGAAGAAAAATTGAATAAGATTGATGATATGTCTAGAAGCATTGATAGAATTACACATGATCTAGAAAATCTCAAGATGAAATTTTTTCCACCCAAGGTTGATTAATCAATTAAGGCTTTATATGTTTCCATCGATGAAAGTAAGAAGAGAACCGCTATGCTAAGAGCTAAAAGAGAATTTTTAGAAAAAGCATTTTTGCCTGATTTTTTTATAGTAACGATGAAGATGTTAAAATGATTGGTGTTTCTTGCTGCGGCCGTGGACCCAGCTGTCAGCCTCTCCACGTACAGTCCTCTTCCGATGGAAGTTGTTCCTTGACCATGTTGACCACGCCATGCCGAGAGCACCAAGGCAGTGGACGACGGTGAGGCCTAGGAAGGGAATGACCCGGAGCCGGGGAAGACTTGGCAGTTGTTTCCATGCGGAGGGGAGTAAGAGGGTTTACTAGTTCAGCTGCAGTGTGAGGCTGCCTTCACCGGAGAATAACAGGAGGTCTGGGTGAGTACAGGGATGGCCGGTCCAGCGATGGGAGTAGGGTGGGGTGGTGAGGCCTGCGCGGCAACACAGCCGGCCACGGGACGCAGGAGCAGGCGGCACGGCCGACGATGGTTTGGGCGGCTGGAGCAAGAAGACCAGAGGTTGAAGAAGCACGACGGCCGTTGGATGGACATCGCACGGTCACTACAGCTAGAATCGTTTATATTGACTAAGTTGACAAATCCTGCGTCCCCGTCAACTTAGTAGGCCCACAATTCAGCCTCCAAATATGGTGGGTCCCAGCTAGCAGGGGGAGTATTCATTTTTTTGTGCGTAATACAGAGGCACTTCCTTGCGTGCAAAGATATAGCTGGTGGGTCCGAGCTGTCAGTGGGAGGAACATTTTTTTCGTGAAATACAGAGGCCCTTCCGGTGGGTCCCCGCTACAGGTGGAGGAATCATTATTTTGCGCGTAATAAGGAGGCACTTCCTTGCGTGCGGCCGTGGACACAGCTGTCAGCCTCTCCACGCACAGTCCTCTTCTGATGGATGTCATTCGTTAACCATGTTGACCATGCCGCGCCGATAGCACCAGGGCGGTGGACGACGACGAGGCCTAGGAAGGGAATGACCCAGAGCCGGGGAAGACTCGACAATGGTTGCCCATGCGGTGGGGAGTACGAGGGTTTACTGGTTCGGCTGCCATTGCTGGAAAATAGCAGGAGGTGTGGGTGAGTAGAGGAATGGCCTCACCAGCAGTGGAGTAGCGTGGGGCGGTGTGTCGATGCAACAAACCCCCAGGTGTGTTGCCCGGACTGTACACAGGCTCAAGAGCAAGGTTAAGACATTCAAGACAAGACCAAGCAGAAGAGTTGGCTCTTTGAGAAATCAAAGGGCGGATCAAGAAGACCAAGACCAACCAAACAAGCAAGATATCACTAAGGAAAAACCTTCCTTGCTGGCAGGCAAGCCTGGCGGGGTCGAGGTTACCCCAAGACAAGCCTCAAGACTCCCCCGGCAGGCTTGCCGGGGACGCCAAGGGCGTATTACCCCGCCAAAGCTCCACCGCTCGACCTCACAGCAACACAAGTCACCCATCGGTGCGGTGTCCAGCCCCCAAGTGACTAAGTGGCTGTTATTTGGTACGTGGTAGGCCATTTCTGAGGAAGATCATCCCTAAATGACACCCATCCAGGCGACGTGTCACACGGACAACCGAAAAGGTGGCTGAATGGTACGGTAAGGCTTGCCGGGCTACGCCACGATGTGACACTAAGCGATGCATTTAATACACCCTGACCTGTCCGCAGAGTTAGGTATGATACCATTGTGGCTATCTAATCGTTGGATAAATGACTGTTTTGCCATTGTGATAACCCCTTGACCTATAAAAGGAGGGCCGCGGCTACCTTAGAAAGGATTCAGACCCTTGTATGCTCGTACGCGCGTAGCTGCTCCCGCCTCGAGGCGACCTTGCCGGGATAAAACGCTGCGTCTCCACCACGGTCCTTCCATCAATCCACCAAAGCTGGAGTAGGGTTTTACGCCTCGCGGCGGCCCGAACCTAGGTAAAATTGTCCATGTCATCATTGCCGCGCTGCTCTGTGCTTTCCACTCTTTGTGCAATGCGCTCTTCCCCCTTGCCAAACCACAAGGGGCCGATGGCCCCATAGGTGGCCGTGTGATACCACGACACGGTGCGGCCTGCGTGGTAGCAAAACCGGCCATGAGAGGCGGGAGCAGGCGGTCCCACTAGCGCTGGTTTCGGCGGCTGGAGCAAGAAGATCAGATATTGAAGAAGCAGCACAGCCGTTGGACTAACATCTAACGGTCACTGCTGCTAGAATCGTTTGTGGACTAAGTTGACAAAGCCTTTCGTACACGTCAACCTAGTAGACCCACAAGTCAGCCTCCAAATCTGTCCCAAACAGCATACAGCCCGAAATTTCTAGCCAGATTCAAATTAATTTAAAAATTAAACATACCTTAATTTAAATCCAATGAAATTTTACTCGCACAAAAACAATGAAATTTAAAATATCCAAATCCGAAAGAAAAAATAATTTGGAACTAATTGCCCGTTTGCTGTATTTTTTCATTTTACAGCTCATTTCTTATTACTTATAGCCCATTTTCTAGGCAAGCCGAATGCATCCCTCCTCGTCTTGAAAGATTTCTGGCCCAGCAGGGCATTGAAAAGCAAGTGAGCCTCCGTTGGTTATTCTGCAAAAAAAAAATAGCTGGCCTAGCCATTTCCAGAAAGAAAAAAAACTGGGCTGGTCATGTGGTAAACATATGAAATAAAAGCCAGGGCTAGATGGGCCACAGCTCCCGCACAATCCAGTTGATACCCTGCTCCGTCCCAAAAACAAAAGAATACTGCGCGAGCTGCTGGGTCCCGGGTGTCAGCCGCTCCTTGTGCAGTTATCTTGCTTATTGACTACGTTGATAGTGGCGTGCGACCCAGATGTCAGGAAACCATCGGGAGGGACCTTTTTTCTTGTAATAAAGGAGGCACTTGCTTGCCTACTGCCATGATCCTGGTGGGTCCGTACTGTCATCCTCACCATGTACAGTCATCTCCTTATTCCTCTCAGTTGATCACCATTTTGACAACACCGGAGGGCAATGCCGCAGCGAGCGAACCAAGGTGGAGGACGATGGTGAGGCCTCGGACGGGAATGAACAGGAGCCGGGGAAGATGCGCAGAGTTTTAATGTGTGATGTGGCCGTGATGCATGCGCGACAGCACAGCCAGCCATGGGAGGCGAGAGCAGGAAGTCCCGCCGGCGCTGGTTTGGCTTTGGCTTGATGAAGAAGAGACAGAAGAAACACAACAGACATTGAATGTCAATCCAATGGTCAAGGTTGGCACAATCATTTGTTGACTAAGCCGACACCATGTAGCATACTTTTTTATAGGAAGAAAAGAAAAACTGGGCTCGTTCGCCAGATAACATTCCCGAAACTGCCACCGTTTGATATTGCGTCGCAACTAAAACTGCCAGGAAAATGCGTCCGTTTGCCGTCCTCCTCCCAGGGAACGTTCACCACACAACATTCCCAAAAATCAAAGACTTGAGAAGGCATACAGAACAAGCTAGTGTACCAGTAAAGAGACATTGCCGAGTTTTAGAAAAAAGAGAGACGTGCTCCTATAGCTGGTTCGAATCCAAACCTAAACTATGACTATATATAGTGCTATGCTACTCTGCAAGTAATGAAACTGACATATCCAACCTTCGCTTCTCCTCTTCTCTAGTTACTCTGCCTAGCATCAGAAGCTCTGGCCGCAGCAACCATGTCCGCTGGCGGCTCGTCCACCTGCTCTTCAGCAGGCAACAACCAGATATGCGCCAAGTCGCCACCCATACCATCGCCTATGGCTCTCATCACACCCCCGCCGGCACACTCACCGCAGCCGGTTGCTCATCGCAACCCGCTGCCATTGGTGTGGTGCCACTGCTGCAAATCACGCAGAGTCATCTGTTTCGTCTCAACTACAATCCTCAACCCTGGCCGAGTCTTCTACAAATGCCCGAATCATGGGGTAATAATATGTTTAAGTGTTGTTCACCTGCTTTTAGTTCCTGATTTTTTTAATAGTTTGGTTGATGATCTTCCAATTTGATTCGTGCATAAAAGGGAAGATTCATGTGATTTGTATTTCTGGGAAGTTGCTGATGTGGGGGAATGGAACTATGCTGATAATTTGGTTAGCCGAGGAATCCCAATACCAGCAGGTTGGGGTGTTGGACAAGTAATTGAAGGAACGACAGAAGAGGAAAATGTAGAGCAGAAGGTTAAAGATGCAGTTCATCTGATCATGGCCAAGCAACAACTGCTGAACGGCTTTGACAGCAATGAGGAGATGAAAGATCTTGTGAAGATAATGGGCAAGATCGTTGTGCTCAATAGGATGATTGTCTCTTTATTTGCATTGTATGTAGCACTCGTGATGTATTCAGTGGCTATGACATGAGCACTTTGCTGAAACTAGTAATGAATGAAACCTGTTTAGCAGGCTGGGCGTAGTGTTGTGAATATCTAATGATTTCTATTAACGGAGATCGGGGGGTATCCCCTTTTGCTCATAAATAAATAAATAGCAGAGGCCCTTTTGCTAATAAATAAATAAATTAGTACAGGCCCTGTCGGGTCAGCTTTGTTCCCATTCGAAGACGTAGAGCAAATTGCAGTCCAACAGCAAACTATGTCATCAAATACAAGTTTCACAGCCAAATATGAGTACAACTAAACAACAATGTCATCATGTTTTAGTCATCATACAATCACCAAACACAAATCAACATACATAATAAGTGATGTTCTCACAGCAAAATACTAAACAACAACTTCATCAGGTTTCAGTTGTCATAGCAAACACAATTTCACATAGTAGATAAAAAGTCATCTTCTCACAGGCAAATACGACAAAAGCAATCTAATCATCATCCGCAGCAGCAGCATTAACATCTTCGCCATGTGTATCAGTATAAATCGTAATTCTCCCCAGTGTCATCTTCTTCTTCATCCTCAATGTCCTCGAATGTTGGCGTCTTATTGATCAACTCTCGTATGTCCACAGCTCGATAGGGCATCTTTTTGCCAGCGTTATTGACGTGATGGTTCTCAAAGATACTACGAACATATGTGGAATCTTCTACATCAGGAGCAGTGTAAGTATCATCTTGTTGTGCAACTTCATTAAATGAATTCCTCTGCTCAAACCTTTGCAATACTCTCTAGTCATCGCTACATGCATATGTGTCTTCCAAGAAAAAAAATATGTGTTGATTGATTTGCCAAAATAAAAGGCTCGTCAGTGTGGTACGCCGCCTTGACATGGATGGATTTGAAATAATCATCAGCTTTGGGTTTTGCGATCCTGGAAAACAGGTTGTACCAATGACAGCAGAACAGAACCACACATTGATGAACCTCAAAACTGCAGATATACTGCAACTGAAAAATGTCTGTTATGTTAGCATACATTTCTGTTGTCTCATCGCCGTACATATCCGTGCTCATGACGGCACTGTTTTGTGTCTTCCTACCTTTGTTGCGTGCAAGGGTGTTGTAGCGCACATCTCCAACAACGCAAGATTCATAATGTCTTACCCGAGTATCAGGACCCATTGCTAGTGCATAAAGGGCATCATTAACTACCTGCCCATCCTCCCGCATCTTCTTAACCTATGGTTAGAAAATAGACAAGCTAATCATCTTATGTACTCAATATATTAAAAAAAATGACAGTGCAGTTCAAAAGCTTACATGGCTCTTGAACCATTTTGCAAATCCTGCCATGACCAGTTTATCAATGTTTCTTGGATTTTGTGCCAGTAAATCCTTTTTGTAGATGCTGCACAACATAGTGATCACGTCAAACATCTAAATATATAAGAATGTGTTGCAAATTTAGTAGATTACGATGTATAAGCTGCAGTACTTAGCACTTACTCGATATAAGGTAGAATCTCAGGACAGTTATTCAACACATATCAAACCATTTTGTCCAAATCTTTAGGTTTGTCATCTTGTCGACTATTCCCTGTAACTCGAACAGAACAATAAAAAACATTGAGATTGGGATTATCTTCACCCACCTTTTTGCTAATCTGATAAGTTGTTTCAATGTATTTTGAGCAGAATGTCAACGCTTCTGTAGCAATGTAGGCCTCTACAATGGAACCCTCAGGTTTAGCTCTGTTCCTAACATAGCCCTTGAAAGTGCCTAGCCGCCTTTCAATAGGGTACGTCCAGCCATACTGTACTGGACCTCTAAGTAGTGCCTCATCAGGTAGATGAACAGCAAAATGCACCATCACATCAAAAAAGGCTGGAGGATATATCTTCTCAAGGTCGCATAGGATAGTTGGTATCTTGTCTCTAAGACGCTCCAAAGCATCTATCCTGGTATTTCTACTGCAGAGTTCCCTGAAGAATTGTCCCAACTCTGCAACTGCTCTGTATAAGTCAGGGTGGCCCAATCCTCTAAGGATAACAGGTAAAACCCTTTGAAGTAGGATGTGGCAGTCATGAGTTTTCAACCCTTGTACCTTGTTTCCATCTACACAGACTCTCCTTTCAGGGTTGGAAGCAAATCCATGTGGGAGTCTCACACGTGACAGGACCTTGCAGAATTATTTTCTTTTTATTTTGTCCAAGACATACACAGCTGGTGCCATATCCCGTGATGCACCATCATCTTTCACCTGCAAATTGGATCTGATACCCAGGTGTTTCAAATCAATACTAGATTTTAAAGGTATCTTTCATCTTGCCTTCAATATTAAGAAGTGTGCCGATAATGATGTCACATATATTTTTCTCGATGTGCATCACATCTAGATTATGCCACAGATACAAATCTTTCAAATACTCCAAGTCCCACAAAGTAGACCTATGGGTAAACAATAATCTCTCTTCTGCCCTGCCACGCTTCCTTTTCCCGCTACCATTATCAGGATGGTTTCCTGGTGAAATATGCCTGACCTTCTCTAATTCCTCTTGCAACTCATCGTCGGTGAACCTCTTTGGTGCATCATGGTTTTCATGCTTTGCATTGAACACATGTCTTCGGTATTTTGTATGACACGGATTGTCCTTGGCAAGGAAATGGTGGTGTCCAATGTAACAGATCTTGCTAAGTATTGCGTATGACAGCGGATTCTTGTCACAGCGAACACATGCATTGTAACCATGTGTCGTTCACCCTGACATAGTGCCCAAAGCCGGATAATCATGGATGCACCAAATTATAATAGCATGCAGAAAGAAATCAGCAGGTGGGCTGCTATATAGGTCTCAAGTGAGAACACCCCTCCATAGCTGTTGAAGTTCCTCCACAAGAGGCTCCATGAATAAATCAAAATCCTTTCCAGGACTTTTTGGAGCTGGGATGACCAAGGCCATCATGTAGTTTGATTCTTTGGTGCAGACATTTGGTGGCATGTTGTAAGGGATAACAAGCACTGTCCACATGCTATATGTGCGCTCTGGTGGCAAAATGGGTTGAATCCATCGGTAGCTAACCAAGTTTAATGTTTCTCGGCTCAACAACAAACTTTTTGTGTTTTTGATTGAAGCTTATCCAGTCACTACCATGAGTTGGATGGCTCATTACATTTTGATCTCTGTACTCCTGGTTCCTAGAATGCCACAATACATCCTGTCTTGTTTCAGCATCATGAAACAACCTCTGCAATCTTGGTATAATTGGAAAATGTCTTAGAACATTATGAGGAATCCTCTTCACAGCATCGCCATCTTTCCATCTTGATGATTTGCATTTTGGGCATTCACTTAAGTTGGCATAATCCTTCCGGAACAGAACACAATTATTCTTACAAAAATGGATCATTTCATATCCAATTCCAACTACACGAAGGGAATTCTTCCTTTTACTGTAGGTGTGTGGCAGCTCAGACGCATCTGGGTAAGATTTGCGGAAAGCAGCCAACATCGCATCGAAAGATTTGTTGGTCATCCGCTCAGATGTCTTCACCTGAAGAAAGGTGACCATAGCTGAGAATACTGACAGCTTATTTCCTGGGGTGACTGCCACATTGCATTGTTCCAACATGCGGGCCCACCGTTTTTCTTGTGCAGGTGAAAGTTCATGAAATGCGCGAGCATTTCATAGTATTGTTTCAATGTTGGTCAAACCCACTGGCTCCGCCGCCACCACCTCCTCCTCCTCTTCCACCTGAGCATCAGGCAGATCAAGATGGTGATCTGTTGCTTCCACATAGTCAGTAACACTGACGTTCACAGCTTCACCATGATGAACCCACCTAGTATATGTGATCGACATCCCATACAAGTGTAGATGATTTTGCACAATTGACGGGGGTCTTGAAACTGAATTCATACAACTACTACACAGGCATAGCACATCTGATTTCGGACCACCGTACTCAGCTCTGATAAAGTTCATGAAATTTTCAACCCCCTCGACATATGCAGTGGAGAATCTTCGAGCAGAAGTTATCCAAGTCATGTCCATCTATTAGACATACAAATTAGTTCTTCTACTAGATATTACAGGAGAAACATATATGCTTTTTTATAAAGTCCAAAAAAAGATACCTAGGTCGATGTCTAAAGCTATGGAAAGATATTTAGACAAGCAGATCTAAGTAACGAAATATATGTAAAGCTAATTCAGCAAACAGATTGAGTGCTAAATTATGGCAGGCTATTTCAGCAATCAATGAGGCCGAGCACACAACCATCGAAGGCCATCTCAGCAACAAAGATCGAGTATAAAATGGTGTCGAGCTATTTCACCTAACAGATTGGCTACTAGACCATGGCAATCTACTTCACAATAAATATATGGCAGGATATTTTAGAAAGTAATCGGGCGTGGCATGTCATCTCAGCAAAGCAGACTGAGTGCAGAATAGGGCAAGGAAGCTTCTTAAGCAGAGCATATTGACTGTAAACTATTTCGGCAAGCAGTGAGATTAACAGCATCTATCAGCTAACATTCAACGCTACTCCGACATGCACGAGGCCTCAGTCTAGAATGCGCATACCATGGGAGAAGCTGACTGCCGTGCGTCTCCGCAAGAATGTCGCCAGCGGTATCGGTGCGGCTGGAGGACAGTAGTCTACGAGAGCGTACTGTGGGAGCGAGAGGATCGCCGTGCGTCCCCTCGACGAAACGCGGTGCCGACGCATCGATGCGGCGGGGAGGGCAGCTTTGGCAGAGCGAATGGAGTGGAGGGGGCCGGGGCAAGGGGGGTTTGGGGAATATTATTGGCTAGTTGGCCAAAGGGCAGTTGAATTTGGGATTTGGGGGGAATTTCTGGGGGGAATTTTCGCGCGGTGGGTGGGGGAGTTTGGTGCATGATCGGTTTCTCCAAATGCGGTCCTACCGTCAGTGAAGAGGCAAGCCGAAGCGCGTTCCATTTGGGTGAGCCATGTGCAGGACCGACCACGTGAGGGGTGCAATGCGACCACGACAGGTGTGCTGCAATGCGACCACGACAGGTGTGCTGTGAGTGTACCGCCTTTTTCCTTTTAAACTTGGTGCTTTGCGCCACCCATCGATACTACTAGTTATCCGGTAATCCCGACTAAAACAGCGTGGCCGGGTCTATTCCCGGGCGATATGCTGAAAGTTCATATACACCGGACGAGATTCATGCAAACACGTCAGATTTTCATTACATTTCGAAATTTTATAGGCAGAAAAGAAATGAAACCCGACCCTAAACCTATTCTATGGCGGTGACCGACGTCCACTTTCCTTTGTACTTCCACATCAGCGACGACGTCCTCCATCTGCCGTCTCCATGAACGGCGGTGGGGTTTAAGACCCATGAAGTGAAGGTGCGGTCTCCGACGAGGAAGAGTAAAACAAGGGAGATGGACCGGCTAGTTGGCACACCATGCCCTGCCGCCTCCCATGCCCTACTCATCCTCGGAGGAGTCCCCGGCCTCGGAGGTTCCGGTGGACGTGAGGTCGATGATGATGGACGTGGACGGTTCATCGCTTCACCTGCCACATGCGCCACCGAACATTGGATGGCGGCAAGTAGGACATGTGGCTAGCGGTGCTCCCGTCATATGCCGCCAGCGTGGCCACCGCTTGTGCGGTCGCGTCCTCGTCCAGCTACACCGATATTGGGTTGCGAGCGGTGAGTTAAGTGAGGGCGGAGACATTGAGCTTCATCCCCGAAGACAAGCTCTCCCGCAGAGCGTTCCCGCTCGCCGTCATGGTGGATGTGGTGCCAGGTAGGAGGATGCGCTATGGTGTGGAGTTTAGCTAGGTGTTGCCACTTTAATTAGCGCATTCTGGTGAGGCCAAGCGTCCGGGTGCATCAATAAGTCGCCGAAGTTGGTTCCTTGGGCAGGGAGCCTGCTTAATGTTGGCATACATACGGATGACATGAATGCGGGCGGCTGGCGTTGGCTGGGAAAGCACGCGCGTGACGATGCGAGGGACAAGGGTTTTTTGTGTGCCAGGGTAGGTAGCTGCGGGCGTGGCAACGTTGGAGATGCCCTTTGCTCACATGCGATCCCACATGTCATTGAAAAAGCAAGACGACCCAGCATGGTCTCAGGTCCTGGGGATGCAGTTGGCCGCGCTAGAACACTCCGCGAATGCGTCGCGGCGCGCATGCACTTCGGCGCCCCGTGCATCCTCGACGAGCCGGGCCTTGATCTTCTGGTCATGCCACAGCGGTAGCGCCACCCTCGGCACCCTGAAGCCGAGCGTGTCCAGCGACGATGTGCGTGTCGCTCACCGCTGTTGCCGTGTCCAGAGGCGGTGCGGGAGTTGTGCCACGTTGCTGGCCCCTACGACTCACATGAACGGTTGCCGGTGGCGAGGAGGTCGTGGGCCAGCTCCTCCATTGGATTAGTCTGCGCCACGTCATCTCGACAGGTGGGCCCCACATGTCGATTTCCTGTTTTCCCGGCCAAATTTGATTGTCAGTGCTCCGCGTTACGCATTAAGCATAGAACAGGTGGTTTTTGTGCTCTGGTTCAAATGTGGTATAGTACCAAGTTTTTACCATAGCCCCAAGTGTGTTGGTTTTGGGTATAGTACCACCCTTTCCGTTTTCAACTCGTGAAGCATAACACTTGATTAAGTAGCCAGATGGTGTGCTAATTTAGGTGTCCGACTGTTTGAAGGAATAATTGAGGTGTGCCTCCGTGCTACAATCTCCCCATCAAGCCGACGCGAGCGGGGGAGGGGGAGGGAGGGGGAAGTTTTCCTACCATCGGTTTGCTCTCAACTGCGGTCCCACAAGCGAGCAAAAATGCAAGACGAAGCATGTTCCATTCAGTGAGCGACGTGCAGGGTCCACCGTGCCGGGGTGCAACGCGAACGCGACAAGAGTGTTGTACACCATACGTTCCTTATGAACTTGCATACTTCGAGTACTCCTTTTTTTGAACACAGTACAGACGCAAGTGCTCATACATGCCAGCATACACTCACCCCTATGAACGCACACACGCACACCCTACCCCTATGAGCACCTTCGAGAGACTGAGCCGGCATATCATCTTGAGATTAACGAGGTCACCGCCTCATCATCGACAGGAATGGTGGGGAGGTCCAGACATCTGCCACGTGAAACTCCAAAACTTTGGTCCCATCCCACCCCACAACTCTCCGGCCTCCAGCCATCCGGCTTTGCAAACTCTGCACAGTCAAAACCGATTGACCAGCCGTCACCGGAACCACTATTCCCACCATAACCTTTGCTGCTCGGCCTACGCCAGCTACTTGCCAACCGGTCACCACTGCCCCAAAACCACACCTCCTCTCCAGCCCATTCTCCCACCTTTCGATCCCCTAGTTCACCGGAAAGCCATGGTGCATTGCAAGATCACGTACTACAAGATGCTGACGCCGGAGCGCCGCGCAGAAATCGCGGTGGCGGTCGGCGCCACAGACCTCCGTTCCCAAGCTCGCTTTGCGGCGGGCCAATCCCCTAGTTCTCTGGAGCCAAGCTCCGAGGAGGAGGAACCGATCCAATGTTCATGGTGGAGGTCGCGGCGCAGAAGGCCCCCGATGTGTATGAGACGATGGACGTCAACTTCGTGCCGGCGTCCGGGTCCCCCATGGTGCAGGCGGACCAGCGGTTCAACCTGGCGATCCTAAAGGAGCACCGGGAGGCGGAGGCTCAACTCGACACGTAGCGCGCGGATGCCGCTGCCAACGAGGCCCTCCCGCAGGCGGAACTGGATCTCATGGACATGAACCGGGTGGCGGAGGCTCAACTTGACGCGGATCACGGAGATGCCGCTGCCATCGAGGACCTCCTACAGGCGGAACCGGACGTCCTGGACTTGAACCGGGCGGCGGAGGCTCAACTCGACATGGATGCCGCTGCCATCGAGGCCCTCCTACAGGCGGAACCGAACATCGTGGACGTCAACCGGGCGGTGCTCGCGTCCGTGCAGAGCGCCCGCATGCTCCATGTGAACGAGTAGCTGGAGGATGAGGACAACCACGGTGTGGAGACACATGTCAGCAGCTACGACTGGTTCGCGCCGGCAGCCAAAGACGACGAGGCCGGCTCGTTCTGCGAGCAGTGATAGTTTTTCTTCATGTTGTTGTTTTTAGGGATCTTTTGCTGTGTAAAAACATATATTTATGCAAGTCGCCTGACTTTCATCATTTGGGTCAGTGGACCAATTCAGGCAGTTGGATGAATATCCTACATCTCCTAACCCTTCTTCTTCCTCACCTCTTCTTCTTCCCCAACAGACCACCGCACGGGCCGCACAGATCTTCCCCAACATGCGGTTGGATAAACATACTATATGAATGAAAATTAGGTGTCAGCGGTTGGATGGCTAAGTTTGGTTTGATCACATGCGGTAGCATGTGTCAGTGAGGGTGCGTTCCCTTGGTTGGGTTTGCGGCGTGCAGGAGCGACTGTGTGAGGGTGCGGTGCAACCACAACAGGGCATGCATAAGTGTACCTCCTTTTCATTTTGAACTTGTAATAAGATCTGGTTTGCGAGGGTGAGCGACTTCGATTTAAGTATGTACAGTACTGTGTTAAAAAAGAAGGCAGGGTTTTCCTTCGTGAGATCGATCGATACAAATCCTCGTTCGATGTGTCAATTAATGCGTATTTTTTCTCCAACGCCCAACAAGCTAACCATCTCACTCCTCATTGCTTGATTAATGCAGCCATGCAAACCAACCTTCTCACTTCCGCATACATGCAATGGTATATTAATGTCCTTGGTTGCTAGTATGAGGCAAACCCCATAAATTTTGCCTCCATTAGTGTTAGTAGCCTTCTGCAAATTGTAATTTTGATACTGGCCTTGTATAGAAAAAAATGGAGGTAGTAACCGATACGTCTCCATCGTATCTACTTTTCCAAACTCTTTTGCCCTTGTTTTGGACTCTAATTTGCATCATTTGAATGGAACTAACATGGACTGACGCTGTTTTCAGCAGAATTGCCATGGTGTTATTTTTCTGCAGAAATCAAAGTTCTCGAATTGACCTGAAAATTTACGAAGAATTTTTGTGGAATATATAAAAAATACTGGCGTAAAAATATACCAGAGGGGGGCCACCCAGAGGCCACAAGCCCTGGGGGCGTGCCTCCCAGGCTTGTGGGCCCCCTGGACCACCTCCGACCATAATTCCAACTCCATATATACCTATTCGCGGAGAAAAAAATGAGAGAGAAGGATTCATTGCGTTTTACGATACGGAGCCGCCGCCACCTCTTGTTCTTCATCGGGAGGGTTGATCTGGAGTCCGTTCGGGGCTCCGGAGAGGGGAATCTATCGCCATCTTCATCATCAACTTTCCTTCATCGCCAATTTCATGATGCTCACCGCCGTGAGTGAGTAATTCCATCATAGGCTTGCTAGACGGTGATGGGTTGGATGAGATTTATCATGTAATCGAGTTAGTTTTGTTAGGGTTTGATCCCTATTTTCCACTATGTTCTAAGATTGATGTTGCTATGACTTTTCTATGCTTAATGCTTGTCACTAGGGCCCAAGTGCCATGATTTCAGATCTGAACCTGTTATGTTTTCATGAATATATGTGAGTTCTTGATCCTATCTTGCAACTTGTAGACACCTATTACGTGTTATGATCCACATACCCCAAGGTGACATTAATTGGGATTCTTTCCGGTGATTATCGTAGTTTGAGGAGTTCATGTATTCACTAAGTGCTAATGCTTTGGTCCGGTTCTCTATTAAAAGGAGGCCTTAATATTCCTTAGTATCCTTATGGACCCCGCTGCCACGGGAGGGTAGGACAAAAGATGGCATGCAAGTTCTTTTCCATAAGCACGTATGACTATATACGGAATACATGGCTACATTATATTGATGAATTGGAGCTAGTTCTGTGTCACCCTAGGTTATGACTGCTACATGATGAATAGTATCCACACACAATTATACATCGCTGATCCAATGCCTATGAGCTTTTCACATATTGATCTTTGCTAGGTTACTTTTGTTGCTACTGCTGTTACGATCACTACAAACTGCTACTGTTACTTTTGCCACCATTACTATTACTATCATACTATTTTGCTACTAAATACTTTGCTGCAGATATTAAGTCTTTCAGGTGTGGTTGAATTGACAACTCAACTGCTAATACTCGTGAATATTCTTTGGCTCCCCTTGTGTCGAATCAATAAATTTGGGTTGAATACTCTACCCTCAAAAACTGTTGTGATCCCCTATACTTGTGGGTTATCAGTAACTATTTGACTTCCTTCCCCATTGCGGTGACATCGACGATATGTCGATCGCTGTGGCTTTGGCGAAGGGCGTTCGATGGAGCACACCATTGAGGCATACCACGGTAATTCGTTCACAAGTGCCACCTGCAAGCCGACACAACCGCCTTCTTTGCATCCAGGAAGTCCATTGAACTAAAGGAGGCCTAAATGTACTACTAGTAGCACAATAGTGCGGTATAGGTGGTTTCTCAAAGAAGACAACGGAGAAGCGAAGTTAGTGAAGAGTGAAATTATGGTTGCTTCATCCGTGCTTTGTGATTTGATGCCTCACTGCTTTGTGATTTGTGATAGAAGGGACAAGGGAGTAGACTCTATGCTCTATACATGCGTCGAAGCACGGGAGAAAGAGGAGAGAGGTTGCATTTTTCTATTCCTTCAATCAATCAATTAGGTAGCTTCGGTTCCCTCCTTTTTGGCTTTGGCAGCACCATCCACAATGGTTCCCATCGATGCCAAAAGCAATTTTCACATTTAGCTACACATTGTGGATGCCCTTAAGCGTACCACTTGGTTTTGCTCCTTGGTGTTATCTATACAAATCTTGATTATATTGATCTAAAAATATATATCAAGATTAGTAAAAAAGAGGTGATTTTGCCATGCGGAAGGCGGGGGAGGTTTCTTATTTTTAGAGGAGATTGGCCTGGCATTTTGCTAACATGCGGTCCCACGTCTCAGTGATGTACCAAGCCGATCCGCGTCCCACATGAGGCAGAACAACGGCAGAAGCAACACGTGGTTAACTTGAAGAAGATGAGGGAGAAGCGGATTCAGCAAAGAGTGAAATGTTGGTTGCTTCGTCCCTCCAACTTAACTGCGGGAAAGGTGCAGCTTTGTGATTTGACGCCTCATTGCTCATTACTATGACAGCGCCAAGATCGGGGTGCGTCCCCCTGCTGCTCTGCACTGTTATTTCGGTATCGCACGTGGACCCTGTTGCTTGATGTCCACATGTCGGCGAAAGGGTCTAGAACATTTATGAAAGCGAGCGCTCCACTCTTACGGTGGAGGAGTACACGACATGGCGGCCCAGTGAACTGTTACTTGTACTGTAGTACTACTATAGTTTTGTTGTTTCGCACGATCCATCGATACAAACCCGATTAAATAGGCGAGGGCGGGATTTTCCCCGTGCGGTAGGCAGGGTAGTTTGGCATATTCGGTTTGACACAGAGAGCGAGAGAAAGATGTGAAATGCTTGAATGTGAAATGGGCCCTTTTGTGTGTGTCTGTGTGTAGTCTGACCTTTCATATCACTAGATGATACTAGGCATACATTTCAAAGGCATTTTTAATGTATGCAAATTGAATAATTAAGTAACAATATGAGATCTAGTCTTTACCTAATAATAAAGGGAGGAGGATTTCATAGTTCTCCATACATTATATGTATTTGAAGTGTGTTTTTACGTAAGTGGGCTGTGGATTTTGTCTTGGGCCACGCAAGGTAGGCCTGCTGTGATTTATTTTCATCATGGAGGAGTAGCAAAAAATACACAGAGCCCATGAGGGAGTTGAACTCCAGACCTCCACTTCCTGGATCGATCGAGGCAGCCAACCGATTTATGCAATTATTTGTGCTAGGAACAAGGTCATTACGGTATCAATAGTCCCATCTCGCTCCTGTCTATCAAATTTCACCAATTTTTATATGTTCCCGAGTTGAAACCAATAAGCCGCGGGAAGGAAAGGAACTAAAAGAAAATTATTGCTGCCCTGAGTTACGAAGGAAAGGAAATATAGCATTGCATGGCCATGAGCCAGAAATGAAAGAAATGGCATGAATAATGAGCAAGGAAGGAAAGGGATTTCTACATGGGCGTCGTGAGCTAGAATGGAAAGGAATTAAAGGCTTCACGCCCAGATGGGACGGAAAATAAATTAGAGCCTTCATATTGCATGAATGAGCCAAGAAGCAAAGGGGGTTTCTACATGCGCCATGCAGAGCATGAATGGTCCAGGAAGGAAATTACATGGGCGCCATTAGCTAGAAAGGAAAGGAATTAAGTAGATAGGAGAGAGAATAAATTAGAGCTAGATGGCTAGAATGAATGGAAGGAAAGGAATTTCAAAATGGCCATCGATTGAATGAGCCAAGGTTATGAGTTGAGGAAAAGAGGGAAAGTTTCATGGCAGCGCATATGTTTTCTTTGGAACTATGCATGCAGATTTAGCATATGATTTTCTGGGTGGTCTTGGTTTCTGATGCAATTTTCTTCAAACTATAGTCTTAGAGTAGTTTGATCAGCCTGAAACCGGGTATTCATTCGAGTGGGGCAACAAGGACATGATAGCCAATTGATTGATTTTTTTAGGGATTTAGCAAATTGATTGATGAGTAATTTTATCAAAATTGATTGGTTCAATTTTGTATGTTTGATTAAATGGTTAGACACATCGTTTGTCTCATTTTGAAGCATGTTCATGTGCATATGGTAGTGTTTGTTATATCGTCGAAATATACATATGAACTGCACTTCAAGTATGCAAATCTACTGCACTTAGGGTTGAATTGTACATATGATTTTTTGTTTCACAATTTGATCAGTCTCCTTCAATACGGGGCAAGTCATGTGAGTTGTCAAAAGAATTTGTTAACTATTCCTAGGTAATCTGATGCTATTAAATATGATAAGTTAAATGTCCCTGTGTGTTGCGAGTTTAGTCGCCTGGGTTTTTTCATTCCATCGTGGATTAAAATGATGGAGTAACAGAGGAGGGGGCTACTATTAACAAAGAGTGTGGTGAACTACATAGGAAACCCAAGCAAGGAGGACATGGTGGATAACATATATAATGTCCCATGGTATTGAAAGGAGTGGCTGTTATCCATGGTGGAGAAGGGCACCAAGGACATGAGCATCGCATTCTACAACCCACGGAAGCAGCCATGCTAAAGGAAGATGAGAGGTGACATGGGTTTAATGTCGTGTTAAAATAGAGTATTGAATGTCCGGAGGGGGGGATCATCAATGCTAATTGATTTATGAATCTTTCATTTTATTTTCTCTCCCATTCCAACGCACGGTATATTTGCTATAGTTATTCTAATTTGTACAGTCCAGTGAATGTTCGTACTTAAGAATTCTGCAAAGTTTTTTTATCTCCCTATTCTTGCATTTTGTATGTTGTGTTTTTAGTAGGAGAACGCAGTGCTATTCTTTCTCCCGTTGCAACGCACGGGCACATTTTCTAGTAAAACTAAAAACACATATGATTTATTGTGTTAGTGTAGTAGTGTTGTATTGCATAGTTGTTAGATGTAACATGCGACAACGTGTAGAGATGTACTTTTGGAGGGCCTACAGAGAGAAATTGGGCATAAAGTGGATTCAAATATTTGTATTCTTCTTCGTACCATTTGTAACTCATATCTACAGTTTGTACGGTAGACGTGAATGCTTGTTGGCTCATACGAAACCAGTACAACAATAATGGGGTGGCCTGCACCAATTTAGGCACTGGCATGTTGGCCTACTTGGCTCCACAGAGAGAGCGAGAGAAGAGATAAATACACTGGCAGTCAGTGTATTTGAAGCAAAAAGCGTAATACGGTCACCGAACTTCAGAATACGCTCATTACGGTCACTATATATGTTTTGCGGTGATTATACAGTCACTTGCTCACCGTTCAGCATCGGATTGCACTTTGTTGACCGGCCAAATAGTCTGTGTGGCACTATGTTGACTGGTTAAATTGACCATGTTCCTTGTGGGTCCCACCTGTCAGTTCGCAGAGGAAAAAAGTAAGATAAACACAAATTTACGCAGGCGCGACAAGACTCCAACCCATGCGCGGGAACCACCTGGTTGTGTATGTATCTGTCAGGGCCTGATGTGTGCGCATGCACATGTAGGTTGAGCACTTGATCGTGAGCATGTGTGTTGGTCGTGTGGTGTGTGCATGCATGCAAGCGTGTGTGCGTGCGAGTGATGCGTGCATGCGTGTGTGCGTGTGAGTGTTGCGTGGCTGCGTGTGTACGTGTAAGTGTTGCATGCATGCAGTTCGTGTGCATGCGTGCGTGTGTGTATAATCACCACACTAGCTCCTATGTATTAAAAGAGACGGCTGAGCATACCAATACAAGGCCACCTTGTCCGCTGTGCCTGCGGTCATGACTTTGAATACCCACCGTCCAAAAAAACTTATCGTTTGTTTTCATTCTTATACACGCCGACAGGTGGGCCCTATGGTAGTGAGATAATGTGATGCAACACTAGATGTGCCACGTGGAGTGTTTAACTGGTCAACTAGTCGTGTCTTCAACAAATAGAGAGCTGTACGGTGAGCCCGTGACTGTATAATAACCACAAGACGTAAATGGTGACCGCAATGAGTGGATTCTGAAGTCCAATGAACGTATTGTGCTTTCGCTTCAAATACGGTGATCGTCGCTGTATATATCACAAGAGAAAGATGAAACATGCATGAATGTGCTGGGGTCGTACTTTTAGAGGACCTAGAGATAGTTTGTGTGCGTACATGAAAGGGGCGTAGAGGGGTGTGTGCGATGGAGAGAGAGATGCTCTTCGTTTCTCTTTATTATGACTAACTTTATATATAGTATAAAAATATAAAAATTCACAGTGCGGAATAAATATCATTGGGGGCACCATGTAATGCAAATTAACTTTCATACTCCATATAACTTTGTAATGTTGTGTATATGTAGAATTTCTAAAATAAATTTTTGACCACACTTTGTGTGGTTTTTATTCAAAAGGAATGTTGTATGCAAAGTAAAAGTGAAGAGAGGGCTTTTTAGATCAATGGGGTATGTGATAAGATGTAACATGTGTGAATGTGGAGTTAACGTATTTGGCAGGGCCTATAGAGGATTTGTGTACGTATTCAAGAGAGGCATAGATAGAGGGGCCGACGGCGGGGGGGGGGGCGATGAGGGAGAGATAGGACGAGAAATGAGAGAGGTCTACAGAGAGAGAGAGAGGAATAGGATGTCTCAGCGAGAGATGCCCTTGAGTGTGTCCATACAAGGGGGGAGGGGATAGAGGCATGAGGAGAAATAGTTTGTGTGGTGTCTGTGTTGGTATGTGTGGGTGTGAGAAGATAACGAGATCTAGGCGTAGAGGGTTTGTCGCCGCGTGAGGTCTGGTGGGCCGAGGTGAGGCCCTTGGGTTGGTTTCGTCCTGCGCCTCATTGGTGGGCCCGTGACGCATTTCAGGGAGACCATGGAGGACTAGTCGTACAAGACAAAGATACCAGAGCCGTGAAGGACTCTGTGTCCATTAACAAAGCCGGCTAGGATTTGTAACCCTGGCTAGGTCCCCGAACTAAGGTAAGCCCTTGTCTCTGATATTACCATTCATCCAACCTAACTTTAAGGTGCATGAGGGAATCATGGACTAAGGGGTCCTCGGGGCGATGGCCCATTGTACGTGGGCCGGACTGGTGGAGCCGTGTGGTGACCGGAGACCTGTGAAGCCGTGGTGTGCCCTCCAAGTTAAGGGTGGACGAGATCCTTTTCTCTCTTGTTGTAGTCTATCTTCGGTAACCCTAACCCTATTGGTGTCTATATAAACCAAGGGTTGTAGTCATTAGGGTTAGAGCTATATTCATCACCTCATAGCCTAGGGTTTAGCTCATGCTGATCTCGAGGTAGATCTACTCTGTAAACTCCATCATATATTCAATTCAATCAAGCAGGACGTATGGTTTTACCTCTTCGAGAGGGCCCAGACCTGGGTAAACAATGTGTTCGTCGTCCCCTGTTATCCATTGATCCTAGATCCATAGCTCGGGACCCCCTACCTCGAGGTCTGCCAGTTTTGACACCGACATTGGTGCTTTCATTGAGAGTTCCGCTGATTGGATCGCCGGAAGGATTGATGGCTCGTTTAATCCTTGGAGAGGACATCAGTTCCATGGACCTCTTCGTCCCTGGACAACTCTTCGCTTTTGGCAGCATCGTGCTACACACCGACCCGACCGACCATCTTGGTCAGGTCGACAACTTCGCTCCCGAACACCAGATTTGATTTGGCAATCTGGAGTACATCACTGACGCGCGGGGGGATCTGGTTTTCACCGGATTCACCACCCCCGCAGGCCTTGCCGCGCCCACTCCGGCTTACACCTCCAATCTGATCTGCGAGTTGGTCCCAGTCTACCAAATGACTTTGAGCTAGAAAGGACTCCTCGAGAGAGGAGACCTCACCCCACTATCAACTGAACCTACATCGGTGGAGGATTTATCCCCGGCCCTCGAGGCAGAACCAGAGTTCAGAGGCCAAGATTCGATCTCAGCTGAGCTCCTCCCCCACAATACCCTGCTGGCTTCGAGCCCGCACCCCGAGTTGGCGAACAGCGGCCAGGGGTCACCCCCGGCCCAAAACGACCAAACCTCAAACATCAGCGTGGAAGGTGCACGGGAGGGTCAAAGTACACCCTCAGTTTCCGAGGACAATCTGGTGCCTCGCGAGGTTTCGGTCCCGAATCCTGAAGATAGGACCGTCCGGAACCAAGGATTGGTTGAGTCACAGACCGACCTCCGCTTCTTCACCACAAGGTCTGGCCCAGAGCCCTCAAGCCCGGTAACCCTCGATAAGTTGAACGAGGCGCTGGACCGGATTCAGAAAATGACCATCCAGGAGAACCTGCCCTCCGCCTTCAATAGCGAACCCTTCGAGGCGTTCGACAGGGAATTTTGTGCCCCACCCACCACCCATTTGGTAGCAACTATCGATGATTTAACCGATATGTTAGACTACAATTCGGAGAATGCCAAATACATGGATGAAGAGGACGTAACTGCGGCTAACACTGAGGTCGGTCCCCCCATCACTGGCTGCCGGACGGCCACGTCCACCTACGATATTTACATGGTGGACATCCCCAAAGACGACGACGGCACCCCCAATCAGGACAGAGGCAAGCCCAGAGACGAGCCTCCCAAACGACGAAAACAACACCGCCGGTCAAAACCACGCCGAAGCCATACGAGCAACATAGACTCGGCAGAGAACGGCACCGAGGATAATACGGATGACCCCACCGGAGCCGCAGCCAACGAGCATCACCAGGATGACCCTGCGGGGCAGGAGGACCCTCTCAGTCCAGAAGGCGTGATGACTTTGAAGACAGCAATTACCTCCAACTCTCTGAAGAGGAGGCCAGTCTCGGGAAGGACGATTTCATCGTCCCCGAAGACCCGCTAGAGCAGGAACTGTTCAAACGAAGGATTTTAGCCACTGCTCGCAGCCTGAAGAAACAAAAGCGCAAAATCAAGGCCGAACAAGACACCCTTAATGATCGATGGACCAAAGTACTAGCCGCCAAAGAGGGGTACGGCCACGAACAGCAAGTTAAGAGCTATCCTAAGAGAAAATTGCTACCCCAGTTCGACAATGAAGCCTTAGAGCCAACACGTCCAACATACACATGAGCCGAACAGCCGGGCTGTCCCCCTAGAGGACGGGACAGAGAAGCTGACGAGGCCGAACGCCCAGCCGCCCACCTCGCCGTTATGGTAAGGATCAAGCGTGGCCCACTTACGAGTACGATCTTCGCCATGACCTAGACGCCAGGGGAGGTCGCACCAGGTCCATCTACAGACCCGGGCAAGACTCGTCCGCGTACCGGGAAGCATACTATGATCGGGTAAACCGAAATGATAGAATCCGGGAACAGCAGCAGATTCAGAGGACTGAAGACCTCCGACACGACATAGCCCGAGCCAGGGCGCCGCACACCCCTTATGCTTCACAGAGAGGGTAATTCAACATCAATTCCCGGAAGGCTTCAAACCTGTGAACATTGAATCATACGATGGAACCATGGATCCAGCCGTATGGATAGAGGATTTCCTCCTCCACATTCACATGGCACGAGGAGATGACCTCCACGCCATTAAGTATTTGCCGCTAAAGCTCAAAGGCCCAGCTCGGCAATGGTTGAACAGCCTCCCAGAAGACTCTATAGGTTGTTGGGAAGAGCTGGAGGACGCTTTTCAAGCAAACTTTCAGGGCACCTATGTCCGGCCTCCGGACGCCGACGACCTAAATCACATTATGCAACAACCCGGAGAATCTACCCGACAGTTCTGGAACCGATTCCTCACCAAGAAAAACCAGATTGTTGACTATTCGGACGCCGAAGCCTTGGCCGCCTTCAAGCATACTGTCAGGGATGAATGGCTCATAAGGCAGCTCGGCCAGGATAAACCACGAACCATGGCAGCCCTTACTTCACTCATGACCCGCTTTTGCACAGGCGAGGACAGTTGGCTTGCTCGTAAAACCACCAGTCCCGATACCCCTGGTACTTCTGAAGTCCGGGACGGAAACGGAAAGCCACGACGCAGCAAGAACAAACGTCGCCACAATGATGGCGAAGGCGAGGATACGGCAGTAAACGCCGGATTCCGCAACCTGAAGTCCGGACAGCGCAAAAAGGCCCCTAAAGGCAACAGCGATGGCCTGTCCAGGCTGGATACAATTCTAGACAGGCCCTGCCAGATCCATGGCACGTCTGAAAAGCCTGCCAACCACTCCAATCGTAACTGTTGGGTGATAAAGCAGGCCGGCAAGCTCAACGCCGAAGACTCGGGCAAGAGCCCACGCAGCAAGGATGATGACGAGCCCCGCAGGCCGAATAATGGAGGCCAAAAGCCCTTCCCTTCGGAAGTTAAGATGGTGAATATGATCTATGCAACCCACATACCAAAGAAGGAGAGGAAGCGATCGCTACGGGACATATACTCCGTCGAGCCTGTAGCGTTGAAGTTCAATCCATGGTCAGCCTGCCCGATCACATTCGCTCGCACGGACCACCCCACCAGCATACGCCACGGAGGGTCCGCAGCCCTAGTGCTAGACCCCATCATCAACGGATTCCATCTCACTAGAGTCCTAACGGACGGAGGCAGCAGCCTAAATCTGATATATGAAGATACAGTGCAGAAAATGGGGATCGACCCGGCAAGGATCAAAGCCAGTAATACCACTTTCAAAGGAGTCATTCCAGGAGTGGAGGCCCACTGCACGGGCACTGTAACACTCAAAGTAGTGTTCGGATCCACGGATAACTTCCGGAGCGAAGACTTGATCTTTGACATTGCACCTTTTCGCAGCGGCTATCACGCCCTCCTCGGCTGAACAGTGTTCGCCAAATTCAATGTTGTCCCGCATTATGCGTACCTCAAGCTGAAGATGCCGGGCCCTTCAGGGGTCATAACTATCAACGGTAACACCGAACGCTCACTTCGGACCGAAGAACACACTGCGGCCCTAGCGGCCGAATATAACACCGGCCCATATATGCCCGGATGCCGACCTGCCGTAAAGGATGGCGACAACAGCAAACGGGTTCGAACCCGTTCTCCGTCATGGGAGCCCGCATGTGTTCGCCGCAAATAGGGATATGCGCCCCACGGCACGCCTATCTCCTCCATGCTCCATGTGCCTCTCCAGCACAACTTTGCACTTAAAATTCCATGGGCAGCCATGAGGCATTCTTTATTCCGAAGTACATGTTCGGCTCAACCGAACTCTGGGGCGACCTGGTCTTCGGACGATCCGGGGACTAACTCTGGATACCCCAAAGCATAAAGCACCACAAGCAGAGCCCTCGCCCATCAAGGTCTCATTGAAGGTCTCAGCCCCCACCTATCAGAAGCAAAGGCGCAGACGTGCAGCAGGGCAAAGTGAAGACTTCAACTCACGCATCAAGGCCCTGCGTCAACCTTTCCTCTGTAAAATCTCATTTTTCCTTCTTACAATTGCTGCCTTCTCAGTTTGAATTGTACAGTTAGACGTCCTGAGATTACGAGAAATAATAAAATACCTTGTATGGTGTTCGGATATCCGCATTCTTGCAATTTTTCTGTCCCTCTCTGACTCTCTCATCGCTCTTCAAACAGCCCGGCATGAAAAAATATATTAGTCAGTCACGAGTTTGATTTATGTGTCAGCTCAATACCCTTAAGTCCGGCACCGCTTCCCGCTAGGTGTCCGGCGTCTCGGATATTGCACTATATGCATCTGTTTCGAACTATGTCTTGGGTCAATAGTTGGGTTGCCTGGCTCCTGTGTTTGCCCCTTATGTTCCGCTAGTTCGGCTAAGAGGGCAAAGGGAGAACCCCTGCAATTGTACTACTGGCTTGCCAGGTCAAGTACCTCAGGAGGAAAAAGCCGAAAACTGATCATCATAGTAAGCGTGAACGGGTCTGCGATCCGATGACGAGGTTAGACTCTAAAAATCGTTGGAGATTTAGCCGTGTCACACGAAGGGTTCGTCTTAACACAAACCATGTGATTGGAAGGGGTAAGCTTCAACCCCCAAGTACATCACACATACACCGGGGGCTAGTCCCTAGTCCCCACCATCAAGCTCCTACGGCTAAGTGAAGGTAGTAAAACCAAATAGTTTGATTGCCTGGTTTCATTCCCACACTACCGCCTCCGGGCACCAAGACGTTGGCTAAGGGTTACAGTACGGAGATAAAACACCCCTTGTGATATTCACTTGGGGGCTGAAGCCGACGACTGGTAGCATTCAGAATTAACATACGACCACACAGGAGTCAAAATTTAATCACTACAATATCAAACAAGTTCGCCAGGCGCATAATAAAGCATAAGTCCCACTTGGTACACACTTGATTACAGCTACTCAAGCATTACATTTTTTGAACACTGGCCCTCTATCGCCCGTGCTCCGGTCATCACCAACGTGAAGTACTGCTCGGGGCGGCGGTGCTCCTTCCCCTGGGGCAGAGGACCAGTGGCCATCTCCATTGGATTAATCCTTGGCCAATGAACCATAGTCTTCGTAAACGCGAGCCTCGCCCCCTCAAGGCACGCCGACCTCTTCACGGCGTCAATCTGCAGCGGCACCTCCCTCAGCCTCTGCATAAGGCCAAAGTAGGTGTCCAGAAGGGGCTCTGCCGGCCACAGGCTGACACAGAGGTCCTTCAAGGCCAGCTCAGACATCTGATGCATCTCCATCAGCTACTTCATTTGATCGCTGAGGAGGGGCGGACGCTCGGAGTCCGGAAACTGTGACCAGAAGAGCCGCTGCGTGGAGTCCTCCTCGACGGTGGCATAGTGCCTCGCCTCAGCCGCCGCATTCTTTGGGAACTCGGCGAAGACGCCTGCGGAGCGCCAGACCCTCGTCAGAAGGGCGAATCTGTTGCCTCCGAACACACTCTGCAGTAAATATTTCTTACCATTGGCAATTTGCGCCGCTTACCGGAGCTCCTCCCGGACGCCTTGAGCATCACTCCTCACCTCATGAAGCTCCTTCTCCGCCTTGGATAGCCAGGAGGATTGCTCCTCCTGCCCCTTCTCAAGGGCCTCTAGCTTCTTGGCGGCATCCTGGAGCTCCACTTGGACTTCGGTCACCCGCGCCTCATGTTGCTCGGCAGCAAGCTTGGCCTTCTCAAGCTCGGCCACCGCCTCTTCAGCGGCGGTCTTCTTCGCGGCCGCCTCGGCCTCGGCTTTCTTTAGGGCCTCCTTCAGGCCCTCGACCTCGGCGGCAGCAGCTGCAGAATCATTAAGATTACGGATTAACACATAGTCCGGATAGTCAATACCCAGCGTCAAGTCAATTGCACATCTCCTTACAGGGCTTACCTTGCGCCTCGTCAAGCCGTTTGTTGACAAGGTCAAGCTCTTTATCAGAAAGCTAGAGCTTCCGATCCATCTCCTCTAATGTCGCGACATTAGCAGCCGTGGCAATGGAAGATGCCTGCGTTAGCAAAAATACATCGACATTGTTATCCGGTTACCGAATTTGATCATCTGCAGGCCTCTTTGAGGTCCTGGCAGAGTCTCGGGGGCTGCTATATGTGCAGCCTACCTAAAACTAATAATCATTACCGCGTTACGAGGAAAGAACATTACTTGACTTACCTCAAAGCCTGTTAGAAGGCCTTGGACAGCGTCGTTCAGCCCGGATTGGACGGACCGAACACCCTGCATAACCGCACTCATCAAAGTGCGGTGCCTGTCAACGATGACGGAGCCGCTCACCAGCTCCTCTAGAACCTCCGGCCAGCCAGCTGCCGCTCGTGTGGAGGTGTTTGGCGCTGGCGTTTGCTCCCCGGCCCCCTCCTTTCTGTGAGGAGCCTGTGTCGTCGAAGGCCTTGGGGGCTCGGGAGCGGTCGACGGCGGGGGTCCGCATGGTCCGGACTCCTTCTCCTGATCTTCGGCGGCCGAGGTGTTAACCTCGGCCATTATGGCGTCCGCCTCCCCCTCTGTGTTCGGAGGGGAAGGAGTCCTTTGGGACCGCACTTCCTCAACCTCTTCGGGGACCGGAGGAGGTGCGGAATGCGCCATAGACTCACTGTCCGCCAGTTCGGCGGGCGGAGACATCCCCTCCGAGGTCTGCTCGGTGGGGCGTTCGTGCGGGGGGGCTGCAACTCGGAAGGGTTAAGCTTTCAAACCAAAGCAAATTACTGAAAATATGATAACTAAAAAAGCCATAACGTGTACCTGGTCGTGGGGGACTTGACCCTGGGTCCCTTTGGAGGGATCGGCTCGGACACTTCGGACTCTTCGTCCGAGCTGTCAGGCAGTACCAGCTTAGGCCGGCACTGCCTCTTGAGAGCTTGGGGAGGATGAACCTCCTCGACGTCCTCAGATGCTGCTCTCTTCTTAGAGTGCGAGGAGGCACTCTCCTCCTCGCCCTCGTCATCATCCCCATCCTGAACGGATGAGGCCGCCGCATCTCCGGGGCGGTCGCCCGCCCTGCAGCGGAGGCCCTCCCTGGCCTCCGATATCTCCTTCTTGCCCTTCTTGTCCGGCGCCTTGTATGGCACCACGACCAGCAGCTGCTCTAGCTGTTCGGATTGGGGCCCCTCTGGCAGCGGCGCTGGGCCGCTGATCTTCTCGGCCTTGGCGAGCAAGCCCTGAAAAACCCATGTAAAGGGGTTCAGATTAAGTCATGCGAAATAAATGTTTAGACTTATGCTTGAACAAAGTATCGCTCACCTTCTTCGGAGGGTGCTCAACGTCAAGGACAATGTCCCCTTCCTCCGATGGCCACTCCTTTTGCGGCTTGAATAGCAGACCCCACACCTTCTTGTGGGTCATGCAGAAGAGGTGCCGTACGGTGGCCGGGTCTTCGGGGTTGTGTGCCCACATGGGCTTGGCCCTCTCCTGACAGGGGAGGATCCAGCGATTGAGCATGACTTGGATCACATCGACCAGCTTCACGCCGGTCTCCATCACACTGCCAACACGCTTCTGTAGCACCTTTAAATCAATAGGCGACCCCCAGTCCGGGCTCTTCTTGACCCACGAGGTCAGCCTAGTGGGGGTCCGGATCGGAATGCGGGGATTGCTGCCCAGCCGTCTCCCTTTGGTTTGGTGATGTAGAACCACTCCTTTTGCCACATCATGACGGTGTCGATGAATTGGCCCTCCGGCCATTGGACCCGCATCAGCTTGTTGATCATAGCCCCGCCGCAGTCCACATGTTCGCTGCCGACCACTTTGGGCTTGACATTGAACACCTTTAGCCAGAGGCCAAAGTGTGGCTGGATGCGAAGGAAGGCCTCACAGAATATGATGAAGGACGAGATGCGGAGAAGGGAATTGGGCGCTAGATCGTGAAAATCCAGCCCGTAGAAAAACATCAGCCCCCGCACAAAGGGATGTAGGGGAAACCCGAGCCCCCTGAGAAAATGGGGGAGAAATACTACTCTTTTGCCAGGACCGGGCGTTGGGATGACCTGGCCCTCTTCAGGGGCCCGATGAGCGACATTGGCCGGCAAGTAGCTGGCCTCCTTCAGTTCAGAATATCCTCGTTGATCACGGAGGAGGCCTCCCACTTCCCATTGGTACCAGATCCAGCCAAGGCCGAGGGAGGTGGAGTTGGATTCGCTGTAAGAGCAGAGAGAAAGGGCGCTGGAGCTCTGAAGATCTGAGCGAGCGGGAGGTGGAGGAGGGCGTGAGGTGCGAACTGTAGCGGCCCTCCCCCTTTATAGGCTGTTGACAGGCCGGGGATTCCTTTTTCCGCGCCGCTGGCCTCTCCACTTCCTAATATCTCCGCAACATTATGAGCGGGGAGGGGAGTTGATATCATTAACCATATCCCCTGAAAAGCGGGACACAATTTCTACCTTGAGAGGACGTGTCGAACGTGGCGTCAGTCTCGAACCGCGCTTCAAGAAACAGTAACCGCTTAGTGTTATGGCCGGAAGTGACTCTTCGTTGAGAGATAAGAAGTTGTCAGGAAAAGGCACTATTCGCGCTTGAGCGACGTTTTTGTTTTCCTTTGGTGTTAAGTAAAATTGCCACTTCAGATTCCGGACATCACCTGTTCCCGAACATTGAAGAACTCGCCTCGCAAGCCGAATAATGGTCAGATTAGCAGATGCCGGATACAAGCTTTGGCGTTGGAGGCAAGTTCGGGGGCTACTGAGGGAGTCATGGACTAAGGGGTCCTCAGGGCGACGGCCCATTGTACATGGGCCAGACAGGTGGAGCCATGTGGTGACCAGAGACCTGTGAAGCCGTGGTGTGCCCTCCAAGTTAAGGGTGGACGAGATCCTTTTCTCTCTTGTTGTAGTCTATCTTCGGTAACCCTAACCTTATCGGTGTCTATATAAACCAAGGGTTGTAGTCATTAGGGTTAGAGCTATATTCATCACCATATAGCCTAGGGTTTAGCTCATGCTGATCTCGAGGTAGATCTACTCTATAAACTCCATCATATATTCAATACAATCAAGCAGGACGTAGGGTTTTACCTCTTCGAGAGGGCCCGAACCTGGGTAAACACTGTGTTTGTCGTCCCCTGTTATCCATTGATCCTAGATCCACAGCTCGGGACCCCCTACCCCGAGGTCTGCCGGTTTTGACACCAATAGTGCATCTTACAGAATGCTCTGCTAGAATAATATTCGTCAATTAGGAAGAGAGGTGGAGACAATGTGGGCGAGATAGGCCTAAGGATAATGTGCGTGCGGGAGACACATAGGCAGGTCTATGTATAGAGAAAGGGTCGATGGGGATCGTGCGTGCTTATGCGTGTGAGAGGAAGAGTGCTTGTGACAAAGGTAAGTGAAAACAGTCACAAATGGTTGCGAGAGAGGGAGGGTGATATCGAGAGCATGTGTGCGAGAAAGAAATCTTGGGAGAGAGTGTGTGAGCATGTGTGAGAGACCCCCGATGGATGTACATCGTGTGCACGTATGTGTGAGAGAGAAAGTTAGCGCGTGCGTGAGGAGGGGCCTATGGAGAGTGAATCTACACGTAAAAGACAGATGTACACATTGATCAAAAATATAAATTGTATCCAAATATTAGGATGGGATCATGATATTTGCAATTCGCCTAAGGAATGGTCATTGATCCATCAGACATCCATATTCTATCGAATTTGAGCATATCTATGTTATTATTTGACATAATTGATCCATAGAGTTAGTATTTTGAAGTCCAGACAATGCATCGCTTTAGCAATTCGATTATAAACGTGAGTATAGTTCATGTTGTGTGTATAAAGCACATTATACAAACAAAAGTTACACAATGAACATTCTAAATAGCTAGCTAGGAACTGGCATACATTTGAATTCAACTTAAGGTGGTTTAAAAAATTGGAATTCAACATGAAGTCCAATCAATTATTTGAATTCGAGATCATGACATTTGTAAATCATACCTAAATTAAGGGGGCACCAATCTTTGCTCTGCTTTTGTACATAATAGCATATATAGTTGTGTACAAAATAGATTCAAATTTACCTCCTCCATTCTAAAATAATCATAGTTATAGGATTTTCAAGAGTCAAAATTTCAAAAAGAAGCGCATAATTTAATGAGGTTTTCAAACATACAAGGTCAAATTTAACGTTGTCTATTTAGGTCAATCCTCAAAGTTCAAGAGTACTCTAAACGTGAATGCTTCTATTTCAAAATTTTGAACGAAGCGCCAAAAGAGCCTCTACTCGCCGAAACCGCGTGAGACCAATGTTTGGTAGAAGGAAATTACTTTTCTAACTCTGACCCGTGAAACCTACCGGCCCGACGTCCAAAGGTCTAAACCAGGGTAGGTTTGTAACTTCATCTAGACACCACACAACCGCCTCTAAAAAACATTCATACACTGTGGCCGCCTAAACACACATGCGCTCGGCCGAAATCGCTCCCGCCCACTATTTGCGACACCTGGGATTACTGAGGGAGTCCTGGATTGATGGGTCCTCGGGCCGTTGACCTACTACATATGGGCCGGACTGATGGGCCACTATGAAGCCGAACTAGGGCGTGGAACCGTGACCGGATAGGAGATCCCCGGAGTCATGGTGTGCCCTCCAAGTCAAGATTAGCGTGATCTTTCCTTTATTGTAACCGGTCGCATGTAACCCTAACCCTATTGGTGTCTATATAAACCAGAGGGTTTTAGTCTTTAGGGCGAGAGCAACATCCATCACCGCATCAACCTAGGGTTTAGCTTGCCTGATCTCGTGGTAGATCTACTCTGTAACCATATCATACACATCAAATACAATCAAGCAGGACGTAGGATTTTACCTCTTTGAGAGGGCCTGAACCTGGGTAAACACCGTGTTCTTTGTCCCTTGCTCCCCATTGATCCTAGATCCACAGCTCGTGACCCCCTACTCAAGATCCGCTGGTTTTGACAACGACATTGGTACTTTCATTGAGAGTTCCGTTGTGGGGTCGCCGAAGGATCAATGGCTCACCTGATCATCGGAGAGGGCGTCAGCTCAGGGACCTTGTTGTCTCCGGCCAACTCTTCACGGTCGGCAGCGTTGTGCTACACGCCAACCCAACTGGTCATCTAGATTAAATCAAAAAAATTGCCCCTGAGCACCGGATTCGATTCGACAACTTGGAGTATGTTGCGGACACCCAAGGCGATCTGGTCTTTGCCGGTTTCGTAGCCTCTCCCCGTACCCCCATGGGCCCTGCTGTGCCCGCTCCAGAGCTTTCCCCCAATCCGATCTATGGATCGACCTCAATCCTTCAGCCGGCCTCGAGCTCGGACGACTCCACCCTGACCGGAGGCCAGGAATCCCCTTCGACCATGCCTGTAATGCCCGCCGAAGACCCAGCTTTGGGCCTCAACGCGGAAAAGCGGTGTTCGGACGCCAAGAGTCACTCTCGGCCGCACCCTCTCCTCAGGACATGCCTCTGGCCTTGAGCCCTAGCGACGGGTCGATGTTCAAAGGCCAGGAATCATCCCTGTCCTAACTCCCCCTCATCAACTTGGCTTCGAGCCCCAATACGGAAATAGCATCCGAAGACCAGGTCTTGTCCTCAGTCTCTTACAACTGTCCGACCCCAGGCCTCGAGGTTAACTCGGCCCTTGAAGACCAGGATCCAGCCTGGGCCCAGATCATTCCTTGCCCCGCCATGTCAGAGACCTGCCCTCGGCAGCCACCGCGTACTAGTCCGACGACCCTCACCTTATTAAACGAGGCGCTGGACCGAATCCAGATGATGGCTATTCGGGAGGATCCACCCTCGACTTGCTTTCAGCAGCCCCTTGTCGCAGATTTCATGGAATTTTATGTCCCACCCACCACCCACATAGTGGCCTCAGTCGAAGACTTAACCGACATGTTAGACTACACCTCAGAAAACACTGAATACATTGACGAGGATAGTGGAGCCACGGCTAACACCGATGCTGCTCCCCCCGTCACCGGCCACTGGACGGCCACGTCCACCTACGACGTCTACATGGTGGACACCCCAAAAGAAGACAACGGCACTCCCGGGAAGTATAACGGCAGGCCCAGCGATGAGCCGCTGAAACACCGTAGACAGGGCCGCCACTCCAAGGTGCGTCAAAGCCATGCGAGCAACTCGGACACCGAAGAAAATGCCACCCCGGACAATGCGGACAACCTCCGTGATCCCGGCATCGACGAAAAGCCACAAAATGACCATGAGGAGCATGAGGACCCGCTCGATCTCGAATACCTTGATGACTCCGAAGTCAGCAACTACCTCCCCCCTTCCGAAGAGGAGGTCAGTTTGGGCGACGAGGATTTCATCGTCCCCGAAGACCCGCTGGATCAAGAGCGGTTTAAACGGTAGCTAATTGCCACCGCACGAAGCCTAAAAAAACAGTGGCAAAAAATAAAGTCCGAACAGGATACCCTTAATGAGAGATGGACTAAAGTCCTGGAAGCCGAAGAGGAGTATGGCCACAAGCAACAGACCAAAAGCTACCCGAACTGAAGGCCACTGCCGCAATTCGATGACGAGGCCATAGAGCCAGCGCATACAAGGTACACTCAGGTGGACCAGCCGGACCGCCCCCTTGAGGACGGGACCGGACACCTGATAAAACCGAACAACCTCCCACTCACCCTTGCTGTCAAGGCAGGGAGCCAGTACGACCAGGCTACGAGTACGACCTACGCCGTGACCTGGATGCTCGAGTAGGTCTGACGAGGTCCATCTATGGACGTAAAAGAGATCCCCCTGTTAGGCGAGATGAATACAAATCCTGGCTAGACCGAAATGATAGAGCTCGGGAGCTGCAACGAGCCCGGATGACAAATGATCTCCGGCGTGACGTAGCCCAAATCAGGGGCGCCACTCATCCTCTTTGCTTCACAGATAGAGTGATGCAGCACCAATTCACGGAAGGTTTCAAACCTGTAAATATTGAGCCCTATGACGGGACAACAGATCCGGCGGTATGGATCGAAGATTTTCTGTTGCACATTCACATGGCACGAGGGAACGACCTTCATGCCATCAAGTACCTACCATTAAAGCTCAAGGGTCCAGCTCGACACTGGCTAAATAGCCTCCCCGAAGAATCCTTAGGATGTTGGGAGGAGCTCGAGGATGCCTTCCGAGCTAACTTTTAGGGCACTTATGTCCGACCCCCGGACGCTGATGACTTGAGCCATGTAATCCAACAGCCCGACGAGTCAGGCCGGCAATTTTGGAACCGGTTTTTGACCAAGAAGAACCAGATTGTTGACCGTCCGAACGCCAAAGCTATAGCCGCCTTCAAGCATAGTATTCAGGATGAATGGCTAGCACGCTAGCTTGGCTAGGATAAGCCAAGAACGATGTCAGCACTCACCTCCCTGATGACGCACTTCTGCGCCAGAGAGGATAGTTGGCTGGCTCGTAGAAGCACCAACCCTGACACCCCCGGCACCTCGGATGTTCGGGACAGGAACGGGAAACCACGAAGGAACAAGAACAAACGCCGCCATAATGATGGCGAAGCGAACGAAACGGCCGTCAATGCCGGATTCCATAATCCGAAGTCCGGGTCACGAAAAAAGCCTACTAAAGGCAACTAGGACGGCCCAACCAAGCTGGATGCAATCCTAGACAGGCCCTGCCAGATTCATGGCACCACTGAAAAGCCTGCCAACCACACTAAACGTAATTGTTGGGTGATAAAATAGGCCGGCAAGCTCACAGTTGAAGACTCGGGCAAAAGCCCACGAAGCGAGGACGATGAGGAGCCCCGCAGGCGAGTAGTGGAGGCCAAAAACCCTTCCCTTCCGAGGTCAAGATGGTGAACATGATCTATGCCACCCATATACCAAGGAAGGAGAGGAAGCGCGCGCTGCAGGATGTGTATGCCATCGAGCCCGTAGTGCCGAAGTTCAACCCGTGGTCGGCTTGCCCGATCACCTTCGATCACAGGGACCATCCGACCAGTATCCATCATGGAGGATCGGCGGCCCTGGTACTTGACCCCATTATCGATGGGTACCACCTCACGAGAGTCCTAATGGATAGAGGCAGTAGCTTCAATCTAATTTATGCAGACACAGTGAGGAAAATGGGGATCGATCCGTCAAGGATCAAACCCAACAGCACCACCTTGAAGGGGGTTATTTCGGGCGTAGAGGCCCGCTGCTCAGGCACGATAACTTTGGAAGTGGTATTCGGCTCGCCGGACAACTTCCGAAGCAAAGACTTAATATTCGATGTCACCCCATTCCGCAGTGGCTACCATGCCCTCCTCAGCTGAACGGCATTTGCCAAATTCAACACCGTCCCGCATTACGCATGCCTCAAGATGAAGATGCCTGGTCCCGCGGGCATCATAACGATCAATGGCAACACAGAGCGCTCACTCTAGACTGAGGAACACACTGCGTCCCTGGCAGCCGAACACCCATCCGTCGCCAACGGGCCAAAGTATCAGCCCGCCGTAAAGGCCAAAGATACAATTAAACGGGCTCGAGCCTGATCCCCGTCATGGGAACCCGCCTGCGTATGCCGCAAATAGGGATATGCTCCCCACAGCACGCTCGCCTTCATCGCGCTCTATGTGCCTCATCAGCGCAACTTCGCGCGCAAGATACCATGGGCGGCTATGGGGGCTTATATTAAACACATAACACCATGTGTTCGGCTCAACCGAACTATGGCATCACCGCGTCCTCGGACGACAACGGGCAGGACTCCGGACTCGCTCAGCATCAAGCTATGACGACAAGCCTACATCTCAAGGTCCCTATTGAAGGCACCCCTCGCTAGCATGCGGTGTTCTATACAGACGTCCAATTCACCCCCCCTCCACCTCGCAAAAGCAAAGGCGCAGACGTGCAGCAGGGCACAGTTGAGGCTTCGACCCATACATCAAGGCCCTGTGTAAACCTTTCTCTGTAAAATTTTCTTTTCTCCCTTATCATAAATGCCTCAGTAGTTCGAATTGTACGGATAGACGTCCAAAGCTTATGGAAAATAAAAACATCTCTTATGATGTTCGGGCATCCGCATTATCTGGCCCTCTTTTTTCTCTTTCTTTTTTCCAGCTCTTCGAACAGCTGGGTATGCACACATTGTGTAACAAATACAAGATGGTTAATTGACCAAAGGCTTGATCTTCCCATCAGCTCTACGTACCAAGTCCGGCACCACTTTTCATTGAGTGTTCGGCGTCTCGGATATTGCACTATATGCATTAGTTCCGAACTATGTCTTGGGTCAATAGTTGGGTTGCCCTGCTCCTGTACTTGTCTTCTTACGTTCCGCATGTTCGGCTAAGAAGGTAAAGGGAGAACCCCTGCGATTGTACTCTTGGCTAGTCTAGTTAAGCACCTCAGGGGAGAAAGCCAAAAACTGGCCGTCATAGTAAGCGAGAACTAGTCAGCGATCTGATGACAAGTGTTAAACTAAGAAATCGTTGGCGATTTATCCGTGTCATACGCAGGGTTCATCCTAACACAAACCATGTGATTACCAAAGCATGCCTCAGCTCCCACGTACATCACAAAACACTAGGGGGCTAGTCATTAGCTCCCGCCGTCAAGCTCCTATGGCTAAGTGAAAGAAAGAAAGCCGTATAGTCCGATTGCCTAGTCTCTCTTGCGCACTACCACCTTCGGGTACCGAGACGTCAACTAAGGGTAACAGTGCGGAGATGAAACACCCCTCGTGCCATTTACTTGGGGGCTGAAGCCGACGGCTGGTAAGTTTCAAAATAATAAACGGCCGCACAGGAGTCAAAATAAAAATGCCATAGTATATAAACGAGCTTTATTATAAAGCAAAAGGTTCAGCTGACAACTTAAGACAATCACTCAATGATTACATCCTTGGAACACTGGCCCTCTATCGCCCAAGAATCACCCATAACTTGAGCGAAATACAATTCGGGGTGGCGATGCTCCTTTCCAACCGGAGGGGGACCAGTGGACATGTCCATTGGCTTGATCTTCAGCCAATGAACCATGGTCTTCGCAAAGGCCAGCCGGGCTCCTTCAAGGCATGCGGAGCGCTTCACAGTATCAATCTGGGGTGACGCGGCACGCAGCTTCTGCTCCAGGCTGAAGTAGCTATCCAGAATAGGCTCCGTGGGCCATAGCCGGACACAAAGATCCTTCATGGCCGGCTCGGCCATCCGATGAAACTCCATTAGCTGCTTCATCTGGTTGCTGAGGAGGGGAGGGTGCTTAGGCACCTGGAACTGCGACCAGAAAAGCCGCTGTTTGGAGTCCTCCTCCTGCGTGGCGTAGTGCCCCGCCGCAGCCGCCGCACTCTTCAGAAGCTCGGCGAAAAAGCCTGCGGAGCGCCAGACCCACATCAACAACGTGAACCTGTTACCGCCAAAAACACTCTGCAGTAAGTATTTCTTACCATCTGCGACCTGCTTCACCGGGCGGAGCTCCTCCCGGGCACCCCGCACTTCCGTTCTGGCCTCCCGCAGCTCCTTGTCCACCTTGGATAACTCGGAGGACTGCTCTTTTTGTTTCTGCTCAAGGGCCTCACATTTCATGACGGCATCCTTGAACTCCACCTGCACTTCGTCCACTCGAACCTCATGCTTTTCGCCGGCGGTCTTCGCTTTCTCAAGTTCGGTCGCCGCCTTTTCAGTAGCCACTTTCTTTTTGGCTGCCTTGGCCTCGGCCTTCTTCAGCGCCGCCTTGAGGCCCTCAACGTCCACGGCAGCAGCTGCAGTCACCAAACACCATGGGCTCAGCATACAATCCGGAATGTAAGCGTCTGGTGGTGTTGACTATGCATTTCAATAGAAGTTTACCTTGTGCCTCATCAAGCCGTTTGTTGACAAGGTCAAGCTCTTCATCGGAGCGTTTAAGCTTCCGATCCAGCTCCTCCAGGGCAGTGGCATTAGCAGCCGTGGCCAAGGACGATGCCTGCGATATCAAATCAATCATTATACTCTAAATACTGGGCTATGGATATTTGAATCTCTGTAAGGTTTTTGCAACCCTTACAGAGTCTCGGGGGTTGTTATACATACGGCCTGCTCAAACTTTGATTAAAGAAGTTACATCCATTTTGCGGGGAAAGGACATGACTTGACTTACCTCGAAGTCTGTTACAAGGCCCTGGATGGCATCGTTCAGTCCGGTATGGACGGATCGAATACCCCGTGGAACCGCACCCATAAGGGCGCGGTGCCCGTCGACGATAACGAAGTTGTTCACCAACTCCTCCATCTCGTCCGGCCAGCCCGCCACTGCTGCCTGGTTGTTGGTGTGCGGTGCAGGCGGTGGGACCTCAACCCCTTCCCCGTCGGATGGTGGGACCGGCACCTGTGACGGCCTTGGAGGCTTAGGTGCGGCCGGCTGAGAGGGACTGGACCCTCCTCCCGTGTTCGCCAGGAGGGACGCACCCTCCTGGTCTTGGGTGACCGAGGCATCAGCCTCGGCCATGACTATGTCGCCCCCTCTCTTGTGTTCGGACGGGGATGGGTCCTTAGGGACAACACCTCCCTGGACTCTTCGGGGACCAGGGGAGCCAACTCGGTGGGTGGAGAGGTCCCCTCCAAGGTCTGCTCGGCAGGGCGGCCATGCAGTGGGCTATGATATTAATCGGTTCCCATCAGTAAAGAAGTTGGTAAAACAGGGTAAACAAGAAATATCTAGGTTCACACCTCATGGTGGGGGGCTGGACCCTAGGTTCCCTCTCCCGAACCTTTCGGATGCCACAGACTCCTCATCAGAGTCCGAAGTGTCGGGCAGGACCAGCTTGGGCTTGCACTGCCTCTTCTGGGCCCGAGGAGGTTGTTCCTCCTCGACGTCCCCGGACGCCACCCTCTTCTTAGAGTGGGAGGAGGCGCTCTCCTCCTCGTCTTCCTCCTCATCCCTGTCTTGAGCAGACAGGGCAGCACGGTCTCCGGACTTGGTGTCCGGACGACCTCTTCGACGGAGCCCTTCCCGGGCTTCTGATAAATCCTTCTTCTTCTTCCCCTTTTTTTCGGGCGCCTTGTAAGGTTCCACGACCAGCAGCTCCCCGAGTTGAGCCAATTGGGGCTCTTCGGGCAGTGGAGCCGGACTGCTGATCTTCTCGGCCTTCTCGAGCTAGACCGCATTTTGTGCAGTATGACCACCCGAATATATACCGTGCAAGAGGTCAATTACCTTCTTTGGGGGATTTGCGGCGTCGAGGCCGATGTCTTCATTCTCGGCCGTCCAGTCCTCTTGGGACTTGAACAGTTGACCCCACACCTTGTTGTGGGTTGTGCCAAAGAGGTACTGCACGGTGGCCGGATCGTCAGACTTGTAAGCCCACATCGGGCTGGCCCTTAGCTGGCAAGAAAGGAGCCGGTGTCTGAGCATTATCTGGACCACATTGGTCAACTTGGCGCCGGTCTCCATCACGCTGGCGACGCGCTTCTACAGCATCTTCACCTCACCGGCGGACCCCCAGTTAGGACCATTTTTGGTCCACGAGGTCAGTCTCGGTGGGGGGCCGGATCTGAATTCAGGAGCAGCCATCTAGGCCGCATCCCTTGGTTCTGTAATGTAGAACCACTCCTTCTGCCACACCTTGACGGTGTCAATAAACCGGCCCTCCGGCCATTGGACTCGGGTCAGCTTGCTGATCATTGCTCCGCCGCAGTCCGCCTGGGCGCTGCTAACCACCTTCGGCTTGACATTGAACACTTTCAGCCACATGCTGAAGTGTGGTTGAACTCGCAGAAGGGCCTCACAAACAATGATGAATGCCGAAATGTGGAGGAGGGAGTTGGGGGCTAGATCATGAAAATCTAGCCCATAAAAGAACATCAACCCCCTCACAAAGGGGTGCAGAGGAAATCCTAGCCCCCAGATAAAGTGGGGGAGGAATACTACCCTCTCGCCCGGCTTGGGCGTGGGGATGATCTGGCCCTCCTCGGGGGCCCGATGGGCGATGTCGACCGATAAGTAGCCGGCCCGCTTCAACTCCTCGATGTCGTTGTTGGTGATGATGGAGGCATCCCACTTTCCATTTGTGCAGATCCGGCCATGGCTGAGGTTTGGGAAGAGCTGGAAGGGATTTGCCGCGGAGGGACAAGGCAGGGTGCTGGTGCTTTGGAGATTGGAAAAGCACAGAGCAGCACAGCAATGATGACACGGGCAGTTTTACCCAGGTTCGGGCCACCGTGAGGCGTAAAACTCTACTCCTGCTTTGGTTGATTGATGGAAGGACCGTGGTGGAGATGCAGCGCTCTAGCCCGGCAAGGTCGCCTCGGGGCGAGAGTAGCTACGCGTGTACGAGCGTACAAGGGTCCGAATACTTTCTAAGGTACCCACGGCCCTCCTTTTATAGGTCAAGGGGTTACCACAATGGCAAAACAGACATTTATCCAATGATTAGATAGCCACAGTGCTATCATGCCTAACTCTGCGGACATGACAGGGCGCATTAAATGCACCGCTTAGTGTCACATCATGGCGTAGCCCGACAAGCCTTGTCATGCAATTCAGCCACCTTTTCGCCTGCCCGCGTGACACGTTGCCTGGACGGGTGTCATTTAGGGATGATCTTCCTCAGAAATGGCCTGCCACGTACCAAGTAGCAGCCACTTAGTCACTTGGTGGCTCGACACTGCACCGATGCATGACTTGTGTTGCTATGAGGTGGAGCGGTGGAGCTTTGGCGTGGTAATCCACCCTTGGCGTCCCCGGCAAGCCTGCCGGGGGAGTCTTGAGGTTTGTCTTGGGTTAACCTCGACCCCACCAGGCTCGCCTGCCCGGCAAGGGAGGTTTTTCCTTAGTGATATCTTGCTTACTTGGTTGGTCTTGGTCTTCTTGATCTACCCTTTGATTTCTCAAAGAGCCATCTCTTCTGCTTGGCCTTGTCTTGAACGTCATAACCTTGCTCTTGAGCCTGTGTACAATCCGGGCAACACACCTGGGGGTTTGTTGCACCGACAGGAGCCCCCGGGCCTGGCCTGAACGCGCTGTCAAGCGTCACCGGGGTAGGCCCTGTCTAGTACACAGGCGAGCGGGTTGTGGTAGCTCGTCCTTTGAGATCTTCTTTGCTTCTCCATTAACCTGTGCTTGAGTCAGTCTCCAGTTTTCCTGTCCGTCGCGTGAGACGTAGTGGGGAGGTTAGTAAGCCACGATCCGTGGGCTACCCACGCCTAGCATTCACGGGGCGGTAACTGCCATTCTGCTATCTTCCCCGCTTCTGTCGTTTCCGCCATGTGTGCAGCATGCATTGTGCTGGGTTGGTGGTGGACGCGGAGAGCGCGGAAACGCATACCATGACAGAAATCCAGACGCCATGGATTGGCGCACGGGGTCAGCCTCGATTCCATGAGCCGTTGGTGGTGTGGAAGGGAGCCGAATTGGCGGAGCGGGGCGGTCGCTCCCCCTGAATAGGGGGCCAGCCCCCGGCCTCGTTTTCCTTATAAAAGGGGATGCGGGCGGGGATGCAGGCTCATATCCATTCCCTTCTTCTTTCTTCTGGTGTCGTTTCTTCATCATGGTGAGGGGAGAGGACGCAATGGCACCCCAGTAGTGGCGACGAGGGCTTCTGCTCGACAGCGCCTCCCTCCTCCCGCCGAAGATGTAGGGGCAGAGCCCACTACGAGAGGAGGTAGGAGAGGGCGAGGTCGCGGCCGTCGTGGTGCTCGGGGTCGAGGAGGGCAAGGGGGCACACGGGCTGCCCCTCCGCCGGCCGCTCAACCCCCAATGGAGGGCCACGTCGGAGACCAACCGCTGGAATTCATCATCAGGCTGTACAAGCCCCCGCGCGGTCGCCTCCACCTCCCTACTCCGTTTGCAAGGGTGATGGAGCTTGAACAACCACGCACGTTGAAGCTACACATGAGGGGTTGCTACAACGGTAGCATGTGGGGGATGTGGACTTCCCCGCTCCTCACGTTATGTTCTTCTGACGCGGCTGGAAAACCTTTGCTCGCGCCCACAGCTTGTCAGAGGGGCACGTCCTCCATTTCAAACTAATGGAGGCCGGTCTGCTCTCCGTCAAGGTCTTCGGGTGCTCGGGTGCTCGCTTAGGGTGTTGTGCGGAGAGCTCGATCAACGACGAAATCTCCTCCTCGAGCGATAGCGACGAGGAGGACAGCGACGGCGATGACAACGGCGCATACAGGGAGGACGACGGCTCCGACTCCGGCTGAACACCAGCCGCACCATCACCGTCAGGCGGCGGCACCATCATTTGCACCTGCATCTCCTTCCCGGCAAGGTGATTTGCCGGGGAGTTGGATGCAGAAGTGGGGGTGGTGCCCTCGGCTCCGCCAGTAGCCTTCCAGCTAGACCTCGGCAGGCTTCCTCTTGGGCTTCAGCTTCGTTCACCCTGCCGCGTCCTACTGGCCCTGGTGGTGGTGGCTGGGGGGACCCTTCCGCCGCTCTCTTCACCATCACCTTCTGTCGTGGGAAACCACGGCCACCTATGGAACCACGAGGGCCCTTGCTGGTTCGGCAGAGGGGCATCGCATTGCACAAAGAGCAGACGAGCATGTGACAGCACAACAGAGATCACAAAGGCATTTTTACCCAGGTTCGGGCCGCCGTGAGGCGTAAAACCCTACTCCTGCTTTGGTGGATTGATGGTGGAAAGGTGGTGGTGGAGCGTAGTACACTTGCCCGGCAAGGGTTGCCTCAGGGCGGCAGTGGCTACGCGCGTATGGGTGTCTGAGTTATCCAACCTTCTAACCCTCTCTACAGTCACCATGGGCCTCCTTTTATAGATTAAGGGGTCACCACAATGGCAAAATAGTCATTATGTACTGGTAAGATAGCAAACAGTGCTATCATACCTAACTCTGCGGGCTGACAGGGCGCATTAAATGCACCGCTCAACGTCACATCGTTGGTTGCCCGGCAAGGCTTGCCGGGCTATCTCGCCAGCTCCGCACCTGCTCGCTTGACACGTCGCAGGACGGGTGTCATCTGCAGGTGTTTCCTGTAGGGAGAGGCTGCCATGTGGTGAATGGCTGCCACTTAGTCACTCCGCTGTTTGACACCGCACTGATTGACGACGTGGGTTGTGGTGGAGTAGTTGGTGAGGTGGTTTTGCCTCCGTGTGCCCCGGCAGGCCCTGCCGGGACATCTTGGACGTCCTCTTCCGGGGGTGGCCTCGCCCCTTACCGAGCTCGCCTGCCCGGCAAAGGAGGCCCTTCTCCTAATGGTGCCTTGCTTCTTTGGCTTGATCTTGGTCCCTCTGATCTGCATGTTAGTCCTTTGAACCTCTTAGTCCCTTGTATTCTGACTTGGGTTGGTGCTTCAATCTCATCCCCGTGCCTGTGCACAGTCTGGGCAATAGACCCAGGGTTTGTTGCACCGACAGAAGCCCCCGGGCCTGCCCCGAACGCGCTGCCGAGCTTCGTCCGGGTAGGGCCTAATAAGTGCACAGGCGGGGTCGCTGAAGAGGCTGGTCTCTTGAGGTCTTCTTTGCTTCTTCATTAGTCTTGATTCCGGGCCAGTTCCCGGTTTCTCCGCGCATCGTGCGCAATGCTGTGGAAGAACTTTGGTCGTGGCCTGCGGGTTCTCCTCGCCCCATGATCACGGGGCGGAAACTGCCATCCCACTTGCCTCCCGTTTCGCACGCACCTGCCACGTGTTTTGCATGCATTGGGTGTGGTAGGTGGTGGATGTGGAGGGCACGGGGAGGAGTGCCATGGCCGAAAACCGAGCGCTGATGGTTGGCACAGAGGGTCGGCCTTGATCCTCAGAGCTCCAGAGGGTGCAGCGAGGCCGTATTGGAGGAGCGGGGCGGCCATTTCCCGTATGAGGAGCCAGCCCCCTGCCTCGTCCCCCTATAAAAAGGGGCAGGGGCAGTGCCTCTCTGCACACACTTCTTCTTCTTCTCCGAAACTTTCCCTTCTAGCCATGGTGAGGGGGCGAGGGCGTGACGGTGCCCCAGCGGCGGTGACGAGGGCTTCTACTCGACAGCGCATCCCTCCTCCTCCGGATCCTATGGTGATGGAACCCGCCGCGAGGGGAGGAGGGAGGGGACGAGGTCGAGGTCGCCGTCGTGCTCAAGGAGGAGGAGGGCGGGGCAGCGCCTTGGCTGCGCCCCCGTCGGCGGCTCCTCCCCCGATGGAAGGCCACGTCGGGGACCAACCTAGCGAGTTCATCATCAGGCTGTACAAGCCCCTGTGTGGTCATCTTCGCCTTCCAACTCCCTTTGTGCGGGAGATGGAGCTCGAGCAACCGCGCGCTCTCAGGTTGCGCATGAGGGGCTGTGGGAACAGCAGCATGTGGGTGATGTCGACTTCCCTGCCCCTCAGGTCATGTACCTTTGCCGTGGCTGGAAGACTTTCGCCCGTGCCCACGGCTTCTCGGAGGGGCACATTCTCCAGTTCAAATTAATGGAGAGCGGCCTGCTCTCCGTCAAGATCTTCGGGCGCTCGGGAGGTCGCTTAGGGTGCTGCGCGGAGAGCTCGACTGACGACGAAAGCTCCTCCTCAAGCGGAAGCGACGAGGAGGACAGTGACGGCGATGATGACGGCAGCGGGCGGGGGAGCGACAACTCTGACTCTGGCTGATCACCGCCCGCACCATCTTCATCAGGCGGCAGCACCATCATCTGCATCCGCATCTCCTTCCCGGCAGCACGATTTGCCGGGGACTTGGATGCAGAGGTGGGGATGGTGCTCCCGGGCTCCTCCAGCAGTCCTCCAGCTGGACCCCGGTAGGCTTCCTCTCGGGCTGCAGCTCCGTTAGCCCTGTCGTGTCCTGCTGGCCCTGGTGGTGGCGGTCGACGGGTCGCTTCCGCCATGCTCTCCATCGACACATTCCCTGGTGCTCCTGCTTTCGTCGGGCTACCTCTCCCGGAGCCCGAGGGGTGCGGGCTGGGCTCCCGCCCAGGCACTCCTTTTGCCCTCCTTGCCTTCGACGGCCGTGCCTAGGAGGAGAGGGACAAGAAAGGGGATTACGGGGCACTTATCTTTTTTCAATCTTAAATCCGCAGGCACTTGCCAAATTTTAATTCAAATAATGTAATCTCTCGAGTCCATGTTTGTGTTCTGTAATGCTTGTACTTGTATCAGCATATTAATGAAAAAGATGAACCTTGTCGGGAACCCGTGCATGTGTATGTCCATGCAGAGGCGAGATGCCTCTTTAGTGTAAATAAATGAGTTTTCCCCGGCAGGCTATCCTACCGGCACCTTTTCTGTCTGCCGAAGAGCTGTGTCTACCGGGCAACAGGCAAAGGGGCCAGCCCCCCACCAACTTCTTTTTACCAAAGGCCACTATGACCATCCTGTCCGAAGCAATGTTCGAGTCAGGGATGGGAGCACCTAAGTCTCAAAAGAGTGGCGGGGTTTTCTTATGCACAAGTTATAACTTACAGAACACTAATGGACAGGAGGTAGAACTTATCTGTTTGGCTTGCCGGGGATCGCAGTGCCGGGCAATCTTCCCAACTCCTCGTCAAAGCCAAGTTCATGGCAGGAACCTGCAGCTTCATGCGGATGAGAATGAATGCAGGATGCGATCCTATCTATATGCATATGCAAATGCTCATGAAATGCTTATGCAGTGATCTTGGAATGCTCATTCATGCATGCAATCTTGGTCGGGGGCCCCCCACAGCGCTTCTTTATTTTCTCTTGCACAGGGTCATCACCCTGGCTTTGTACAAGGGGTTACATGCAGCTCAGGCAAGGCCTGTACAAAAGGGTGGCTGCCGGGCAGGGCCCGACAGCCGCTCCTTATGGGTAGGACTTGCGGAGATGCTCAATATTCCATGAGTTTTGCAACTGAATGCCATCTCCAGTCTCCAGACGGACTACGCCAGGTCTGGTGACTCGTACTACCTGGTAAGGGCCTTCCCACTTCGGTGACAACTTGTTTGTACCCTTGGCGGACTGAACGCGCCTAAGGACAAGGTCACCTTCCTCAAAACACCGGGCGTGAACCCTGCGGCTATGATAGCGACGCAGGGCTTGCTAATAGCGTGTAGCACGCGTAGCAGCCCGGAGACGGTTCTCCTCGAGTAGCACAGTGTCGTCACGCCGGTTCTGATCTTGCGCTACTTCATCGTAGGCAAGCACTCGAGGCGACCCGTAAATGAGTTCCGTGGGGATAACTGCTTCTGCCCCGTAGACCAGGGAGAAGGGAGTCTGCCTGGTAGCTTGGTTTGGTGTCATTCCGTGGGACCAGAGAACTACCGGCAGCTCCTCGATCCACCGCCTACCGTGCTCCTGCAGCATATCAAAAGTTCTCGTCTTGAGTTCATGCAGCACTTCAGCGTTCGCCCTCTCAGCTTGCCCATTGCTCCGGGGGTGTGCCACAGAGGCAAATGAGATCTTGCATCCGAGGGCATGAACATATTGCATGAAAGCGCGGCTCGTGAACTGGGTGCCGTTGTCGGTAATGATCCTTGCCGAAACTCCAAAACGACACACCAATTCTTTCAAGAACTTGATAGCTGACAGAGCAGTCACCTTTCTCACGGCAGTCACTTTCGGCCACTTTGTAAACTTGTCGATAGCAACGAACAAGAATTCAAAGCCCCCGATTGCTCGGGGGAAGAGGCCGAGGATATCGAGCCCCCAAACCAAAAATGGCCATGATAGAGGGATTGTTTGAAGAGCTTGGGCAGGCAGGTGGGTTTTCTTGGAATGGAACTGGCAGGCTTCACATTTGGTGACTAGCTCGACCGCATCTTGGAGGGCTGTGGGCCAATAGAATCCTTGCCGGAATGCTTTCCCAACTAGTGCCCTTGATCCAATGTGGGAGCCGCACATGCCTTTGTGTATCTCAGCCAGCAGTTCCTTTCCTTCTTCCCGGCAGACACACTTTAATTTCACACCGTTGGGCCTCCTTCTGTATAGAGTGTCATTGACAAACTGATACATACTGCCCCTCCGGGCTACTTTTTTAGCTTCATCTTGGTTGCCGGGAAGCTCTCCGGTTTGGAGGAAGTGGACAATGTGCCTTGCCTAAGTTGGAGCCTGGGGCTCGGCAACAAGGACTAGCGGCACCTCCTCTGCTGCGCGAGCACATGCCTCGTTCGCGGGGTCCATGGGCCCGGCTGGAGGGTGTGGTCTGGCAGACTGCGAGGAGTTGTTTCCGGCAGGGTCTCTGCCAGGAGCGGACGGCTCTAACGGGAGAGGCTTACCGGAGTCCAACTTTCTCCTTTTCCGGGCCATTGTTCCTGGGCATATGGAGGGCTGAGTGAGATGGAGAACAAAAGTCCCTAGTTCCACAGGGAGCTTCTGCACAGCACACTTTGACAGATGATCAGCTATGCTGTTTTCCGCACGGGGTACGTGCTCTATTTGCAATCCATCAAAGTGCTCCTCCAATCTCCTCACTTCCTCGATGTATGCCTCCATCAATGGACTTTGGTAATCCTTGTTAACTTGCCTCACCACAAGTTGTGAATCTCCTCGAATGATCAGTTTCTTAATTCCCAATTCAGCTGCAATCCTGAGCCCGGCAAGGAGCCCTTCATATTCTGCTGTGTTGTTGGTTGCTTCTTCCCGGGCAAAATGCATTTGGACGACGTACCTCAAATGCTCCCCGGAGGGGGCAACAAGAAGCACGCCAGCTCTTGCACCTTGTAGGGAAAAAGCACCATCAAAATACATAATCCATTCTTGGGGCGATTCCTTGCCGGGGATAGTTGTCTCCGTCACTTCCTCATCAGGGGTTGGCGTCCATTCTGCAATAAACTCTGCCAATGCCCTACTCTGAATAGTTGACATGCTTTCAAACTTCAAACCAAAACTGGATAACTCCAAAGCCCACTCCACTATTCTGCCAGTAGCCTCAGGGTTTCGGAGTATCCGTTGCAACGGGAAACGAGTGACAACCGTGATCTCATGGGCTTGGAAGTAGTGGCGCAGTTTCCTTGAGGTCATGATGAGACCAAAAATCAACTTTTGCACGCTAGAGTACCTCGATCTAGCCTCTTGTAATAAGGAGCTGATGAAGTACACTGGGCGCTGCACCACTTTCTTCCTTGCCGCATCCTTGGGGTTGCTCTCGTTGCCGTGCTCATTGCTGTCCTGATCCTTCTCTGACTCTGCCGGTCTCTGCTCACTCTCTGCCTCATCCACTTCTCGCTGCGCTACCAAAGCTGCATTGACTACTTGGTTGGTTGCCGCTAGGTATAGCAGCAACGGCTTCTGGGGTTTGGGAGCGACCAAGGTAGGCACGCAGGACAAGTAGGCCTTCAACTCTTGCAAAGTTGCATCTGCTTCCGGGGTCCACTTCATGGGTCCTACCTTCTTCAAAATATTGAAGAACGGCAGGGCGCGCTCGGCAGACTTGGAGATGAATCTACTTAGCGTGACAACACATCCTGTCAGACACCTCACATCCTTAACTGTCCTTGGTGCTTGGATCTGCTCGATAGCCCTGGTCTTGTCGGGATTGGCTTCGATCCTGCGATGGGATACAAAGAACCCAAGCAACTTGCCGGAGGGAACACCAAATACAAACTTCTCTGGGTTGAGCTTCAAATTGATTTTGCGCAGATTAGCAAACGTCTCCTCCAAATCTTGAATAAGGGTGGCCCTATCCTTGGTCTTGACCACAATATCATCCATATAGGCTTCTATGTTTCTGTGCAACAGTGGCTCAAAACAAATCTGGACTGCCCTTGCAAAAGTGGACCCGGCACTCTTTAATCCGAATGGCATGCGGACAAAATAGTACGTACCACATGGAGTGATGAACGACGTCTTCTCTTCATCTTCCATGGACATGAAGATCTAGTGATACCCAGAATACGCATCCAAAAAAGAGAGCAAATCACAACCTGAAGTGGAATCCACAATCCGGTCGATACGCGGCAAGGGAAACGGGTCCTTCGGGCAAGCCATGTTGAGATCTGTGAAATCTATGCAAAGCCTCCACTTCCTGTTAGCCTTCCAGACTACCACTGGGTTTGCCAACCACGTGGGATGCAGTACTCCTCTGACCAATCCAGCTACCTCCAGTCTCTTGATCTCTTCTGCAATGAATTGCTGCCTCTCCAAGGCCTGCTTCCGGACTTTCTGCTTGACAGGTCAGGCATGTGGGCAGACAGCAAGGTGGTGCTCGATTACCTCCCTAGGAACACCGGGGATATCAAATGGTTGCCAGGCAAACACATCGATATTCGTCATCGAGTGTGGCGCTGATATTGAAAGTACCATCAACGCCAGCCAGCCCTGCCGGGACCTTCTTCACTTGGGGTGCAGCGACCTTGGATCTCTTGCCATTGGAACACTCCGGAACATCGTCAACGGGTGCCGTGCACTCGGTGGGGGCACGCTTCCCGGACTCTTTGCCGGAGTCCCTGCAATCCCTCTTCTTTCCTTTGCTTTCCTTAGCGGGAGCTGCTGCTGCCGCTGCCTCTGCTGTGACCGCATCCCGGTACATCTTGTCCACACAAATGATTGCATCCTTCTCATCTGATGGGATGGTGATGACTCCCAGTGGCCCAGGCATCTTCAAGGTGTTGTAGGCATAGTGAGATGCTACCATGAACTTAGCCAGGGCCGGGCGTCCAAGAATCCATTGTATGGCAGGGGGAGATCAACCACATCAAACACAATCCTCTCAGTCCGGTAGTTCAGTTCTCCCCCAAACGTTACCGGCAAAGTGATATTTCCCTTAGGACGGCTCCTGCCGGGATTAACTCCTTGAAACATGCCGATAACCTCCAGCTCTTCCTCTGCTATCTGAAGCTTGCTGATAACTACTGGGGAAATCAGATTCAACCCGGCCCCACCATCCACCAACATCTTCGTGACCTTGAGGTTGCGGATTGTTGGGGAGACCAACAATGGCAAACACCCTACTGCAGTGGTACGGCTAGGATGATCCTCCTCGTCAAAGTTGATGGGCGTACGGGACCACTTGAGCGGCTTCCGGGCCTCGGGCGCCGGCTCCACGGCATTGACTTCTCGCGCCCGCCGCTTGAGTTGGCGGTGAGAGGTGTGCATGCACCCCCGTCAATGCACAGGGCGTCGGTGGCCTTCTGAAACTCTTGCTCACTGGTTTCCTCTTCATCCCCTCCATCACTCTCATCACCGCAGGCTTCCTCCTCTCGACCTCTGGCGGGTTTTCCTTGGTTCCGAAAGGGTTTGCCGGGGCGATTTACTTCACCACATCGGCCCTTGCCGCCAGCAACATTCTGACCCTTTTCCTTGTCACGCTTCTCATACTCTGCTTTCTGTCTTTTGACAAGCTGCTCAACCTGATAACACTCTTGAAGGTCGTGGCCCTTGGTCCGATGAATCTTGCAATACGACCCATCACCTTTCCCGGCTTTCTCGGCAACAGCGGCTTCCCGGCAGTCAGCGCACACGGCAGCTTCCTTGCCGGGGGCCTCAGCTTTGTCCTTCTTGCCGGTACTAGGCGTACCCGATCCTTCAACAGTCATTACTACCTTATCCCTTCGCTTCTTACTGCGCTTCTTGCTCTTCTTCTGACTGGTTGATTCATCCTCATCCTCTGAATCAATATTGGTGCAATCTTCCTCTCCGGGCAACTTTCTTCCCTCCTCCATCCGAGCACACTTATCCACCAACGTGTAGAGCTCCTTCACAGTCTTGGGCAACCGTACGTTCATCTTGGAACGAATCCAGTGGTTGCACACATTGGACTGGAAGGCGGCTATCACGGCTGCCGGATGGATATTTGGGATATTTCTATGAACTTTGCTGAATCTCTGTAAATACTTACGAAGGGTCTCTCCTTCCTTTTGTTGGAGAAGCTGCAAGTCGCTGGGTCGGCCCAGCTCTTGGTGGCCACCGGTGAAGGCACCGATGAACTCATGGCACAGGTCTTCCCATGACAAAATGGAGTTCTCCGGCAGGTGCATCAGCCAAGACCTCACATTGGACTTGAGGGCCAAAGGAAAGTAGTTGGCGAACACCTTCTCATCTCTTCCCCCGGCAGCCTGAACAGCGATGGTGTAGATGCTCAGGAACTCTACCGGGTTCAGCCTCCCATCGTACTTCTCAGGTATCTCTGGCTTGAACGTGCGAACGGATGGCCAACGGACTTGCCGCAGCTCACGGGTAAAGGCAGGGCAGCCAACCTCGAAAGGTAGGCACCCGCCAATACCGAGCGCGGGCTCGTCGACGCCGGGGCCATCGCACCCATCGGTCCGGTGGAGGTCGTCGCGGCGTTGCTCGACAACGGCGCGCGTGTCTCCTCTCTGCCTATCCTCCGGGGCTCGTCGTTGGCCTGGACGCGCTCGAGGGTGAGAAGAGGGCTTCGAGACATCGTCGGGGTCTTGATTCTGTTGCGCTCGCGCTGGCTGCCGTGGCGGGGACTCAACCGTGGGAACGGCCCCTTCTGTACGGTCAGCAGCATGAGCCGTTGCTGTCGCTTGGGGCGGCCGTGGCGGGCCAGCTCGCCATGAGCCCCCAGCTTCGGCGAAACCGAGCAGACTTTGGATGGTGGCACGCCATTCGTCCATTTGCTCGGCCGCTGGCGGAAACCTCAGCAGCAGCTGAGCCCGCGCCATGACCTCCGAGGCTGTACTTGGCATGGGTGATGATGAAGTCGATCGCACCGTCGCTTGGCTCCTGACGGTGCCAGTGGCGGCAACACTGCGCCCCCGCTGCTGCGGGGTGACCACATGGATGGCAGGGTGGTGCGGCGAAGGCGCTCGAGGGCCAGTGGCTCCGTCGAGCGCAGCGGCTTGGTCGACCCGTCCCGGGAGAGGTGCACGCGCTGCAACCGCACCCGTGGTGGGAGCGGTCGGAGGGCGGCGATTCGCCCCGGCCCGAGCGCCGTTGCTGCAGCTGTGCCCGTCGGCGGGCGGAAGGGGCGCAGATGGAGTAACCCCTTCACTCGGACCTTGTGGAGCGTGGCCGTCGGTATGTTGCTGATGCTGCTCTCCTCCGATGTCTCCTGCTCCTGCGTCGGCCGCGGGGGAAGTGGTGACGGCGCCGCCTACTCCGACCACATCCCCAGCAGCGTCCGCGTCCTCGCGTGTCTCTGCATCCCCAGCAGCGTTAGAAGCCACGGGCGGCGGGGCCTTCGAGGTGGAAGGACGAGATGAAGAACTGGGTTTCTTCTTGGGCACCATGGTCGATGGTGTCGTCGATGATGCTGATGGTGATGAAGGTGACGCGCTACATACACCTTCAGGTTCGCGCAAGCGGTCCCCCTACCTGGCGCGCCAAAGATGTCGCGGGAAACCACGGCCACCTATGGGACCAGGAGGCCCCTTGCTGGTTTGACAGGGGGGCGTCGCGTTGCACAAAGAGCAGACGAGCGTGTGGCAGCACGGCAGAGATCATACAGGCATTTTTACCCAGGTTCGGGCAGCCGTGAGGTGTAAAACCCTACTCCTGCTTTGGTGGATTGATGGTGGAAAGGTGGTGGTGGAGCGTAGTACACTTGCCCGGCAAGGGTTGCCTCAGGGCGGCAGTGGCTACGCGTGTATGGGGGTCTGAGTTATCCAACCTTCTAACCGTCTCTATGGTCGCCATGGGCCTCCTTTTATAGATTAAGGGGTCACCACAATGGCAAAACAGTCATTATGTACTGATAAGATAGCAAACAGTGCTATCATACCTAACTCTGTGGGCTGACAGGGTGCATTAAATGCACCGCTCAACGTCACATAGTTGGTTGCCCGGCAAGGCTTGCCGGGCTATCTCGCCAGCTCCGCGCCTGCTCACTTGACACGTCGCAGACGGGTGTCATCTGTAGGTGTTTCCTGTAGGGAGAGGCTGCCATGTGGTGAATGGCTGCCACTTAGTCACTCCACGGTTTGACACCGCACTGATTGACGACGTGGGTCGTGGTGGAGTATTTGGTGAGGTCGTTTTGCCTTCGTGTGCCCTGGCAGGCCCTGCTAGGACGTCTTGGACATCGTCTTCCGGGGGTGGCCTCGCCCCTTGCCGAGCTCGCCTGCCCGGCAAAGGAGGCCCTTCTCCTGATGGTGCCTTGCTTCTTTGGCTTGATCTTGGTCCCTCTGATCTGCATGTTAGTCCTTTGAACCTCTTAGTCCCTTGTATTCTGACTTGGGTTGGTGCTTCAATCTCGTCCCCATGCCTGTGCACAGTCTGGGCAATAGACCCAGGGTTTGTTGCACCGACACCTTCGCCCGCGCCCTCTCTATCTTGTCAGGCTCCTCGCCACGGGGCCCGATGGGGTCAGGCTGGGCTTCTGCCCAGGCGCTCCTTTTGCCTTCTTCACCTCACACCGTAGTGCCTAGGAGGAGAGGGACAAGAAAGGGATTACAGGGCACTTATCTTTTTTCAGTCTAAAACATGTAGGCACTTGCCAAACTTTTGTCTAAATTATGTAAACTTCTTTATCCATGCTTGTGCTCTGTAAGATCTGTACTTGCTTATCAGCATATTAATGAAAAAGACAAGCCTTGCAGGGTACTTGTGCATGTATCATGTCCATGCACAGGTGAGGTGCCTCCATACGTTCAAGTAAACAAGTTTCCCCCGGCAAACTATCCTGCCGGTACCCTTAGTTTGCTGTCGTGGGGCAAGGCCTGCCGGGCATAAAACTATAAAAAGGGACCAGCCCCTCGTCAAACCCTCTCCATCAAAGGCAACTGCGACCACCTTGTCCGAAGCAACATTCGGGACAAAGGATGGGAGCACCTATGTTTCGAAGGTAACGAGGTTTTTATATGCACAAGTTTTTACCTTACAGAGCAGGTATGGATAAGAAGAAACTTATCTGTTTGGCTTGCCGGGGATCGCTGTGTAGGCATGTCTTCATTTCTTCTCTTCGGGATCAAGTCCACGGCAAGAACCCTGCAACTTAGTGCAGATGAAAACAGTGCTACATGCGACCTCATCTACATGATCATGCTATGCTCATGATATGCTTATGCATGCATGCAATCTTGTCGGGGGCCCCGCAGCGCTTTGTTTATCCATCTATTGCTTAGGGTTTGCGCCTGGCTTTGTACAAAGGGTTACATGCAACATCGGCAAGGCTTGTACAAAAGGGTGGCTGCCAGGCAGGGCCCGACAGCCGCGCCTTACGGGTAGAACTTACGGAGATGCTCAATGTTCCATGACTTTTGCAACTGAATGCCATCTCCGGTCTCCAAATGGACTGTGCCGGGACTGGTGACTCATACTACCCGGTAAGGGCCTTCCCACTTCGGCGTCAACTTGTTTGCACCCTTGGTGGACTGAACACGCCTAAGGACAAGGTCGCCTTCCTCAAAGCTCCGGGCATGAAACCTGCAGCTGTGATAGTGACGCAGGGCTTGCTGGTAGTGTGCAGCATGCGTAGCAGCCCGGAGACGGTTCTCCTCAAGTAGCACAGCGTCGTCACGCCGGTGTTGTTCTTGCGCTACTTCATCGTAGACAAGCACTCGAGGTGATCCGTATATGAGTTCCGTGGGGATAACTACTTCTGCCCCATAGACTAGGGAGAAGGGAGTCTGCCCGGTAGCTCGATTTGGCGTCGTACGGAGGGACCAAAGAACCATCGGCAGCTCGTCGATCCATCGCCTGCTGCACTTCTGCAGCCTATCAAATGTTCTTGTCTTGAGTCCTCGTAGCACTTCAGCGTTTGCCCTCTCAGCTTGTCTGTTGCTTCTGGGATGGGCAACAAAGGCAAATGAGACTTTGCTTCTGAGGGCATGAACGTATTGCATGAAGGCGCGACTTCTGAATTGGGTGCCATTGTCAGTGATGATCCTGGCGGGCATTCCGAAACGGCACACCAATCCTTTCAAGAACTTGATAGCTGACTGTGCGGTCACCTTCCTCACGGGCTCCACCTCTGGCCACTTTGTGAACTTGTCGATAGCGATGAACAGGAACTCAAAGCCCCCGGTAGCACGGGGGAAGGGGCCCAAGATGTCGAGCCCCTAGACCGAGAAGGGCCATGACAAAGGGATCGTCTGGAGAGCTTGGGCAGGCTGATGCATATTCTTGGAGTGGAACTGGTAGGCTTCACATTTGGTGACTAGCTCAATTGCATCTTGGAGGGCCGTGGGCCAGTAAAAACCTTGTCGGAAGGCTTTTCCAACCAGGGCCCTCGATCCAATGTGGGAGCCGCATATACCCTTGTGTATCTCTGCCAACAGTTTCTTTCCTTCTTCCCGGCAAATGCACTTCAATTTCACTCTGTTGGGCCTTCTTCTGTATAGTGTGTCGTCAACAAACTGATACATACTGGCCCTCCGAGCTACTCTTTCAGCTTCTTCTTGCTCTTCAGGAAGTTCTCCTGTTTGGAGGAAATGGACTATGTGCCGCGCCCAAGATGGAGCCTGAGGCTCGGCAACGAGGACCAGCGCACCTCCTCATTCGTGGGAGCGCACTCCTCGACCGCAGAGATTGGTAGTTTGGCGGGAGGGTGCAGCTCACCGATTGAAGGGGAGTTGTTCCCGCCAAGCTCTCTGCCGGGGGCTTCGGGAAGCTCTGTCTGGAGAGGCTTGCCGGAGTCCAGTTTCCTCCTCTTTCTGGCCATTGTTGCCGGGGATACGGAGGGTTGAGTCAGATGGAGAACAAAAGTCCCTAGTTCCACAGGGAGTTTTTGCGCAGCGCAGTTTGACAGATGATCAGCAATGCTATTTTTCGCACGCGGTATGTGCTCTGTTTGCAATCCATCAAAGCGCTCGTCCAACTTTCTCACTTCCTCGATGTATGCCTCCATCAATGGGCTTTTATAATCCTTGTTCACTTGCCTCACCACAAGTTGCGAATCTCCACGAATGATCAACTTCTTGATTCCCAGTTCTGTTGCGATCCTGAGCCCGGCAAGGAGTCCTGCATATTCTGCTGTATTGTTGGTAACCTTCTCCTGGGGGAAATGCATTTGAACCACGTACTTGAGGTGCTCCCCAGAGGGAGCAAAAAGAATCACACCAGCTCTTGCACCTTGTAGGGAGAAGGCACCATCAAAGTACATGATCCATTCTTGGGGCGCTTCCTTGCCGGGGATAACTGTCTCCAACACGTCTTCGTCAGGGGTAGGCGTCCATTCCGCAATAAACTCCATGAGTGCTCTGCTCTGAATGGTTAACGTGCTCTCGAACTTCAAACCGAAGCTGGATAACTCCAAAGCCCATTCCACTATCCTGCCAGTGGCCTCAGGGTTCCCCAGTATGTGTTGCAAGGCGAAGCGGGTGATAACCGTAATCTCGTGGGCTTGGAAGTAGTGGCGCAGTTTCCTTGAGGCCATGATGAGGCCAAAAATCAACTTTTGCACGCCAGAGCACCACAACCTAGCCTCCTGCAACAGGGAGCTGACGAAGTACACTAGCCACTGCACCACTTCCTTCCTTGCTGCGACCTTGGAGTTGTCTCCATTACCCCGCTCCTCCTTGTTCTGATCTGCCTCTGACCTTGCCGGGGCGAGTTCACTTCCTCCTCCAGAGGGGACGACAGTTGCAGCTGCTTCTTCATCTACTTCCCGCTGCGCCACCAGCGCTGCGCTAACCACTTGATTGGTTGCCGCTAAGTATAGCAGCAACGGTTCTTGTGGTTTTGGAGCGACTAAGGTGGGGACAGAGGAAAGATAGGTCTTCAGATCCTGCAGCGCAGCATCTGCCTCCAGGGTCCACTCCATGGGCCTAGCCTTCTTCAAGATTTTGAAGAACGGCAGGGCACGTTCGGTGGAATTGGAAATGAACCTTCTTAGCGCGGCAACACATCCAGTCAAATGCCTCATGTCTTTAACTGTCTTGGGTGCTTGAATCTGCTCAATTGCCTTGATATTATCGAGGTTGGCCTCTATCCCCCGGTGGGACACAAAGAAGCCAAGCAGCTTGCCAGAAGGAACGCCAAACACACACTTCTCTGGGTTCAGCTTCAAGTTGATCTTGCGTAGATTTGCAAAGGTCTCTTCCAAGTCCTGAATGAGAGTTGATTTGTCCTTGGTTTTGACCACTATATCATCCATGTAGGCTTCAATATTCCTATGCAACTGGGACTCAAAGCTAATCTGTACTGCTCTTGCGAAAGTGGATCCAGCGCTTTTTAACCCAAAGGGCATACGTACAAAGCAGTACGTGCCGCATGGGGTTATAAATGCGGTCTTCTCTTCGTCTTCTTCGAACATGAAAATCTAGTGGTACCCGGAGTAGGCATCCAAGAAGGAAAGTAGGTCAGATCCAGAGGTGGAATCCACAATCTGATCAATGCGTGGCAAGGGGAATTGGTCCTTCGGGCATGCTTTATTTAGATATGTGAAATCTATGCAAAGCCTCCATTTCCCATTCGCCTTGCGCACCACCACTGGATTCGCCAAACAAGTTGGATGCAACACTCCTCTGACCAAACCAGCCGCTTCGAGTTTCTTGATCTCCTCGGCAATAAACTGCTGCCGCTCCAAAGCTTGCTTTCGAACCTTCTATTTGACGGGTCGGGCATGTGGGCAGACAGCAAAGTGGTGCTCGATTACCTCCCTAGGAACACCGGGGATGTCAGATGGTTGCCAAGCAAACACATCGACATTCACCCGCAGGAAGGCAATGAGCGCACTTTCCTATTTGTCATCAAGGGTGGAGTTGATAGTAAATGTACCATCAGTGCCAACCAACCCTGTTGGGACCTTCTTCACAGCAGGCGCAGCAACCTTTGATCTCTTGCTATTGGAACTCTCCGGCAAATCATCAACAGGCGCAGCGCAATCCGAAGAGGCGCTTCCTGGACTCTTTGTTGGCGTCCTTGCTAGCTTTATTCCCTTTCTTGCTTTCCTTGACGGGAGCGGTAGCTTCCGCGGCCTCTGCAGCGACTGCTTCCTGGTACATCATATCCACGCATATGACTGCGTCCTTCTTGTCTGATGGAACGGAAATGACGCCATCGGTCCTGGCATCTTCAGAGTGTTGTAGGCATAGTGGGATGCCGCCATGAATTTTGCCAGGGCAGGGCGGCCAAGGATTCCATTGTATGGCAGGGGAGGTCGATCACATCAAACACGATCTTCTCGGTCCGGTAGTTCAGCTCCCCCCCCCCCCCCCCCGAACATTATCGGCAGTGTGATCTTCCCCTTAGGACGACTCCTGCCGGGGTTGATGCCTTGGAAAGTACCGATAACCTTGAGCTCTTCATCTACTATCTGGAGCTTGCTGATGACCTTGGGAGATATCAGATTCAACCTAGCCCCACCGTCAACCAACATCTTTGTGACTTTGAGGTTGCGAATCATTGGTGAAACCAACAATGGCAAACATCCTACCGCAGTGGTGCGGTCAGGGTGATCCTCTTCATCAAAGATGATGGGCATGCGGGACCACTTGAGCGGCTTTCGAGAATCTGCCGCTGGCTCCACGGCATTGACCTCACGTGCCCACTGTTTGAGCTGGCAGTGAGAGGAGTGCAAGGACGCACCTCTGTCAATGCACAGGGCATCAGTGGCCTTCTGGAACTCCTGCTCGCTGGTTTCCTCTTCATCTCCTTCATCACTCCCATCATCGCATTCCTTCTTCTCACGGCCTCTGGCCGGTTTCCCTTGATACTGAGGGGCCTTGCCGGGGCGACCTCCTCTGCCACCTCGGCCCTTCCCGCCAGCACCATCTTGGTCTCTCTCTTTGTCATGCTTCTCGTACTCAGCTTTCTGCTTCTTGACGAGCTGCTCAACTTGATGACACTCTTGAAGGTCGTGTCCCTTAGTCCGATGGATCTTGTAGTACGGCCCGTCAGCCTTCCCAGCCTTCTCGGCAGCCACAGCTTCCCGGCAGTCAGCGCACGCGGCAACTTCCTTGTTGGGAGCCTCGATCTTAGCCTTCTTGCCGGTACTAGGAGTGCTTGCTCCTTCAACAGCCATCACTGCTTTACCCTTGCGCTTCTTGTTGCGTTTCTTGTTCTTCTTCTTCTGATTGGTGGCGTCCTCGTCATCCTCTGAGTCAACGTCGACACCATATTCTTCACCGGGGAGTCGCCTCCCCTCCTCTGTTTGGGTACACTTGTCCGCCAGAGTGTATAGCTCATTCACAGTCTTGGGCAACCAAACATTCATTTTGGAACGTATCCTGTGGTCGCGCATGTTGGACTAGAACGCAGCCATCACAGCTGCTAGATGTATGTCTGGAATGTTCCTGTGCACCCGGCTGAACCTCTACATATACTTCCGCAAACTCTCTCCTTCCTTCTGTGGGAGGAGCTGCAAGTCGCTGGGCCGCCCTGGTTCTTGATGGCCGCCCGTGAAGGCACCAATAAACTCGTGGCACAAATCAGCCCAGGTCGAGATGGAGTTCTCTTACAAGTGCATCAGCCATGACCTTGCATCAGCCATGACCTCATGTTTGGCTTGAGTGCCAAAGGGAAGTAGTTGGCGAACACCCTCTCGTCCCTTCCTCCGGCAGCTTGAACAGCGATGGTGTAGATGCTCAAGAACTCTGCAGGGTTCAATCTTCCATCGTACTTTTCTGGTATCTCTGGTTTGAACGTACGGGCAGATGGCCAACGGACTTGCCGCAACTCACGAGTGAAGGCGGGACACCCAACCTCAAAAGGCAGATACCCGCCCCCATCGGGCATGGGTTCATCAACGTCGGGGCCATTGCACCTATCAAACTGGCGGCGGGTGTCACGGCATCGCTTGATGGTGACGCACGCGTCTTCCCTCTACCTATCTTCTAGGACCCGTCGCTGGTCTCGACGTGTCTGAGGATCAGACGATGCCATTGATACGCCGTCGGGTTCTTGGTCACGTGGCCCTAGTTGCGGCCCCTACGCTGGCTGTCGTGGAGGGGTCTGCACAGTCGAAACGGCTCCCTCGGTGCGGCCAGCGGCTTGGGCCGTTGCTGCCGTTGGTGGAGGCCGTGGCAGGCCTGCCTACTGGGATCCTCCCACCTCAGCGAAACCAATCAAGCTCTGGATAGTGGCCCTCCACTCATCCATTTGATTGGCCGCTGGCGGAAATCTCAACAAGAGTTGGGCCCGTGCCATGACCTCCGAAGCGGTGCTTGGCATGGACGACGACGCGGATCGTGACGTCGCCCGACTTCTGATGGTGCCTGTAGAGGCGGCGCCATGTTCTCGCTGCCGCGAGCCAGTCACTAGGGTGGCGTGACAATAAGGCGGATGCACTTGGGGGTTGATGACCCCATTTGGCGCATCGTCTCGGCTAGCTTGCCCTGGGGGTGGCGCGGGCCCTGTAGCCGCACCCGCGGTGAGGGTAGCTATGTGATCACGATCCGCATCAGGGCAAGCGACACCGCTGTGGCTGTGTCCCTTGGCGAGGTGGGGAGGTAGAGACGGAGCATTCTCCCCACCCACACCTTGCGGAGCATGGCCGCCGGGTTATTGTTGGTGTCGCCCTCCTCCGCTGCCTCCTACTCCTGCTTCGGCCGCAGGGGGAACGATGATGGCGCCGCTTGCGCCAGTCACGTTCCCCGCGGGGTCGGTGTTCCCATGTTCCCCCGCAGCCCCCATGGCATTAGTGTCCACATGTGAGGGAGCCTTCGAGGTAGACGGGTGAGCTGAAGCACCAAATTTCTTTTTGGGCGCCATGGATGATGAAGCTGTTGATGAAGAAAATGATGATGAAGACGGTGCGCTGCTTACACTCTCGGGTTCGCGCAAGCGCTTCCCCCTACCTGGCGCGCCAAAGATGTCATGGTATCACACGGCCACCTATGGGGCCATCGGGCCCTTGTGGTTCGGCAAGGGGGAAGAGCGCATTGCACAATGAGCGGAAAGCATAGAGCAGCATGACAACGATGACACGGGCAGTTTTACCCAGGTTCGGGCCGCCGCGAGGCGTAAAACCCTACTCCTGCTTTGGTGGATTGATGGAAGGACCGTGGTGGAGATGCAGCGCTCTAGCCTGGCAAGGTCGCCTCAGGGCGAGAGCAGCTACACGCGTACAAGCGTACAAGGGTCCGAATCCTTTCTAAGGTAGCCACGGCCCTCCTTTTATAGGTCAAGGGGTTACCACAATGGCAAACCAGTCATTTATCCAACGATTAGATAGCCACAGTGCTATCATAACTAACTCTATGGACAGGACAGGGCGCATTAAGTGCACCGCTTAGTGTCACATCGTGGCGTAGCCCGGCAAGCCTTGCCGTGCCATTCAGCCACCTTTTCGCCTGCCCGCGCGACACATCGCCTAGACGGATGTCATTTAGGGATGATCTTCCTCAGAAATGGCCTGCCACGTACCAAGTAACAGCCACTTAGTCACTTGGTGGCTCGACACTGCACCGATGGGTGACTTGCGTTGCTGTGAGGTGGAGCGGTGGAGCTTTGGCGGGGTAATCCGCCCTTGGCATCCCCGACAAGCCTGCCGGGGGAGTCTTGAGGTTTGTCTTGCGGTAACCTCGACCCCGCCAGGCTCGCCTGCCCGGCAAGGGAGGTTTTTCCTTAGTGATATCTTGCTTATTTGGTTGGTCTTGGTCTTCTTGATCCGCCCTTTGATTTCTCAAAGAGCAATCTCTTCTGCTTGGCCTTGTCTTGAACGTCGTAACCTTGCCCTTGAGCCTGTGTACAGTCCGGGCAACACACTTGCGGGTTTGTTGCACCGACACAAGGGTTCCTCTTTCTACTTCTTGAGCTTGCATTGGTTTTTTGCTTTAAGATGAAAGGGTGATGCAGCAAAGTAGAGATAAGTATTTCCCTCAGTTAAGAACCAAGGTATCAAATCCAGTAGGAGATACAAGCAAGTCCCCAATCTATGCACCTGCACAAACAATCAAACACTTGCACCCAATGCGATAAAGGGGTTGTCAATCCCTTCACGGTCACTTGCAAGGATGAGATCTGATAGAGATAGATATAAAAGATTACTAAAACGTAAAACAAAATAAAAGTAAATAAATTGCAGCAAGGTATTTTTGGGTTTTTTGGTTTATAGATCTAACAATATATGATGAAAAGTAGACCCGGGGGCCATAGGTTTCACTGGAGGCTTCTCTCTTGAAGGCAAATAATACGGTGGGTGAACAAATTACTATCGAGCAATTGATAGAAAAGTGCAAAGTTATGACGATATCCAAGGCAATGATTATGCATATAGGTATCACGTCCGTGTCAAGTAGACCGAAATGATTTTGCATCTACTACTATTACTCCACACATCGACCGCTATCCAGCATGCATCTAGAGTATTAAGTTCATAAAGAACAGAGTAACGCCTTAAGTAAGATGACATGATGTAGAGGGATAAACTCAAGCAATATGATGAAAACCCCATCTTTTTACCCTTGATGGCAACAATACAAATACGTGCCTCGCTACCCCTACTTTGTCAATGGGTGAGGACACCGCAAGATTGAACCCAAAACTAAGCACCTCTCCCATTGCAAGAAGAACCAATCTAGTTGGCCAAACCAAATTGATAATTCGAAGAGAAATACAAAGATATCAAATCATGCATATAAGAATTCAAAGAAGATTCAAATAATATTCATAGATAAACTGATCATAAATCCACAATTCATCGGATCTCGACAAACACACCACAAAAGAACATTACATCGGATAGATCTCCAAAAACATCGAGGAGAACATGGTATTGAGAATCAAAGAGAGAGAAGAAGCCATGTAGCTACTAGCTATGGACCCGTAGGTTTGTGGTAAACTACTCACGCTTCATCGGAAGGGCAATAGAGTTGATGTAGAAGCCCTCCGTGATCGAATCCCCCTCCAGGAGGATGCCGAAAAAGGCCCCAAGGTGGGATCTCACGGGTACAGAAGGTTACGGTGGTGGAAAATTATTTTGGTGGACGCTTCTATTCGTTTGGGAATACTTCTGAATTTATAGGCCAAATATTAGGGTTGGAGGACTCCCGTGGGACCCACAAGCCAGGCCCCCCCTAGGGCGCGCCCTGTGGGCTTGTGGAGCCCTCAGGACTCTTCTGACTTCCTCTCCAAGTCCTACGTGTGTCTTCTGGTCCAAGAAAAATCATCGTAAAGTTTTATTCCGTTTGGACTCCGTCTGATATTCCTTTTCTGTAAAACTCAAAAACAAGGAAAAAAAACAAAAACTGGCACTGGGCTCCAGGTTAATAAGTTAGTCCCAAAAATAATATAAAATAGCATATTAATGCATATAAAACATCCAAAATAGATAATATAATAGCATGGAACAATAAAAAATTATAGATATGTTAGAGACGTATCAAGCATCTCTAAGCTTAATTCATGCTCGTCCTCGAGTAGGTAAATGATAAAAAACAGAATTTTTTATGTGGAATGCTACCTAACATATTTATCCATGTAATTTTCTTTATTGTGGCATGAATATTTAGATCCATAAGATTCGAAACAAAAGTTTAATATTGACATAAAAACAATAATACTTCAAGCATAGTAATAAAGCAATCATGTCTTCTCAAAATAACATGGCCAAAGAAACTATCCCTACAAAATCATATAGTCTGGCTATGCTCCATCTTCATCACACAAAGTATTAAATCATGCACAACCCCGATGACAAGCCAAGCAATTGTTTCATACTTTTGATGTTCTCAAACTTTTTCAACTTCCACGCAATACATGAGCGTGAGCCATGGATATAGCACTATAGGTGGAATATAATATGGTGGTTGTGGAGAAGACAAAAAGAAGGAGATATTCTTACATCAACTAGGCGTATCAACGGGCTATGGAGATGCCCATCAATAGATATCAATGTGAGTGAGTAGGGAATTCCATGCAACGGATGCACTAGAGCTATAAGTTTATGAAAGCTCAAAAAGAAACTAAGTGGGTGTGCATCCAACTTGCTTGCTCATGAAGACCTAGGGCAATTTGAGGAAGCCCATCATTGGAATATACAAGCCAAGTTTTATAATGAAAAATTCCCACTAGTATATGAAAGTGACAACATAGGAGACTCTCTATCATGAAGATCATGGTGCTACTTTGAAGCACAAGTGTGGTAAAAGGATAGTAGCATTGCCCCTTCTCTCTTTTCTCTCATTATTTTCTTTTTTTCTTTTTTTTGTTTGGGCTTCTTTGGCCTCTTTTATTTTCTTAAAGTCCGGAGACTCATCCCAACTTGTGAGGGAATCATAGCTTCCATCATCCTTTCCTCACATGGGACAATGCTCTAATAATGATGGTCATCACACTTTTATTTACTTACAACTCAAGAATTACAACTCGATACTTAGAACAAAAATATGACTCTATATAAATGCCTCCAGCGGTGTACTGGGATGTGCAACGATCTAGCATAGCAATGACATGAAAAAATGGACAAGCCATGAAAACATCATGCTAGCTACCTTACGATCATGCAAAGCAATATGACAATGATGGAGCATGTCATAATAAAACGGAACGGTGGAAGTGGCATGGCAATATATCTCGGAATGGTTATGGAAATGCCATAATAGGTAGGTATTGTGTCTGTTTTGAGGAAGGGTATATGGTGGGTGTAGTGCACCGGCGAAAGTTGCGCGGTACTACAGAGGCTAGCAATGGTAGAAGGGTGAGAGTGCGTATAATCCATGGACTCAACATTAGTCATAAAGAACTCACATACTTATTGCAAAAGTCTATTAGCTATCGAAACAAAGTACTACACGCATGCTCCTAGGGGGATAGATTGGTAGGAAAAGACCATCGCTCGTCCCCGACCGCCACTCATAAGGATGACAATCAATAAATAAATCATGCTCCGACTTCATCACATAATGGTTCATCATACGTGCATGCTACGGGAATCACAAACTTTAACACAAGTATTTCTACCAATCCACAATTACTCACTAGCATGACTCTAATATCACCATCTTTATATCTCAAAACAATCATAAGGAATCAAACTTCTCATAGTATTCAATGCTCTTTATATGAAAGTTTTTATTATATCCCTCTTGGATGCCCATCATATTAGGAATAAATTCATAACCTATGCAAGTTACCATGCTGTTTAGAGTGGCTCTCAAAATAATATAATTGAAGCAAGAGAGTTCAACAATTTCTATAAAATAAAGCCACCGACGTGCTCTAAAAAGATGTAAGTGAAGCACTAGAGCAAAATTGCCTAGCTCAAAAGATTTAAGTGAAGCACATAGAGTATTCTAATAAATTCACAATTCATGCATGTCCCTCTCAAAAGGTGTGTACATCAAGGATGATTGTGGCAAACTAACAAGCAAAGACTCAAATCATACAAGACGCTCCAAGCAAAACACATACCATGTGGTGAATAAAAATATAGCCTCAAGTAAATTTACCGATAGACGAAGACGAAAGAGGGGATGCCATCCGGGGCATACCCAAGCTTAGATGCTTGGCTGTCCTTGAATATTACCTTGGGGTGCCTTGGTCATCCCCAAGCTTAGGCTCTTGCCACTCCTTATTCCATAGTCCATCGAATCTTTACCCAATACTTGAAGACTTCACAACACAAAACTCAACAGAAAACTAATGAGATCCGTTAGTATAAGAAAATAAATCACCATGTTTTGGTGCTGTTGTGAACTCATTATTTATTTATATTGGTGTAATATCTACTGTATTACAACTTATCCATGGTTCATACCCCTCGATACTACCCATAGATTCATTAAAATAAGCAAACAACACATAGAAAACAGAATCTGTCAAAAACAGAACAGTCTGCGAAGATCTGAATTGTTCTAATAATTATGTAACTTCAAAAATTCTGAAATGTCAGTAAAACAGAGCTAATTTTTATATCAATCTTGTGTAAAAAATTCAGGGTTTTTCCACGCTCCAGTGAATTTAAAGAACTCTGTTACTGGACGCAAAAGTTTCTGTTTTTTCAGCAAGATCAAATCAACTATCACCGTAAGCCATCCCAAAGGTCTTACTTGGCTCAAACACTAATTAAAACACCAAAACACAATTACTACAGAGGTAATAATGTGTATTTTCATAAAAACATAAAAGAAAAATATTGGGTTGTCTCCCAACAAGCGCTTTTCTTTAAAGCCTTTTAGCTAGGCATTGAGAATTTTAATGATGCTCACATGAAAGATAGCAATTGAAACATGAAGAGAGCATCATGAAGCATATGAAAATCACATCTAAGTCTAACATACTTACTATGCATAGGAATTTTATAGGAAAACAAATTATCAAGACAAGCAAGATCTAGCATATGCAAGGAAGAAGAAAGAAACAATAGCAATCTCAACATAACGAGAGGTAATTTAGTAACATGAAAATTTCTACAACCATATTTTCCTCTCTCATAATAATTACATGTAGGATCATAATCAAATTCAACAATATAGATACCACATAAAATTTTCTCTACATGATCCACATGCATGCAAAGTTGACACTCTTCCAAAATAGTGGGATTATCATCAAATAAAGTCATGACTTCTTATAAAAAAATTCATAAGATTGATCATACTCCAAAGTAGTGGGATCATTATTACCTAGAGTTGACACTCTTCCAAACCCACTTTCAATATTATAGCAAACATATTCATCATGAGGCTTAAATAAATTTTCAATATCATAAGAAACATCATCACCCCAATCATGATCATTGCAATAAGTAGCGGACATAGCAAAACTAGCATCCCCAAGCTTGGGGTTTTGCATATTATTAGCACAATTGACATTAAAATAATTTATAATAACATCATTGCAATCATGCTTTTGATTCAAGGAACTATCAAGTATGGGTGCAATAGCAATAATCTCATGTTTAACATAAGGAACTATAGCAAATTCATCTCCATAAATATCGGCATCATGGCCATAAGAATAGAAAGCATCATGTTCATCAAGGGATATTTCAATCAAATCAACGGAATCATAATTATCTATAGATTCATTCATATCATTATTTTCCTCCAAAGCAACAGTCATTCTCTCAATAAATTCCTTAACATAGGCATTATGATCATAGTTTTCATAGCAATATTTAAGTATGTCAAAATTTTCAGATTTGTAGAGAGTAATATCATACTTTTCAATCAAAGAAGCAATTTCATAAGCACCCTTAAAAGCAACAAATTCTTCAATTTGTTAGATATCGTAGTAACTATAAGCACCCTTTTCATAAGAAGATAAGATTTCATTATCCTTAAACTCACATAGGTAGGGAAGGTGTTTTTTAGGGTTCTTAGAGCAACAAGTGAAATCACAAAGTTCACAAATATTCCAAGCATAACATAGCAAACAATTTATTTGATTCCATAAGAGTCTCCCTTTTTCATACAAACGGTGACGCACAAAATGAGCATGCTCATCTAAAGATTTCCCCTCAACTAAACTAGTTGGGGTTTCAGCACGAGCACATATGGATTGAAGACGATCCAAGTAGAAAACTTTAAGTGGATCCATAAACCATTTTGTTTCTGATTTTCAATAAACACACAATTATACCAAACAAGCAAAAGAGCCAAGTAAGACATAAAGACAAACGAAAATACGAACGGAAGAAGGGCAAATAAAAAGGCAAATCTTTTTGTATTTTCTGAAAATCATTTTATAAGTGGGGGAGAGGAAAACGAGAGGCAAATGGCAAATAATGTAATGCAAGAGATGCGAGTTTATGGTGGGTACTTGGTAGGCTTGATGTAGATCTCCCCGGCAACGGCTCCAGAAATTCTTCCTGCTACTTCTTGAGCTTGCGTTGGTTTTTCCCTTGAAGAGGAAAGGGTGATGCAACAAAGTAGAAATAAGTATTTCCCTCAGTTAAGAACCAAGGTATCAAATCCAGTAGGAGATACAAGCAAGTCCCCAATCTATGCACCTGCACAAACAATCAAACACTTGCACCCAACGCGATAAACGGGTTGTCAATCCCTTCACGGTCACTTGCAAGGATGAGATCTGATAGAGATAGATATAAAAGATTTCTAAAACGTAAAACAAAATAAAAGTAAATAAATTGCAGCAAGGTATTTTTGGGTTTTTTGGTTTATAGATCTGAAAATATATGATGGAAAATAGAACCGGGGCCCATAGGTTTCACTAGAGGCTTCTCTCTTGAAGGCAAATAATACGGTGGGTGAGCAAATTACTGTCGAGCAATTGATAGAAAAGTGCAAAGTTATGACGATATCCAAGGCAATGATTATGCATATAGGCATCACGTCCGTGTAAAGTAGACCGAAACGATTCTGCATCTACTACTATTACTCCACACATCGACCGCTATCCAGCATGCATCTGGAGAACTTCATAAAGAATGGAGTAACGCCTTAAGTAAGATGACATGATGTAGAGGGATAAACTCCAGCAATATGATGAAAACCCCATCTTTTTACCCTTGATGGCAACAATACAAATACGTGCCTCGCTACCCCTACTTTGTCATTGGGTGAGGACACTGCAAGATTGAACCCGAAACTAAGCACCTCTCCCATTGCAATAAGAACCAATCTAGTTGGCCAAACCAAACCGATAATTCGAAGATAAATACGAAGATATCAAATCATGCATATAAGAATTCAGAGAAGATTCAAATAATATTCATAGATAAACTGAACATAAATCTACAATTCATCGGATCTCGACAAACACACCAAAAAAGAATATTACATCAGATAGATCTCCAAGAACATCGAGGAGAACATGGTATTGAGAATCAAAGAGAGAGAAGAAGCCATCTAGCTACTAGCTATGGACCCGTAGGTCTGTGGTAAACTACTCACGCTTCATCGGAAGAGCAATAGAGTTGATGTAGAAGCCCTCCGTGATCGAAACCCCCTCCGGCAGGATGCCGGAAAAGGCCCCAAGATGGGATCTCACGGGTACAGAAGGTTACGGCGGCGGAAAAGTATTTTGGTGGATGCTTCTGGTCCTTTGGGAATATTTTGGAATTTATAGGCCAAAGATTAGGGTTGGAGGACTCCCATGGGACCCACAAGCCAGGGGAGCGCACGCCCCCTAGGACGGGCCCTGAGGGCTTGTGGAGCCCTCGGGACTCTTCTGACTTCCTCTCCAAGTCCTACATGTGTCTTCTGGTGCAAGAAAAATCATCGTAAAGTTTTATTCCGTTTGGACTCCGTTTGATATTCCTTTTCTGTAAAACTCAAAAACAAGGAAAAAACATAAACTGGCACTGAGCTCTAGGTTACTAAGTTAGTCCCAAACATAATATAAAATAGCATATTAATGCATATAAAATATCCAAAATAGATAATATAATAGCATGGAACAATCAAAAAATATAGATGCGTTGGAGACGTACCACCGCTTTTCACGCACGGGCTTCTCCACTTCCCGATACGCACGCGGTGTTATGCGCGGGTGAGGAATCGAAATCATTGATCATATCCCCTAAAAATGGGGCACGATCTCTGCCTTGATGAGACGTGCCAATGGAGGGGCGGCCTCGAACCGCGTATCGAGAACCTCTAGCCGTTTGGCGTTATGACCGGAAGCGACCCTTCGATAAAAGTTGTCAGACGTGGGCACTATTCACACTCAAGAACTCTGGCCTTCGAGGCTAAGTAAAGTAAATGCTATGGATTCCAGACACCACTCGACTCCGAGCACGCACAAGACAAGATGAAGAACTCGCCTCACAAGCCGAAGGCCGTGAAATGTGCGGATGCCAGACACAAGCCCTGGCGTTGGAGGCTAGTTCGGGGGCTACTGAGGGAGTCCTGGATTGAGGGGTCCTCGGGCCGTCGACCTGCTACATATGGGCCGGACTGATGGGCCACTATGAAGCCGAACTAGGGCGTGGACCCATGACCGGACAGGAGATCCTCGGAGTCGTGGTGTGCCCTCCAAGTCAAGATTAGCGTGATCTTTCCTTTATTGTAACCGATCGCATGTAACCCTAACCCTAATGGTGTCTATATAAACCAGAGGGTTTTAGTCTTTAGGGCGAGAGCAACATCCATCACACCACCAACCTAGGGTTTACTTCGCCTGATCTCATGGTAGATCAACTCTGTAACCATATCATACACATCAAATACAATCAAGCAGGACGTAGGGTTTTACCTCTTTGAGAGGGCATGAACCTGGGTAAACACCGTGTTCTTCGTCCCTTGCTCCCCATTGATCCTAGATCCACAGCTCGGGACCCTCTACCCGAGATCCATCGGTTTTGACACCGACAATTACTGTCCTACCCCCGACCCGTAGTAGGTCCGAAATTTAAGAGGGGGCAAAGTTTGTACTTTCCCCAAATTTAAAGCAAGCGCGTCCCAGAACGAAACATGGTTCCCATTAGCTCCCCCACCCCCCAGTCTGATTCCCCGTTCATACTTCGTGGGCGCCAAAACTACCTCTCCACCAGCCGCGAAACCCACCGTCCTTCGTCCGCCACCCCATCCCACCCATCAACCACCGCGCTCCTCCATCACGCCGGAGCCGATACCTCGACGTCATCGCTCACCGCAACCGCAACCGCAACACCCTCCACGGCTAGTAGTCGAAGCCGATGCTAAGCTGCCTCCAGGACGCTGGTGTGCGCCGTACCCGAGCCAGTTTAACCAAGCCGTCCTGCGCCTCACCGCTGCCGCTCCAACGTCGCCACCGTCCACCACACCGGAGTTGTTCTCGCTTCGCCATCCTTCGCCGCCTCATATCTGCTTCCCCTCCGCCGATAGATGGCCACCACAACATAGTCAACAATTTGGCCATGGGTTCATCCAAGGCTCCACCATCCTCCACAACATCGGGTCCCCCGGTAAAACCAAGAAGATCGGTGCAAAATCAGGAGGACACGGCACTGGCAACCAGAACTGGTACTACTCTTTCGTTATTCGTGCAAATCTTACGTGTCTGCTTACACGGTATTCATCCCACAGAAGACACTAGTTGGCCGCTTCTTACTGCACCTTCTTGCTGATACTAGATGTTCCTAGTAACTCGCAATGCATAAGGTTTCTCCTCATATACTATTTCACCTTAGCTAGAGGTCCGTCGCCCCCCTGGATTTCAATTCCTGGTCAGTTGATTCCCAATTAAAGGAAGCACCACCCGCGGAGGCGCTGGTCCACCTGTTATGCCAGGGAAGCAGCGCCTCGGTGTCTATATTAGGGGTGTGTGGGGCCTAGGAGCTGCTGGCACCCGATCTGGAGGTCGGCCTGGCTTAAAGGGATGGCCGGGGGGCGGTGCCAAGCACGGCGGTGGTGTGAGGTCGAGGGAAGGGCGGGGCGGCAGAGGCAAGGGTCTGGGATGGTGGTCGCTGGTGGTTCGAGAAAGATCGCCAACAGTGATTGGCAGGAGGTAGATGAAGGCCATCTGCCTGTTCCTTGTAGATCAGACGGTTCAGAAAAAAATTGATTGACCTATTTATTTTCAGTCGACTGTTATTTTGATAGGACCACATGTGGTGGTGTGCTGGAGGAGTACCTGCATTTCCCAGCCATCCCTTTGCTCATATTACAAAATCCTAGAATCTAATTTCTTTTGCCATGCAATGTTGTACAGCTATCATATGTCTCCTATCATTTATTTTTCAGCCACCTGCTATCTTCTACTTTTACAGTGCACTAGTTCTGCACACACTTCACCCATACTCTCACTATTGTTTTTTTATGCATGGGTATTTCAGCCTCTCCCACATTGTTGATAAAAACATGAAAGAAAAGAGAGAAGTCACTCCTGCTTAATGCGTGGATAAGCAAGACACGTCTCAGCGCTTTACAGGGTGCAGTGTCAGCAGATGGAGACAGCGAACATAGCTTTGGAGTTGATGATCTCGTTCGCCATGAACTACCATCCTAGGTGCTTGATTTAACTTCGCGATGTCATATGTGGTTGCATGTTGCATATGGTGTCTAGCTTGTATTCGAAAGGTGGAAGTCAGTCTTTATTAAGATATGGAAAGAAATTTTTTACATCACGGCAACGCCCGCAAAGAGTACTAGACCACAGAGCACCAGAAGCCAAATAGCTAGTCAAGGCACTGGCCGAGCCAGTGACAAGCCCAGCACAGACATGCATCACCTGCAAGCCAACTAAAAAGCCACGATGGTGGCGAAGCAGCCCACCTCCTGCTAGGCTCTCAAGTCCTCGATGATCATGCTCACCACTCTAGCTGGGTGTCTAGCTTGTATTGCTTCCAATTTGGTTAAATTGCATCTCCAATTTGGTTGTCTAGCTGGGTGTCTAGCTTGACATGCCTTCCTGTTTTTGGTACATACTACTACATCTGTCTATTAACCATGTTCTTACATCAAACTAATGTTCTTGTGTATGCCTCATCAATCACTTATGATGACACAGTCAGGCTCGTGGATTACTGTGAAAAAAGATCCTCTTTTAAAGAATGAAGTGTCAGTCTTCTCACATGATTCTCAAGAAACAACAAGGCTAGATGAAGATAGTCAACGTAGCTCTGTAGTTGATAACCGCATTTCCCCTACACTACCATCGCAGGTGCTTGCTCTAACTTGGCAGTGTGATATGTGGTTGCATGTTGCATATGGTGTCTAGATTGTAATTCTTCCAATCTGGTTAAATTGCATGTGTTATTCTGCTTAGTTTATACATTATACCTGTTAATGTGACACGCCTTCCTATTTTTGGTACATATTACATATGTCTATTAAGCATGTCCTTACATAAAACTACTATTTTTTTGTATCCCACATCAATCAATTATGACGAGACACCTTTAGTATAAGTAGTGTGATATTGGTTGCATCTTTCATATGATTTATAGCATGCACTTCTTCTAATTTGTTGAAATGCCATTTATGATGGGACACTTTTAACTTGGCAGAGTCATATTGGTTGCATCTTTCATGTGGAGTCTAGCTTACATTGATTCTAATTTTTTGTAATGGCTTCTGCTTAGTTTACACAAACAGTTGTGAATATGCCATGCCGTCCTGTTTTTCGTACATATTCCATCCTCGTATCATGTGTTTGCCTTATATCAAAGTAGTGATTGTGAGTATCATGCATGAATGAGCTCTGAAGAGTGAATTTTATTGCTTTTTCTTGTCGGTTTTACTTGACAATGCAAAATCAAAAAAGCGGAAGGAAATTAGCAAGGTAGTGGGTAATGGTGCTCCTTCCGACCAACTGAAATGGAGGGCCTCTACCGATTCTACTCCACCATCCCCCCAACAAGATCTGCAAGACAACATATGCATAGACACTCAATGTAGCTGTGTTAATGATGAGCACGTATCCCCTAGTCCACCATCATAGGTGCTCCCTCTAACTTGGCACTGTTATATGTGGTTGCATGTTACGTATGATGTCTAGCTTGTATTGTTTCTAATTTTGTTGAATTCCATCTGCTTACTATACACATTATACTTGTGAATAAGACACGTGTTCCTATTTCTAGAACATACAATATCTGTCTATCACACCATGTTCTTACATCAAAGTACTACTATTGTGTAACATGCAACAATCACTTATCATAAGACACGTTTAACTTGGGAGTCTGATATAGGTTACATCTCACATTCTTTTCTAGCTTGTACTACTTCTAATTTGTTGAAATGGCACTTATGACAAGACAATTTTGACTTGGTAGACTGATATTCGTTGCATCTTTCATATGGTGTCTAGCTTTCATTGCTTCTAATTTGTTGAAATGCCTTCTGCTTAGTTTACACATCATAGTTGTGAATATGTAATGCTGTCCTTTTTCTTACACATTCAATCGTCCTATCATGCGCTTGCCTTATATTAAAGTAGTGCTAGTTAGCATCCTGCATCAATGAGTTCTGAAAAGTGAATTTTTATTCATTTTTCTTGTGGGTTTGACTTGACAAGGCAATAAAATTAAGTAAGAGGAAGGAAAAACTTAAGGCAGGGACTGATGGCGGCCTTCCGGCGGAACCGGCATCCCAGGTGCTTTCTCTAGCTTGGAAGTGTGATATTGTCTTGCATGTTGCATATGGTGTCTAGCTTGTATTGCTTCTAATTTGATTAAATTACTGCTGCTTAGTTTACACAAATAGTTGTGAATATGCCATGTCGTCCTGTTTTTCATACATATTCCATCCTCGTATCATGTGTCTACCTTACATCAAAGTAGTGATTGTCAGTATCATGCATGAATGAGTTCTGAAGAGCAAATTTTATTGCTTTTTCTTGTCGGTTTTACTTGACAATGCAAAATTAATAAAGCGGAAGGAAATTAGCAAGGCAGTGCATAATGGTGCTCCTTCCGACCAACTGAAACGGAGGGCCTCTACAGATTCTACTCCGCCATCCCCCCAACAAGATTTGCAAGACAACACATGCATAGGCACTCAACGTAGCTGTGTTGATGATGAGCACGTCTTCCCTAGTCCACCATCACAGGTGCTCCCTCTAACTTGGCACTGTTATATGTGGTTGCATGTTATGTATGATGTCTAGCTTGTATTGCTTCTAATTTTGTTGAATTCCATCTGCTTACTTTACACATTATACTTGTGAATAAGACACGTGTTCCTGTTTCTAGAACATACAATATCTATCCATCACACCATGTTCTTACATCAAAGTACTACTATTGTGTAACCTGCAACAATCACTTATCATAAGACACGTTTAACTTGGGAGTCTGATATAGGTTACATCTCGCATTGTTTTCTAGCTTGTACTACTAATTTGTTGAAATGTCACTAATGACGAGACAGTTTTAACTTGGTAGAGTGATATTCGTTGCATCTTACATATGGTGTCTAGATTTCATTGCTTCTAATTTGTTCAAATGCCTTCTGCTTAGTTTACACATCATAGCTGTGAATATGCAATGGCACTAATGACGAGAGACCTTTAACTTGGTAGTGTGATGTTGTTTGCATCTTGCATATGATTTATTTCTTGTACTGCTTCACATTTGTTTAAATGCCAGTTATGACGAGACACTGTTAACTTGGCAGAGTGATATTTGTGGCATCTTTCATATGGTGTCTACCTTTCATTGCATTGCTTTTAATTTATTGAAATGCTTTCTGCTTAGTTTACACTTCATAGGTCTGATTAGCTCATGTCGTCATATTTTTCGTACATATTACATCCTCCTATCATGCGGTTGTCTAACATCAAAGTTCAGTTCGTCTGTATCACGCATCAATTTGTTCTGAAGAACTAAATTTTTATTCCTTTTTCTTGTCGGCTTGACTTGACATGGCAAAGAGAAAGAGGAAGGAACACATAATGGTAGGGGTTAGTACTCGGGACGCACGGATAAGGAAGCAGAAGAATTATGAAGATTCTGCTGGTACTAATAGTGCAATAGAAGGTCCAAGTCCACCGGATAATTGTACAAACACGGTATCCCCTGCTACACCAACTGCAAAACAATCCAAATGCAAACAAAAAGCTGGAACCAAACAAGCAACGATAGCCCTAGCTGTTGCAGCACCTTCTTCCACAGTACCAACATCTGCACGAGTTACTCGTTAGTCAACTCAGCTAGCGGCAAGTTCCCAAGCTCCCTTGCCACCTGACACTACTTCCGATGCACTCTTGCCACAAGAGGAGTTGGCAAGATCAGATGAACCTTGTGAGCTTCAACAGCAAGAAGGTAGTTGCTCGAGTCAAGTTAAAGTTGCATGCTTCTTTATATGTAGTCTCACAGTTTGATGTACACTAACACTTCCTATGTTCGTTGTTGGACTAGCACCTAGGCGCAAGAGGAAACATACATCAGAGATAATGCTCGACAGGTTAACTAAATCTAGAGGAGGAAGAATGGAGATCCGTTTTGAGGCAGGTTTAAAAAGGCCACGTGATGCTACAGAGTCAGCCAAGTTAGTATCAGAGGCAGCGGTTGCCGTTAGGTGTCATGCATGTATCCTCCCAACATGGATTCAGTACAGGAATGACAAATATGAAACCCAGTTCAACACCTTCCTCGACCATTTATCTGTAAGTATGGTTATGTATGGAAATTAGTAATACCATCTTACTCTGTCCCATACTTTCTAGGTTGCTGGTATTGAGACTCCCATAATTTTCAACAGATGAGGTTCAAGTTGGATAGCCAAGATGATGCAACCAGACAAGCATGCACCCATGTTTTCAAGTCTGCTCTGCGACAATATCGGTATAACTTGAGGAAAATTCACTTTGAAGGCAAGGCTAACAGTGAACTTGCCCAAAGATCTCCAGTGGAAAATATAACACATGAAGACTGGAGAGGCCTTGTTAAACATTGGTCTGATCCAAAGTATCAAGTACGTTATATATGTGTGATCAGATCACATGTTGAACTCCTATTTACGCATGTGCCTCACAGATCTATCTTCTTCTAGGTGAACTGTTCAAAGAACAAGGCCAACCGCACGAAAGTGAAATTCCAACAGACGACAGGATCTCGTAGCTATACTGCACACTATGAGGCTCTTGTAACTAGCTGTTGTTTCACTCTTTTCGCTGTGCCATATTATCAGATCTATATTGACTTGTTCCACATGCAGAGGAAAGCCCGCAAGGACCAAAAAGTAACTGAACCAAATGATGTGGAAATCTTCAAGGACTGTCACACCAGCAAGACGAAGGGCATGACTACACCAGTCAAAGCAGCTGTTGTAAGTCCTTAATCATCATGCCTTTTAACTACTGGTTACTCTGACTTGTGCATTGAACTGCACGGTTTGCAGCCAATGTCTATTATTCTTTTTGATTTTATACACAATTGTCTTAGCGTATCATTGCACCTTACAAGGTTTAAAAGAGAGGAGTGATGTTCCTTTTATCTTGACATGTCATCTAGTTCCGTGCTGGACTTGCCCACACAACATTACAATTGCCTGTTTCTCTATTCTCAGTTGTTTTGTGATATGAATGATGTCATACTATGCTTATCGTATTACAAACTTTGTCTCTTTATCCTTAGCTGTCAATACAATGTGAAGAAATAGATAATACGTTAGCCATGGTACATGGTCATATGTTTGGAACCTGGTTTTATTATGTACTTTGCAGTAAAATACAACTAATATTTTACACGAGTTCAGCAAAACAAGTTCTGTATATAGACCAAAGCTATTCTATTTGGTTTTGCTGCCTCCTTAATAACTTCTGTTTTGGTACTACTAATGTACAAACTCAACTTTTCAGCAAGCTATGGAACAAATGGTGGAACCGCAATGTCACCTCTTGCTGCAGTGGGTCAGTACTTGTCCACTAACAGTGCCAAAAGCACCTTCATGCGTAATACTGGGTTGGTCGTTAAGGCAATCTCGTCCAAACTGCCTCATGATCAAGATATGCAAGCTCAAAACAATGTTATATCTATGCTCCACACAAAAGTCCAATCCCTAATAGAGACCCTTTGTGAAACAAGGACAGCCATTGTTCGATGTCATCAAGATATGCATGGTTTTGCATCCAGACTATCAGACATTTTCTATGTTGTTCAGGAGCCTAGGAGAAATGAAGGTGAAGTTTATGGTACTCCATAGGGCAATACAACATGAAAACATAACAGTCAGGTCAAATGAACTGAGCTTCTGAACTTCTGATGGTGCATCTGCCGGACTGTTAACTTTTATGCCAACCTTCCTTTTGTTATATGGCTATAACTTGTTTTGTTGTGATACAGAATTTGTTCTTAACGTGCAGCGACCGGTTGAAGAAAATAGCAAGCCATTTTTGTATAGTCTAGGGTGTTCCCTATATTTGCACTGGTGGCAAACTTTGATGCCTAGTGGATGCAATCTGTGCAATCGCCTTAATAGCCTAGCGTTAGTTTCTCGCTTATTTATTTCCTTAGTCTTCTTTTTCCTTGGTTTGCTAGTGGCCGCAACAACCATGGGCCAGATACGGACCGTGGTAACCTTGAGCCTTCTACGGGCTGTAGGATCAATGGCCTCCTACGGGTCGTACGATCAATAGGCCTCCTATGGGTCGTCGGATAAATGGGCCTCCAACGGGCTGTAGGATCCATTGGCCACACATGGGTCCAACAATTCATGTGCCAAAACCGGACCACGATATGGGCCGTAAACAGGAATAATTGGTATCGGGCCAGCACGGTCATGGGCCGTTAACAGGCCAGAAGACAGCAAAGGCTTAATTCTATCACAGGATTAACGGGTCGTTAATGGGCCCGAATACAAGATGGGTTGGAAACGGTGCAATGGGTTAACAGGCCACAAACGGGCCGATTCTAACCACGAGCTGAATTTGGCCCACTAGGAGAACAGGCCAGTAACAGACTGGAAGTAACCGAGGGCCGGAAAGGAGCCCAAGAATTTATGGGATGTCAGTAGGCCGAAAGCTAACGCCGGCTGGAAACGGCCCATGTGAATCATGGGTCGTTAATGCGTATAAAGAAATTTACTGTTTATTATGGGCCAGAGTAACCACGGGCCACTAAAGGGCCCAAAGGGATGAAATGCCTCATATCTTGCATGTGGGCCAAACATATGTGTATATATATAGGTGTGTGTGGTTGTGATGTTTGAATACGTACCCAAAATGCACAATTTTGATGTGGCACATGCCTTGAAAACCATAAAGTCCCCACACGGAGTGAGGCTCACGAGGTGTAGTATATATGCTGGTCCCCTCCCCCCTCTTTGACGCGTACTATATACTCCTACCATAACACAAACTAAAAAGAATCCTCCTTGATGGTCAAATTAACCTCTCTCGATATACGTCAAAGTGATGCATGCATGGACGATGACCTTGCGGGCCCACAGATGGAAGCGTCACACGTGAGTGAGTGTCCTAGTAGGATAACCACCGCATGCATGCATGTGGCCCAAAGAGGTATTGTGTGATGTCTGAATAGCCAATGCACAACTTTGATGTGGCACCTGCCTCGGAAACCGGGAAGTCCCCACATGGAGTGAGGTGTTCATGACGCGTACGTAGTATATGCTGGTTCCCGCCCACCTCTTCGACGCGTACTATATACTCCTAACGTAACACAAATAGAAAAGAATCATCCTTATTGGTCAAATTAACCTACCTCGTTGTAGGTCAAAGTGATGGACGACGACCTCGCAGGCCCACAGAAAGCGTCACACGCCAGTGAGTGTCCTAGACAACCACCGATGGCATGTGGCCCAAACATGTATGTATGAAAGGGTTGTGTAATGGTTTAAATAATGAATTCATGACTTTGATGTGGCACCTGCCTCACAAAATGGTCAATCCGACACTGTGGCTCAGGACTAGTAGTGTACCGCCAGACACCCTCCCGACGTGCGCACACGCGCACACACACACACACCACTATCTCCCTCTCTCCCACACACACACACATCCACCACCACTATGAGGCATGTTAAAATTTTCTGCGGTTAACATATATATCTGACCAAAGGAGTGTCATGTTAAAATTTGAAAAAAAATCAGAGATCATTCAGACGTTTTTGTACATTGATTGATTTCCTAGGGATATAATGTGCAAAAATAAATTTTTAGCTACATGCACACGTGATAGTGCGCCAAAATGGTATGGAAAATCATATGTGTGCCCCTGGGTGCATGTTTAGTCCCCAAGAAAGAAATTTCAAACTTTGAGAATAATATGGACACCAATAGACAGTGATATTGTATTTTTTTGTCAAATTTGAGACAAGTTTTGATGTAATCTTCTTACAAACGGGAGATTATTAATAATTGGTAACCAATATTGAAATAGATTATTTATTCGAACCGTGGGCGTTAGACCAACAATGTACGTGCCATGCTTCGGTTAAGTAATATAAAGCGGCAGAATTAATCATCAAAAAAGAAAAACAATATACATGCCGCAACGCGTCCCGTGTGTCGTGCGAGCAGGCGTGAGTTGACGGGACGCATGCAAACAGTCTGCCACGCAGGCATATAGGGAGGCATGCGTGCAGGTGTGTGAATTGACGGGGGGCATGTTCGATGTGCAATGTCACTGCGAGGCGTGCGAGTAGCTATGTGAAATGATGGTAGGCATGCCAGAAGTCCGCTGCGCAGGCTCACCGGGAGACGATCCAGCCTTTGATAGCCTCCCGCCTTGCTCCCACTACTCCATATTAATGGCGCGCCCGAGCCACTGGTCATAATAGGCGGCCGCACCCCCCATTCTCGCTACACACACAATCCTCTCTCTCCGCCTGCATCCTCGATGATGCTCTCATTCCTCACCGCCGCCAGTGTATGAGGATGCCGCCAAAGCGCCCCATCGGAGGGAGTGGTGACACTAGGGCTGCTGAAGCACCTGAGCACGGCATGAAGATCGAGACAAAGGTTGCCGTTGCCGCCGACGAGGTCTCGCACGACCTTGATGTCGTCGACGGCGTCGTGCTTCCACAACCGAAGCCGGAGGTCGACAACGACTCCGACGACGATGGAGAACCGGTTAGTCATCTATACCCATTTATGTGTCAAATATATCCTAGGGTTTTTCTGGTTACTCCTACCTCAGCCTTTCTGGAACAGAAATCCTATGGTTATGTTCTCTCAATCCATGAAACCTGAGTAAGTTTCGTTAGATCCATGTAGTGTATTGATTGTTTGAATGGTACGAATGATAAGTGATTAATTGTTTCATCGTTACAAATGATTCCTGCTAATAATCCGACTAGGTTTATTAGTGTCCGTGCTAATAATTCCAAGCCAGATCTTGACAATTGATTTTGAATGTCCTACATATATGTTTGTGCCATTTTTTCAAAATTGGTATGTACATAGATGATTGTGCTTAAAAATAAAACCATAATCTTTAGATATGTCTTAAAAAATAGCCATAAAATCCGTAAATTCCTAATTCTACTTTACGGCATTTAAAAATTGATTTGATGCCAAATTTTGGCAACTGACAAATGTTCGCTAGATTAGTTTGTATTCCAAATTTGAGGCCACATTTTTTTTACTATATGTATAGGTGCTATCTGACGATGTCGACAGCGAGGATGAAGATGGCTAGAGGAGGTACAAGACGTAAAAGCTCAGGGAGCTTTATGTGGGAATTCATAACAAGCGTATTAGGACCTGGAATGGGGGTTTTCGATGCTCATTTTGCAACCAAAAGCTTCATGACGTATATGAAAGTGTTCTGGCACATGCAAGAGGACGAGCCGTTGGCTCCTTCAGGCAGAAGTATTCTCGCAGGGTGGCGCACGCCGCGTACACTGAGTACCTGGAGAAGCTTCACGATCGTGCCGGCAGATGAGACGTGGGATTGAACTATGTATGGCTATGTAGTATCTTAATTATAAATGTGCTTGAGTATGCTTAATGACGGTTGAACTATATATGGTTGAACTATGCTTGTGTACGCTTATTATCTATGGATTTTTATATCTGTGCCCCTAGTTCCTTAGCTCTACTCATTCATCCCCACGCTCTTAACTTTTGCTCACTTTTCCCCACTCCCTTGTCTGAAACCCTCATAAATGGTCACAACGGAGGATGTCGTCGGGTCAAACCATTGACCGTTAACTCTGACGAGTGGGGCCGCGCTGGACTCTGTCGCCCGTTGGACCTAACGAGTGGGGTCGCATTGAGACACGTCAGATGAGCTTGTCTGAGGGATCCCCTTGTCTGAACCTCGAGCCACTACAGCACCATGCCGCTCAGCCCCCTCCGCCGCCGTTGTGCAGCCTCCGCCGCCGTCATGCTGTCGATGTACAAAAGTAGGGGCCTTTTTGTACCCCTTTACTTGTGCACGGGCAGTCGTAGCCACACCTGCGGCCATGCTCGGCGGGGTAGAGGAAGGAAAGGTACGAGACTACCAAGGCAGCACTCAAGCCAGAGGCATGAAGAGCAAAGGGGCAGGACGAACTTCTCCCCCGCCCCCCGCAGGAACACCCTTGTCGGGGGGGAGCCTACGTAGCCCCGGCAAGAGCCTTGCCAGGGCGGCCTGCCCAACACTAGCAAGGCCGCCACCCATGAGCCTGAGAGTTCTGACACCATCGACAACGCCGAAAACCAAGACCCAGGGGCGCCTGCGTGGTGGCATGCAGATCTTTGTAAAGACCAAAGGCCTGCGAGTCTAGATAAGGACCAGAAGACGAAGACCCCCGGCAAGATCCTTGCTGGGGATGGCCACAAGACCCCCCGCAAGATCCTTGCCGGGGACAGCCACAAGACCCCCGGCAAGATCCTTGCCGGGGACGGAGGCGAGACCCCGGCAAGACCCTTGCAGGGAGCATCAGCGGGGCCGCGGCCAGGCCCGCACCTGCCAACGTTTCGCTGCCCCACGGCCGTTCCGATGTGACGACCAGCCCGCCAACTAGGCGAGCACCCGCGTGGCAGCATGCAGCTTCTAAAGCCAACTAGCCAAGCACCTGCGTGGTGGCGGGCAGATCTTCGTGAAAGCCCTGTCACCACACCAGCACAGCAGCCAGCCAGCATGGCGCTGCATGCCTCGTCAGCTTGGACGCGCGTCGAAGCAAGGCGAGGTGGCGACGGACGGGACAGGCTCTGTTGCCATCCCCAATAAAGCAAGAGGGCACATAGGCAGCGCATTAAATGCGTTTGTCCTATGATGTCAGGCGATAAACTTGTACACTATAGATACTTTCCACCTCCTGTGTGCCACTGTGGCGACCCCTTCGACATATAAAAGGAGGCCCGAGGTGTACTGTGGAAGGATTCGGACTTTTTGGACTGGACACGCATAGTAGCTAGTCCAAGAGCAGAAGAACACAAGATAAACACAGACAAGCAGGACTAGGGTTTTACGCTTCTCAGCGGCCTGAACCTGGGTACAAATCCATCGTGTTGATCGTTAGATCTGCTCTTTGCGCACTCCTCACCCTGCCGAACCGTAAAGGGATCCACGTGATCCCATAGGTGTCATTTCCACCGACATCTTTGGTGCTCCAGGCAGGGGGTGTTAGGTCGTGCAAACCTGATCTAGTAGTCAGCGCGTTATTTTCCTGGATCACCATGGCTCCCAAGAAGAAGGCGATCGCGACGATTGGTTTGTCTGGAGCCAGTCCGCCTGAGCCAGTGCGGACGGGCGGCGGTGCAGTCGCGGATGGCGGCGAAGGTGTGGATCACGAGCATCCATGACATTCTGGCAACCGAAGCCAGGCAAGCGGCGTCGTTCGCATCCACGACGACGAGCCGCGCGCCACTTGGTCCAAGGACGGACCCGTGCTGCCTCTGGGCGGCGCGGTGACCTCCAAGGCACCCCGGCCGGCGCCCGCGCCACGGCCTTCCCAGGTCGTGCGCGAGGAACGGCACCACGACGTTGGAGACCACGAGCGTTCCCACGGAAAGAGCCCTCAGCGTCATCCTAGAGATGCGCAGGGCCAGCATGCACGCCATGATACTGGTGGAAACGGCGCGCAGCCACGGAACCGTGAGGGGGCTCCTTCCAACATGGTTGGAAGTCCGAGCACCTTCCGTTCCTCGCACTTGTCGCTGCCCCCCACGCCAGCAGAGGCGCTAGCACGAGCGTCGTTGCTCCTCGACTTTCCTCCTGCTGCAGAGAAGCAGGAGGAGTGGAGGGCTGCTATCCACAGCCTTATTGGCCATGCCAATAAGGATGGGTATCAAGAGGCAGGCCCTTCGCGGCGTCGGTCCACCGAGCCGGCGCGTGTCGATCGCGGAAAGGCCAGAGGCACTGCAACCACGGTGCACTCCCCTCCACCACGCCAGCAAAGGTCGCCAGCTCGGCAAGTCGATGCCCGTGATGATGGATCCACGGCATCGTCAAACCCACGAACTCATCGTGACCAACATCAAGTTCTTCGGGAACGATGCAAGGAGGACGCTCGAACTACCATCGAGCGGTGACGGGATGCACGCCAGCAATCTGATAGGCGCGCAGGGCCCACTGCGTACAGGCCTGCGCCGGGGGATACTGGTGACCTGCCTTACGAGGTAGGTTGTCCAGCCTTTACCCGTGAGCTGCGGCGGTTCCAGTGGCCCACTACCCGCACGTTCAAACCAAAGGTCCCGGAGAAGTACGACGGCAAAGCTCATCTGTCCGAGTTCCTGAGCGTTTACACTATCGCCATGCAAGCTGCCGGAGCTCGGGATGGCAAGGTGCTTGCTAACTACTTCCCGTTGGTGCTCAAGCCCAACGTCAGGTCGTGGTTGATGCACCTGCCAGTAGATTCCATCTCCTCTTGGTCGGACCTGTGCCATGAGTTCGTTGGCGCCTTCACTGGAGGCCATACGGCTCCTGGCCAGTCAAGTGATTTACATCTCATCCCACAGAAGGATAGCGAATCCTTGTGCAAATACATACAGAGATTCAGCCGTGTGCAGTACAACATCCCAGATGTTCATCCTGCTGCTGTCATCAGCGCGTTCCATCAGAACGTGCGCAACTGCAAGATGCTTGAGGAGCTGGCGATGAACAAGGTCATGGATGTTGCCGAGCTTTATGTTCTGGCTGACAGATGTGCTCGAGCTGAAGAGGGAAGGAAGTACCCCAGCGAGGATGCCAGTGTGGGAAGTGACTCTGAAGACGAGGATGTCGTCGCCCCGGCAAAGAAGGGCCGACGATGCAACAGGAAGCGCAAGGGCAAGACCGTGTTTGCCGTCGAGGAATCCGGCAACCCCGGCACTGCCAAGAAGCCAAGGCTGACGACCCCAGCAAGGAGGTTGCCGGGTGCGCTGCCTGCCAGGACTTGGCAGCTGCCGACAAGCTGGAGGGCTCCGACAAGCAATACTGCAAGATCCATCGCACCAAAGGCCATGACCTCCAGAACTGCCGGCAGGTCGAGCAGCTTGTGGAGAGACAGAAAGCTGAGTATGAAAGGCGAGACAAAGAGAAGGGCCAGGATGGTGCTGACAGGCCCGGCAAGAAGCGCGGTGGCCAAGGAGGGCGCCGCGACAAGGATAAGCAACAAGAGAGGCTAGCTCGAGGCCACGACAAGAAAGAGGGAGATGATGACCATGAAGAGGACGATGAGTCCAGCGAGCAGGAGTTCCAAAAAGCCATATAAGCCATGTGCGTCGATGGTGGTGCCTCATTGCATTCTTCTCACCGCCAACTTAAACAGTGGGTGCGCGAGATCAATGCGACAGAGCCATCGATCGATGCCCAGAAGCCATTGAGATGGTCCAACACGCCTATCATTTTTTATGCCGAGGATCACCCTGAGCGCACAACTGCGGTCGGGTGCTTGCCGTTGTTGGTCTCACCAACAATTCGCAACCTCAAGGTGATGAAAATGTTAGTGGACGGTGGGGCCAGCCTGAACTTGATCTTGCCCAAGGTGATCAAGAGGTTGCAAATCCCTGATGGAGATCTTGAAGAGACGGGCACGTTTCAAGGGATCAATCCAGGGAGAAGCCAGCCCAAGGGAAAGATTACACTATCAATCACATTTGGTGGTGAGCTGAACTACAGGACAGAAAAGATCGTCTTTGATGTTGCCAAGATCCCGTTACCATATAATGGGATCCTTGGCCGTCCAGCATTGGCTAAGTTTATGGTAGCATCGCACTACGCTTACAACATGCTGAAGATGCCCGGCCCGATGAGCATCATCACTATCAACTCTGACAAGAAAGACACACTCATCTGCGCCGACCAGCTCTACTGGGAGGCGGTCGTAGCACCTGCCGCCAAGGCACTTGCTCCTGCCACTAGAGCTCCCGGGGAGAAGAAGACCGGCAAGACCTCTTGCCCCGGTAAGACCTCCTGCACCCACTCCGGCAAGCGCACCTCTTCGGAGTGTTGCGCTTCCATCGAGGAGGACGTGCCAGAGAGCTCCACCGGCAAGAGCAAGAAATCCAACGCAGCGCCACCAGAGACCAAGAAGGTGCCCGTCAAGGAGGACGGCACAGGCGGAGCTTTCACCATAAGCTCCACCCTCGACAGTAAATAGGAAAGCGCGCTCGTCGCCTTCCTGCGGGAGAATTTCGATGTGTTTGCATGGCAGGCATCTGACATCCCCGGCATTCCCAGGGAGGTGATTGAGCACCACCTTGCTGTCTGTCCTTATGCGCGGCCCGTCAAGCAGAAGGTCAGGAAGCAAGCTTTGGAGCGGCAAGAGTTTATCATCGAAGAGATTAGGAAGTTGGAGGCGGCAGGCTTAGTCAGAGGAGTGCTCCACCCAACCTGGTTGGCCAATCCGGTTGTGGTGCGCAAGGCGAATGGGAAATGGAGGCTGTGTATTGATTATACAGACATCAATAAAGCCTGTCCAAAGGATCCTTTCCCTTTGCCGCGCATTGACCAGATCGTGGACTCCACTGCCGGGTGTGACTTGCTGTCATTCCTTGACGCCTACTCAGGATACCACCAAATCTTAATGACGAAGGAGGATGAAGAGAAAACTGCGTTCATCACCCCATGTGGTACGTATTGTTTTATACGAATGCCTTTCGGGTTGAAGAGCGCTGGTTCGACATTTGCAAGGGCGGTCCAGATTGGTTTTGAACCCCAGCTGCACAGAACAAGCGAAGGAAGGCAGGCCCCGGCAAGTACTTTCCCGCTGAGCTCCCAGGAGCCGCCGGCAAGGAAGTTGCCGGGTATCCCAAGCTTGCCGGGGAGCAGCGGCCTCCGGCAGGGCCCCAAGCCCTGACCGTAGAAGCAGCTGCCCCTACGGCCGGGGATGAGCCTTTAGTCCTTGCCGTCGAGCCCCAGGCCCCGGCATGGGCGCAGCACACCGTCTGTTTCCTCCAAATAGGGGAACTCCCTGAGGAACGAGAAGAGGCAGAAAAAGTAGCCCGTCGGTCTAGCATGTACCAGTTCGTGGATGATGCCCTATACAGAAGGAGACCGAACGGCGTGAAATTGAAGTGCATTCCTCGGGAGGACGGGCTGGAGCTGTTGGCAGAGATACATGGAGGCATGTGTGGCTCCCACATATGGTCAAGAGCCCTTGCTGGCAAAGCGTTCCGCCAAGGTTTCTTCTGGCCCACTGCTCTCCAAGATGCAACTGCACTAGTAACCAAGTGTGAAGCGTGTCAGTTCCATTCGAAGAAACTCCGCCAACCAGCTCAAGCTCTTCAGACAATCCCTCTTTCCTGGCCATTTTCGGTCTGGGGGCTCGACATACTGGGCCCCTTTCCCCGTGCTGTCGGGGGCTTTGAGTACTTGTACGTCGCAATCGACAAGTTCACAAAGTGGCCGGAAGTGGAACCGGTGAGGAAGGTGACAGCACAATCAGCCGTCAAGTTCTTCAAAGGACTAGTCTGCCGTTTTGGTGTGCCAAATAGAGTCATCACCGACAACGACACGCAGTTCACGAGCCACACCTTCATGCAGTACATCCAAGACCTCGGCAGTAAGGTTTGTTTTTCTTCTGTTGCTCATCCCAGAAGTAACGGCCAGGCTGAGAGGGCGAATGCAGAAGTGTTGCAAGGCCTCAAGACCAAAACTTTTGACAGGCTACACAAGTGCGGAAGGCGCTGGATTGATGAGTTGCCAACGGTTCTTTGGTCAATCAGAACGACGCCAAATTGAGCCACTGGCCAGACACCCTTTGCCCTGGTATACGGGGCAGAAGCAGTTCTCCCCACGGAACTCATATACGGGTCACCTCGAGTGCTCGCTTATGATGAGCTTGAGCAAGAGCAATTGCGCCATGATGATGTGACGCTCCTTGAGGAAGATCGTCTTCAGGCTGCTGTGCGAGCTGCTCGCTACCAGCAAGCCTTGCGCCGCTATCATAGCCGCAAGGTTCACGTCCGAAGCCTTGAGGAAGGCGACCTTGTTCTTCGGCACGTTCAGTCGGCCAAGAATTCCAACAAGTTGACGCCGAAGTGGGAAGGCCCTTATCGGGTAATACGAGTCACCAGGCCCGGCGCAGTCCGCCTGGAGACCGAAGATGGCATTCTGGTGAGCAATTCCTGGAATATCGAACATCTTCGCAAGTTTTACCCCTAAGGCGCGGTTGCCGGGAGCCCCGACAACCCCCTTTTGTACTAGCCTTGCCGACAAGGCATATAACCCTATGTACAAAGCCAGGTGCAGACCCTGTGCGCAGTTAGAGAAACCTTTAGTATGTACAGTTTCCCGTTGATTTCCATGTTTATGTGTATACGTATATGCATGCTTGTCCAGGATATTGTACTGCTTTTTGATTCCAATAAATGTTAACGGACTGCCAAGGTTCCATACTCCTGTCCTCCCTTCTTTCCAGCCGCGGCAAGGATGCTTAATTCCGCCAAGGACTCGGCTCCGGCAAGAAGTTGGGAAGACTGCCCGGCACAGCGATCCCCGGCAAAAGAAAACAGATAAAGTTCACCTCTTGCCCATTCGTGTTCGTAACCTATGACTTGTGCATTAGAAAACCTCGCCACTCTCTTTTAAACTCGGGTGCTCCCATCCCTGGCCCGAACGCTGCTTCGGTCAGGATGGTCATAGTAGCCTTTGCTAAAAGAAGGGTGACGAGGGGCTGGACCCTTTGTCTGTAACCCGGCAGATGTGATTCTCCGGCAGGCACAGAGGGCACCGGCAGGATAACTTGCCGAGAGGACTCGTTTATTTGCAATAAAGAGGCATTTCGCCTCTGCATGGACGTATACATGCATGGGTTCCCGGCAAGGCTGGTCTTTTTCACTGACATGCTGATACAAGTACAAATGTTACAGGACACAGGCATGGGCTCGAGAGATTACATTATTTAGAAATTAAGATTTGGCAAGTGCCTACAAGTTAAAAGAAAGATAAGTGCCCCGTAATCTCTGTTCTTGCACCTTTCCTCTTAGGTGCGGCAGGTGAAGGCAAAGAAGAGGCGACGGGGAACTCGCCGATGGAGAGCATGGCGGGGATGGCCCTCGGCAAGGCACGAGGCCGAGGATGGTGCTGCCACCGATGGTCAGCCGGAGTCGAAATCGGCGTCCTCCTGCCCGCTACCGTCGTCGTCGCTGTAGATGTCCTCCTTGTCACTGTCGCTCGAGGAGGAGGTTTCGTTGTCAGTGGAGCCCTCCACATAGCACCCCAAGCGGATTCCCGAGCGCCCGAAGACCTTGACGGAGAGTAGGCCGTTCTCCATTAATTTGAACTGGAGAACATGCCCCTCCGACAGGCTATGGGCACGGGCAAAAGTCTTCCACCCACGGCGGAAGTACATGACATGAGGGGCGGGGAAGTAGACGTCGACCCACATGCTGCCGTTCCCGCAGCCCCTCATATGCAACCTCAAGGCCTGTGGCGGGTCAAGCTCCATTACCCAAGCAAACGGGGTGGGTAGGCGGAGGTGACCGCACACTGGTTTGTACAGCCTGATGAAGAACTCGCGGGGCTGGTCTCCGACATGGCCTTCCATTGGAGGGGGAGCCATTGGCGGAAGCACGGCCAGTGCGCCGCCCCGTCCTCCTCTCCCCCGAGCGCCACAGCGGCCTCGGCCTCGCCCCCTCCCTCTTCCTCTCATGGCGTGCTCCGCCGCCATGAGCTCCGGAGGAGGGGGACACGCTGTCGAGCAGAAGCCCTCGTCGCTGCCATTGGAGCGCCGGCGCGCCCCCTCACCATGACGAGTGGAGGAAAGGGACCAAGCAGGAAGAAGATGAATGCAGAAGAACGCCGCCCCTCTTCCCTTTTTTATAGAGGGGCGGGGTTGGGGCTCGGCCCCCCAACCTAAGGGTGGCCGCCCCACTCGACCAATCTGGCCGCCAGAGGCACAGGGAATCAAGACCGACCCGCTGCTCCAATCAGCAACGCCCGACTTCCCGCCTCGGCGTTAAGGCCCATGCCCTCCGTATCTGCCACCTACCCTCCATGAGGCAAGGAGGACACTTGGCGGGCGAGCCGAAATTGGGGAGACAAGTGGGACAACCGTTTCCCACCCCGTGATCGTGGGGCGCGGGTACCATGAAGGCCACGACCCGAGTCCACTTTGTAAATGAGCAGCGCCCCTGCGGCTTCCTCTTTTTTATGGGGAAGGTGCGGGCCGCCTCTTTACTGTTCACCGCGAGGTGACACAGGCGTGCTGCGACCGTTCCACACACGACCCCCACGTCACGCACTCAATGCGGATCGTGGGGAAGCGCAACTGGCGAAGAAGTTACCGCGGTTAAAACTCTGCCACGCGTGCCCGTGCACCGTTCTGGGCCTGGCCCAACAACGCTTCGCGCTTATGTGTGGCCCAGGCCCGGGGGCTCCTGTCGGTGTACAAAAGTAGGGGCCTTTTTGTACCCCTTTACTAGTGCACGGGCAGTCGTAGCCACACCTACGGCCATGCTCGGTGTCGGGGTACGACACCTATGGGATCCCGAGAGACCCCTTTACGATTCGGCGGGGGGAGAGGTATACGCAAAGAGCAGAACCAACGATCGACGCGGGAAGTTTTTACCCAGGTTCGGACCACTGATCAGCGTAAAACCCTACTCCTGCTTTGTGTTCTTATTAGTGTTCTTGAGCCCAGCCTTCAGTAGCGCTCGCAATGAACAGTACGTTCAAAGAGCAGCTACGCATGCAGAATGGGCCAGAAGTTCTCCTCCTCTATAGCAGTTGCCTTGGGCCTCCTTTTATATGCTCAAAGGGGTCACCATAGTGGCAAAATGTACATACATTGAGGTGTAAAGTAGCTACAGGGTATCATACCTAACCCCTAACGGATTAGGACAAACGCATTTAATGCACCATGAGGTGTCCGTTTAGGTGTCCTCACTTTCTTGGGGATGGAAAAAGGGGCCATCCCATTAGCACCTCTTAAGCTCTCCTCCACTAGCGCATCGCCACGCATCCAGAGAAGGACCCAGAATGTCAGACTTGTTACTGTACCAAAGCGGTGGCACAGTGGCAGAATCTTGCTGAGCGCCGAAGCCTGCCGGGCACCAAGCCTCGCCAGACGCCAAGCCTTGCCGGGCCCCACAGACCATCCCGGCAAGGATCTTACCGGGGAAGCTGGCCTTCGGATTCCAGCTCTGCTTATCTGCTGATCCCCAGATCTCTGACTTGATGATTTCTTTGGTGGCTTGAATCGACCTCGAACTGTTCCCGGCAAGCCTTGCCGCGAGGATGGCTACAACTGCCCGTGCACAAGTACGGGGTACTAGTGGCCCAATACTTAGTACACCGACACTCGGCGGGGTAGAGGAAGGAAAGATACGAGACTGCCAAGGCAGCACTCAAGCCAGAGGCATGAAGAGCAAAGGGGCAGGACGAACTTCTCCCCCCCCCCCCCCCGCAGGAACACCCTTGTCGGGGGGGAGCCTACGTAGCCCCGGCAAGAGCCTTGCCGGGGCTGCCTGCCCAACACTAGCAAGGCCGCCACCCATGAGCCTAAGAGTTCTGACACCATCGACAATGTCGAATACCAAGACCCAGGGGCGCCTGCATGGTGGCATGCAGATCTTTGTAAAGACCAAAGGCCTACGAGTCTAGATAAGGACCAGAAGATGAAGACCCCCGGCAAGATCCTTGCCGGGGATGGCCACAAGACCCTGGGCAAGATCCTTGCCGGGGACAGCCACAAGACCCCCGGCAAGATCCTTGCCGGGGACGGAGGCGAGACCCCGGCAAGACCCTTCCCGGGAGCATCAGCGGGGCTGCGGCCAGGCCCACACCTGCCAACGTTTCGCTGCCCCACGGCCATTCCGATGTGATGACTAGCCCGCCAACTAGGCGAGCACCCGCGTGGTAGCATGCAGCTTCTAAAGCCAACTAGCCAAGCACCTGCGTGGTGGCGGGCAGATCTTCGTGAAAGCCCTGTCACCGCACCAGCACAGCAGCCAGCCAGCCAGCATGGCGCTGCATGCCTCGTCAGCTTGGACGCGCGTCGAAGCAAGGTGAGGTGGCGACGGACGGGACGGGCTTTGTTGCCGTCCCCGATAAAGCAAGAGGGTACATAGGCAGCGCATTAAATGCGTTTGTCCTATGATGTCTGTCGGGGATATCGTGCGACATATGCCAGGGGATGGCTTATCGTGGATGGGGATAAAAGTACGTCGCCGGGCTCTAGAAGCGGGAGTGAGCGAGACCGCGTACGCTTGCGAATCTTACCCAGGTTCGGGGCTCTCCTAGGAGATAACACCCCTAGTCCTGCTCTGCGGGATGTCCGCATGATCACTATCTCAATAGGTGGCTACAAGCTTGCTCCTTGAGCTTCCTGGCCTGAGGAGGAAGAAGGGCAAGGCTAGCCCTACTCCACTCTCTCTGCGTGTGTGTGGTGCTGTGAGTGCTCGACGAGGCCTCTGCCAAGGAGCCAACCCCCTGCATGGGGTGACCTGGGGGGTTTATATAAGCCTACCCCCCAGGGGTACAACGGTAATCTGGCCAGATGCGGGGCCCGATAGTCAGTGTCACTGGTCGCCGGCTTCTCCGCCGACCGCCGGGGCCCGCCGCCTGGTGGATCCGCCGACCGCCGCGATCTCAGCCGACAGGTGGGTCCCGCCGTCCACGGGCCGCGTTGACGGCTTTATGCTATAGCATCGCCTCTGGTGACGAAGGCCTCGTCAGGGGGAGCGTGTATACAGTCCCGCCGCCTGGCGGGAACTCACTGTAGCCATACCCCGTCGTATCTGGTTAATGGCGCACGGACTTCAAGGAAGGAGGAGGGCCGCTTGCTGGTAGCCGGCCTCCCACTAGGCCGACTGGTCTGGGCTCGCCGCCCTCTGGCTTGTTACGGACAAGTAGGGCCCGCCGCCTGCGGGCCGTACTGACCGCCCATCACGAGAGCATGGCTTCCTCTGCCATGGGTGATGTCATGAGCGGCATGGCCACAGTCCTGCGTTGGGCGCAGGATACCTGCTCGGTACGCAGTACCATGGCCACGCCCTGCCCTGGATTCGGGGGTGGCAGGCCTGTACTGTAGCCATGCCCTGTCTCATCATGTTTATGTTGGTGTTGACTTTGAGGGTGCGAGGGGCCGCCTGCTAGGACTCGGCATCCCAGGAGGCCGCCTGCCAGGAGTTGGCCTACTTTAGGGCCGTCTTATGGACTCCGCCGCCTCCCGGCAACCGGCTGCTTGGACCAGCCGGCCTCAAGAAGGTGGCCCTTGTCCTTGATGTTTGAGGGGCGCAGCCTGCCCCGATGTCTTGAAATACCAAAGGGAGCTGATGGGGCTACCCGTGGTCATTTACTCCGACAGTAGTCCCCGAAGCTGATGAGGCGCTGCGTCTGAAGGGGCGAGAAGCCTCAGCAGCTTCATATTCCGGGTTGTCTGGTATTCTGTTTCGTCCATCTTCCGAGGTGCCGACTGGTAGGTGTTTGCCATGACCAGGCAGGCCGCCTGGCGATTTCGAAATGTCGTGGTGGGAACCAGGTGGCATGCTAGCCAGGTATCAGACTTGCCGCCCGCGCAGGTCGGCCACATGGCGTCGTCAGGTCAAGCCGGCCTGCCAGCCCACGTGCGTGACGGGATGGCGCCGCAGGCCGGGGCCCGCCACTACAGTGCCTCGGCCCGCGCATGGATCCGCTGCGGCCGAGGCGGACTGTTGGATTTCTGTGGTACTTAATACGCGCCATTACCGGCGCCGCAATAGTGGGATCGTGGGGGAGTGGGCGTAGTTAATCCCACGATCCCCCACGCCCCCGTCCCCTCGGCTTCGCCGCCTGGGGCTATAAGTAGGGGGAGGAGGGGGGCGGCAGATGCACGTGCGCCCTCCTCTCCCTTCGCCGTTCTTCATCTTCTCCGCTGCCGCAACCCGCCGTCGTCGAGCGTCCTCTCGCTGCGGCATCCTTGCTCCGCCGCAGCCTCGCCCGCTCGCCACCGCGCCGCGCCTGCGACGAGCTCCTTCGTCCATGGCGCGCTCACGAGCCGGTGACTGGGATGGCTCCAATGTCCATGATGATCATCTCTCCTTCCTCCGCCAAACACGGCGGCTGCCCCGGGAGGCGAACGTGCAGGTGCGCATTCCCCCTGAAGCAGAAATCTCGCCGGCGCCGGAGGACGATGAATGCGTCATCTTCCGGTCTCATTTCCTTCGTGGCTTCGGCCTTCCGGCCAGCGATTTCCTCCGCTCCTTCCTCGACTTCTACCGAGTCCAGCCGCACCACCTCACGCCAAACACGGTGGTGCTGCTGGCCGCCTTCGTCACCATGTGCGAAGGGTACCTCGGCACTCTCCCCACTCTCGAACTCTGGGGGGAGTGCTTCTACCTCAAGCTGGGCACCGCCGCCAAGGGCCAGGCGGCTCAATGCGAAGCCTGTGTGGCGGTGCGGCGCTCGGGCACCGGGAACCGCTTCCCGCCTATCTCCTTGCTGCAGTCTGCCAAGCTGTGGCAGAAATCCTACATCTACGACAAGAACATCCACCCGACAAGCGACTACGTCAACTTGCTGGCCTACGCAGCCGGCCCGCCAGCCGAGCCGCGCGCCAACTGGCAGTACAGACCGAGTTCCTTGTCGGCCGCCTCCTCCGTCGCCCTTGCCCGACTTCAGGCGATGTCGGGGTCGAAGGGCCTGAAAGGCTCGGACTTGCTGGCTGCCTTCGTGACGCGCCGAGTGCTCCCCCTCCAATCCCGGCCTCACATCATCAGCTGCATGAGCGGGCACCAGGACCCGTGCTGGATGTGCACACGGGACTTGCCGGACGTGGAGGTGGTCCGGCTGGTCAACTACATCTCCAACTGCAAGTTGTCGGAGGTGGACTGGCGGTTCGGCATGCGGCCGTACGACCGCGCACATCCGCTGCCTGCGGTGAGTTTTGTAATTCTTTTCTCTTTGCTGGTCCAAGCTCTTGTTTTGCCGCCTGACCAGTCGGCCATGGTGCAGGTCCTCCTGGCCCAGTCGGCCACCGGCGCTCTGGATCCAGGTCAGGAGTATATGCCGGATCGAACGAGGAGCGACATGGAAGACCCCGACTTGGGGGCGACCGCCATGGAGGAGGAGGACGCCACAGGTGGCGGCGGTGGAGCAGGCGGCTCCGGGGGAGGAGGCGGCCTTGAGGACTGGCCGGACGACGATGAGGAGGAGAACGAGCCGCGCCGCCCGCACGGCACCGACAGGGCGGGCGCGAGCTCCTCAGCCGCGCCGACCGCACCAGGCGGCCCAAAAAAGAGCCGGGCCGGCTTGTTGCTGTTCGGCAGCCGGCCGAAGAAGTCCAAGAACACGGCCGCCGCAACCAGGCGGCAAGAGGCTGCCGCAAGAGCGGCCCAGATCTAGAGGGCCCCGAAGCAGCCCCCGATGGTGTCCGCGTAAGTGCTTGGCTGTGTTTTCCTTTCTTCTTCCTTGCAAACTTTTCCTGAGTTTTTCTCTTGTCTTGCTTGAATCAGGGCCCCACTCACTCTTGAGCGGTCTGCCACTGCCTCCGTGATCTGGGAGGCAGAAGGCTCCGCCAATAACCGCCGCGTGGACCCGCTCGCCGACCTCTGGGCGGCGACGGAGAGGAACGCACGGGAGGCGCGCGAGGAGCGGGAGGAGGCGGAGGCGGCCAAGGCAGCGCGGGCGGACGCCGCCGCCAAGGCTCGGGCGGACGCGGCCGCTAGGGCGCAGGCGGAAGAAACCGCGCGCGGCCAGGCCCCGCAACTTGTCATTTCGTTGCGCGCGGTGCCACCAGCGCCAGAGATCCTGGTGCCGACTGGAGGAGCCGGCGATGACCAGCCAGTCGTGGAGAGGGGAGGAGGCGACGCCATCGTCTCGGAGGCGGAGGTGCCCCCGCAAGCGCCGACTGCCGAGGCCCGAGGCAATCGGTCTAACGTGCCACCGGCGTCACCGACCGGTGTCGAGTTGGTGGTGGGGGCGACTCCCGTGGTCCACCCTTCGGTGCGCCGGCGTGCGGCGAAGGCGGCCTCGGCGCCGCGGGCGCAGGAGGTCGGGGTCGCGAGCTCGTCGGCCCTAGACGCAGAGGCCACCAGTGCCCCCCCACCGGAATGGACGCCTGGGGGCGGGACGGGCGTGCTGAACAAGGCCGCGCAGGACATTCAGGCCCTGCTCCAGGCCCAAGGCGCCGCCCTCCAACAGTGTATGAAGGAGTTCTTGGCGACGCGGATGGCCGTTCGGGTATGCATCTTTGCTTTGTTTTTTTATTCTTGCAGTCTTCCATGGGGGCGCGCCAGCGCACCCACTGGGTGTAGCCCCCGAGTTCCGGGCCGGCTGCTGAGCAGGCGGCTCGGAACTTTAAGGTAGGTTCCGAGTGCTAACTTGTTTTCTCTTCTTTGTCTTCGTTGCAGGACTACCACAACATCCGCGCAGCCGCCTTCAACTCCCAGGTTTAGGAGTTGGCTAAGCGGACCGCCGACCTCACCGAAAGCTGGCGTAAGCATTCTGTCTACTTCCTCGCGGGGGCGCGTTAGCGCACCCGCTGGGTGTAGCCCCCGAGATTCGGGCCGACTGCTGAGCAGTCGGGCCGGATCTTCTGGCAACCACTTTCTTTTTTGGTCATCTTTGTTGATTGTCCTCTCTTTCTCATTTTGCAGGAGCCAACGCCACACTGCAGCAGCATCTGGGCGAAGTCCAGACCGAGCTGCGCGTCAAGGAGGAGGAGCACCGTAAGGCTGCCCTGGAGCGCGACCGTCTGGCCAAGAAGTTGGCGGACCAGGCGGACCAGCACAAGGCGGAGCTCCAGAAGCTCAAGGAGGCGGAAGGCGCCCTTCAGGGCGAGTTTGAGGTCGAACGCTCAAAGTGGGCCGAGAAGGAGGCGATCCTCGCCGCTGGCTACGGCGAGATTGAGGACATGATCGACGGTAAGCTTCTTTCTTTGGAATAGCTGCCGACTGCATCGGGAGTCGGCTTCTGATCTCTATTTTTCTTTTGCGTAGACTTCTTTCCTGGCCACGTCGTCACCGTCAGCCAGGCCATCGAGGCGCGGCGCGGCCGGCGTAGGAGGGAAGGAGTGGAGATCCCGCCTGACGCGCCTCGGAACATGAACGAGCAGCTCCTGGCCGTCAGGACGCGTTTACAGCTGATTCACCGTCTGCTCCGCCGCCTTCAGCGTGCTGTGTCTCAGCTGGTTTCCGCCCTCTGGCCAGGCGGCCAGGCTCCACGCACCCCCAGTCGGACCGCCGACTGGTTGGAGGCGGCAATCGGCCACTTCGAGGCTTGGAGGGGCTCTTCCGCTCGGGCACGCGCCCGAAGAGCCTTGGAGTTCGTCAAGGCGTGGTATCCTAGGCTGGACCTAGCCCAGTTGGCAACGTTCCGGCAGGAGGCCATGGAAGAGTTGGTGGCAGCGGGGCCCGCGCTCACCCATCGTGCGGTGGCGATCGCCGAGTACACCGACACCGGCGTCTTCTTCCCCGAGCTGGACGATGAAGGTGTCGAGGTGCCGATGGACTGGTTCGGGCTGAACCCGGATGACGGCGAGGACTCGGCGGAAGAAATCTCCTCAAGCGATGAAGGCGAGGACGAGGAAGATGAGGATGGTGAAGGTGACGCACCGGAGGGCGGAGTGGACGCCCAGCCTCAGCTTGATCGGGCCTTGAGCAACGAGCCACGTGCGAGTGCACCGACTGCTGCTGAAGGCGACCAAGCCGAGACTCGCCAGACGGCCACTCCACCAACTGGCGCTGCCGACTCCACCAACCTGCCAGACCCGCCTGTTGCTCATTTGGCCTAGGCTGCCAACTTATCTTATCTTTTCCTGCTTTGGTAATCTTTAGAACAAACTTTGTTAAATTCGTGCAGTTCCACCTGCTGGGTGTATTCAAACTTTGTTGAATGCTGGCCAAGGGCCTCTTGCTATGTGATTTAATTCTCGCACAAGATGTGCTTCGCCGAGCTCTGCCTTGTCTTGCTTTCTGTTCTTTGGGCTTTTTCCTTTGCCGCTTTCCCTTGGCTGCCGCCTTGCCGGCCAGACAGCCATTCTCGGTCTGCTGGCCGAATCAAGTACTTGGCCATTTTGGGAAGACAAGTACTTTGGCCGCTTAGAACATAGCAATTTAAGTGAGAAGCCGGCCGGCCGGCTGATCAGCAACCGGACGGCTAGGCGAGGAGCCGACTTGGCCTATGTGGGTGCTTTCGTCCTTAGCCATTTTTCATGTGAGCACCATTTCTTGCCTTTGACTCTTGCCTGCCAGACAGTCGCTCTGCGAGCTGCGGCTTATGGCAAGGGTGGGCTTAGATGCCGGCACACTACTTGTCCGACTGCAGGTAGAGCCAACATAGTACAAGGCGGCAAGCCCCCGGGCCGACTGGTCGGACCCGGTGCCGGGCGTAGGAATGAAATAACATACTCACAGGCATGAAACTTATCATACAGATAAGAAAGGTAGCCCCCGAGTGCTCCTCGAGGGACCCGGTGCCTTTGCCCTTAGTACAAAAGGTAGCGTGGTACATACTGTATTTAACTGTAAAATCTTCGAAGAAGATTTGCGTTCCATGGGCGCTCTGCTTCCTTCCCGGAATCATCCCTCTTGCGCGCCCTGGGCTTCTGCGCGTCGATGAGGTAATAGGAGTCATTGCCCAAGGCTCTGCTGATGATGAAGGGGCCTTCCCAAGGGGCCGAGAGCTTGTGCTGGCCGGCTGTTCGCTGGATCAGCTGGAGCACAAGGTCTCCCTCTTGGAAGGATCGTGGCTTGACCTTCCGACTGTAGTAGCGGTGCAGGCTCTGCTGGTAGATGGCGGACCGGCTGAGTGCTAACAGCCGGCCTTCTTCCAGCAGATCGATGTCATCTTCTCGTGCTTCCTTCGCCTCTGCCTTCGTGTACATGGTGACGCGAGGCGAGTCGAACTCGATGTCAGTTGGGATGACGGCCTCGGCCCCGTATACGAGGAAGAAGGGAGTGAAACCGGTTGATCTGTTCGGAGTGGTGCGGAGACTCCAGAGGACGGCTGGCAGCTCGTCGATCCAGCAGCCGGCCGAGCACTCCAGCGGCTCGACCAGTCGGGGTTTGATGCCAGACAAGATGAGGCCGTTTGCTCGTTCTACCTGGCCATTTGACTGCGGATGGGCAACGGACGCTAAGTCCAGTCGGATGCCCTGCGTCGAGCAGAAACGGGCCAAGGTGCCTTTGGAAAAGTTAGTGCCATTGTCGGTGATGTTGCTGTGTGGTACACCGTACCGGACGGTGAGATCCGCGATGAAGGTCACAGCAGTCGGACCATTTAGTTTCTTGATTGGTTTTGCTTCAATCCACTTGGTGAATTTGTCCATGGCGACCAGCAGATGGGTCATGCCACCGCGTGCTGTCTTGAATGGGCCCACCATGTCCAGCCCCCAGACGGCAAAGGGCCAAGTAAGGGGGATGGTCTTGAGTGCAGAAGCCGGCAGATGTTGCTTGGAGCTGAATTTCTGGCACCCCTTGCATTTCTTAACCAGATCCTTGGCGTCCTCCAAAGCAGTCAGCCAGAAGAAACCTTGGCGGAAAGCTTTGGTGACAAGGGATCTGGAGGCCGCGTGGTGGCCGCACTCGCCTTGGTGTATGTCTCTGAGGATTGCCTTGCCTTTCTCTGGTTCGACGCAGCGTTGGAAAACGTCGGTCATGCTGCGCCTGACAAGCTCTCTGTTTACTATCACGAAAGCTCCTGCCCGGCGTTGCACCTGCCGGGCCGAGATTTCATCAAATGGCAGCTCTCCGCCTACCAGAAAGTTGAGGATGGGCCGCGCCCATAATGGTGCTTTGATTTCATCCACTATCATTACGGTTACTGAAACTAGGGCGGTTGGGTCTGGAGGTGGTGGGACGGAGTCGGCCGCGTCTTGCTGCGTTGTTGAAGTCCCCAGGATGGCCGCTGTAGCCCCCGGGCCGGGCTGTAGAGTCCCTGGGCCGGGTGCGACTGTCGCAGTCCCCGAGCCGCTCGCCGAAGTCCCCGGGCCAGCTGCCGCAGCCCCCGGGCCGGGTTGCAAAGTCCGCGGGCCGAGTGCGACTGCTGCAGCCCTCGTGCCGCTCGCCGAAGTCCCCGGGCCGGCTGCCGCAGCCCCCGGGCCGAGTTGCGAAGTCCCTGGGCCGGGTGCGACTGCTGCAGTCCCCGAGCCGCTTGCCGAAGTCCCCGGGCCGGCTGCTGCAGCCCCCGGGCCGGGTTGTAGAGTCCCCGGGCCTGGTGCGACTGTCGCAGTCCCCGAGCCGCTTGCCGAAGTCCCCGGGCCGGCTGCTGCAGCCCCCGGGCCGGGTCCGACTGCTTCAGGAGCAGCCGACACGAAGATGGATTCTGATCCCGGGGAAGGCTTGATGGACGGCTTGCGGAGGCACTGAAGGGACACGCCGGCTGGTATGGCTTGCCTGGTGGAGTCGATCCGTGCCAGGGCGTCTGCTTGCTCGTTGTCAGCCCGTGGCACGTGAAGGAACTTGCACCCATCAAAATATCCACTGATCTGCTGGACGAGGAAGCGGTAGCTCGCCATATTTGCATCCTTGGCGTCCCAGTCACCGGACGACTGTTGGACCACCAAGTCCAAATCGCCGTAGCACAGAATCCGGCGGATGCCAATCTCCTTGGCCAGCCGGAGTCCGTGTACTAGCGCCTCGTACTCGGCCACGTTGTTGGAGGCGGCAAAGTAGATTTGTAGCGTGTATCTGAGCTTGTTGCCTTTGGGAGAGGTGAGGACGACGCCGGCTCCCAAACCGGTGCGCTTTTTCGAGCCATCAAAGTGCATCCGCCAATGAGTGGAGTCTGGAGCTGACGGTAGGTACTGGGTCTTGGCCCAGTCGACGAGGAAGTCGGCCAGTGCTTGGGACTTGATGGCGACGCGAGGCTGGTAGAAGATGGTGTAGGGGGCCAGCTCGATGGCCGACTTGGCCACTCGGCCCGATGCGTCTCTGCTGCCTATGATCTCCGCAAGCGGGGCGGTGCAGACGACCATGATGGGATGCTCTTGAAAGTATGGCTTGAGCTTCTTGGCGGCAAAATGCACGCCATAGCACAACTTTCGGTAGTGGGGGTAGTTCTGCTTGGAAGCTGACAGCACCTCACTCAAGTAGTAGACGGGCCTCTGGACCGATAGCGCCTTGCCGTCCTCTTGGCGCTCTACCACCATAACTGTACTGACCACCCGGCTGGTGGCGGCGATGTAGAGAAGCATAGGCTCCTTGGCAGCCGGGGCGGCCAGGACGGGCTGCGTGGTCAACATCTTCTTGAGCTGGAGGAACACCTCGTCCGCCTTGTCGTTCCACTCGAAATGAGTGGTCTTCTTCATTAGCTGGTACAGGGGAAGAGCCTTCTCGCCCAGCCGACTGATGAAGCGGCTGATGGATGCCAAGCAGCCGGTGAACTTCTGAACGTCTCGCAGTCGGGTGGGCTTCTCCATCCTCTCGATGGCCTTGATCTTGACAGGGTTGCACTCTATGCCACGCTCTGAGACAAGGAAACCGAGGAGCTAGCCGGCTGGCACTCCAAAGACACACTTCTCTGGGTTGAGCTTGATTTGAAAACGGCGCAGATTATCAAAAGTTTCCTTGAGATCTTCCAGGAGGGTACCGCGCTTCTCCGTCTTCACCACAATATCGTCTACATAGACGTGGGCATTTCTGCCAAGTTGCTTGAGGAGGCACTTCTGCATGCAACGCTAGAATGTGGCACCAGCATTTCTCAAGCCGAATGTCATGGTCAGGTAGCAGAAGGCTCCGAATGGTGTGATGATGGCGGTCTTCAGGCGGTCGGTCGGGCTTAACTTAATCGGGTGGTTCCCCGAATAGGCATCCAAGAAATTCAACAGCTCGCATCTGGCTGTGGAGTCTATCACTTGGTCAATCCGAGGCAAGGCGAATGGATCCTTCGGGCAAGCTTTGTTGAGGCTGGTGTAGTCAATACACATGCGCCATTTGTTGTTCTTCTTCAGTACAAGGACTGGGTTGGCTAGCCACTCTGGGAAGAATACTTCCATAATGAAGCCGGCTGCTAGAAGCCGGGCTATCTCTTCACCAACAATTCCTCTCTTCTCCTCCGATAGGCGGCGGAGGGGTTGTCTGACTGGTTTTGCATCTGCTCTGACATGTAGCTTGTGCTCGGCGAAATCCATCGGAACACCCGGCATGTCCTTTGGAGACCACGCAAAGATGTCCCGATTCTCACGGAGGAAATCAACGAGCTCGCTTTCCTATTTGCTGTCAAGGTGAGCTCCTATGACAGCGAACTTCTCCGGGTGCTCTGGGTCCAAGGGTATCTTCTTGGTTTCTTTGGCCGGCTGGAAAGAGCCCTGAGCTTCTGACTCCTTGGGATCTGGCGATAGGTCCGGCTGCTTGCCGGCGATGGCCACAACCCGGTCAAGGAGCCGCTTCTCGGCAGCAATCACAAGGGACTCAGCCAGCCGACTACTGGCTGCAGCACACTCGGCAGACTTCTGGTAGTCGCCGGCTATGGTGATAATGCCCTTGGTGCCCGGCATCTTCATCTTGAGGTAGGCGTAGTGGGGGACCGCCATGAACTTGGCCAGAGCAGGCCGGCCAAGCAACGCATGGTAGGGGCTCTCAAGGTCAACCACCTTGAACCAGATTGGCTCTCAGCGGAAGTGACTCTTGTCTCCAAAGAGGGCATCTATCTTGATCTTGCCGATTGGTGAGCAGGATAGGCCAGGCACAATGTCATGGAAGACAGTCCGGCTGGGCTGGAGTTGTTTCTCTTTGATGCACAACTTCTCCATGGTGTCGCGGTAGAGGATGTTGATGCTGCTACCGCCATCTATCAGAATTCGGGAGAAACGAGCAGCTCGCCTCTCTGTTGCGAAGGTGGCATCCAACACCAGGGCATAGGAACCCGGAGAAGGCATCACCTCCGGGTGGTCAGCTCGGCTCCAACTGATCGGCTTCTCCGACCAGTGCATGAACTCTGGGGCTTCAGAGGTGACAGTATTCACTTCTCGGCGCTGTTGACGCCGGCTGTGCCTGTCGTCAGTCACGCTGGTGAAGACGACGTAAGCTCCATGCTCTTCAGGAAACTCGTCTTGGATCACGCCGACTGGTCGGACCGCCGGCTGCTGGGGAGGCGGAGGCGGCGGGCCAGCAGGTGGCGGAGGCAGTCCTTCGCCTCTGGCGATGCGGGTGAGCCAGTGGCACTTCCGGGTGGTGTGGTTGGATGGCTTCACGCCGCTGTGGAACTTGCAGGGAGCGTCGAGGGTTTGCTCAAATGAGAAGGCGGGCAACCAGGCAGGCTTGCCGCCCTTCTGGCGTTTGGGGCCGGGCTGCTCTTCTGGCTGCTGGTCTTCGACTGTCGCCACCTACCGGCTGGTGGTAGCCGGCTGCGGGGCCTTGCGCTTATTGTCGTTTGACTGTTGGCGCCGCCTGGAATCACCAGCCGGTGTCTGAGGAGCCGGAGGGAGCATCTTTCCTGACGCATCCACCCGGAGTTCCGACTTCATGGAGGAGTCGGCAGTGGCGTACTTGTCCGCTATGATCAACAGCTCGTCGAGCGTGGCCGGCTCGTCACAGAGGAGCCGGTGCTTGAGTAGGGTGCCCTCCCGGCACCCAACAGTGAAGTATTCAATGGCTTGCACCTCATGAACCCCTTCGCAGGAGTTGCGCAGCTCGGCCCACCGCGTTAAGTATTCGCGGGTGGACTCAATCCGGCCTTGGATGCACAGGGAGAGCTGGCGAGGCTTGGGCGGCCGCTTGTAGGTGCTGGTGAAGTTGCAGATGAAAACTTCGGTGAAGTCTAGCCAGCTGTTGACGCTGTAGGGCTTGAGGCTGTTCAGCCATGTCCGGGCCGTGCCCTGGAGCATGAGCGGAACATACTTCACGGTGACACGCTTGTTGCCATTCGCTATGTTGACGGCAGTGGAGTAGTCGACCAGTCAATCTTCCGGCTTCACAGAGCCGTTGTACTTAGGGGTGTCCAGAGGGAGCGAGAACCCTTTGGGGAAGGGCTCATCGTGAATGCGGGGGCCGAAACAAGGCGGGCCGATTGCATCTTCTTCTTCCAACGCCAGGGACCGAGCCAAGCGGTCGATCTGGTTGCGGGCGTCGTTCTCTCCGACTCCTTCGCGGGGGCCCAGCCAGCGCCCGAGAGTTGGATGCTCAACAGGCGGCAGAGAGGCGCGCCTCTCCCTGCGCGGGGGAGGGGGCTGACGATCGTCCCGCCGCTCCACTGCTTGTGGGCGGCCGTCTTGGTCGCGCTCAATGGAGATGCGGGTGCGGCTGCGGTTGGCAACCGGCTCTCGGTCTCCTCGGTCGCGGGCGCTGGCTGTCGGCGTCTGGGAGGTCACGCCATGCTCCCGGCGAGGGGGAAGGTTCCCAACCTGTAGGCCGGGTTCCACCACGCGGCGGTCGGCTTCTTGCTGCACGGCGGCCGCGTCGATGAGCTGCTGGACGCGCTCCGTCATGCAGCGACGTTCGTCGCCCTCCAGGCAGTCCAGCTCGTCTGCCGCTGCCTGGGCGGCGCGCAAGTTCTCCATGGGCGTGGCGTAGACCGGGCGGTTGGCCCCCAACATGCTGGCGATGACGGCGCCGCGCTGCCGGACCATGCCCACGCGGCTGGGCTCGTCAGCAGCCGGTGTGCCGCAAACGGCGCGGTCGATCTCGCGGTGGTAAGCCTCGGTGAGGCGTCTCATGGCCGCCAACTTGTTGGCGCTGTTGAGAAGTGCGATACGGCATGCCTCCAGCGTTTCACCGCTCGCACCGGGCGCTACGGGAGCGGACAGGTCCCGCATTGCCGCCTACAATGGGTCCCGGCCGGCCTGGTCAGAGGTTCCGTCGTGGCTGATGACCAGCACCTCAGTGACGGTGCTGGCGCCGGCGCTGCTGTCTGCAGCGGGAAGTGGATCATCGAAGATCACCACGTCACCGGGGAAGGCATCAGGAAGCGCGATGTCGGCGTCGACGACCATGTCGACGAGCAGGTCGGTGGAGCCAACGGACTCCGGGTCGGAGACCGGCTCGTCGGCGATGTGAAGCTTGCCGAGGAGATCGACGAGGCAGCTCTCGGAGCTAGCTGCGCCCGTGTCGAGTGCGGGCTCGTCGAAGAGGCGGATCCCGCCGATGAGATCAGCGAGGTTGCTTGCGGCACAAACAACTTCCACGCTGCGCAGCGTGTCGGCGCAAACGCCATCGGGCGTGCCGGGCTGGCTGCGATCGCCAGGGAGGAAGAGGGTTCCCGTCCAGAACGTGTTTCCGGACGACGGTGCACCTAGCCCCACGGTGGGCGCCAAATGTCGGGGATATCGTGCGACATATGCCAGGGGATGGCTTATCGTGGATGGGGACAAAAGTACGTCGCCGGGCTCTAGAAGCGGGAGTGAGCGAGACCGCGTACGCTTGCGAATCTTACCCAGGTTCGAGGCTCTCCTAGGAGATAACACCCCTAGTCCTGCTTTGCGGGGTCTCCGCATGATCACTATCTCAACAGGTGGCTACAAGCTTGCTCCTTGAGCTTCCTGGCCGGAGGAGGAAGAAGGGCAAGGCTAGCCCTACTCCACTCTCTCTGCGTGTGTGTGGTGCTGTGAGTGCTCGACGAGGCCTCTGCCAAGGAGCCAACCCCCTGCATGGGGTGACCTGGGGGGTTTATATAAGCCTACTCCCCAGGGGTACAACGGTAATCTGGCCAGATGCGGGGCCCGACAGTCAGTGTCACTGGTCGCCGGCTTCTCCACCGACCGCCGGGGCCCGCCGCCTGGTGGGTCCGCCGACCGCCGCGATCTCAGCCGACAGGTGGGTCCCACCGTCCACGGGCCGCGTTGACGGCTTTATGCTGTAGCATCGCCTCTGGTGACGAAGGCCTCGTCAGGGGGAGCATGGATACAGTCCCGCCGCCTGGCGGGAACTCACTGTAGCCATACCCCGTCGTATCTGGTTAATGGCGCACGGACTTCGAGGGAGGAGGAGGGCCGCCTGCTGGGAGCCGGCCTCCCACTGGGCCGACTGGTCTGGGCTCGCCGCCCTCTGGCTTGTCACGGACAAGTAGGGCCCGCCGCCTGCGGGCCGTACTGACCGCCCATCACGGGAGCATGGCTTCCTCTGCCATGGGTGACGTCATGAGCGGCATGGCCACAGTCCTGCATTGGGCGCAGGATACCTGCTCGGTACGCAGTACCGTGGCCACGCCCTGCCCTGGATTCGGGGGTGGCAGGCCTGTACTGTAGCCATGCCCTGTCTCATCATGTTTATGTTGGTGTTGACTTTGAGGGCGCGAGGGGCCGCCTGCTAAGACTCGGCATGCCAGGAGGCCGCCTGCCGGGAGTCGGCCTACTTTAGGGCCGTCTTATGGACTCCGCCGCCTCCCGGCAACCGGCTGCTAGGACCAGCCGGCCTCAAGAAGGCGGCCCTTGTCCTTGATGTTTGAGGGGCGCAGCCTGCCCCAATGTCTTGAAATACCAAAGGGAGCTGATGGGGCTACCCGTGGTCATTTACTCCGACAATGTTAGGCGATAAACTTGTACACTGTAGATACTTTCCACCTCCTGTGTGCCACTGTGGCGACCCCTTCGACATATAAAAGGAGGCCCGAGGCGTACTGTGGAAGGATTCGGACTTTTTGGACTGGACACGCATAGTAGCTAGTCCAAGAGCAGAAGAACACAAGATAAACACAGACAAGCAGGACTAGGGTTTTACGCTTCTCAGCGGCCCGAACCTGGGTAAAAATCCATCGTGTTGATCATTAGATCTGCTGTTTGTGCACTCCTCATCCCTGCCGAACCGTAAAGGGATCCACGCAATCCCATAGGTGTCGTTTCCACCGACACATGCCCTCCAACCACTAACCCCATTTGGCCTCCGCCGTCGTCGTGCCCTCCGCCAGATCTACCCCCACATCCCCTTGGATTTAGCAGCGATGTCGCGGGAGTAGGTTCTCAAGCCCATCGACCGTGGAGAGGATTGGGTCAAATCGGCGGCAGATAATTCATGGATTACACCGGGGTAAGCATCGTTTCCCCTCTAACTGATTTGCTCATTCATAAATTCGGCCCTATTTGACAGCTAGTCGCATGAATCGATCAAATTTTGCTGAATTGTTCCCGGCCTAACTATAATTTTCCCTATTTGAATCGAATAGGATTGATCCTGCGCTTGCTTTCCGGCTGGCGGTTAGGATGGAAGTTAGTGTGCTGCACGGTAGAAAACCACATACGATCACTGGATTTTTCTATCCAAAGGTGGTAGAAACAAGTATGTCGTTCAAAGATTTGCTCGCGGCGCTCCAAAATTCGTCATATGGGTGGAGCCCTGCCGATGCTGTTGAACTGAAATTTTTCAGCAGTACCAAGCAAAAATTTCTCCCACTAACTTGTGATGAGCATCTTGGATTGCTCTTTACTTTGAATGTTGAAAGACGCTTCAGTAAAATCCTTATCGAGGTGCTTCAGCCACGCAATGAACATGACAAGGGGAAGGTTGTTGAGAAATCTTCTGTCTCCTCTAATAGCGAGCACCCCGACACACCTTGTAGGTCAAAACCAAGCAAAGCTAGTGGTTCTGAAAGTCACAATATGTCTGCTGCCGCTTCTTGTGCCGCTTCTCCTGTCGCTGCTGTAGCCGATGTAGAGCAAGATGCAGAGCCAGACGAAGAGGTGCCTCGAAATGATGATGAGGATGAGAATACGTTCCCTGATCTTGTAGATATTGTCAGTAAACAAGCAATGGAAGATGAATATCTGGAGGAACCTATCAGCCGTGCTAGATTTGATGACATTGACGATGAAGAGAGGCAGGAGAACATCGACAGCCTAGTTTTAGATGAATATGATGGTGAGGACATGCCAACAATTGAGTGGAACAGGGAAGATCCTCAGCTAGCTGTTGGCACCATATTCCAGTCGATGGTGGACTATCGTAATGCAGTGACTACATATTGCATTCTCACTAAAATAACATATGTGATTGATAGGAGTGAGCCAACAAGGTTCGCTGTTCATTGCCCATATGATAGGTGTAGATGGAGGTTGCATGCATCACATATGTTGAGGAGCAAGTTCATTCAAGTTTGTGTATTTCAGTTTATATTGATTCATTTTATTTTCAGATCATTGTTAATGTTTTCTAACAATATCCCTATTTTGTTTGGGTCCCATTTTGTTTCAGATAAAAAAGAACCCACACCGGCACACTTGTCCACCTGGAGGGGGAGGAGGGAAGGCTAAAACAAAGCTAGCAAAGACTAGGTAGGTGGCAGATGCAATTTTGGATTGGTTGAGAGAAACACCAACACTTGGTCTAACAGCACTCCATGGGAAGCTATTTGAGAAGTACAAGATTGATATACCTTACATGAGGATTTTCTATGCTTAGGAAATGGCTCTTGACAGGATTAATGGTCCTTGGAATGAGAGCTTTCAGTTGCTCTACACATTTAAATCTGAAGTGGAAGCTGCTAGTCCAGGGAGTGTTGTAGAGATTGACAAGCATACAGTTACATACAAAATAAAAGGGAAGTCATTTCAGAAGGAGTGCTTCAGGAGGGCTTTTGTTTGTTTCAAGGCTTGTTGGCAGGGGTTTCTTGATGGTTGCAGGCCCTATTTGGCTATTGATGCAACTACTTTGAATGGAAGGTGGAGAGGACAACTAGTGGCAGCTTCTGCAGTTGATGGACACAACTGGCTATTCCCAGTTGCATTTGGTGTGGTAGAGGCAGAGTCTGAGGAAAGTTGGGTCTGGTTTCTGCAGCAGTTGCGCAACCCTATAGGTACACCCCCAGGTTTAGCTATACACACAGATGCTTGCAAGGGTTTGGAGAGTGCAGTGGAAATTGTATTCCCTGGAGTGGAGCATATGGAATGCATGCGACACCTAGCGCAGAATTTCAGAAACAAATTCAAAGGTAAAGTTTATGATGAGAACTTATGGCCAGCATCATACACATGCAGTGAGAAGAAGCATGAGCATCATTCGAGAGTGTTGTATGCTCACAATCCTCTGGTGAAGGAGTACCTAGATGCACATCATGTAAAGTTGTGGTCAAGAAGCAAATTCAATGAAATCTGCAAAGTAGACAATGTGACCAGTAACCTGGCAGAGTGTTTCAATGCAAAGATCAAGTCATTGAAAGGGCTTCTGATATGTCAAATATTTGATAAGATTCGGCAGGTGATCATGATAAAGATGGCTCTTCGCAAAAGAATTGCAGAAACAGAATATGTTGGCCATCTTATGCTCCCATCTCTTATTAAGGCATTGCATGCCAAGGCAAGAGGACTGAACATGAAATGCATTCGAGCGGCAACACACGAGGCCGAGGTAACATATACTGACAGTAAAAACAGGGAATGGAGATATCTAGTTAACCTAGCAATTAGGGAATGCAGTAGTAGGCAATGGCAGCTCCGTGGGAAGCCATGCATACATGCCCTACATCCGATGACTATTATAGGTGGTGAAGATGGTGAAGTTGATCAATACATCTCTGAATATTTTTCTGTTGCCAAATTCAGGGCTGCTTATGCTTCCAATGTGCCTGCACTCTTGGGAAAAGACCAATGGAACATAGTAGATCCAGGGTTCAAACTACATTCTCCTGTACTGACTAGACCACCAGGAAGACCAAGGAAGAACAGGATCAGAAGAGGTGAAGAGGGTCGTGTAAAAAGACAACGTAAGTGCAAAAAATGTGGAACCCTAGGGCACATTGCTAGGAAATGTACCAATCCAGTGGATGCTTCATTTGGAGAAGACGAACAATGGGCAGCAACAAATGTAGAGGAGAATGCAGTATTAGAGCAGATTGAAGCTAATACAGAGGAGAAGGAAGCAGCAAAGCAGATTGCAGCTAATTCAGAGGAGAATGAAGCAACTGAATTAGCACTGCCGGCAGCTTGGTATGTGTGCAACAACCTTCCCTTTTTTATGCATTTCTTCTCTTTCTATCGATGGCTTAAAATCTTTTTCGTGTTTATCCTAGCTCTAGGAAAATTAGAGGAAAAGGAGAGAAAAGGCCAAGAGAGAAAGAATTAGAATATGAAGCCATGGCTTATGAAGGTTTTGAACCCCGTCAACTAGCCAGTGCAAGTTCTCCGTCAGCACCTCGACAGCCACCACCCAAAGTGAAGATCAGAAGTAAGAAGAAAAAGGTGGATATCCCACCTAGGGAAACCAGGAGCAAGGCTGTTAAGCCGTCTCAGAACACAAGGAGTAAGGCAAAGATGTGAACTTCGAACGTTGAATGCAAGTTGTAAACTTTGAACTTTAAGGATTTGTACAAAGGTTTCTGTCGTCAATTTGAACAACCGTGAAAACTTGTAGGGTTTAATAATGCTATTCGTACTTTGATGTGAAATTTGAGACAAAATTTGAATTTTAGGCAGAATTTGAATTTTAGGCAAAATTTGAATTTGAACCAACACTTGAACTCCGATCTATGGTGTGATGTTGCAATATTTGCTGAACTATTGTAAATGTTAGGTGATCAATCTGATCTCTTTTGCGTGGTAAAACTTATAGTCATGGGAAATGTGCTCCAAATGTGCTCCGAAGCTAGGGTAACTGCCCCATTTGTAATCAAGTATTTTTTGGACCTACTCTAAATGAGCCAAATATTTTTTATTAACACCTATTCAACCTATATAGTGTAGATTCAAAGTCTCACTATTTATTGAATTAATCTTCATATTTTTACATTTTTTTTGAAAATAATGTGATTTAATAGAAAACCATCAAAAAACACGTTTAAAATATAAAAAATGAAAACTAAGTTCAGATCCTTCTTATTCACTTGAAATGAAGCTTCGGTGATTTTTTTTGATTTTTTTTTATTTTTCAGAAAACCTACCTCCTTTCCTTGAACTCTCTGCAACATTGTACGTGATAGCTCATATTTGTGAAGGTTTTTTCATGAAAATGTCCATAGAACAAGTTTATGATTTTTTTTGGTAACATGCCACATAAGACAACATTGTGCGCAAGTTTTATATTTTTTTTATTTTAAAAAAAATTAATGGTGCTCATTTAACCACGATCGTGCCAACTAGTTTTTTTTTTTGAAAATGACCGTAGACCAAGTGTAGTATTTTTCCTCGTTAGTGTGTCTTATAAAACGACGATTCGCGAAGGTTTCATATTTTTTGTATTTTTTTAAATTAGTTATGCTCAGTTGAATATTGGTCAAACACTAGATAACCCCGTTGACCAACTCAAAACCCCGCGGGGTTTCTCCTAACCCTAGCTCCAAACATCAGCCGTCCGATCATACCCTAGCGCCAAGCGACAACCCTCAGATATGGTCTTCTAAGGATTCTGAGGCCAGGCTCCACGTCGTTGGATCACAAGGACTGCTCTGCATCGTTGGATCCTTGGGCGATCCGCGAGAGGCGATCCGCGAGACGTTGGTTGTGCTCGCCCACCATTGCCTCCCATGTCTTCTTCTCCCCTTCTTCTTCTTCTTCTGCGGCGACCAGAGGAGCCACTCGTCTGCTTCTTGGGATCCCCTGCTTCTTCTTCTCCGGCGACTAGATATGTCGAGCTCCTCTTCAACCTCCCGCCCCTCGTGGCCCCAGTATGGTCCAGTGCCCATGGAGTGACACCCTGACTGCCCACGCACTGCGCCACTGAAAAGGTTGACTTCGAGGGAGGACAAGAATGGCAACTTTCGGCGCGAGTTCATGAAATGCGAGAGCAAGCCAGAGGGACAGGTTAGATCTCATGATTTTTCTTTGACCCTTTCTTTTTCTCTTTGCTTCTAATTCTTTTTCATTGGATCTGAGATTTAGGGTTCATGATTTCATTTCAGATCGTGAATAAATGCACACATTTTGAATGGATGGATGACTACGTTCGGAGGCTTCAAGGGGAGGGCTTGCTTCAATTTAATGGGGCCGCAACCCGGGAGGTCAATTTGCCGTCTGCCACTTGGAATTTGGTCTCTGAAAGTTCTGCTCCGACAGTTGGGGATGAGGATCTGAAGGGGGAATTAAAGAAGATGAACAAGAACTTGAGGCAGATGATTCAGTTGAACAAGCAGGCGGATCTGATAGCTTTAGGATTTTATTTTTGTATAGTTGCTCTAGGATTTGCTTACTTGCTGGTCATCACTCGTTAGAGATGTTATTTATGTCATGTCATGTGAATCATGTGCTCTTTGTGTTCCTTAATTTTTGGATCATGTACTCTCTGTGTTGCCTAAACTATGTCTCTTTCTCCATCTCTGAATCTCTGTAGGTGTTAGTTTTTGACACTTTCAGTTTCGTCAGACAACACCGAGGGCAAGAAAAAAACCGTAGTTATTGGGCCCAAAATGAAACCAAGCTCTGGTTGGGCCATCGCATTGCGTTGACTGTTGAAGGCCCACAAAGATTAAAGAGGCCTAGAAAAATAGTGCATGCGCTGGCTCTGTTTTTCCTCTGTTTTTTTCCTTGATTGTTTTGATTGCACCTACAGAGATTGAGTGCACGTTGGTTACATTACAAGAATAGGTTACATCGTTTGAAATTAAACAACAATTGATATTGCTGCCAAGAAGTCAACAATTACCGTTCATACAACATATATGGGCACCAATAATTCAAAAAAAATAGCTTCTTTTTCTTCTTCTTTTCAACATCAACATGGCTCATCTTTCTAGCTTTAATTTCCTTTTTGACACCTCAACTAGTCCATTAGCCGCCTGTGCCAAAACTTGGAACCAATAAAACCTATAATATAAGGGCCAAAATTAATTTCATCATGCCAAATGGCCACAAACTATTTAAAAATTAGCTTGTTTTTGTTCATACGATATACGGAATAGGGCCACCAACAATTCAAAAAAATAGCGTTTCTCCTTCTTCTTTTCAACATCAACAGGGCTCATTTTTCTAGCTTCAATTTCCTTTTTGACACTTCAACTAGTCCATTAGCCGCGCATGCCAAAACTTAACCCTAAAATATAAGGGCCAAAATACAAATATTACACAACATGAATATAACAAGACGAATGAGCTACCCTCCAACCATGTTTACAAGGCTAACCCCAAAACTTGCTGGTTTTCATTGAGGGATACCCTTTCAATGATTAATTTAGCAGAAGGGATCGGCTACGGCACCATATCCATCTAGCGATATCTCACGTCAAATAAGGGTACAACCAACGACATATAAAAGTAGCAAGCAAAACACATATAACCAACGACATATCAAATAAGGGTAGCAAGCATAACATAGTTCTTAGGGTTCCCAACATGATATAACACAACAGAGATAAAAAGTTCACGGTACAACCAACGACATAATTAAGATAGAAATATATAAAAGATAAAAGCCCTAACACCCTAGGGCAAGACAAGCTTCATGAGACCGGGCCTTCACCACCATCTTCACTACTTCTCTTCACTACTCCTCCTCCATGCCGTCCTCGCCGAGGTAGTAGGGGAGGTTGTGCATACCATTGCGAGTGGGGAAGATGTTGTCAAAGTTTGTGAAGATGTTGTGGGTTGTGAATGCGATGAATTCGCATCCACACCAAAACACCTTACCGAGGAGGTAGTACGCATCAAATCTGTTGGTGAAGTTGATGATGAGCCCTATCGACGGAGTGCTGGAGTTTGGACGCACTTCCTCTAGTCAAAACATCATCGGCGAGCCCACCGGGAGGTGGGCGTAGCCCGCACCAAGGAACCACTAGGCAAACTCCTTTGCACCCCTCCAGCGTGAGAACGCCCACACGCGGAGCATCGTCTCCACGATGACGCCGGCTGGATACCGTCCCTCCGGCATGGTCGGTGGGAGCTCGAAGGTGGGGCCGTTGTACTGCATCCTCGCCTCGCTTTGAGAGTGCTCTGGGTTTGGGTGAAGAAGAGAAGGGGGCGGCGCAAATGGATGTGTGGAGAATAGGTGGAGGGGTGGGTGGTTTAAATAGGGAAAGGGGAAGGGAAGGGGAGTGGCACCGGCCGCGCTTTGGATTTGCTACGTTCAAACGAGCCGCGTCGATCGATATGCCACTTTAATTGTCAACAGGTTTTAATTGCCATGTTGAATAGATGCGAGTGGATCGAAAAGTCTGAAAAGATGCTCTACATCGAGGAGACAAGCATGCGAGATGAGACAAACCAGCGGCAGCGACCGTCCCTGCGTCTGTGGCGGCTCGCGTGAAGAAAGAGGCCGGTCAGCGTCCGTGACGGCTCACGTGCAGAAAGAGGACGGTCAGCGCATCGTGGCGGCGGGCAGCGGTGCATGCAGGCAGGCTAAGCTACGTGCATGCATAGCAGGCTAGCTGGACATGTCGTGCATGCATAGCAGGCTTCTGTCGTTGCGGCGCGCGTAGGACCTAACAGTCTAACCACGGCCCAATGGGCGAATAGCGGCACCGTCTGACGCGGCCCCAATTGTCAGGTCCAACGGGCGACACAGTCTAGCACGGCCCCACTCGTCAAAGTTAACGGTCAAAGCACTGACTCGACGGCATCCACCGTTTGTGACCATTTCTGAGGGTTTCAGACAAGAGAGTGGGGAAAAGTGAGCAAATGTTAAGAGCGTGGGGATGAATGAGTATGGCCAAGGAACCAGGGGCACAGATGTAAAAATCCCTATCATCTATGCCTGAGTATGCTTAATTATATCCATGTTTACTTACGTCTAAATGTGGAATATGGATGCAATCAGTTTGGGTGATGGAATTTTATTCATATTAGGGTGAATGTTTAGCATGGGTAAAAATTTCAGATTCAACCGACGAAGGAAATGTGGAACCACCCTGAAACTTGGTTATTTCCCTAGAATGGAACCGTGTGCAATAACTTTCATTTTCCCAGTTACGTAAATCACACACGGTTGGCTCTAGCAAACTGTTGCCTCCGAAATGCTTTATGGGAAATAAAAACCTCACCACCCAATTCAAAAGGAAAAAAGAAAACCCTCTCCATCCCCATGTCACAAAACCCTCACCCCGCCCGCCACCACCTCCGCTCTCCATTCACACCTCCACTAGCTCCTCCGCGACTCTGCATGTCATTGCCTATCGCCGTGGCAACCACTTAGCTCGACACCTATCGCCGCCACCGGCTGCCGGCGAACACCACCACATTTTGCCACTTCTGCTTGCCGCCGCCTATCGCCATCGACTTTCTCGACGCTACTCGCTGTCAACCCAGCTCCGCTCAATTGGGGAATCCGCGGTATTGAGGTTTTTTTTCTCATGGATAACAAGGTAACTAATTTACTGAAATATTCGCTCATCTCTTATCACAATCCGTCTGCCCCTTTAATCACCCGGCCAAAACCGTTGTGAATTCTTTTTTCTTCGAGCTGATTTGAGGGTTTTCTTTCATTCATAGAGTCTACAGTGCATGGACACATCAGGACTATGCGGGCTCGGTCAAACAGTCGTGGAGTTCCATCTCACTGTACCAGATGACTTCAGGAGTCGCACGGTATGTTCAATCTCACCCTACCTCGGTTGGCATGGCCTACTTTCCTGAACATATACTATATGTTGCTACATTTGGATAAAAGGTGCCACATGCAACATATACGTCAAAGGGGATTTTTCTTCTTTATATATTAGGCAAATTAATAATGTATTGTTCTTTCGATTACTCTCATATTTCCATGACATCATGGTTACACTATCTGTTTAATTATAAATTTTTGTCCTTCAATTTCAATTGATGTACTGTTCTTTCAGTTACTCCCCTATTTGCATGTTACCATATTCTTTAACAATCCTACCATTTTCTGCAGTACACCCATTGCTTTGCAACAACATCTATAGTACACAATCCCCTTTACATAACTAAAGACTACAGGGATGTCATATTGAACACAAACCATGGATTTACAATTGTTGCTTCTGTAAGACTTGAGAACATGGTCACCCCTATTTTGTCACGGGCCTTTGGACAGAAATTTTTAAGTTTTATGTAGTGAAAGCTGGCACTAAAATTGCACTGCACATAAAAGAGCCTGATCATGACATATATGCTAACTTCCCCGACGATATCATCCGTCCAGACTTTGTTCGAAGTAAGTGTTCATTTCAAGTATCTGCATGTTGACTTACCTAGCAATATCAAAGGAATTGTGTAGTATTTAAGCAACCAATTGTTATTCCATTTTCTTACTCTCTTCCTACCTAGTAACTTCTAGTTACCAATACACTTTTATTTTGCCCTATTTTAACTAAATATTCCCTATACTCCTACTTCTATCAGAAAGCGCCGTCGACGAGGAGACTCCGGAGGTGGAGGACGAGGCTACCAACAAGCAGAGGTGGCTCAAGCAAGAACCGCAAATGACTCTGGCATGCATAGACTTCATCAGCAGCCTCCCCGATGATATGTTGATAGTCATCATCTCCCTCCTCCCAATCAAATATGGGGCGCCGACAACCATCCTTTCCAGGCGGTGGCGCCCCCTATGGCACTCCACCCCTCTCGACCTCATCGATGCCCACAAGCTCTGCCATGGCTATCACAAAATCTTGGATGCATTGTCCCAGATCCTCGACAGGCACCATGGCCCAATCAGAGGCCTTATCACGGGCAAGTTCCGTTCCAACGGCAAGGACCGAGCCAAGCTTGATGAGTGGTTCTGATCCCCGGCACTAGATCAGCTCGAGGAGCTCAGTTTTAATGATGGGCATATGCGCTTACAGCCAACGTTCGCGCTCTGCCTCGCGCTCACGCTACACCTCGCCAGGTTCATGAACTGCCATTTCCCCCCGATTAATGACGCGCCCACTCTTTTTCTACAATGACTGAAGCACCTCAATCTCGTTGCCGTCTGCATCCCAAAGGATGACATGGAGCGACTGCTCCGTTGCTGTACTGCACTCGAGTACCTTCGTCTTCAAGCGATCAATGGGTTGAGTAGCTTCCACATCACCTTCATGACTCTCCAAACTATTTATGTGTGTTGTTGGTGCTGTAACAAGGGATCACATAAGGTGTATCACAGTATGGTCATTGAGGACACACCTTCACTTGAGAGATTACTTGCAGTTGATCAACAAGGTCCAACAAGAATCAATGTCATTTATGCGCCAAAATTGATAGTGGTGGGCTACTCGTGTGTCAAATACTCCGAACTTGTTATTGGATCCACACCCATTCAGGTACAATAGTCACCTTCTTCCTCTCCTTCTTTAAATTAACATTATTTCTAACTTTGAAGATGTATGTTCGTCTGTCATCCAGAAAATGATTCTGACAAGATTTACCCCGAATCTGCGCACAGTGAAGGTCTTGGCACCAGAATCTATCGGCCCCAACCTGGACCAAGTTGTCAGTTTCCTGATATGCTTTCCCTGCCTGGAGAAGCTATATATTGAGGTGATGCTCCTTTCCTGTTAAATGTTAACCATAAGGGAGTTCATTTTTTGTACCTTTTCCCAAGTTTACAGTGACAATGTACTACGATTTCTCAAGGAATTTTTGAGGATTCCAGTATATACATGTCTTTTCCCCATATTGGTTGCCTGATTCATATAGTTACAATCCATAAGCATTTCTCCTTTGGATTCATCTGTACTAGTTTTTGTCAGGAAATTTCCATCCACTCCAACCTCTTGTGAAGAAGCCTACATTTTTCTAGATTGTAATCAAATGCCCATGTTAATCATGTAGGATCAAAGATGGCACGTCACTCTATTAGTGTATTTTAGAAATCATGCAAACCAAATAGGCCTGTAGTAGTGTTCAAAACTGCATGTAGGCACTAATACATTCTCTTCTTTTGCAGATAAGATTAGGCCTGGTGGTGGATAATGTGATAAAATATAACAATCACATCGAATGCCTTGATCTGCATCTCTCAGAAATTACTTTGAACTCCTACCGAGGGACCTTATCAAAGATTATATTCAACGGATTCATTATTGTTAGAGCAAGGGTGCTAAAGGTAATGAGGTTTGCCCTACATTTATTTCGCAAAAATGAATGGTTTGTTGATCAGCGTCGGCGGCTGCGGCAGAATGGAAAAGGCTCCAAAGAAGCTGAATTTCATTTTGGAACTTCAGATGACAGAGTAATCGAAAGTCATTATGTCATGCCCATACATGACTTGTTAGTGGCCGATCCCATTGTAGAAATGATGAGGTTTCAAAACAAGCCTTACAAGTGGTAATATCAGTTTGAATCTCTCTTATGTCCATGTTCAGCTGATCAGCGCAGGCATCTGTAGCTGCATGAACTGAATTTCATTTCTAATATCAGTTTGAACCTTGTAATCTTCGAATATGAGCCATATAACTCTGGAATTTGAACCTTGTAATATTTCGAGCTTTTGTGGTACAATAGTTGAAATGGCATCATACGAGACTCGTATATTGGTAGTACTATTTTGACCTTAATATGCAATGGACTTAGATTTTATTAACCATTCTCGAATGTGTTTCCCTTGTCGATCTCATCGCAAACGATCTGTATAGCTTACTCGACTGCGATCTTCGACATTATTGCACATAATTGGTTTCATCAACTGTGGGCCCTAAGAGCATAGAATTAATTATCGCACTCGAGTGTCCATCATTACCCTTATGTGTAACTTTGACCTCATCACCCACAGGTAAACTTATGGTCGAAGTAATTCCACACACTTCATTTTTGCAAAGCTTTTTGCCAATAAACGCCCATATTTTGCCCCTCTTCTAGCCGGCGCGTGGCCAAACTTGCCAGACGGGAAGCTTGTGTGGTTGCGCGCGGTAACCTAGGCGGTTGCGAACAGGCTCACCAATGGTACATTAGGCGCCTCTTCAAGCCCACACATGGTCAAACAAAATGCGCGTGGGGTGCTCAAGCGTGCACTGGAATCCTCCACTATGAACGCGGTGACAAGACATGACGATTACAGGCCGGCCGGCCCCCATTTATTACAGCGGCCATTTAACCCTTGTGTCTCTTCAACCTTTCGATCGTGCCCCAGTATTGCAAGAAACACACACACGATGACAAATTCTTAGAGGGTATCCTGCGCTACTCCAATGGCGCTCCGAGCGGTTGTCGACGACGAGCAGCAGTTCACCATGCATGTCGTAGTGGACACCCATAGAAGGTTCATAGAGCTGCCGGTGGTGTACACCAACAACCTGGTCTGGGTGGAGCACTCCATCCACACCATGGAGCTGTTGGTTGCTGAGGAGAAGTAGAAGGTGGTCAGGTTCAACCTCGAGTACACCCGCGCTTGTGCCGGGTCTCGTCACAAGGTCGCTATCGCCTAGATGTGCGTGTGCAATCACGTCCTTGTCTACCACTACTACCTAGCCACAAGGCCTTGCGAGCATTTCTCCAGGTTTGTCAACAGCCCCCACTGGATGTTTGCTATGGTGGACATCACCAACGATGTAAAGGTGCTCAAGAATTTGGGCACCGCCTGCCAGAATCTTGTCGACATCCAGGGCCAATACAAGATCTGGGGTAGCAAGAAGCATGAGAAGGACTCATTGGTTCACCTCGCCGAGGCCATCATCGACCCCTACTATAGAGACATGAAGGATTCCCGCAACAAGAACAAGCGTGCCCGGCACTCGGCATGGATGGAGAAACTCGGCAAAGCTCACGTCGTGTACGCGGCCAAGGAGGCGTACACGAGCTACGAGATGTACAGGTGGATCATTAACATGTGGAAGCGCCTCCTTCCCTAAAACGGCTAGGGATCCAGCCGGAAACAGAGCAATGGCAAGCATCATCACAACAAGAATTAGATGATTAGATGCGCATTTCTCCTAGTTTAGTATGCATGTAATTGCTTACTTTGGTGTGTGGAAATGTTATGTGTGTAGTCACTTATGTAATTGTATGCTTAACTTGGTTATGCAATCCTGTTCTTATAAGTATATATGTTGATGTTCTGGAGACAGAACGTAGATGTTGTGCAGACAGAGCAAATCACATCGCACATGGACTAAACAATGGGACCCGTCGGTGATGATTTCATCAATCGCTCACAATTGTATACTAGCAAGCGTTTGCTCACAACACACACAGCTTGTTAACAGGAATCATCTGTGTTGTTATTGGTCTTCCCACACATTTCTGATTACTGACCTGTTTGCCGCGTATCACACACATCTTGTTAAGCTGAACTGTTTCTGTTGTTATGCCTAATCGAGAACAGTTCATCCGAGTGAACTGTATGCCGTATATCGCACACACCTTGATCTTGCTGACCATTTCTGTTGCGTTCCCTGATCACAAACAGTTCATCCGAGTGAATTGTATGCCGTATATCACACAGACCTTCTTACGGTTGCTCATTTCTGTTGTTCTAGCTCATCGCAAATAGTTCTTATGGATTACCGTATGCCACACATCGCACATGCAACTATAATCTGAATCGTGTTTGATGTCTCCGCCATCACAGACGTTTTGTATCTTTTTTGACGGGTTTTTTACATCACCGTTTGCGATTAATGCATCACACACAGTTTCCTCAAAGGGTCTCTGATTGTACTGTCATGTTTGGACCATCCTACAGTAGTGGGAGATGAACCTCAGCTGGGTCAGATGTCTGGGCGACTCAGACTTGGTTGCTCAGCAAGTTTCTAGGACTTGGGACTCCAACGAACCCCTCATGGTGGCTTATAGACATGCTGTGACAGTCATCACAGGGCACTTCAAGGGATATCAGGTTGATCACATTGATCACCGACTCAACGAAGTCACAGACGTGTTGTCTCGTCTGGAATCTTAGTGCAAGCCGGTTCCTCCAAATGTTTCCCTTGATGTTCTGCATAACCCATCAGTCAAGTTGCCAACGGAGGAATACATTGCTATTCCTGACCTAGAAGCACAGTTGGTTGCTGCTATTCGTGCATTACTGGACTGGACAGTTCATTATCTAGCTTATCTCACTCGTGGCGTGCTCCCTGAAGAGGAAATCATCGACCGACAGATTATCAGGCGATCCAAGTCCATGACCATTGTCAATGGCGAGTTACACAGGAGAAGTATTACAAGCGTTTTTCAGCACTGTGTTTCTCCCGAGGAAGGTCGTGAAATTGTCAAAGAGATTCATTCTGGCGATTGTGGACATCATGCCGGCTCAAGGTCCTTGGTGGCTAAAGCTTTCCAGCATGGATTTTACTGGCTCACAGGTCATGCAGATGCAGAGGATATCATATGCAAGTGTGACAGCTGCCAGAAATTTGCACATCAAGCTCATGTGCCAGCTCAAGAATTGCGGATGATCCCAATCACTTGGCTGTTTGCAGTCTGGGGACTCGACATGGTTGGTCATTTGAAGCTGTCCAAGGATAAAAAGACGCATCTTCTGGTTGGAGTTGATAAATTCACCAAGTGGGTTGAGGCAAAGCCAATCGGTAATTGTGATGCAGCAATGGTCGTTAAATTCCTGAAAAAGTTGATCTTTCATTTTGGATACCCGCACAGCATCATCACTGATAATGGCACTAATCTGTCAAAAGGAGCTATGAAGCAGTTTTGTCAGCGTGAACACATTCGTCTTGATCTGGCTTCACTGGCACATCCACAGTCCAATGGACAGGCAGAGCGTGCTAACCAGGAGTTACTATGAGGAATCAAGCCAAGACTCATGGCACCTCTTGAGCATACTCCTGGTTGCTGGGTTGAAGAATTACCAGCCGTCTTATGGAGTATACGGACTATTCCCAACCAGTCAATAGGATATACACTGTTTTCCTGGTCTATGGTGCAGAAGTCGTGCTTCCAAGCGATATGCCCCCAGGGTAGCAGCCTACGTTGAGGCAGATAATGAGATTGCTCGACAAGACTCCCTGGACGCTTTGGAGGAAGAACACAATCTTGCAGCATCTTGATCAGTGATATATTAGCAAGACCTACGTCATTATCATAGCCGTAGAGTCAGAAGTCGTACCTTCTAGAAAGGTGACTTAGTGCCCATACAAGAACATACATGTATGCATAAGCTTTCGCCACCTTGGGAAGGACCCTTCATCATCGGCAAGAATCTACACAACGGGTCATGTTATCTCATTGATATACGTGAAGCAAATAAATCACGTACCTCTGAAGAAGAGACTAGCGGGCCTCGGAATATTGCACATCTGAGGCCATATTATCTTAAAGCCATTGGCTTCGTTTTTTGTACATACCTTATCATGTATATACATATTAAGTGATCAATGAAATAAAGTCAGCACCTCTGGAATTCAGAGTTTTGTCGTTTCAACTCAGAAATTGTGTATTGAGCCTTTATTCTTTGATCAATGGTCACTTGGGGGCTTCCAACTCATCGAGTTTAGCTACTAACATCCCTCTTGACCTGGCACATGCCAGTATTATACTTGGTTAAACCTGCCTGTTAGCAAGATGCTACTATGAAAAGGTGACCTGGTTGTACTCTTGATAAGTCAATCACACTGATGCCTCTCGTGGCCTATATTGACCCTAAACTTATCAATGTATGGCTTTCAGAGAGCTAGTATAAACCATAAGAGGCTACAAGGCCTGCTTCATTGAAGCAAATCAGATACGTGCCTCGAAAGGCGGTCTTTATGTCGTGCCTCGGAAGCCGGCTTGTTATTTATTTATTCTATGTTATATGATTTTTATTTACCCCATATATATATATATATATATATGTCTATCTATGCATTTTGTTTGAAGGTATCTATTTTTAGAATATCACCGGGTTATACATAATGCCAGGTTATAAATAATGCCGGGTCACAAGTTTGAACTGGTGTTGGAAATCCAACTTGTGCTCTGTAGTCTATCACAAGACTTGTGGATTTTTCATACATCTCTCTGCTAGGTTGTTCTATAAATACATCCCAGGATTTCATTTAGACGATATCAAGATTGAAATTACCGAGTTGAGCAAAACAGATGTGATCAGCATATATTTTTTAGCGCATCATCACCGGCTCAAAAGATAATGCATACTGAGTGCACGAAGGCACTGCCAGATTAGAAGTTTTCTACCAACTATTACAAGCCACTCGAGGGCTACTTTTTAGCAAAAAAAATTCCAAAACAATCTTACAACTCACAAGATTGTCATTATAAGCCGGCGGCACAGACCTCCGGGTTGATGTTCCCTCGCTCCTTTTCGATCCCGGTTGCAGGCGGATCAGCCTTTGCCGGCTCTTCGAGGGCTTCTGGGTTCTGCTCTGTTCCTTGGGCCTCGGGGTCATTGGCCAACATCTGGATTTCAAACAAATCACTACTGCAGGATGCTGCTAATGCGACACTACAATCAGAGACCCTTCAACGAAACTGTGTGTGATGCATTAATCGCAAAGGTGACGTAAAAAACCCGTCAAAAAAGATTCAAAATGTTTGCGATGGTGGATACATCAAACACAGTTCAGATTTTAGATGCATGTGCGATGCTGGGCATATGGTTGATCCCTATGAACTATTTGCGATGATACATAACAACAGAAACGGGCAGCCAGATCAAGGTGTGTGCGATATACGACATACAGTTCACCCCGATAAACCGTCTGTGATGAGGTGGAACAACAGAAAAGGGCAGCCAGATGAAGTGTGTGCGATATACGGCATATAGTTCACTCAGATTAACTGTTTGTGATTAGGCAACACAAAAGAAACAGTCAGCCCGATGAATGTGTGTGCGATATACGGCATACAGTTCACTCGGATGAACTGTTTGCGTTGAGCCAAGAGAACAGAAACGGTTCAACTTAACAAGATGTGTGTGATACGCGGCAAACTGATCTGCAATCGAAAATGTGTGGGAAGACCGATAACAACACAGACGATTCCTGTTAACAAGCCGTGTGTGTTGTGAGCAAACGATTGCTGGTATACAATTGTGAGTGATTGATGAAAACATCACCGACGGGTTCCATTGTTCAGTCCGTGTGCGATGTGATTTGCTCTGTCCGCACAAACAACATCTACGCTCTATCTATAGAGCATCAACATATATACTTAAAAAGACAGCATTGCATAACCAAATTAAGCATACAATTACACAAGTGACTACACACATAACATTTCCACACACCAAAGTAAGCAATTACATGCATACTAAACTAGGAGAAACGAGGATCAAATCATCTACTTCTTGTTGCGACGACGCTTGCCATTGCTCTGCTTCCAGCTGGATCCCTGGCCGTTTTGGGGAAGGAGGCACTTCCTCATGTCAATGATCCGCCTGTACATCTCGTAGCTCGTGTACGCCTCCTTGGCCGCGTACACGACGTGAGCTTTCTCGATTTTCTCCATCCAGGCCGAGTGCCAGGCACGCTTGTCCTTGTTGCAGGAATCCATCATGTCTCTGTAGTAGGGGTCGATGATGGCCTCGGCGAGGTGAACCAGTGAGTCCTTCTCATGCTCGTTACTGCCCCAAATCTTGTATTGGCCCTGGATGTCGACAAGATTCCAGCAGGCGATGCCCAAATTCTTGAGCACCTTTACATCGTTGGTGATGTCCACCGTAGCGAACATGTAGTGGGGGTTGTTGACAAACGTGGCAAAACGCTCGCAAGGCCTTGTGGCCAGGCAGTAGTGGTAGATGAGGACGTGATTGCGCATGCACATCTAGGCGACGGCGACCTTGGGACGAGACCTGGCACGAGCACGGGTGTACTCGAGGTCGAACCCGACCACATTGTACTTCTCCTCAGCAAGCAACAGCTCCATGATGTGGATGGAGTGCTCCACCCAGACCGGGTTGTTGGTGTACACCACCGAGAGCTCCGTGAACCTTCTATGGGTGTCCACCATGGCATGCATGATGAACTGCTGCTCGTCATCGGCAGCCGCTCAGAGCGCCATTGGAGACGCGCAGGAAACCCTTTAAGAATTTGTTGTGGTGGGTGTGCTTCTTGTAATAGTGGGGCGCGATCGAAAGGTTGAAGAGACACAAGGGTTAAATGGCCACTGTAATAAATGGGGGCTAGCCGGCCTGTAATCGTCACGTCTTGTCACCGCGTTCATAGCGGAGGATTCCAGTGCGCGCTTGAGAACATCGCACGCGTTTCATTTGACCATGCGTGGGCTCGAAGAGGCACCAAAAGTATCATTGGTGAGCTTGTTCCCACGCAACCTCGCAGTTTACCACGCAAGCTTCCCGCCCGGCTAGTTTGGCCATGCGTCCGCTAGAAGAGGGACAAATCATGGGCGTTTATTGGCAAAAAGCTTTGTAAAAACGAAGTGTGTGGAATGACTTCGGTCATAAGTTTACCCGTGGGTGATGAGGTCAAAGTTATACAGAAGGGTGATGATGGACACTTGAGTGCGATAATTAATTCTGCGCTCTACAGGGCACATGGTTGAAGAAACCAACTATGTGTAATAATGTGGAAGATCGCAGTTGAGTTAGCTACACAGATCGTGTGCTATGAGATCGACGAGGTAGACACATTCAAGAATGGTTAATAAAATCTAAGTCCATTGCATATTAAGGTCAAAATAGTGCTACCAATATACGAGTCTCATACGATGCCATTTCAACGATTGTACCACAAAAGCTCGAAATATTACAAGGTTCAAATTCCAGAGGTATATGGCTCAAATTCAAAGATTAAAAGGTTCAAACTGATATTACAAATGAAATTCAGCTCATCAGCTGCAAACGCCCGTGCTGATCTGCTGAACATGGATATAAGAGAGGTTCAAACTAATGTTACCACTTGCAAGGCAGGTTTCGAAACCTCATAATTTTTGCAAAGGGGTCAGCCACTGAGAAGTCATGTATGGGGTTGACACGATGACTTCCGATTACTCTGTCATCTGAAGTTCCAAACTAAAATTCAGCTTTTTGGGAGCCTATTCCATTCTGCCGCTGCCGCCGGCGCCGATCAACAAACCATTCATTTTTGCGAAATAAATATAGGGCAAACCTCATTACCTTCAGCACCCTTGCTCTAACAACAAAGAACCTGGAGAATATAATCTCTGGTAAGGTCCCTTGGTAGGAGTTCAAAGTAATTTCTGAGAGATGCAGATCTAGGCATTCGATGTGATTGTTATATTGTATCACATTATCCACCACCGGGCCTAATCTTATCTGCAAAAGAAGAAAATGTGTTAGTGCCTACATGCAGTTTTGAACACTACTACAGGCCTATTTGGTTTGCAGGATTTGTAAAATGCACTAACGTGCCATCTTCGATCCAACATGATTAACATGGGCATTTGATTACAATCTAGAAAAATGTAGCCTTCTTCACAAGAGGTTGGAGTGGATGAAAAGTTCCCTAAGAAAACTAGTACAGATGAATCCCAAGGAGAAATGCTTATGGATTGTAACCATATGGATCAAGCAACCAATATGGGGGGAGAACATGTATGTACTGAAATCCTCCAAAAATCCTTCAGAAATCGTAGTACATTATCATTGTAAACTTGGAAAAAGGTGTCAAAAATTGAACTCCCTTATGGTTAACATTTAACAGGAAAGGAACATCACCTCGATATATAGCTTCTCCAGGCACGGAAAGCATCTCAGGAAACTGACAACTTGGTCTAGGTTGGGGCCGATATATTCTAGTGCCAAGACCTTCACTGTGCGCAGTTTCGGGGTCAAGCTTGTCGGAATCATTTTCTGGATGATAGACGAACATACATCTTCAAAATTAGAAATAATGTGAATTTCTAGAAGGAGAGGTAGAAGGCGGCTGTTGTACCTGAATGGGTGTGGATCCAATAACAAGTTCAGAGTATTTGTCAGACGAGTAGCCCACCACTGTCAATTTCAGCGCAAAAATGACATTGATTCTTCCTTTGGTTCGTGTTATCGTAGTAGGTCATGGTGAGATTCAGACCTAATTAAGTTTGAGCGCATACTATGCATGCATGCATGAATCCCCGTCATCGGCTCGAAGTGTGGTGTGACATACATATGCATCGTCAACTAACCCTTGCTCCATGTGGGGATTTCTGGTTCCAAAGCACTGTGCCACATCAGAGTTGTTCCATTGTGTATTCAAACATCAACACCTAGATACAAATGTTTGGGACACATGCAGGCAGTGGTTGTCTTCGGGGACTAGCTACTTGCGTGATTATTGGCGAGCTAGCCCATCTCTGGGGTTGCATGGACGGCCATCACTTTGACCAACAACAAGAGAGAGGTTGTACGACCAAGGTGGATTATTCTTGGTCCGTTTTATGATACATCTTGGGTGAGTTCCATCTCCCACTACATGAAAGTGGTGTGTGTGGGTGGTGTGTGGTGGTGTGTGTGTGGTGTGTGTGTGTGTGTGGTGGGTGTGTGTTGTGTGTGTGTTGTGTGTGATGGGGGGTGGGACTGCTACTTCGCACTTTGCTAGGTGAACCTCCGTGGGGGCAGGCATGCATTCATAGCTTAGGATTCCTATCCTGCCGACACAAGGGGGGCAAGCAATATTGTGCGCTTTGCGAGATAGGTGCCACATTGAAGTTGCATTTGGTATTTGAACATTAAACCACCCTTTTCATACATATATTTGGTCCACATGCAAGTGTGTTCGTGTTCTGACCCTTTCCCATGTCATTTTTACCAAATTTATTAACATTAGACAAGTCGGATGACGCAACAGACACAGTTCACTCACACTAACTGTGTGCCACGCCGGTGCCTCTGTCACGCACATCATCACAGTACATTGGGCTCCACGACGCTTCCCCTCTCAAAAATATCTACCCGCCTGCAGGTTTTTTCTGTTTGATAACACACGGCTATTATGTTTCGACCGTGTGGGATGTTTGTTGTTCCCGCTCCTGCCTGCATCCCTCGAAAATATCTGCCCGACTCGAGGGTTTTTCTGTTTCATAACACACAGTTGTTATTTCCGAACCGTGTGCGATGCACCATCATCCAAATTTGCAATAGCGCCGGCATTTCACTCCCGCGTTTGACTCCCGCGTAGTAAAATTTTCAGTAGCCGCGTCATTTCCTCAAACACACACCCCCCTCCACACTAGATATACTCCACAGACACCCCCCAAAAGCTCCTCGGGCGCGCGCACACGTACACACACACACCCCACCACAACCCCTCCCTCGCTCGAAACCCTAGCAAGGTCGCCGCCGCCGCCGCAAGGCCTCCATTGTCAACATCTGCCGGTTTGCCCGTGCAGCTTAACCACCGATCTCCATACCCAAGCCGCCCTGAGTTTCTTAGATGACGCCTGCCAAATGCCCCCTTTCCCACAGATCCCTATCCCCATCCCCATCACCCACTCCAGAGCGTCGCAGCCTAAGCCCGCCTACCCTTCCCGTGGAGCTCGAGGAGTGACTGGCCCAAAAGAGGTGTATCGCGACCTCTTCGCCCGACGTCTCCGAGGTGTCCGCCGAGGAAGCTGACGACCATTACTGGCCACAGGCACTCAATTAGTGGGCTAGAGTATGCGGGTATGTCACAGACGCCGGCTACGACATCGAGGTCATCAACAACGACGGCCTGACGCGGGCTATGTCACAGGTTAAGTGGCCCACCCCCAACCCCTCGGGTTCAACCGGCGTCGATCTCATCCATGGCCCCGCCACTGATCTCCTCTAGCTCGCTGTCAAGAATTTGCCATCCTACATCGCCATCGAGCCCCTTTTGTAATTTCTGAAGGACACGTTCTGCAACGCTGGCTTGGGATCCACAGCTTCCAAGTTAGACCTCATCGACGGCGACCACGAGGAGGGCACCCTCTCCGTCTCTTCCAAGGGGAAAGAGCCCATCTGCTCTTCCAAGGGGAAAGAGCCCGTCTGCGACATCAGGGAGGGCACCCTACAGTCGTGCTCTTCCAAGGGGAAGGAGCCCATCTGCGACAACATGGAGCGCACCCAGGGTCCGTGCTCTTCCCACGGGAACAAGCCCATCTGTGACAAGTGAGGAAACCCATGATTTGTTTTGCCGTGCCTCTTCACAGGGGGGAACCCATGATTTGTTTTGTCGAGTCCCTTTTGTAGTGTAGTGAGAATATGTCCAGTTTTAATTGCTATATTTGGTTGTTTGTAGTATGCCTTGTTTATTTCAGTTGTTCACAATGTGATGCTCTATATGTGCAACTATTTACTGTGTAGTACATTTTCAACAATACCAGTTTTAAACATACCGATAGGAGTGCATATATTTGCTTGTTGTTAAGCCTGTCATAGCTAGCATATGCCTCTTTTAAAGTTTTTTGGTTGTTCGGTCATTTGTAGTTAGCATTTGTCCAGTTTCAAATGCTATCTTTGGTTGTTCGTAGTATGCCTTCTTTATTCCAGTTATTCACAACGTGATGTTCTATATGTGCAAGCAATGTTCAAGAATTCACCCGATTAATCAGTTAACAGACCAGTTAATCGCTACTCATAGCATGGCCGAATCAAATAACACCTATTCATCGCGTTAACTTGTCAGGCCGATTAATTGGCCAGTTAGACCGATTAGTCAGTTGTCATGCCGATTAATCCCTACTTGCCCATTACCGGGTGGGCAAACAAAGCCCAAATTTTAGGCCCGTAAGCCCTTCCAGCCCCATCCCGCTCCTTAATAGCTAGGATTAATAAGTTTACGTCCTCTCTGTACTTTTCATATGTGTATGGCAGCATGTTTTGGTATACTACATAGCTGGGAGCATGAGAATATGGTATAATACATAAAAAAATCTAGATATATGTTGGCAAGTTTCTATTCAATCTACTGATTAATGGTCAACCAATTAATCAAGTTAATAGGCTGATTCACCAATTAATCACTACTCCTAGACCGAATGAGCAGCTACCAGTTAACAATTTCTTGAACATTGTGTGCAAGTATGAACGGTGCAGTTCAATTTCATCAATACCAGTTTCAACAATACCAATATGAATGACTACATTTGGTTGCTGCATGTTGTAGTTAACACGCCTTTCCATTTTTATTTAACAATAACTAGTGTACTTATATCAGCACAATACCAGTTTGAATGACTATGTTTGCTTGTTGTTAAATGTTAGGCCTGTTGCAGTTAACACACCTTTCCACTTGTTTTGCTTAATTAGCGTGCTTAAACCTGCACACTGAAGCTATCTTTTGGAGATTATTTTGTCTGCCATGGATATATTTGGTTGATGTTTAGCCTGTTGTGCTTAACATGCCTCTCGATGTACTTACACAGGACAATTTTGGGAACGACTGTTGTTTTCCATCGAGGTTAGTTTCATCCCATGGCTTATATATACTCACTGTTCAGGATATCGGTAGCTGGTACCACTAGTAAGGTACACGTGCATTGCACGCATGAGATTTGGCAACCAAATTATGAATAAATACCACACTATAGCATGTAAGCTTTGAGTCATATATGCATGATGTAGACGTTCATTTAATTCTTATAGTTCATCTCATTCAAAATCAAATAGTTTTTATAAAAAAAATATTTTAAGATTCATGGAATTGTGCATTGTAAAGCATAAATTAAAAACAAATAATGGCAATTCATCTAGAAAAAAAGTTTGGGCAATTATGATACGGAAGATTCTAGAACAAAGGAGAATTGCTTGTGTTTTGAGGTTTGTGCATTATGCTTAAGTTCAACCATGGAGTCTTCTAGATTGTACATGTGGCAGAATCTGGTGGAATGTAGATGATATCCAACGGCCAATAGTGCTCGGATTTGCCATCTCTGCACCGTCGGATTGGCTTCATCCAACGACCATCTTTCAAAGTTATTCGCACACTATATAGGGGTATAGATATAGATATAGGCCGGGGGCTGACAAGGGACTAATCGGTGAATCGGACTTTTAACTGAATATATATGTAACCCATTTATCATTAGATTAACTAGGGCCATATGTAATATATCTGAGGCTACATAGCAACATGCACTGTACTGAATGTCTAAATATGCAATCCTAGGCTACATAGCAACAAGGAAGAGTGTTACCTTAATATTCTGATGATGTCTAGATATACGTAGAAGAGCAGCAGGAACAACAACGACGACACAGCAACAATTAATCAGCCCATAATTTGTAAAAATTCGATAAACTCCCTCCGGCCCATAATATAAGATGTTGATTCATCCAATATGTGAGTATATTGGATATTATAAGATATTATATAATGGGACAGAGGGAGTGTTGTACTACATCATTGTGCAATTGCTGTTTAGCTTCTAATATTAACTTGGTGTTTTTAGGTACATATGTCATTGGTAAAGATCCGCGCTTCGACCCTTTCTGCATATGGGGCAATGAGATATTGATGAACCAGCATCAAGTAAGGAAGCTGATAAAGATTGTTAGTAAAATGTGTCAAAAGATGGCAATTAAACTATTTGTTTACACTTTATCCAAGACAACAGCGAACTGCAGGATGGTAAGTAAGAACTCTGCAGCCTTCTTTTTACTGCCCATAATGCGTTGTGTTAGATGACAATGTCTGAATCTTTTTCCTTTGCAGTGGCTCCCAAAGCAGTTTACTCAAGGTTACCTCTCAAACTACATGATTGGTGGGCATGCAAAGGTTAAAGTATTTCTACCAGAACACGATGATTATCTAGATGTTTTCATGAAGATAGTGAAGGATGGGCGGTCGGCCATCACAAGGGGTTGGACTAGAGTCATGCGTGCCTTCTGCATGGAGGAGGGCACCATATCGGCATTCCGCTTCACATTGTTCAGCAACCAGAATGTATTTCGCCTCTTTCTTTACCGTCTTTAACAATACAAGTATACAACTGTGGTTCATCATTCTTTATTTGGTGCTGATACGTCTCCAACGTATCTATAATTTTTTATTGTTCCATGCTGTTATATTATCATTCTTGGATGTTTTACAATCATTTTATAGCAAATTTATATCATTTTTGGGACTAACCTATTGACATAGTGCCCAGTGTCAGTTGTTGTTTTTTGCTTGTTTTTTACTTCGCAGAAAATCAATACCAAACGGAGTCTGAACGCAGTGAAACTTTTTGGTGATTTTTTCTGGACCAGAAGACACAAGTTGGGCAAAGGAAGTACCAGAGGGGGGCTCCGAGGGGAGCACAACCCACCTGGGCGCGTCTGGGGTGGGTTGTGCCCACCTCGACCGCCTCATGCACCGCCTCTTTGCTCTATAAATACCCCGAAAATCCAAAAACCCTAGGGGAGTCGACGAAACACAATTCCAGCCGCCGTAAGCTCCAGAAACCACAGATCCAATCTAGACACCATCACGGAGGGGTTCATCATCCTCATTGGTGCCTCTCCGATGATGCGTGACTAGTTCATTGTAGACCTTCGGGTCCATAGTTAGTAGCTAGATGTCTTCCTCTCTCTCTCTCTCTTTTGATTCTCAATACAATGGTCTCTTGGAGATCTATTTGACGTAACTCTTTTTGCGGTGTGTTTGTTGAGATCCGATGAACTTTGAGTTTATGATCAGATCTATATTTTTATCCATGAAAGTTATTTGAGTTTCTTTTGATCTCTTATGTGCATGATTACTTATTGCCTCGTATTTCTTCTTCGAATCTTTGGTTTAGTTAGGCCGACTAGATCAATTTTTCTTGCCATGGGAAGAGGTGCTTTGTGATGGGTTCGATCTTACGGTGCTCAATCCCAGTGACAGAAGGGGAAATGACACGTATGTATCGTTGCTATTAAGGATAACAAGATGGGATCTTGTCGGGGACGAATCCGCGATCACCTATGGGACCCAGGGAAGGACCCCTTTACATTCGGCAGGGAGAGACGGTCGCACGAAGAGCAAATCTAGCGAAGAACACGACAGTGCACGAAAGAGATTTACCCAGGTTCGGGCCGCACGGATGCGTAAAACCCTACTCCTGCTCTTTGGTTTATTATCTGTATGATTGTTCTAGCTCCAGGAGCGCTACAGTACCGAGTATCTGCGTACAATACTGGGGTTCTCCATCTCCCCGTTCCTCTCCCCCTCCACGTTGCCTATGGGCCTCCTTTTATATGCACAAAGGGGTCACCAACAGGTGGCAAACAGTAAAGGTAGAGGTGGAAAGTTGCTACAGTAAGGCCATTATTACCAGGATGACATGTCCTACCTACCACTGACGGCAGGGGACAAGGGCATTAAATGCCCATGCCTTTGCTGTCCACATACATGTACCCGGACGTCTTGGACGTGGGAAAAGCCTATCCCACCTGCTCCTGCACCGCTAGCTACAGAGTACCGCCGTCTACACAGTGCCCTGCCACACACGCTTGGAAGGACCCAGAGCGTCATGCTGGCAGAGGCACCGGAGCAGCACAGTAGCACAGTGGTACAGTAACGCTTGCCGCGGCAAGACCTTGCCGCACCTGACAGCTTGCCGCGCAAGGTAACTTGCCGGGGCAAGTACCTTGCCGCAGCCAATACCTTGCCGCAGCCAATGACTTGCCGCGGCAAGTACTATGCTACAGCAAACCTCAGGCTGGGCCTCAGCTGTCCCTCCCGGCAAGCTCCTCTTGCCGGGGCCTTAACTCTTGTTTTGTATACTTTGTTCTTGAATGGCTTAATAATCTTGAGCTTCTCTCTGGCTGTCCTCCCGCAAGCCTGGCCACGGGATGCTACTACTGCCCGTGCACAAGTACGGGGTACTAGGGTACCCCTATTCTAGTACACCGACAGGTCTATTCCTACATGAATAGATCTTGTCTACATCATGTCATCATTCTTATTGCATTACTCTGTTTCTCCATGAACTTAATACACTAGATGCATGCTGGATAGCGGTCGATGTGTGGAATAATAGTAGTAGATACAGGCAAGAGTCGGTCTACTAATCTTGGACGTGATGCCTATATAATGATCATTGCATGGATATCGTCATAATTATTTGAAGTTCTAACAATTGCCCAACAGTAATTTGTTTACCCACCGTATGCTATTTTTCTCGAGAGAAGCCACTAGTGAAATCTACGGCCCCCGGGTCTATTCTTTTTCATATTTGCCTTTGAGATCTATTTTTATTTGCTTTTATTTTCAGATCTATTAATCCAAAAACCCATAAATACCTTGCTGCATTTTGTTGTTATTTATTTTATTTCGCATTTCCGCGAGATCTATTTATCCAATCTACTACAATTTTATCTATCTTTTACCCGGGAGGGATTGACAACCCCTCTTACACGTCGGGTTGCAAGTATTTGTTCTTTGTGTGCAGGTATCGTTTACATAGTGTTGCATGGTTCTCCTATTGGTTCGATAACCTTGTCTCATCACTGAGGGAAATACCTACCGTAGCTGTGCTGCATCATCCCTTCCTCTTTGGGGAAATACCGACGTAGTTCAAGCCGTATCAAAAGGAATTTCTGGCGCCGTTGTCGGGGAGACATCATCAACATCTATCAGGTTCCTAATCACAAATCTCATCTCCTTGCAATTTACATTATTTGCCATTTTCCTCTCGTTTTCATCTCCCCCACTTCACAAAAATTTGCCTTTTTATTCGCCCTCTTTTCTGTTTGCCTTTTTCTCGTTAGATCTCTTGTTTGCTATCTCTACTTGTGTTACCATGTGCCTTCTATTTGCTTGCATCTTTGCTTGCTAAAAATCTATTGATATGGATCCTCATCCACTTGCTAATCTTTTCAAAAGATCCAATTATGATGAACCAATTGCTAGTGAATTAAGTTCACTAGATTATCTTTATGAGGTTTTGCTTGAGATTTATGAATCTGAAAATTGTGATGAAGTGTTAAACGAAGAACTTTATAAAGTGATTCATGATATCTCTTTCAATGAAAAGCATGATTGCAATGATGTTATTATAAATTCTATTAATGTCAATTGTGTTAATGATATGCAAAACCCCAAGCTTGGGGATGCTAATTTTGCTATGTTCACTACTTGTTGCAATGATCATGATTGGAGTGATAATGTTTCTTATGATCTTGAAAATTTATTTAAGCCTCATGATGAATATGATATTGATAATAATGTTTGCAATAGTATTGAAAGTGGGTTTGGAAGAGTGTCAACTTTAGGTAAAAAGAATCCCACATATTTGGAGAGTGTTCAATCTTATGAATTTTTTTATAAAAGTGGGTTTGGAGAGGTCATGACTTTAGTTGATGTTAATCCCACTATCTTGGAAGATTGTAAAACTTTTATGCATGTGGATCATGGAGAGAAAATTTCATATGATAGCTATATTGTTGAATTTGATTATGATCCTACATGTAATTATTATGAGAGAGGAAAATATGGTTGTAGAAATTTTCATGTTACTAAGTTACCTCTCGTTATGTTGAGATTGTCAATGTTTTATTCCTCTCTGTTGCATATGCTAGATAATTCTTGTCTTGATAATTTGTTTGCTTATAAAATTCCTATGCATATGAAGTATGTTAGACTTAACTGTGTTTGTCACATGTTTTATGGTGCTCTCTTTGTGTTTCAATTACTATCTTTCTGGTGAGCATCATTGAAATCTTATGCCTAGCTAGGGGCATAAAACGATAGCGCTTGTTGGGAGGAAACCCAATGAATAAAATTTATTTTTGCCTTTTTTTCTGTTCTTGAGTGTTTGCACAATTATGCCTTTGTTATTATTTTGTTTTTTATGTTTTAATTAGTGTTTGTGCCAAGTAAAGCCTTTGGGGTAGCTTTGGCGATAGTTGATTTGATCTTGTTGGAAAACAGAAACTTTTGCGTCCAGTAAAATAATTGTATAAAATCACAGAAGTGTTGAAAAATTATGAATTGTTTTACACAAGATTGATATACAAATTGCCTGTGTTTTCCTAATTTTTCAGAATTTTTTGAGTTACAAAAGTATGAGAACAATTCGCATCTTTACAGACTCTTCTGTTTTTGACAGATTCTGTTTTCTTTGCATTGTGTGCTTATTTTGATGAATCTATGGTTTGTATCGCGGGGGGGGGGGGTACAAGCCATGGTAAAGTTAGAATACAGTAGATATAATGCAATAACATAATTTGAATGGGTTTTCTACAGTACTTAAAGTAAAGATTGGTTTTCTTATACTAACAGATCTCACGAAGGTTTTGTTGAGTTTTGTGTGATTGAAGTTTTCAAGTTTTGGGTGAGATCACGATGGATGAAGGAATAAGGAGTAAGAAGAGCTTAAGCTTTGGGATGCTACCGCACCCCAAGATAATATTCAAGGATGAACAAGCAACTAAGCTTGGGGATTCCCCCGAGTGGCATCCCCTCTTTCTTCTAACGACCATCGGTATTTTACTTGGAACTATATTTTTATTCGTCACATATCATGAGTTTTGCTTGGAGCGTCTTGTGTTATATGAGTCTTTGCTTGTTTTGCTTTTTAGTTTGTGTCAAGTATCCTTGCTGAACACACCTATTTGAGAGAGCTAAAATTATGCTATGATTTGCTAGAATTGCTCTATATGCTTCACTTAAAAAAAATTGAGCTATGGAATTGCTCTAGTGCTTCACTTATATCTTTTTGAGCACGGTGTGCTTTATTATTTTTGAAGAAATGCTCTCATGCTTCACTTAGATTTATTTGAGAGTTAGTAAAAAAAATAGAAAGTCTCTCATGCTTCACTTATATTATTTTGAGAGAAGAAAATTTTTATGCTCATGTTCTTCACTTAGATTTGTTTGAGCTATCAAAAGTAACATATGAAACTAGTCCCAAAGTGATAGATATTCAAGAGGGATATAATAAAAACTTTCATGAAGATCATTGGACAAAATAAACTTGATTCTTTGTAATAGTTTTGCGATATGATGAAAGTGATATGTGAGTCATGTTGGTGAGTAATTATGGTTTAGTAAGAATATTGATGTTAAGGTTTGTGATTCCCTATGCAAGCATGAAAGTCAATAGTTATGCAATGAAATTACATCCTACTTGTGGTGCATTATTCGGTGTTAGTTATGCTTAATGCTCGCCTATGAGATTTTTCGTTTCTTAGTTGGATGCTTCTCAATCTTTTGCTAGCCTTCACTCGTACTAAGTATGATCACTACTTGTGCATCCAAAATCCTTAAACCCAGTTTTGCCATATGAGTCCACTATACCTACCTATATGCGGTATTCTTTTGCTGTTCTAAGCAAATCTGTATGTGACATCTCTAATCTTCAAAATAAATTTCCTTTTTGTGTGCTCGTACCGCTCATGAAACGGTAGGGGGTGGCTGATATTTTTCCATGCTAGATGTGCTATTCTCAAGATGAGTGTTTATTCACTTGTCATTGCACGAGAGTACGACAAAGGTATTAGGGATGCCCAGTCCTGAAATGAAAAATGAATTTACCTTATGTTGTCAAATAATAAATTCCTTGGAAAGTGTTGGTATGGACGGCACCTGTGGATTCGGTTAGCCGTGGAATGTGAAAGTATGGTGGAAAAAGGAATAAACTTTACTTTATATTTGGGAACCGCCTATGATATATCTAGCATGGAAAGTATTGGGAACTACTCGATCGTTTTCATTGACAGGAAAGGCATGCCACCCAAAATGTTTTATCTCTTAATTTTTCACTTTGAGCTCTGGCACCTCTACAAATCCCTACTTCCCTCTGCGAAGGGCCTTTCTATTTACTTTATGCAATTTTTATTTTTATTTGAGTCTCCATCTTCTCTTATAAAGCACCAACTAAGGGGCACTATGATCGTACTTGAGCATTGGGTGTAGCTAATATGCGAGTGTGTTTCATGAATGGATCAATGATTGAGCATAATGGGCTAGGGATAACTTGCTTTAGTGTTGATATTTTGAAAGACATGGTTGCTTGTTGATATGCTTGAGTATTGTAATCTTCATGTCAAAACTAGACTATTGCCTTGAATCATATAAAAGTCCAAATGTCCATGCTACAAAAGAAAAGAATATGTGATGAACATGTTAGGCAACATTCCACATCAAAAATTCTGTTTTTATCATTTACCTACTCGAGAATGAGCAGGAATTAAGCTTGGGGATGCTGATACGTCTCCAATGTATCTATAATTTTTTATTGTTCCATGTTGTTATATTATCATTCTTGGATGTTTTACAATCATTTTATAGTAACTTTATATCATTTTTTGGGACTAACCTATTGACATAGTGCCCAGTGCCAGTTGCTGTTTTTTGCTTGTTTTTTACTTCACAGAAAATCAATACCAAACGGAGTCCAAACGCAGCGAAACTTTTTGGTGATTTTTTCTGGACCAGAAGACACAAGTTGGGCCAAGGAAGTACCATAGGGGGGCTCCGAGGGGAGCACAACCCCCCTGGGCGCGCCTGGGGGCCCAAGCGCTCCCTGGTGGGTTGTGCCCACCTCGGCCACCTCCCGCACCGCCTCTTTGTTCTATAAATACCTCAAAAATCCAAAAACCCTAGGGGAGTCCACGAAACACAATTCCAGCCGCCGCAAGTTCCAGAAACCACATATCCAATCTAGACACCATCACGGAGGGGTTCATCATCCTCATTGGTGCCTCTCCGATGATGCGTGAGTAGTTCATTGTAGACCTTCGGGTCCATAGTTAGTAGCTAGATGGCTTCCTCTCTCTCTTTTGATTCTCAATACAATGGTCTCTTGGAGATCTATTTGATGTAACTCTTTTTGCGGTGTGTTTGTTGGGATCCGATGAACTTTGAGTTTATGATCAGATCTATATTTTTATCCATGAAAGTTATTTGAGTTTCTTTTGATCTCTTATGTGCATGATTACTTATTGCCTTGTATTTCTTCTTTCAATCTTTGGTTTAGTTAGGCCGACTAGATCAATTTTTCTTGCCATGGGAAGAGGTGCTTTGTGATGGGTTCGATCTTATGGTGCTCAATCCCAGTGACAGAAGGGGAAATGACACGTATGTATCGTTGCTATTAAGGATAACAAGATGGGGTCTATTCCTACATGAATAGATCTTGTCTACATCATGTCATCGTTCTTATTGCATTACTCCGTTTCTCCATGAACTTAATACACTAGATGCATGTTGGATAGCGGTCGATGTGTGGAATAATAGTAGTAGATACAGGCAAGAGTCGGTCTACTAATCTTGGACGTGATGCCTATATAATGATCATTGCCTAGATATCGTCATAATTATTTGAAGTTCTATCAATTACCCAACAGTAATTTGTTTACCCACCGTATGCTATTTTCTCGAGAGAAGCCACTAGTGAAATCTACGGCCCCCGGGTCTATTCTTTATCATATTTGCCTTTGAGATCTATTTTTATTTGCTTTTATTTTCAGATCTATTAATCCAAAAACCCAAAAATACCTTGATGTATTTTTTTGTTATTTATTTTATTTCGCGTTTCCGCGAGATCTATTTATCCAATCTACTACAATTTTATCTATCTTTTTACCCAGGAGGGATTGACAACCCCTCTTACACGTCGGGTTGCAAGTATTTGTTCTTTGTGTGCAGGTACCGTTTACATAGTGTTGCGTGTTCCCCTACTGGTTCGATAACCTTGGTCTCATCACTGAGGGAAATACCTACCGTAGCTGTGCTGCATCATCCCTGCCTCTTTGGGGATATACCGACGTAGTTCAAGCCGCATCAGGTGCTTATGTAATTCTTGAACATATGCACCTATGAATCGAATAATGCATTGGTTGTTTGAACCTGATGGATATGAATAAAGTTATAGCATACTTTCAAATTCAAATCTGGTACAATTTGAAATAGCAGCAATTAAATTACGATGAAATTACGCTTTGCAGGTCGTTACGGCGCACACGGTCGGTAAAACACAAACGTTTGTGATAGACACCATAATCCGACATGGTTCACAGAGAGGAAACGTGTGTGAGAATGCACACAGTTGCCGTTTGCAAACTGTGTGTGATTTCAGACAATATCACAAACGGTGCGGGCAAACTAAACATTTGTGATAGTTGCCTTATTGTACACGATTTGCAACCATGAACTATTTCTGATGTGGTACGCATCGTAAATGTTGCACCACAAAATAGCGTGTGTGATAGTTATCATGTACGATGATGTTACAACGGTCCGACGTTTCGTAATCCTATCCGATACTCGTACGATGATTAGCTAATCTTCTTAATTAGTTATCGCATACGGTTCGAGAAAAGTGAATGTGTGTGATTGTCTGCTTATCATAGACGTTCTATAATCGTGAACTGTTTGTGATGGGCCACGCATCTTAAACGTAGCACCACAGAATACCGACTATGATGGCAATGTGAGCACAAACAAGTAGCAAGGATGAAGCGTTTGGGATATTCGAGACATCAAAAACAGTTTTATAGGGACAACTGTATGCATCAAGGCTCCCTATCCCCGACGGTTTCTGGGTCGTGTGGGAAGGACCCCCGTATCGCAGTCACTCACTTGGTGACGGTTCAAAACGCCATCGCAGAAAGGGGTTAAAAACAATTTGTATAGCACCTCGTTGTACTAGTGAATCTTCAAAAACCGAGTCCTCCTTCATGATAGTGGAAGTACTGACGTTAGGAGTGAAGTTTTGCTTACGTGGTGGGATAAGCTCAAAGGGCTATGGATTTGGCGGACTTAGGCATTTGTCGGCTTCCGAGTAGGTGGCTTGGAATTTGGTCAAGTCAGTTTCTTCCGCAATCTTTGTTGCCGTCACCCGGTTTTCCCTCACACAACGCAGATAATCCTTTTCTGTAAAAGGCATGTTATCTACATTGAATTCTGGGAACCCATTGCTGCTTGTGAGTTGCGTTGGGATTTCCCCGAAGAGGAGAGGATGATGTAGTACAGTAGAGATAAGTATTTTCCTGAGTTAAGAACCAAGGTTATCAATCCCGTAGGAGAACCATGTGAAACCTCGTGAACAACACCTACACACAAAAGAGCAAATACTTGCACCCAAGGCGATCAAGGGGGTTGTCAATCCCCTTGGCGGTTATTTGCAAGGATCAAATCTGATAGTGATAGATAGATAATGTAAAATACAAAATAAAATAATGGTAAATAAATTGCAGCAAGGTATTTTAATTTGGATTTTAATATATGATAAAGGTAGACCCGGGGGCCATAGTTTTTACTAGAGGCTTCTCTCTCGAACAAAAAGCATATGGTGGTTAAACAAATTACTGTTGGGCAATTGATAGAAAAGCGCATAGTTATGACGATATTCAAGGCAATGATCATGTATATAGGCATCATGTCCGAGACAAGTAGACCAACTCATGTCTGCATCTACTACTATTACTCCACCCATCGACCGCTATCCAGCATGCATCTAGAGTATTAAGTTCATAAGAAACCTAGTAACGCCTTAAGCAAGATGACATGATGTAGACAAAGTAAATCCAATCAATATGGATAAACCCCGTCGTTTTCCACTTAATGGCAACAATACAAATATGTGTCTTGTCCCCTTCTGTCACTCAGATATAGATCACCGCAAGATTGAACCCATTACAAAGCACCTCCCCCATTGCAAGATAAATCAATCTAGTTGGCCAAACCAAATGGATAGATCGGTGAGAAATACGAAGCTATAACAATCATGCATATAAGAATTCAGAAAAGACTCAGATATTTCTCATGAATAATCTAATCATAAACCCACAATTCTTCGGAGACCAACAAACACACCGCAAAAGAACATTACATCGAATAGATCTCTGATACGTCCATTTTGCATCATGTTTTCCTACTGTTATTTATATTGTTTTTAGATATAATAATGCTTTTTGGAGTAATTCTAATGCCTTTTCTCTCATAATAAGCAAGGTTCACACAAAGAGGGAGAATACCGGCAGCTGGAATTCTGGACCTGAAAAAGATACGTCAGGCCACCTATTCTGCACAACTCCAAATGAGCTGAAACTTCACGGAGAATTTTTATGGAATATATAAGAATTATTGGAGCCAATAAGTACCAGAGGGGCCCCACCAGGTGGGCACAACCCACCTGGACACGCCAGGGAGCCCAGGCGCGCCCTGGTGGGTTGTGCTCCCCTCGGCCCACCTCCGGTGCCCATCTTCTGGTATATAAGTCATTTGGACCTATAAAAATTAGGAGAGGACTTTTGGGACAAAGCGCCGCCGTCTCAGGGTGGAACTTGGGCAGGAGCACTTTTGCCCTCCGGCGGAGCGATTCCGCCGGGGGAACTTCCCTCCCGGAGGGGGAAATCATCGTCATCATCTTCACCAACAACTCTCCCATCTTGGGGAGGGCAATCTCTATCAACATCTTCAATAGCACCATCCCCTCTCAAACCCTGGTTCATCTCTTGTGTTCAATCTTTGTACCGGAACCTTAGATTGGTGCTTGTGGGTGACTAGTAGTGTTGATTACATCTTGTAGTTGATTACTATATGGTTTATTTGGTGGAAGATTATATGTTCAGATCCATTATGCTATTTAATACCCCTCTGATCTTGAGCATGATTATCATTTGTGAGTAGTTACTTTTGTTCTTGAGGTCACGGGAGAAATCTTGTTGCAAGTAATCATGTGAACTTGATATGTGTTTGATATTTTGATGATATGTATGTTGTGATTCCCTTAGTGGTGTCATGTGAACGTCGACTACATAGCACTTCACCTTATTAGGGCCTAAGGGAATGCATTGTGGAGTAGTTATTAGAAGATGGGTTGCGAGAGTGACAGAAGCTTAAACCCTAGTTTATGCGCTATTCCGTAAGGGACTGATTTGGATCCAAAAGTGCAATGCTATGGTTAGATTTATTCTTAATACTTTTCTCATAGTTGCGGATGCTTGCGAGGGGGTTAATCATAAGTAGGAGGTTTGTTCAAGTAATAACCGCCCCTAAGCACCGGTCCACCCACATATCAAATTATCAAAGCAAACACAAATCAAATCAACATGATGAAAGTGACTTGATGAAATTCCTGTGTACCCTAAGGAACGCTTTGCTTATCATAAGAGACCGTTTTGGCCTGTCCTTTGCCTCAAAAGGATTGGGCTACCTTGCTGCACTTTTGTTACCGTTGCCGTTGCTTGCTTGTTACAAATTACCTTGCTATCAAACTACTCGTTACTTATAATTTCAGTGCTTGCAGAGAATACCTTGCTAAAAACTACTTGTCATTTCCTTCTGCTCCTCGTTGGGTTCGACAATCTTACTTATCGAAAGGACTACGATTGATCCCCTATACTTGTGGGTCATCATGGCTCTTTTCTGGCACCGTTGCCGGGGAGTGAAGCGCTCTTGGTAAGTGGAAATCGGTAAGGAAAAATTATTACTACGTGCTGAAATTTATTGTCACTTGTTACTATGGAGAACAATCCTTTGAGGGGTTTGTTCAGGGTATCTTCACCTCGACCGGAACCGCAATTAGTTACCCCTCAACCTACTGCACCTACTAAAAATATCGGTTATGAAATTCCTTCGGGTATGATAGAACAACTGCTAGCTAATCCATATGCAGGAGATGGAACTGAACATCCTGATATACACTTAATATATGTGGATGAAATTTGTGGATTATTTAAGCTTGCAGGTTTACCCGAAGATGAAGCTAAGAAGAAGGTTTTCCCTTTATCTTTGAAGGGAAAAGCATTGGCATGGTATAGGCTATGCGATGATATTGGATCTTGGACTTGGAATCGATTGAAATTGGAATTTCACCAAAAAAATTATCCTATGCATCTAGTTCATCATGATCGGAATTATATATATAATTTTTGGCCTCGTGAAGGAGAAAGTATCGCTCTAGCTTGGGGGAGGTTTAAGTCAATGTTATATTCATGCTCCAATCACAAGCTCTCAAGAGAAATTATCATTCAGAATTTTTATGCTCGGCTTTCTCGTGATGATCAATCCATGCTTGATACTTCTTGTACTGGTTCCTTTATAAAGAAGACTATTGAATTCAGGTGGGATCTTTTAGAAAGAATTAAACGCAACTCTGAAGATTGGGAACTCGATGAAGGTAAAGAGTCAGGTATTAAGCTTAAGTATGATTGTGTTAAATCTTTTAGGAATACCGATGCTTTTCAAAAGTTTAGCACTAAATATGGACTTGACTCTGAGATAGTAGCCTCCTTTTGTGAATCATTTGCTACTCATGTTGATCTCCCTAAGGAGAAGTGGTTTAAATATCACCCACCTATTAAAGAAGAAATTTAAAGAACCAGTAATAGCTAAAGATGAAACTATTATTTACAATGTTGATCCAGTTGTTCCTACTGCTTATATTGAAAAACCACCTTTCCCTATTAGGATAAAGGAGCATGCTAAAGTTTCAACTGTGGTCAATAAGAGTTATATTAGAGCACTCAAGCCTGCTGAACAAATCAAAGTAGAACCTAGTGTTGCTATGGTTAAATATCTCCTAGTAGAAAATTTAGATGGGCATGTTATCTACTTATGTGATGAAGCTGCTAGAATTGCCAAACCTGATGAAAAAGATAAGCATAGACTTGTTGTTGGCATGCCTGTTGTCTCGGTTAAAATAGGAGATCACTGTTATCACGGTTTATGTGACATAGGTGCTAGCGTGGGTGCTATTCCTTTTACCATATATCAAGAAATTATGAATGATATAGCATCCGCTGAAATAGAAGATATAAATGTTACTATTAAACTTTCTAATAGAGACACCATCATACCACTTGGGATTGTTAGAGATGTTGAAGTCTTGTGTGGGAAAATAAAATACCCTACTGATTTTCTTGTTCTTGGTTCCCCACAAGATGACTTTTGTCCCATTATCTTTGGTAGACCTTTCTTGAACACCGTTAATGCTAAAATAGATTGTGAGAAACAAACTGTCGATGTTAGTTTTGGTGATGAGTCTCATGAGTTTAATTTTTCTAAGTTTAGTAGAAAACATCATAAGAAAGAATTGTCCAGTAAGGATGAAATAATTGGTCTTGCCTCTATTGTCATGCCTCCTACAGATCCACTAGAACAGTATTTGCTAGACCATGAAAATGATATGCAAATGCATGAAAGAAATGAGATAGATAAAATTTTCTTTGAACAACGACCTCTGCTTAAACACAATTTGCCTATTGAAACTCTAGGAGGTTCTCCTCCACCTAAAGGTGATCCTGTGTTTGAATTAAAACAATTGCCAGACACTTTGAAATATGCTTATCTTGATGAGAAAAAGATATATCCTGTTATTATTAGTGCTAACCTTTCAGAACATGAAGAAGAAAGATTATTGAAGGTTCTGAAGAAGCATCGAGCTGCTATTGGATATACTCCTGATGATTTAAAGGGCATTAGTCCCACTCTCTGTCAGCATAACATTAATATGGAACCTGATGCTAAACCCGTTGTTGATCACCAACGACGTTTAAATCCTAAAATGAAAGAAGTGGTAAGAACTGAAATATTGAAACTTCTGGAAGCAGGTATAATCTATCCTATAGCTGATAGTAGATGGGTAAGTCCCGTTCATTGTGTCCCTAAGAAGGGAGGTATTACTGTTGTTCCTAATGATAAAAATGAACTTATTCCACAAAGAATTGTCACTGGCTACAGAATGGTAATTGATTTTAGAAAATTAAATAAAGCTACTAGAAAGGATCACTACCCTCTACCTTTTATTGATCAAATGCTTCAAAGACTATCTAAACACATACACTTTTGTTTCCTTGATGGATACTCTGGATTTTCTCAAATACCTGTGTCACAACCTGATCAAGAAAAAACCACCTTCACTTGTCCTTTCGGAACTTATGCTTATAGACGTATGCCTTTTGGTTTATGTAATGCACCTGCTACCTTTCAAAGATGTATGACTGCTATATTCTCTGATTTTTGTGAAAAGATTGTTGAGGTTTTCATGGATGACTTTTCCGTTTACAGAACTTCTTTTGATGATTGCTTAAGCAACCTTGATCGAGTTTTGCAGAGATGCGAGCAAACTAATCTTGTCTTGAATTGGGAGAAGTGCCACTTTATGGTTAATGAAGGTATTGTCTTGGGACATAAAATTTCTGAACGAGGTATTGAGGTGGATAAAGCTAAAGTTGATGCAATCGAGAAAATTCCATGTCCTAAAGATATCAAAGGTATTCGTAGTTTCCTCGGTCATGCTGGTTTCTATAGGAGATTTATTAAAGACTTCTCTAAAATTTCTAGGCATCTTACAAATCTTTTGCAAAAGGATATTCCATTTGTTTTTTATGATGATTGTGTAGAAGCCTTTGAAACAGTTAAGAAAGCCTTAATCTCTGCACCTATTATTCAACCACCTGATTGGAACTTGCCCTTTGAGATTATGTGTGACGCTAGTGATTATGCTGTTGGTGCTGTTCTAGGACAAAGAATTGATAAGAAGTTAAATGTTATTCATTATGCTAGTAAAACTCTAGACAGTGCTCAACGCAATTATGCTACTACTGAAAAAGAATTCTTAGCAGTTGTGTTTGCTTGTGACAAATTTAGATCTTACATTGTTGATTCTAAAGTTACTGTTCACACCGATCATGCTGCTATAAATATATTATGGAAAAGAAAGATGCTAAACCTAGACTCATTAGGTGGGTTCTTTTGCTACAAGAATTTGACTTACATATCACTGATAGAAAAGGAGCTGAGAACCCCGTGGCTGATAACTTGTCTAGGTTAGAAAATTTTCTTGATGACCAACAACCAATCAATGATAGTTTTCCTGATGAACAATTAGCTGCAATAAATGTTTCTCATAACACTCCTTGGTATGCTGACTATGCTAATTACATTGTTGCTAAATACATACCACCTAGCTTCACATACCAACAAAAGAAAAAATTCTTCTAATATTTAAGACATTACTTTTGGGATGACCCACATCTTTATAAAGAAGGAGTAGATGGTATTATTAGACGTTGTGTACCTGAGCATGAACAGGGACAAATCCTACGAAAATGTCACTCTGAAGCTTATGGAGGGCATCATGCGGGAGATAGAACTGCTCACAAGGTATTGCAATCTGGTTTTTATTGGCCTACTCTCTTCAAGGATGCCCGTAAGTTTGTCTTATCTTGTGATGAATGTCAAAGGATTGGAAATATTGGTAAGCGTCAAGAAATGCCTATGAATTATTCACTTGCTGTTGAACCATTTGATGTTTGGGGATTTGATTACATGGGACCTTTTCCTTCCTCTAATGGGTATACTCATATTTTGGTTGCTGTTGATTATGTCACTAAGTGGGTAGAAGCTATTCCAACTAGTAGTGCTGATCACAACACCTCTATTAAAATGCTTAAGGAAGTTATTTTCCCAAGGTTTGGAGTCCCTAGATATTTAATGACTGATGGTGGTTCACATTTTATTCATGGTGCTTTCCGTAAAATGCTTGCTAAGTATGATGTTAACCATAGAATTGCATCACCCTATCATCCTCAGTCTAGTGGTCAAGTTGAACTTAGCAATAGAGAAATAAAATTAATATTACAGAAAACTGTCAATAGGTCTCGAAAGAATTGGTCTAAGAAATTAGATGATGCACTTTGGGCTTATAGAACAGCATATAAAAATCCTATGGGTATGTCTCCTTATAAAATGGTCTATGGAAAAGCTTGTCATTTGCCTCTTGAGTTAGAACATAAAGCATATTGGGCAATTAAAGAACTCAACTATGATTTCAAACTTGCCGGTGAAAAGAGGTTATTTGATATTAGCTCACTAGATGAATGGAGAACCCAAGCTTATGAAAATGCCAAGTTATTTAAAGAAAAATTTAAAAGATGGCATGACAAAAGAATCCAAAAGCGTGAGTTCAAAGTTGGAGAATATGTTCTTTTGTACAACTCTCGTTTCAGATTCTTTGTAGGAAAACTCCTCTCCAAATGGGAAGGACCCTATGTTATCGAGGAGGTTTATCGATCTGGAGCCATCAAAATAAATAATGCCGAGGGTACTAACCCGAAGGTTGTCAATGGGCAGAGAATAAAACATTATATCTCAGGTACGCCCATTAATGTTGAAAGCAATATTATCCAAACTTTGACACCAGAAGAACACATAAAGGAAACCTTCTGGAATACTCTAGAATCATGAAAAAAGAGGAGGTGCATGATACGGTAAGTAAACGGACCCCGAAAAATCCGCAAAAATATTTTTTGTCAGTTTTAGAATATATCAAAAATTAGGAAAATAAGGAACAACCAGGAAGGCACCCCTGGTGGGCACAAGACACCAGGGCGCGCCTGGCAAGCCAGGCGCGCCCAGGTGGGTTGTGCCCACCTCGGGTACCTTCCGGACTCCGTTTTTCTTCCATTTGCTTGTTTCCCAAGATAAAAAATCTTTATATACCCCCCGAACCTATTGACCACTGTATCGCGGAGAAATCTTCTATTTTCTTTTCTTGCTGTTTTTTATCAGATCTGTTAAGCCAGGCATCATGTCTTCTCCCTCCTCCAACAACGTAGAAGAGGAGGCTTGGTTGATGAAGATTGAGTTGAAGAGAGAAGAGCCCAAAGAAGTCGTCAAAGGGGACAAGAGCAAGGAGGTAACCAGAGATCAAGCGCCGGTGGTCGAGCAAGCCTTGCCTGCTGAGGAGGAAGAAGAAGATATCCTTAAACCTAACTATGATCATCTTACCCCCACTGAGATTGAAGCCTTTCGGATCATCGAAACGGTTCGTGTGCAAAATAAATATCTCACCCGTGAAAATATTCTATGCAAGAGCACATCATTGCTCTCCGGAGCATCATCCGTAGATTGGAGAAGCTGTTGGAGAGGGCCACTACTTCATCACCACCACCTCCTTCTTCATCACCAAAGGAAAATTGAGTATCGGGTATGGGCACTCCCCTTGGCTTGTGCCAAGCTTGGGGGAGGTGCCCCGGTATCGTATCACCTCCACTATCTTTTGCCTTTACTTATCTTAGTTCGATACATAGTTATCTTTTGCTTTAGATGAATAAAAATTTAGTTTGATCTTTTCTTTTCGAGAGTTTGCTTAATATTCTATCCTTGTAATCGTGTGCAAGTTATATATAATAAAGTTTAGTTTGAGTTTTGTTTTCTTTTTCTTTCATGTTCAATAAAAAGAAAGGAATTAAATGAAAAAGATCATATGCCAATCTTGTAAGTAATGACATCACATAAGGAAGAGTATAAGTAGAAAATTTTATTGGAGATTTACAAACATAGTATTGGCCAATAATGCAATTCATGAAAGAATTAATAAGGGAAGAGAAGATTCACATGCAAATATACTATCTTGGACATCTTTTGTGATTGTGAGCCCCCATCAAAATATTATATGCCAAAATTGTTGATGTTGGACAAGGAAGACAACGTAATGATTTATGTTTGTTCATATTCACATAGAAGTTGTATTGTCATAGATCCTTTAACATGTGGTGCTTGCCCCCCATCTTTGCTAGCCAAAAATTCCGCACTAAGTAGAGATACTACTTGTGCATCCAAAACCCTTAAACCCAAATCTTGTTTTGAGTCTACCATACCTACCTATGGATTAAGTAAGATCCTTCAAGTAAGTTTTCATCGGTGCAAAAAGGGCAATAAAAATTGCTTCTAAAAGTGTTGGATCATTTAGTGTAAGAGAAAATTGAGCGTTGTACGAACTTGTGATGGCAAAGAATAAAAGCGACAGACTGCATAATAAAGGTTGCTATCATAAGGGGCAATATAACGTGACGTTCTTTTGCACTAAGAGATTGAGCATACAAACAAATAAGCGCATGGCAACCTCTGCTTCCCTCTGCGAAGGGCCTATCTTTTACTTTTATGTATTTACTTTTATGCAAGAGTCAAAGTATTTCTCTCTATTCCTTTTTATTTTCTCTTTTGGCAAGCATCATGTGGTGAGGAAAGATCTAGGCACATATATCCAGTTGGATATGAGTAGCATGAGTTATTATTGTTGACATCACCCTTGAGGTGAGCATGTTGGGAGGCGAAACTATAAGCCCCTATCTTTCTATGTGTCCGGTTGAAACTTTTTGCTCATGTGTATGCGGTGAGTGTTAGCAATCATAGAAGACTATATGATGGTTGAGTATGTGGACTTGCCAAAAAAGGCTCTGATACGTGACCCTTCCTGAAAAGATGATGAATTGTAGTTGCAAAGTTGACTGAGAACATAGTTTGTTGGTTTTCAATAGAGTTTATGCTTTATACTTCGATGTTGTGATGAATTGTTACTTGTTCATGAGAAGTCTATGATAGAACTTATATGATAAAACTTCTATAATAAAGTTTTATGTTAAAGTTTGTTGCTGTTATAATAATTTACATGATGCTTCTATGTCTGTATTTTGTTTTTATCGACACCTCTCTCTCTAAGCATGTGGACATGTTTTTCGATTTCGGTTTTCGCTTGAGGACAAGCGAGGTCTAAGCTTGGGGGAGTTGATACGTCCATTTTGCATCATGTTTTCCTACTGTTATTTATATTGTTTTTATATATAATAATGCTTTTTGGAGTAATTCTAATGCCTTTTCTCTCATAATATGCAAGGTTCACACAAAGAGGGAGAATACCGGCAGCTGGAATTCTAGACCTGAAAAAGCTACGTCAGGCCACCTATTCCGCACAACTCCAAATGAGCTGAAACTTCATGGAAAAATTTTATGGAATATATAAGAATTATTGGAGCAAATAAGTACCAGAGGGGGCCCACCAGGTGGGCACAACCCACCTGGGCGCGCCAGGGAGCCCAGGCGCGCCCTGGTGGGTTGTGCTCCCCTCGGCCCACCTCCGGTGCCCATCTTCTGGTATATAAGTCATTTTGACCTAGAAAAAATCAAGAAAGGACTTTCGGGATGAAGCGCCGCCGTCTCGAGGCAGAACTTGGGCAGGAGCACTTTTGCCCTCCGGCGGAGCGATTCCGCCGGGGGAACTTCCCTCCCGGAGGGGAAAATCATCGTCATCATCTTCACCAACAACTCTCCCATCTTGGGGAGGGCAATCTCCATCAACATCTTCAACAGCACCATCCCCTCTCAAACCCTAGTTCATCTCTTGTGTTCAATCTTTGTACCGGAACCTTAAATTGGTGCTTGTGGGTGACTAGTAGTGTTGATTACATCTTGTAGTTGATTACTATATGGTTTATTTGGTGGAAGATTATATGTTCAGATCCATTATGCTATTTAATACCCCTCTGATCTTTTGCATGATTATCATTTGTGAGTAGTTACTTTTGTTCTTGAGGTCACGGGAGAAATCTTGTTGCAAGTAATCATGTGAACTTGATATGTGTTCGATATTTTGATGATATGTATGTTGTGATTCCCTTAGTGGTGTCATGTGAACTCCGACTACATGGCACTTCACCTTATTAGGGCCTAAGGGAATGCATTGTGGAGTAGTTATTAGATGATGGGTTGCGAGAGTGACAGAAGCTTAAACCCTAGTTTATGCGTTATTCCGTAAGGGACTGATTTGGATCCAAAAGTTTAATGCTATGGTTAGATTTATTCTTAATACTTTTCTCGTAGTTGCGGATGCTTGCGAGGGGGTTAATCATAAGTAGGAGATTTGTTCAAGTAAGAACAGCACCTAAGCACCGGTCCACCCACATATCAAATTATCAAAGTAGCGAACACAAATCAAATCAACATGATGAAAGTGACTAGATGAAATTCCTGTGTACCCTAAGGAACGCTTTGCTTATCATAAGAGACCATTTTGGCCTGTCCTTTGCCTCAAAAGGATTGGGCTACCTTTCTGCACTTTTGTTACCGTTACCGTTGCTTGCTTGTTACAAATTACCTTGCTATCAAACTACTCGTTACTTATAATTTCAGTGCTTGCAGAGAATACCTTGCTGAAAACTACTTGTCATTTCCTTCTGCTCCTCGTTGGGTTCGACACTCTTACTTATCGAAAGGACTACGATTGATCCCCTATACTTGTGGGTCATCAATCTCCAAGAACATCGAGGAGAACATTGTATTGAAGATCAAAGAGAGAGAAGAAGCCATCTAGCTACTAGCTATTGACCCATAGGTCTGTGATAAACTACTCACACATCATCGGAAGGGCAGCAAGGTTGATGTACAAGCCCTCCGTGATAGATTCCCCCTCCGACAGAGTACCAGAAAAGGCCTCCAGATGGGATCACGGAAGAACAGAAACTTGCGGCGGCGGAAAAAGTATTTTTGGGCAGCTCTCTGTTGGTTTCCCGATTTAAGAGAATTTATAGAGTTGGAATTAGGTCAGACGGAGCCTCGAGGGACCCGCAAGGTACTAGGGCGCGCCCCCCAGGGTGCACCCTAGTGCCTTGCCGTCTACTCGTTTGCCTTCTGGTCTCCTCCCGAAGCTTCTAGATTCTCTTGTCAAGATAAAATGTCAAAAAGTTTCATGGCATTTGGACTTCGTTTGGTACTGATTTCCTGGAAAACCAAAAACAGGCAAAAAACAGCAACTCGCACTTGGCACTGGGTTAATACGTTAGTCTCAGAAAATGATATATAATTGCATATAAAACATCCAAGATTGATACTATAATAGCATGGAACAATAAAAAATTATAGATACACTGGAGACGTACCACCCATCAGCTAGTAAAGCCGGCTCCAGCTCAGGGAGATAAGCTTTTGCGCGCGCCAGAGCATGCAGAGCCCCTTGACGACAAGCCGCCCTTTTCAACTCTTGCATCCACTCCGGAACAGTGGAGAGCTCCTTCAGCATGTCCATTATATAGTGTGGTGGCGCTTTCGTATCTTGACCGCCATGACACAGTAGGCACCACCTACATATAGTTGCTCTAGGAACTTGTACACAGCCTTCAATTCTACCAAAGGCAGTTCAACCAAATTGTGGCTTCTTTTGCGTGTCGATGATATAACAACATGTCAGTAACCCGGTCGGTATAATAAGCCAGCAATATTTGGCGACTTGTAAGTGTTCATACCTACCAAAGATGGCTATGCACATGTATTTGATCTGGCCCTTCAGAGTTGCGAGCTCTTGAGTTACTGGTCAAAGTGCCGACTCGGCCTCCTCTGCACGCTTGACCAAGGTGGTTCTCTCCTTCTCAAAATCAGTCTTGGTCTTCTCCAGCGTGTTTGTCACATTAAGCATGGACTTGTGGAAGTCTGAGGGCAAGCTTTCTGCTTTTTCTCGCAGCTTCTTTTCCCTTTTCAGATCTTTCTGCAAGCCGGCTGGTAGCGACTCGACATGATTCAACATTTCTTGCATATCAAATGACCAAGTCAGAAATATTACTGGAAGTCCCGAGCTGCCGCTGGCTAACGACCCGACACTTGGGGTCTACACCAGTCAGCCTTTTGACCTATGTTATATCAAAGTCCCATATAGCTACAAGCACTCAACATGGCACTTGGGGGAGGGGGGTAATGAATAGTCATTTTCAAAACAAAAAGGCTAAATATACTAGAAGACCCGGCTCACCACATGATGTTGAGCCGGCCCTTGGGGGCTACTAATTGCTCATATTCCTAGTGCAACTTTACAGAAGTCCCAGTTCATTATTTACATAATGACCCGGCCCTTGGGGGCTACCTCTGAGCATAACTACGATACATATTTCAAGGGCAGGTCAAGGGTGTCAACCCGGATTTTTCATCAAAGCCTTTTTATTGAAGCAAGTATTTTTATTCAAGCAGGTCTTAAAGCATATCACTCCTTCCTTCTCATCGATCCCCTTCTTCCTCTGTACAGGAGGACGCCTCCCGCAGCAGATCTTTGCGACGCCGCCGCAAATCAGTTGTCCTTCCTCTTCTTCGATCCAACCCCATCTATTTCCTCCTCTTTAGTCCAATCCTTCTACTTTTTGATCCAATCCTTCTTTAACCTGAAACAGTCTCCAACACGAACTACTTCGTTGTGCCCATGGGGTGTCCGGCTGGTACTCCGGCAAGAACTCCTTTGGCGGCCGTTCTAGAGGCCGATGTACGCTCATATAAATACACATCTACTCCCTCGACCGAAGCTACAGCCCAATTGCATCGTTTCGTCCGCGCTCGACATTTGTGTCCTGTCGTTCTGCCGACGTCGTCGGAATCTCGCCGTTCTGCTGAAGTCACCGGAATTTGTCTGTACTGCCGACTTCGCCGGAAATACGTCCGCCCGTGTAGCCAAGGTACGTCGTTCAAGTTGCTCGAGCAATACTGATTTGCGGTTTAGATGGCGCTGAATAGTTTAGTTGAGTGTGCGCTGAACCTCAACGCACACGTACATGATTGTTTGAGCAGACTAATCACATACGTACATGAGCTAAGTACTAAGTAAAATATGGAAAACTGGTCTGTTCTTTACTTGATGCAAATTCGTGGATGCTTGAATTGGACCGTGAATTTGCTTCAATTGCATATTTTTGTAGTAGTATACTCCTTTCTGGCAATCAAGTATATACCGATCGTTATTGCCAGTATAATAGGTATATAGTCCATATGGTAGCATATACTCTGAGAATTGCTGTAACGAGAATATTTTCCTATGTCGCCAAAAAATCATACATGATATTCCGGTTCAAAATAGGTAACATTTTATATAGGAAAATAAAAGACTACTAAGTATTTTTTTGTATGTCCAATATTTTTTTTTCTTGACTTTTGGTTACTAATAAATATTTTATATGTCAGGAACTGTCTGGTTATTTGGTTACCCACCTCATGCCTGCATGGGAAGATGAAAAACTGCATCTACCAGTTTTAAAGGTCAATATCATATGCATTTTAAATCAATTGTTTTTAAACACACGTGATGCTAATCTTATTCTTTTTGCAATTGATGTATAGGATGGATATGAACTCAGAAAACAAATTTTGGGACAGCTACTGACATTCAAGGAGAATGAATGTGAAAACAACATGCCCGCTGGTATCCTAGAATTCATCAGTTGTATACGGGAAATCCAAAATAAAGCTGGTATGCCAAATGACTCAAATATATGATACTGCATTTCCAGATATAACAAAGACTGATATTTACCAGAGAGTAATCTGAGCATTTTGTTTATTGCCGCACAACTTTGTTCTCCAATATGAATGTGAGGACTTACGGTCAAAAGGCAAACGAAGACCAATAAAGAAGCCCCATCTCCAGCAGTTGCTGCTCCTCAATTGTCTACATGCTCCTAGAGGCTGTGACGCGCAACCTGAAGCCCACCTCTTATCCAAACTCTGTAGTTTAGTTTGTTCACCTTTCAGGGACTGCATAGGTTTAGCTAATAGTGATGTTTTCCTTTGTGTAAAAACTCTTATTTAATTCGAGTTAGTTATTATGGCACTACGTACTTTTGGGATGGGGGAGGCCCCTGATTACCGAAAATCTATGTCATTTTTTCTATTATTTTCACCGAGTCAAAGATCCTTCAACTATACTCCCTCCGTCCCAAAATAAGTGTCTCAAACTTAGTACAATTTTGTACTAAAGTTAGTACAAAGTTGAGATACTTATTTTAGGACGGAGGGAGTATATTGCATGGTCTGTTGAAGTTGCTTTGTATGTCCCTCTAACGTCACTGTAGAGTGTACGTACAAGTATGGTGTTGATGTAAAAATTAACGTTTTAGATTAGTATATTTCCTTAATTCTCAAGAGCAAAAAGAGAATATGTTCATAAAAACACGTAATTTAAGCAGCCTACATTGTTTAGCAGGCTTGATCTAACTTTGGCTAGAGAAAAAGATAACCACATAATTTTGGTTTAAATCCTGACTCTTCAGTCGCACACAATAACGCCGGTAAGCTGCTGCTTTTGCTTCAGCGCGCGACGTACATGATCAATCCATCTAAGCCAAATAAGAGAACACAAAGTACTGTCCAATTTCAAAAGGAATAAACTACTAAGATATTACACATCTCTATCTCTTCTTAGCCTCATCTGTCTGGGTATTTCTTGGAAAAAATACAACCACAAAAATTATTTCGCTCTCGGCAAAAACGGCACTACGCTGGCCGCGCATGGAAAAATGAGAATAAACAAAACAAAACCCGAAGCTGAAAAGTGCACACATTGAATAGCAGTCCGAATCCTACTGGGTGACATGGAAAGTGCAAGCCAGTGCAAGTCCGACTCCTACTGGTTACATGATTCCATGGAAAGTGCAAGTCCGACTCCTACTGGGTACAGGACTCCAGATCCTATTTAGATAGATACAATTGCTGCTATAAATATACATGTACAATCCCCTTAATCCAATATATATCAAGTCCTTGGTCGATTCTTCTTAACAAGCCAGCTTTCCACATTGCCTCGCTGGTATCGCCGCTGACGTCAAAAACAACGAGCCAGGTATGTACAAATTAAATTTGGAATCAGCAATGACCTCCTCATGCTTCTAAGGACAACCATAGGCGTATATGGCCCTCTCCCCCTGTCCTGCTATTGCAATTTGATTAGAATAAAACAATTAATCGTACATTCTTAAAGAGTGATTACATGCTGATCAACGAAGGAGTACAATCAATATAACTCAAAACTACTGAGAATATGCATGTCCTACTGCTGCATGTTGGGTAACTCTTGTAAATACATGGATCACATCATGGATTTTATATATTCCTAAAGATATCTACATCAACATATAGATACGGGAAAGTGAACAGTCGGTTTCACAATATTAGATATCCAGTCGATGAAGGCTCCAACTGAACGAATGCATATTTAGAATACTGTTTATTACTTATAATCACTTCAAGGATTCTTTGATATCTATTCCAAGGCATGAACTGCTTAATTTTGCTAACTGAAATGCAAATCAAATAATTCTCTTTTGAAGAAAACAGTAGAAATGATAAGAAGCTTAAAATTTCCGCAGAGTTCACCAAAAAGATATCACTAATAAAATTCTAAAATGGACAGAACAACACAAAATAAGAAAGGACCAAGGACCCTTGACTCTGTGTAGCAGTTTTCTTTCATGTAACTTGATAAATAATTCTTTCCACCATTTTCTAGAGCTCAAGACCTGTGCTGATGCATATATCAATTTTAATTAGTTTATCCTTTTTATTAAATAACACATTAACCACTGTTGCTGATGCATATATCGATTCTAATTAGTTTCTCATTTCTATTAAATAACATATTCTTACACATTCCAAAACTATGTGCAGGAAAGCCAATTGGGTTTCAATCTTCGTTAATGGATGCCAAGGAACAAAGAAGAAAAAGAGATAGAGAGCGATATGCACAGATGAGCAATGAAGAAAAGCAGGAAAAACAAAAAAAAACGTGAAGCTTATCAGAGAAACAAGACAAAAATATGCGCACAGAAAAGGCAGAAATATGCAAATATGCAGACAGAAGCAGAGATGACCAATGAAGAAAAGCAGAGAAAGCAGGACAAGCTGAACAAACGTCGTGAAGCCTATCAGCAAAACAAAACAAAAAAAGGGCACAAAATAGGGAGATATATGCAAACATGCAACCAGAACAAAAGAAAGCTAGAATACAACAAATTACAGCTAGCCAAGAGTTGAAGCGCAGCACACCAAGCAAAGATTCAATTGCGATGGAGAATCCTGCATATGTTGCAACTCAAAAGGAAGTTAGTACATCTAAATTTAGTGAAAAAAACGTAAAGCGTGTGACACCCGGAGAAAGGCAAACATTGCTACACCGCCGTAACAAAGAATTCTCGACAAGGCAGATGAAAACTGTTTCTGTATCATCAAAAGAAGATGCATCTATGACGGAAACCGGCAACAATGACACGGAACCTCTACAGCAACCAGAGGTCATGATTTATGGTAACACTCTAAATTTTATACAATACTTGCATTCAAAATAACATCTTTATGTACAAATAACCATCTTTGTGCATAGACATCCCCTCATCAATGTTTCCAAGCATCAAAGAAGCAGATGCCACAACACAAACAACCTACAACGACAATCACAGCAAGGTGGCTTTGTGGCCAGACATCCCCTCTTCAATGTGTTCAACAATCAAAGAAGTAAATGCACGAATACGATCATTCTATAACAATGATCACGGTAAGGCTATCAATATCATATTTACTTTTATGCAATACAAAAATAATATATTAAAAAATTACTACACAGATAATGATGAAGTCATATGTGAGAAAGACAAAACCATCAAAGAAGTAGATGGACCAACACAATCAATCTACAACGATGATCACGGTAAGGTTATCAATTTCATATATGTTCTTATGCAATACAAAGAAATATATAAACAATAAAAAATTACAACATAGGTAATGATGAAGTCATATTTGAAGAAGACACAAACGAGGATGAATACATGTTCTTTGGTGAAGGTATGCTCAATACAATTTTAATATTTTCGCATCATTATATTACCCCTTCACTAATTTTTGTATGCTACAAATCAAATCAGAAGGGGATGAAGAAGTGGAAATTGAAATCAAAGAAGACGAGGAACTTCACAATCCTGATCCGTATGATTTTGTCTACAGCAACATACCAAAGAACACACACGTGTTCAAAACGGAAGAAAATTGCATGTTCTGCAAAGCAACAAAATTCAAGTATGAATCTAAAGGGTTATGCTGCAAAAAGGGCAGATAAGACTAGCCAATCCAGATACACCACCTGAACTCATGAGACTTTGGACAAGCAATGATTCTGAAGCAAGGCATTTTCGGAACAATATAAGATTTTTCAATGGACACTTCTCATTTACTACTCTATATTGTCACCTTGACAGAGATACAACTGACATTCGAACAACTGGTATTTACACCTTTCGAGCTCATGGTCAGATCTATCACAACATACACTCATTTGGTAATAGTCGCTCAGATCCAAAGCATCTGGAGCTATACTTCTACGATGATGATCCAAGCTTAGAGCATCGGTACCGCCACTGCCGCGAGGCAATGTACAAGCAAGACAGGCAGGTGATTGGAATAATAACCGACATTCTACGCGATAACCCATACTCTCAACAGTTTAGGAGTTTGGGACAAGCCCAAAACCTTGAGGACTACAGACTCATCTTGAACTTTGACCAAAGATTGGACCAGCGAACATACAATGCACCAATCAATTCAGAGGTAGCTGCAGTGTGGATTGAAGGAAATGAAATAAGAAATACTTATGACAGGAATGTAATACTACATGGGAACAACAACGAAATAGAGCACATTCGATCATATTACGGGTGCTATGATCCGTTGTCGTATCCTCTATTCTTTCCAAGAGCTGAACTGGGTTGGCATAGGAAAATCCCAAAGAAGGATACACAAGAGGAAGATGTTGGTGCTGAAAATATCAATAATGATGATGACCCAGGTAATATACAGAACTCAATTTTCATATATGCTTCACTACTACATATTCAACTAAGTTTCCATGATGCAATATTTGCACAGATCCAGTCAGTGGCCTGTGGGTAACCATGAGAGAATACTACTGCTATAAATTCCATACACGACCAAACATATTCAACCCAATATTGCACGGCGGACGGCTTTTCCAGCAGTTTGCTGTCGATGCATACATCAAGATTGAAAGCTCCAGATTGGATTATATGTGGCATCATCAGAACAAAATAAGGGCAGATCTATACCAAGGCCTTCTAGACAGCATTCAAGCTGGAGAACAGAATGGAGATGCAGTCGGAAAACAGAGAGTACTTGCCTCTTCTTTTATTGGAGGCCCACGAGATAAACTTCGCCGGTATCTAGATGCTATGGTTTTAGTTAGAAAATATGGAAAGCCAGATGTATTCCTCACAATGACCTGCAAACCCAACTGGGAAGAGATCACACGTGAACTACAGTTCGGACAAACACCACAAGATTGCCCAGACATTGTAGTTCGTGTCTTCAGGGCCAAGCTAGAAGAAATGAAGAAGCAACTATTTGAGAAGGCCATTCTTGGAAAGGTTAAGGCATATACATATGTCGTAGAGTTCCAAAAGAGGGGATTACCCCATGCTCACTTTTTGCTCATCATGACCGGGAAATACAAATACACTTGTCCGGAACAGTATGACAGAATCATCCCCGCTGAGCTCCCTAACAAGCACAAGTACCCGGAGCTATACAAAATGGTAGTCAAACATATGATGCATGGTCCTTGCGGTGTATTGAATAAATTTTGTCCATGCACAAAGAATCGTCCGTCGTGCAAGAATAATTATCCAAGGCCATTTAACAAAACTACGATTCAAGGCAAGGACTCCTACCCACTTTATATGAGAAGCAATGATGGTCGGACTGAAATGGTCCGCAATTGCCAACTAGATAATAGGTGGGTGGTTCCTTACAACCCCTATCTGTTAAGGATGTTCAACTGCCACAAAAATGTTGAGGTATGCTCAAGCATTAAAGCCGTTAAGTTCCTCTTCAAGTACATCTACAAGGTCATGACCGAGCATCTGTATCTGTAACTGACAAAGTGGACGAAGTCGAAATCGACGAGATTAAACAGTACAGAGACGCACAGTGGGTGACGCCTCCGGAAGCACTGTGGAGAATATACGGCTTTGAACTAAGCAAAATGCACCCACCAGTCTTGCAACTGCAGCTACACCTCCCAAATATGCACATGGTTTCATATCATGGTAGGGAAAAAATACAGAATGTTATCGACCGTGATGGCACAGAAAGATCAATGTTGACAGCATACTTTGAAGCAAACAGCTTACATGAGAAAGCATGAGGCATACTATACAGAGACTTTCTGGAATATTATACTTGGCAAAGACGGGGGAAATTTTGGCAAGAGAGGAAGCAAGCCGCACTGTTCCAGGTTGGCAGGATCGTCTCAGCACACCCGGCTGAAGGAGAACGATACTATCTTCGAGTTCTCCTAAACCACGTGACAGGCGCCACAAGCTACGAAGACCTACGGACAGTCGGTGGACAAGTAATGCCAACCTTCCGTGAAGCTGCAGAAAAACGGGGGCTCATTGAGGCAGACAACACACTAGATGATTGCATGAGAGAAGCAGAGTTGTTTCGAATGCCATCATCGCTCAGAAGGTTATTCGCGACAATCTTGGTTTTTTGTGAGCCAATCGACGTCCGTAACCTCTGGAACAATCAACTCAAGGCAATGTCAGAAGACTACAGCAGAAACTGCAAATGCAAGCACACGGTCGAACAGATGGTTCTGAAAAATATCAGAGACATGTTGCACTCAATGGGAAAAGACATAGAATCGTTTCCTCTTCCAGATATCGACAAACAGCATGAGACGACAGACGACATACCTAGGGAGATCATCGAGGAGACCTCCATCGAGGTGGACCCTGAGGACGTATCGTTGCATAAAAACCTCAACAACGAGCAGAGGAAGGCCTACGACGAAATCCTAGCCACAGTCGACCGCCAAAGAGGAGGTATATTCTTTGTCGATGGGCCAGGAGGCACAGGAAAAACTTTTCTTTACAGGGCGCTTTTGGCCACAGTGCGCGGACAAGGCAAGATTGCTGTGGCGATGGCCACTTCCGGTGTTGCTGCTTCCATAATGCCTGGAGGGAGAACCGCACACTCAAGGTTTAAGATTCCACTAAAAATAGACAATGGAGCTATTTGTAGCTTCACAAAACAAAGTGGGACAGCAAAGCTACTCCAAGCAGCATCACTAATAATCTGGGATGAAGCATCTATGACTAAGAGGCAGATAGTGGAGGCGCTAGACAAAAGCATGCGGGACATAATGGACAGACCAGATCTTCCATTTGGTGGAAAAACTATCGTATTTGGGGGAGATTTTAGACAAGTTCTCCTTGTTGTCCGAAAGGGAACCAGAGCCCAAATAGTAGATGCATCACTATGCAGGTCAGAGCTCTGGAATTGCATGCGTCAATTGAAGCTTGTACGCAACATGAGGGCTCAAAACGACCCGTGGTTCGCAGAATACCTACTACGCATTGGGAACGGAACCGAGGAGACAAATGATGATGGTGAAATACTACTACCTACAAGCATATGTGTGCCAAATAAGACGGACGATAATGGCCTAGATAGACTCATCGACAGTATCTACCAAACGGGCAATGCTTCACTAAAAGATCCAAAGTACATCACGTCAAGAGCAATTTTATCCACAAGGAACGATTGCGTAGACAAAATCAACCTAAAAATGATTGATCGCTTCCAGGGGAGGAGATGGTGTACCACAGCTTTGATTCTGTAGAAGACGACCCACATAACTACTATCCACCAGAATTCCTAAACACCCTAACCCCGAATGGACTGCCTCCGCATATGCTGAAGCTCAAAATTAATTGTCCAATCATACTACTCAGGAACGTCGACCCTGCTAATGGACTCTGCAACGGCACGAGGTTGGTCGTACGTGGATTTCAAAAAAATACAATTGATGCAGAGATTGTGATGGGACAGCACTCTGGAATGCGAGTTTTCCTGCCTCGAATACCATTATGCCCCTCTGACGATGACATGTTCCCCTTCAATTTCAAGAGGAAACAGTTTCCAGTCAGGCTCAGTTTTGCAATGACAATAAACAAATCACAAGGTCAGACGATACCAAATGTCGGGGTCTATCTGCCTGAACCGGTTTTCTCACATGGTCAACTATATGTCGCGCTTTCTAGAGCAACCGCAACATCAAACATAAAGGTACTAACAGGTACACATGATGAGAACAAGCAGAAGAATAAAAAGATAAGTACAAGCGACACATACCCAAAGGGTGGGAAGAAAAAAAGAATAAGAAGACCAATACAAGCGGGTCATATACGAAAAATATTGTCTACACCGAAGTCCTAACCAAATAGGTACTGCAACCTTTCAATTTCTTGTTCAAATTTTCAGTTTCTATTTGTATTTCACGTTGCATTGCTTATTTTCTAACCTTAAATTTATTGCTTGGATTCTACAGAAACATTGCAGCCAAGTGACAACTTCGCAGTTAGAATTCAGAACTTGATTGTCTTGAAGGACACTACCGCATTTATGTATATACATATCAGTCATGATATAATTACTAAACCACTAAATCATTCATGGAATTTTTTATTATGTGTCCACTAACTCATTCATGGGTTTTCTATAGAAATAATTCTATGTGTATATACAAATTTAGCACCAAAATGTGTAACGAAGGGCAAAAGAAGACTTACAAGTCAAATTAAAAACATATTTCTCTCCTTGGAAATGTTGCTGCTGCACTGATTTTTCGTAACATCACATTCTCTACCTCCCCTGAAACCTGAAATATATCTGTCCAATTTTGTAAAAGTACATATCAATTTCATAGCTTTACATAAACAACCAAACAAACCAGAAAACTATATATATGCACATTTTATAAAGGATCTAATAGAAAGGGCAGATGAATATAATCCGGTGGATATACTATATAGAATGGAATAACTAGATGAAAGTATACCTAATTAATAGTCTCAGAAAGACCCGTGGCCTTCACTGCTGTAGCAATACAAACAGCAGCACCAACACCAATCACAGGTGGATCAACTCCAACTGCAGCTGCTAGGGATCTTGGTGCACAGGTTGAACGCGGAGGAAAGGGAACCAGACGACAAGGGCATGTTATTTCTGGACTAGGCAACAAGTAACCAGAATAAAAGCTACATCTACAACTATGAAGAAACAGGAGACACCCAGCCGGGAACAAGTAACAAGTTTCGTCCTCTCATATTTCAGTTCATCTCTACACTCTGCATTTTATTCGGAAAAGCATACAAAGAAAGGCAATCCTCAAGTGTAGTTTAATCATGCAACAACTAACTGTACTTCCCAAAAGTTAAATAACTGAACCTTCTAACCAGTTCCTTGCCCTCTGCGATGCAAATCTATGGTTCAGTTAGTCCTAAACTTTGCATCTAATAAAATGTTAATGGACGAGGGTATGTTATTGCCCAGATTAACTTCAGTAATATTTTGTGTAGATTGGTACTAAGTTCGTTGCTGCAGTGCAGAACATGGAAAGGGAGGAGGACAGGGGCGAGAGTGGGGGTGGACCTCCATGGCACCAGCAGCAGTACGTCGGAGGAGCTCGGAGCAGTGGAGCCGTCTCATCGCAGGGCCTCGTCGGCGGCGAGCAGGACCACGCCGAGGAACCAGCGGCCTCCAACTCCTCCTCTACCGGCCAGGAGCGACGCTGCATCCGCGCGAGGAAGCGCTGTAGGCGTCGGACAGGAGCCACCGGGGACGCCGAAGCCACGCCGTCGACGGTGGCGCGGGCGGAGCTGAAATAAGAGGGAGCCGCGCAAGGTCCCGTTGATACGCCGGCGCAGGTGGAGGGCACGATGGTGCAGCCACCGGAAGCGATATTCTTCCTGCCCTCGTCCTCCGAGAACGACGAGAAGACGGGAAGCGGCGGCGGCGCTGGCCAGCACAGGAGAGAAAATGGGGAACGGGAAGAGATATTGAGTTCGTGTGTCTCCTTTTTCTTTTTTTGAGGGGTAACGTCTCTTTTGTTCTTTTTTTTTTTTTTGAGAAAATCTCTTTTGTTGTTTAGTAACAGACAAAGTATGTGTCGCTCAAAGTTCTTTTGCTTGGGCCAGGCTCAAAAATAATGGAAAAATAGATACAATTGAAATATACTTTTCCAAGAAAAATGATCGTCATCAAAAAATGATTCAATATTTTGAATATGTTCTTAAAATTTACAAAAAAACCATTTCAGAATGTGTTTTACTAAAAAAACAACTAAAAGACTATTCATGCAAAACTATTATTACATCGGATGATAGTGCGGAGGTGAATTAGGTCCCGACGAACATCGTCAGGGTGGCTTCTTCATGTTCGAAATTTATGGTCCAAACTGTTATGCTTAGTGTAACCTTATTTTTTATGTTAGCCAAAATTAGATATAAGTGTTGCGTAATACCACGTGGAGCATGTTTAAATTTTTTTCGTCCGTTGCAACGCACAGGCATTTGTACTATATATATATATATATAGCTGGTCTATTCTGCTAATATTAGCAGAATAGTTATTCTGCTAACACATCCGAACTGCACGTTCGACGGAAGTGCACGTTATTGTTGAAGCAATAGCACTGCAGTTCTGAGGCGAGTGAACTTCCTCACACAAAAAACTGCACGCAGTTTTTTCGGTACTGTTTTTGCTCCAGTTTTTAAACCGTTTGTCGGAACGAGGCGTGTAATATACTGTTGGAAAGCTATGGATTAGGCGCAACTTTGCCATGTAGATTTTTTTCAAGATTCCTCACAGTTTAAGAGCAGTTTCGAAAATGGTGCGGCGCACGACGAGTGGCAGCGAGCATATTTTCGCGTTTTTTTCTAAACCGCTAATCGAAATGAAGCAAATGATACACCGTCGGAAAGATATCGTCGAGGCGCAACTTATATATATATATATTACTTTCTCTAATTCGTTACGGTTTAAGAGCAGTTTCAAATTTAGTATATCGCGGAATTCTGTTTTTCAATCTTTTTTCCAATTCCTCGGTACTGTTTTGGCTCTAGTTTTCTAACCGTTTATTGAAATGACGCGTGTGATATGCCGTTGGAAAGCTATGGGCGAGTCGCAACTTTCATATGTAGAAATATGTTTCAGATTTGTTACGGTTTTAAATTAATTTTGAAAATGGTGCGGCGACGACGAGTGGCAGCGACCGTTTTTTCACAAATTTTCACAAACCGCTCGTCGGAATGATTCAAATGATACGTCGTTGGAAAGATATCGATGAGACGCAACTTTTCCATGTAGACACTCTCTCTAGTTCCTTACGGTTTAAGAGCAATTCTGAATTTGCCAAAATGCGACACTCTGTTTTTCGCAACACCCAGATCGACAAAGTGAGTTGCTTCACACAGAAATGCGCACTGCTTCATACGGGAAACCGCACTGCATCAGATAGGCAAGTGAATCGCATGATTTAGTGTGTCTTTTTCTAACTTTTTTTATGAATAAGAGATTAGGGCAAGTGAACCACATCAGGGGGAAAATGAACCGCGACACAAGTCTAAGTGAGCCTTATCATTTTTGGGTCTTTTTCTATAATATTTTATTTCTTTTTAGGTCTTCCTGGAGAATGATGACACACAAGTATAGGGATCAATCGTAGTCCTTTTAATAAGTAAGAGTGTCGAGCCCAACGAGGAGCAGAAGGAAATGACAAGTAGTTTTCAGCAAGGTATTCTCTGCAAGCACTGAAATTATAAGTAGCGAGTAGTTTGATAGCAAGGTAATTTGTAACAAGCAAGCAATGGTAATGGTAACAAAAGTGCAGCAAGGTAGCCCAATACTTTTGAGGCAAAGGACAGGCCAAAACGGTCTCTTATGATAAGCAAAGCGTTCTTGAGAGTACACGGGAATTTCATCTAGTCACTTTCATCATGTTGGTTTGATTTGTGTTCACTACTTTGATAATTTGATATATGGGTGGACCGGTGCTTAGGTGTTGTTCTTACTTGAACAAGCCTCCTACTCATAATTAACCCCCTCGCAAGCATCCGTAACTGCGAGAAAAGTATTAAGAATAAATCTAACCATAGCATTAAATTTTTGGATCCAAATCGGTCCCTTATGGAATAGCGCATAAACTAGGGTTTAAACTTCTGTCACTCTCGCAACCCATCATCTAATAATTACTCCACAATGCATTCCCTTAGGCCCAAATATGGTGAAGTGTCATGTAGTCGACGTTTACATGACACCACTAAGGGAATCACAACATACATACCATCAAAATATCGAACACATATCAAGTTCACATGATTACTTGTAACAAGATTTCTCCCGTGACCTCAAGAACAAAAGTAACTACTCACAAATGATAATCATGATCAAGATCAGAGGGGTATTAAATAGCATAATGGATCTGAACATATAATCTTCCACCAAATAAACCATATAGTAATCAACTACAAAATGTAATCAACACTACTAGTCACCCACAAGCACCAATCTAAGGTTCCGGTACAAAGATTGAACACAAGAGATGAACTAGGGTTCGAGAGAAGATTGTGTTGTTGAAGATGTTGATGGAGATTGCCCTCCCCAAGATGGGAGAGTTGTTGGTGATGATGATGACGATGATTTCCCCCTCCGGGAGGGAAGTTCCCCCGGCGGAATCGCTCCGCCGGAGGGCAAAAGTGCTCCTGCCCAAGTTCCGCCTCGAGACGGCGGTGCTTCATCCCGAAAGTCCTTTCCTTATTTTTTCTAGGTCAAAATGACTTATATACCAGAAGAGGGGGCACCGGAGGTGGCCCGAGGAGGGCACAACCCACCAGGGCACGCCTGGGCTCCCTGGCGTGCCCACCTGGTGGGCCCCCTCTGGTACTTATTTGCTCCAATAATTCTTATATATTCCATAAAAATTCTCCGTGAAGTTTCAGCTCATTTGGAGTTGTGTAGAATAGGTGGCCTGACGTAGCTTTTTCAGGTCCAGAATTCCAGCTGCCGGTATTCTCCCTCTTTGTGTGAACCTTGCATATTATGAGAGAAAAGTCATTAGAATTACTCCAAAAAGCATTATTATACCTAAAAACAATATAAATAACAGTAGGAAAACATGACGCAAAATGGACGTATCAACTCCTCCAAGCTTAGACCTCGCTTGTCCTCAAGCGAAAACCGAAATCGAAAAACATGTCATGCTTAGAGAGAGAGGTGTCGATAAAAACAAAATATGGACATAGAAGCATCATGTATATTATTATAACAGCAACAAACTTTATTATAGAACTTTTATCATATAACTTCTATCATAGACTTCTCATGAACAAGTAACAATTCATCACAACATCGAAGTATAAAGCATAAACTCTATTGAAAACCAACAAACTATGTTATCAGTCAACTTTGCAACTATAATTCATCATCTTTTCAGGAAGGGTCACGTATCGGAGCCTTTTTGGCAAGTCCACATACTCAACCATCATATAGTCTTCTATGATTATTAACACTCACCGCATACACATGAGCAAAAAGTTTCAACCGGACACATAGAAAGATAGGGGCTTATAGTTTTCGCCACCCAACATATTCACCGCAAGGGTGATGTCAACAACAATAACTCATGCTACCCATATCCAACTGGATATATGTGCCTAGATCTTTCCTCACCACATGATGCTTGCCAAAAGAGAAAAATAAAAAAGAATAGAGAGAAATACTTTGACTCTTGCATAAAAGTAAATACATAAAAGTAAAAGATAGGCCCTTCGTAGAGGGAACCAGAGGTTGCCATGCGCTTTTTGTTTGTATGCTCAATCTCTTAGTGCAAAAGAACGTCACGTTATATTGCCCCTTATGATAGCAACCTTTATTATGCAGTCTGTCGCCTTTATTCTTTGCCATCACAAGTTCGTACAACGCTCAATTTTCTCTTACACTAAATGATCCAACACTTTTAGAAGAAATTTTTATTGCCTTTTTGCACCGATGACAACTTACTTGAAGGATCTTACTCAATCCATAGGTAGGTATGGTGGACTCTCAAAACAAGATTTGGGTTTAAGGGTTTTGGATGCACAGGTAGTATCTCTACTTAGTGCGGAATTTTTGGCTAGCAAAGATGGGGGCAAGCACCACATGTTAAAGGACCTATGACAATATAACTTCTATGTGAATATGAACAAACATAAATCATTACGTTGTCTTCCTTGTCCAACGTCAACAATTTTGGCATATAATATTTTGATGGGGGCTCACAATCACAAAAGATGTCCAAGATAGTGTATTTGCATGTGAATCTTCTCTTCCCTTATTAATTCTTTCATGAATTGCATCATTGACCAATGCTATGTTCGTAAGTCTCCAATAAAATTTTCTACTTATACTCTTCCTTATGTGATGTCATTACTTACCATAAGATTAGCATATGATCTTTTTCATTTATTTCCTTTCTTTTTATTGAACATGAAAGAAAAACAAAACAAAACTCAAACTAAACTTTATTATATATCTCGCACACAATTACAAGGGTAGATCACTAAGCAAACACTCGAAAAGAAAGGATCGAACTAAACTTTTATTCATCTAAAGCAAAAGATAACTATGGACCGAACTAAGATAAGTAAAGGCAAAAGATAGTGGAGGTGATACGATACCGGGGCACCTCCCCCAAGCTTAGCACAAGCCAAGGGGAGTGCCCATACCCGATACTCAATTTTCCTTTGGTGATGAAGAAGGAGGCGGTGTTGATGACGTAGTAGCAATCTTATCCTCAGGTTTCCATGGCAAGGGCTCACCATCATAAGAGGAGGAGTGGGTCTCGCGGGTCCTGCAACTGGCAGCCAAACTCATACCTTTAAACCTTGCCTCATATTCAAAGACTTGGTTTTGAAGATCATATATTTGGTTTTGGAGAAACTTGATTTGCTCGTTGAAGGTGAAGACGATTTCCTTCATGGACTTGCCATCCACCTTGAGATCACGGGTATAATACGCGATCATGAGGTGATTGGCATTGAGTCCATGTTCCACCATCCCCTTGCACCGGAAGACCTCCTGCTCCATAGCTTCAAGCCTAGCCTCCACGGATCCCGTCCCTTTGGGGCCTTGCACATCGCGGATGTGGAGCATGATACGTCTCCATCGTATCTACTTTTCCAAACTCTTTTGCCCTTGTTTTGGACTCTAATTTGCATGATTTGAATGGAACTAACCCGGACTGACGCTGTTTTCAGCAGAATTGCCATGGTGTTATTTTTGTGCAGAAATAAAAGTTCTCGGAATGACCTGAAACTTCACGGAGATCATTTTTGGAATTAATAAAAAATATTGGCGAAAGAATCAATAGAAGGGGGCCCACACCCTGTCCACAAGGGTGGGAGGCGCGCCCACCCCCAGGGCGCGCCATCCGTCCTTGTGGGCCCCCTGGACCTCCACCGACCTCAACTCCAACTCCATATATTCATGTTCGGGGAGAAAAAAATTAGAGAGAAGGATTCATCGCATTTTATGATACGGAGCCTCCGCCACCTCCTGTTCTTCCTCGGGAGACCAGATCTGGAGTCCGTTCGGGGCTCCGGAGAGGGGAAATCGTCGCCGTCGTCATCATCAACCATCCTCCATCACCAATTTCATGATGCTCACCGCCGTGCGTGAGTAATTCCATCGTAGGCTTGCTGGACGGTGATGGGTTGGATGAGATTTACCATGTAATCGAGTTAGTTTTGTTAGGGTTTGATCCCTAGTATCCACTATGTTCTAAGATTGATGTTGCTATGACTTTGCTATGCTTAATGCTTGTCACTAGGGCCCGAGTGCCATGATTTCAGATCTGAACCTATTATGTTTTCATGAATATATATGTGTTCTTGATCCTATCTTGCAAGTTATAGTCACCTACTACATGTTATGATCCGGCAACCCCGAAGTGACAATAGTCGGGACACTTCCCGGTGATGACCGTAAATGCTTTGGTCAGGTTCTCTATTAAAAGGAGGCCTTAATATCCCTTAGTTTCCATTAGGACCCCGCTGCCACGGGAGGGTAGGACAAAAGATGTCATGCAAGTTCTTTTCCATAAGCACGTATGACTATATTCGGAATACAAGCCTACATTATATTGATGAACTGGAGCTAGTTCTGTGTCACCCTATGTTATAACTATTGCATGATGAATGCCATCCGACATAATTATCCATCATTGATTCATTGCCTATGAGCTTTTCACATATTGATCTTTGCTTTGTTACTTTTTCCGTTGCCACTGTTACAATTGCTACAAAACTGCTACTGTTACTTTTGCCACCGTTACCGTTACTTCCATACTACTTTGCTACTAAATACTTTGCAGCAGATATTAAGTCTTTCAGGTGTGGTTGAATTGACAACTCAGCTGCTAATACTTGAGAATATTCTTTGGCTCCCCTTGTGTCGAATCAATAAATTTGGGTTGAATACTCTACCCTCGAAAACTGTTGTGATCCCCTATACTTGTGGGTTATCAAGACCTTTTTCTGGCGCCGTTGCTGGGGAGCATAGCTCTATTCTTTGAGTCACTTGGGATTTATATCTGCTGATCACTATGAGGAATTTGAAAGATGAAAGAACCAAGATTTTTCCCTCAACTACGAGGGGAGGTAAGGAACTGCCATCTAGCTCTGCACTTGATTCACCTTCTGTTTTGAGTAAACTTGCGACACCTACACCTGCTATTGATTTCGATATGTCGCATGTTATTGATGATGCCACTTCTGCTATGCATGATGCTTATGATGAAACTACTTATATGCTTGATAATACTGTGCCACTTGGTGAATTTCTTGATGAACAACTTGCTAGGGTTAGAGAGAATGAAATTACTGAAACTGATGATATTATTGAAACTTATGATTATGATTCTCCCCCTAGATATGAATTGCCTGTTGTACCTGAGGGTTAGGTTATGGATGAAGAAACTGCTAGAGACTTCTTTGCTTGCAATGATAGAGATGATCTTAAGAAACTGTTAGCTAAGCTGAAAGAAAAATCCTTGAATGCTAGAATGAAATATGATCCCAATTTTGCTACTTCACCTATCTTTGTTACTGATAAGGATTGTGAATTCTCTGTCGATCCTGAGTTAATTACTTTGGTTGAATCTGATCCTTTCTATGGTTATGAATCTAAAACAGTCATGGCACATCTTACTAAATTGAATGATATATCCACCCTATTTGCTTATGAGGAAAAAATTCGCTATTACTATATTCTTAAATTGCTTCCTTTCTCATTAAAGGGTGATGCTAAGATATGGTTTAATTCTCTTGCTCCTGGTTGTGTGCGTAGTCCCCAGGATATGATATATTACTTCTCTCAAAAATATTTCCCTGCTCATAAGAAACAAGCTGCCTTACAGGAAATATTTTACTTTGCGCAAATTGAAGAAGAGAGTTTCCCACAAGCTTGGGGGAGGCTTCTCCAATTACTTAATGCTTTGCCTGATCATCCGCTCAAGAAAAATGAAATACTTGATATCTTTTATAATGGACTAACCGATGCTTCTAGGGACCACCTAGATAGTTGTGCTGGTTGTGTTTTCAGGGAACGAACTGCTGAGCAAGCCGAATTGCTATTGAATAATATATTGAGTAATGATAATGATTGGACACTTCCTGAACCAACTCCGAAGCCAACTCCGAAGAAAAGGGGTATTCTATTTCTCAGTCCTGAAGATATGCAAGAGGCAAAGAAATCTATGAAAGAAAAAGGTATTAAAGCTGAAGATGTTAAGAATCTACCGCCTATTGAAGAAATACATGGTCTTGATAACCCGACACAGGTAGTATAGGTAAACTCTCTCCGTAGATTTGATGAAGGTGATATTCCTCATAATAAGTCTGCTAGTCAATGCTTGGATGAGTTTGGTAATTTTATTGTTAAACAAGAAAACTTCAATGCTTATGTTAGTAGACAATTGAAACGTAATGCTTACATGCTTGACCACTTGGGTGATTATATAAGTAGAACTGTTAATGATCTTAAGCTTATTAGTAAACATGCTTCCATGGTCACAACTCAAGTAGAACAAGTACTTAAGGCACAAGATGATTTGCTTAATGAGTTGAATAATAAGAACAATGATAGTGTTGTTAGGGTTATGACTAGAGGTGGTAAAATGACTCAGGAACCTTTGTATCCTGAGGGCCATCCTAAGAGAGTTGAGCAAGATTCTCAGAGAATTAATACTGATGCACCTAGTCCTAACAAAAAGAAAAAGAAAATTGATAGGACTTTGCATGCTTCTAGTGAGCCTGCTATAGATACACCTGAGAATCTCAATGATATTTCTATTTCTGATGCTGAGACACAATATGGTGATGAACATGAACCTAGTGATAATGTTAATAATGATGTTCATGTTGATGCTCAACCTAGTAATGATAATGATGTAGAGATTGAACCTGCTGTTGATCTTGATAACCCATAATCAAAGAATCAATGTTATGACAAGAGAGACTTTGTTGCTAGAAAACATGGTAGAGAAAGAGAACCATGGGTTCAGAAACCCATGCCCTTTCCTCCTAAGCCATCCAAGAAAAAGGATGATGAGGATTTTGAGCGTTTTGCTGAAATGATTAGACCTATCTTTTTGTGTATGCGTTTGACTGATATGCTTAAAATGCCTCCTTATGCTAAGTACATGAAAGATATTGTTACAAATAAAAGAAAGATACCGGAAGCTGAAATTTCCACCATGCTTGCTAATTACACTTTTAAAGGTGGAATGCCAAAGAAACTTGGAGATTCAGGAGTACCAACTATACCATGCTCCATTAAAAGAAACTATGTTAAAACTGCTTTATGTGATCTTGGAGCCGGTGCTAGTGTTATGCCTTTCTCTTTGTATTGTAGACTTGATTTGAATAAGTTGACACCTACTGAAATCTCTTTGCAAATGGCTGATAAATCAACTGCTATACCCATCGGTATTTGTGAGGATGTGCCTGTTGTGGTTGCAAACGTTACTATCTTAACGGACTTTGTTATTCTTGATATTCCCGAGGACGACAGTATGTCGATCATCCTTGGTAGACCTTTTTTGAATACTGCAGGAGCTGTTATTGATTGCAATAAAGGCAATGTCACTTTTCATGTTAATGGTAATGAGCATACGGTACACTTTCCGAAGAAACAACCTCAAGTTCATAGTATCAATTCTATTGAAAAAATTTCAACTATTACTATTGGAGGTTTTGAATTCACTCTTCCTACTGTCAAAAAGAAATATGATATTCTTATTGTTGGGGACATGCATGTCCCCGTTGAGGTAACCTAGTGTTATTCGAAAATTCTCCGGTTTCATGTCATTCGGAAGAAGTTTGTTAATAAGACTTGATCAACCTTGTTAACGGATTCCTTTTGATGAGCATGAGATGGATGAATCTAGAAGGCACAACCTTCTATACCCACCTTTTACTTTCTGTTATTTAGACTAAATAAAGCAAAAATAGTATTTTCCGTCTATTTTCTGAATTATCCGTGAAATAAAAAAATGTCCCGAAAATAAAAGTTCTCCAAATGCCCTGAAAATTTAGTATGATTTTTTATAGAATATTTGAGAATTTCTGGCACTGAGAACACACCAGGGGGACCCACCACCTATCCACAAGGACGGAGGGCGCGCCCTACCCCCCTGGGCGCGCCCCCAGTCTTGTGGGTCCCACGTGGCCTCCCTCCACTTATTCCAGCACCCATCCACTTCGTCTTCCTCCAGAAAAAATCATCCTATAGCTCAAACTCGTGTTCTTGCTCATTTTGCTGCCATTTTCGATCTCCTTGCTCAAAGCTCCATTCACAAAACTGGTTTGGGGGATTGTTCTTAGGTATGTGACTCCTCCAATGGTCCAATTAGTTTTTGTTCTAATGCTTTATTTATTGTAATTTTTTGCTGCTGTGGTGACCTTGTTATTGAGCTTGCATGTCAAATTTATATGGTCCAAAGTAGTTTTGATGCATAATATAGCCTCTAGGCACTTGTAGGAGTAGTTGCTATCAATTTTATTGAGTTTGGTTCACTTTTATTTTGAGTTACTAAAAATTTCAGAAAATTTTCAGAGGAAGAAAATGATGAGGAGATTGTTGAGAGGCTCTTCGAGCCGGGGTTCGAAGGAAAAAGGAAATCAGGAGAAGGAAAAGCCCAAGTACAATCTTCCTCGTGCCCCGGAGATTCGGCCGTGTGAATGGCCATGTGATGCATTCTTGGAAGCGGCCAGAATTTATGAGGATTTCTATTATTTGGCTGAGAATGCAGGCATCACCGACTTCCTCCATGAACAGTGTGATCAGTATCTCCTACTCACTAATACTTTCATGCAAATTTTTCATTTTCATGCTAGGAGATCACCACCCATGGTAGAGTTTCACTTATATGATGAGCATAAGGAGATGACGCTTTATGACTTTTGTTGAGGTTTGTAAGTTACCTTATGAGGGTAGCATCGAGGAACCACGTCCTAGTGATGTGGAAGATTTTATTAATGAAGTTACCGTAGGGGAAAGGAGAAAGGTGTCGGAAGCGAGAGTAGCTAGTTTACATTTTCCTGTTTTGCGCTACTACTCATTATTTGCTGGGAGATGTTTAATCGGCCGCGGGGAGAGTGGAGGCCTTAGTGCTCCTGACCTTGCCATTTTACGCCATGCTTTACTTCGTGATAAAACTTTCAGTTTAGGCGCTATGGTTGCTAGAGGGTTGAGTCTCAACCATACTAAGGGTCCTATTTTCGGAGGTATCTTCGCCTCTCGACTTGCTAGACGCTTTGAGATACCCATTAGGCATAATGAGAAAGAGGAGAAACTGCTACCCACTATATACTTAGATTATGACAACATGGTAGCACATAAGTTTATTCGCTATGATGAGGGAAAGAGACTCATTTATAACTTGATATTTAGCGAGGATACTTTTCAGATTATTACCTTGCCTGCACCTTCTTTGTTCGATATTCATTCAGGCAGGTACTTCATCATGCCCGCGGACATTTACGCATACTGGGAGGGGACGCGATCTCAAGTTCCTGAGCCAGAGCCATCACCTGATTCATATCAGGAGTCTATCTATCAGTGGGAGCCACAGGAGCTCGCTAACCAGTGGAACCCCCAGGATCCTCCTCAGTACACCGGAGAGGGCTACTTTGATCCATGGCCTTAGACCAACTTAGGCCAAAAGCCTAAGCTTGGGGGAGTACGTATTTCTCACCGACATTACATTCATGTTCACACACTCATTCTAGTTGTCGGTGTTCATACTTTTTCATTGTATTATCCATGTTAGTCTTTTTTTCCCGCTTTCTTCTTGTGTGTTTGAAAAACCTTTGATAAAAACAAAAAAATTAGTTGTAGCTTAGTTTACTTTCCATGCTTAGTTGTAGTTCTTGTTCTTCTTTTACTTGTTGGGAGCTTTCCCGTGTAAATAGTTTTTCTCGTTCTTGTTTTACTTTCTTCAGAAAAACAAAAGCTCCAAAAACATTTCAGTGTGTTTCTTTGAAGTTCTTTTCTTTTCTTTGGGGGTCGAGGAGAGAAGACCACGATGAAAATGTTGAGTGGCTCTCATATGCATTATTGTTGATCTAACAAAGAGCCCATATTATATTGTCTTCTCCTTTGAATAAATGTTTGCAGATTCCAGCTTAGTCCAATGCACGTGCACTATTATTATTATTCACATCGTTCGGTCGTGCAAGTGAAAGGCAATAATGACGATATATGATGAAATGATTGAGATGAGAAAAAGCTGGTATGAACTCGACCTATCTTGTTTTTGTAAATATGATTAGTTCATCGTTCTTGATTCAGCCTATTATGAATGAAACATGTTTGCAATGACAATTAGAGATTATAGTTATTCATGCCATGCTTAATTAGCTAGGAGTTTATAATGGTTTACCTTGCGTGCCAACATGCTTTTAAAATGGTTGTGATGTAGTATGATAGGATGGTATCCTCCTTTGAATGATTCGAGTGGCTTGACTTGGCACATGTTCACGCATGTAGTTGAAACAAAATCAACATAGCCTCCATGATATTTATGTTCATGGTGATTTATATCCTACTCATGCTTGCATTCAATGTTGGTTAATCACGATGCATGTTTATGACTGTTGTTGCTCTCTAGTTGGTCGCTTCCTAGTCTTTTTCTAGCCTTCACTTGTACTAAGCGAGAATACTGCTTGTGCATCCACTTCCATAAACCCAAAGTTATTCCATATGAGTCCATCATACCTTCCTATATGTGGTATTTACCTGCCGTTTCAAGTAAATTTGCATGTGTCAAACTCTAAACCTTCAAATGATAATCTGTTTTTTATGCCCGAATCGCTCATGTAGTGACTGGGGGCTGTCAGTATCTTCCATGCTAGGTGGGTTATTCTCGCTATGAGTGGACTCCGCTCATCATTCACGAGAAAATGGCTGGTAATCGGGATGCCCAGTCCCATGCTCAAATCAAATCAAAATAAATTAAAACAAAACTCCCCCATGATTGTTGATTGTATGGACGGTACCCGTTGTTTCAGACCAGCCATGGAGTGTGCTTGTTGGTTGAGGGGGAGTAAAAAAACTTTACCATTCTGTTTGGGAACCGCCTATAATGTATATAGCATGGAAGATATTGAGATCTCTTGGTTGTTATGTTGACAATGAAAGCATACCGCTCAAAATTATATTCATCTCTGTTTTAAAAACTCGAGCTCTGGCACCTCTCCAAATCCCTGCTTCCCTCTGCGAAGGGCCTATCTATTACTTTTATGTTGAGTCATCATTCTCTTATAAAAAGCACCAGTTAGAGAGCACCACTGTCATTTGTATGATTTGTTGTTAATTGATATTGAGTATGACTGTGACTGGATCTCTTTTACCATGAATTACAATGTCTAGTCAGTCCTTGATCTTCAGGGGTGCTCTGCATTTATGTTTTGTGGTCTCAGAAAGGGCTAGCGAGATACCATCTTGTTATATCATATCATGATTGTTTTGAAAAAGTGTTGTCATCCAAGATTTATTATTATTGCTCGCTAGTTGATTATGTCATTGATATGAGTAAATGTGAGACCTAAATGTTATTGTGAATATGGTTAGTTCATAATCTTTGCTGAAAACTTGGATGCTGGCTTTACATATTTGCAACAACAAGATCAAACAGAGTTTGTAAAAGTTTTTCTTTATCGCTTTCAGTTTGTCAACTGAATTTCTTGAGGACAAGCAATGGATTAAGCTTGGGGGAGTTGATACGTCTCCATCGTATCTACTTTTCCAAACTCTTTTGCCCTTGTTTTGGACTCTAATTTGCATGATTTGAATGGAACTAACCCGGACTGACGCTGTTTTCAGCAGAATTGCCATGGTGTTATTTTTGTGCAGAAATAAAAGTTCTCGGAATGACCTGAAACTTCACGGAGATCATTTTTGGAATTAATAAAAAATATTGGCGAAAGAATCAACAAAAGGGGGCCCACACCCTGTCCACAAGGGTGGGAGGCACGCCCACCCACAGGGCGCGCCATCCGTCCTTGTGGGCCCCCTGGACCTCCACTGACCTCAACTCCAACTCCATATATTCACATTCGGGGAGAAAAAAATCAGAAAGAAGGATTCATCGCGTTTTACGATACGGAGCCGCCGCCACCTCCTGTTCTTCCTCGGGAGACCAAATCTGGAGTCCGTTCGGGGCTCCGGAGAGGGGAAATCATCGTCGTCGTCATCATCAACCATCCTCCATCACCAATTTCATGATGCTCACCGCCGTGCGTGAGTAATTCCATCGTAGGCTTGCTGGACAGTGATGGGTTGGATGAGATTTACCATGTAATCGAGTTAGTTTTGTTAGGGTTTGATCCCTAGTATCCACTATGTTCTAAGATTGATGTTGCTATGACTTTGCTATGCTTAATGCTTGTCACTAGGGCCCGAGTGCCATGATTTCAGATATGAACCTATTATGTTTTCATGAATATATATGTGTTCTTGATCCTATCTTGCAAGTTATATTCACCTAATACGTGTTATGATCCGGCAACCCCGAAGTGACAATAGTCGGGACACTTCTCGGTGATGACCGTAGTTTGAGGAGTTCATGTATTCACTAAGTGCTAATGCTTTGGTCCGGTTCTCTATTAAAAGGAGGCCTTAATATCCCTTAGTTTCCATTAGGACCCCGCTGCCACGGGAGGGTAGGACAAAAGATGTCATGCAAGTTCTTTTCCATAAGCACGTATGACTATATTCGGAATACATGCCTACATTATATTGATGAACTGGAGCTAGTTCTGTGTCACCCTATGTTATAACTGTTGCATGATGAATGCCATCCGACATAATTATCCATCATTGATCCATTGCCTACTAGCTTTTCACATATTGATCTTTGCTTTGTTACTTTTTCCGTTGCCACTGTTACAATTGCTACAAAACTGCTACTGTTACTTTTGCCATCGTTACCGTTACTTCCATACTACTTTGCTACTAAATACTTTGCAGCAGATATTAAGTCTTTCAGGTGTGGTTGAATTGACAACTCAGCTGCTAATACTTGAGAATATTCTTTGGCTCCCCTTGTGTCGAATCAATAAATTTGGGTTGAATACTCTACCCTCGAAAACTGTTGTGATCCCCTATACTTGTGGGTTATCAGAGCACCCCCTCACGCATCTCGATAGCTTGAGGGTGCTGCATCACCTCCCACAGATATGGGTTGATGACGTTCTCGAAGAACTTGTCCTTAGAGGAGCTCGAAGCGGCCATGGTGAATTAGATCTGTCAGAAAACAGCAAGGAAAAGAAAACAGAAGATTTCTCCGCGATACGGTGGTCAATAGGTTCGGGGGGGTATATAAAGATTTTTTTATCTTGGGAAACAAGCAGACGGAAGAAAAACGGAGTCCGGAAGGTACCCGAGGTGGGCACAACCCACCTGGGCACGCCTGGCAAGCCAGGCGCGCCCTGGTGTCTTGTGCCCACCAGGGGTGCCTTCCTGGTTGTTTCTTATTTTCCTAATTTTTGATAAATTCCAGAACTGACAGAAAATATTTTTGCGGATTTTTTGTAGTCCATTTACTTACCGTATCACGTACCTCCTCCTTTTTCACGATTCTGGAGTATTCCGGAAGGTTTCCTTTATGTGTTCTTCCGGTGTCATAGTTTGGATAATATTGCTTTCAACATTAATGGGCGTACCTGAGATATAATGTTTTATTCTTTGCCCATTGACAACCTTCAGGTTAGTATCCTCGGCATTATTTATTTTGATAGCTCCAGATCGATAAACCTCCTCGATAACATAGGGTCCTTCCCATTTGGAGAGGACTTTTCCTGCAAAGAATCTGAAACGAGAGTTGTACAAAAGAACATATTCTCCAACTTTAAACTCACGCTTTTGGATTCTCTTATCATGCCATCTTTTAACTTTTTCTTTAAATAACTTAGCATTTTCATAAGCTTGGGTTCTCCATTCATCTAGTGAGATGATATCAAATAACCTCTTTTCACCGGCAAGTTTGAAATCATAGTTGAGTTCTTTAATTGCCCAATATGCTTTATGTTCTAATTCAAGAGGTAAATGACAAGCTTTTCCATAAACCATTTTATGAGGAGACATACCCATAGGATTTTTATATGCTGTTCTGCAAGCCCAAAGTGCATCATCTAATTTCTTAGACCAATTCTTTCTGGTCCTATTGGCAGTTTTTTGTAATATTAACTTTATTTCTCTATTGCTAAGTTCAACTTGACCACTAGACTGAGGATGATAGGGTGATGCAATTCTATGGTTAACATCATACTTAGCAAGCATTTTACGAAAAGCACCATGAATAAAATGTGAACCACCATCAGTCATTAAATATCTAGGGACTCCAAACCTTGGGAAAATAACATCCTTAAGCATTTTAATAGAGGTGTTGTGATCAGCACTACTAGTTGAAATAGCTTCTACCCACTTAGTAACATAATCAACAGCAACCAAAATATGAGTATACCCATTAGAAGAAGGAAAAGGTCCCATGTAATCAAAACCCCAAACATCAAATGGTTCGACAGCAAGTGAATAATTCATAGGCATTTCTTGACGCTTACCAATATTACCAATTCTTTGACATTCATCACAAGATAAAACAAACTTATGGCATCCTTGAAGAGAGTAGGCCAATAAAAACCAGATTGCAATACCTTGTGAGCAGTTCTGTCTCCCGCATGATGCACTCCATAAACTTCGGAGTGACATTTTCGTAGGATTTGTCCATGTTCATGCTCAGGTACACAACGTCTAATAATACCATCTACTCCTTCTTTATAAAGATGTGGGTCATCCCAAAAGTAGTGTCTTAAATCATAGAAGAATTTTTCTTTAGTTGATACGTGAAACTAGGTGGTATGTATTTAGCAACAATGTAATTAGCATAGTCAGCATACCAAAGAGTGTTATGAGAAACGTTTATTGCAACTAATTGTTCATCAGGAAAATTATCATTAATAGGTTGTGGGTCATCAAGGATATTCTCTAACCTAGACAAGTTATCAGCAACGAGGTTCTCAGCTCCCTTTCTATCAGTGATATGTAAGTCAAATTCTTGTAGCAAAAGAACCCACCTAATAAGTCTAGGTTTAGCATCTTTCTTTTCCATAAGATATTTTATAGCAGCATGATCAGTGTGAACAATCACTTTAGAATCAACAATGTAAGATCTAAATTTGTCACAAGCAAACACAACTGCTAAAAATTCTTTTTCAGTAGTAGCATAATTGCGTTTGGCACTGTCTAGAGTTTTACTAGCATAATGAATAACATTTAGTTTCTTATCAAATCTTTGTCCTAGAACAGCACCAACAGCATAATCACTAGCATCACACATAATTTCAAAAGGCAAGTTCCAATCAGGTGGTTGAACAATAGGTGCAGAAATTAAGGCTTTTCTTAAGTGTTTCAAAGGCTTCTACACAATCATCATAAAAAACAAATGGAACATCCTTTTGTAAAAGATTTGTAAGAGGCCTAGAAATTTTAGAGAAGTCTTTAATAAATATCCTATAGAAACCAGCATGACCAAGGAAACTACGAATACGTTTGATATCTTTAGGACATGGCATTTTCTCAATTGCATCAACTTTAGCTTTATCCACCTCAATACCTCGTTTAGAAATTTTATGTCCCAAGACAATACCTTCATTAAACATAAAGTGGCACTTCTCCCAATTCAAGACAAGATTAGTTTGCTCGCATCTCTGCAAAACTCGATCAAGGTTGCTTAAGGAATCATCAAAAGAAGTTTCGTAAACGGAAAAATCATCCATGAAAACCTCAACAATCTTTTCACAAAAATCAGAGAATATAGCGGTCATACATCTTTGAAAGGTAGTAGGTGCATTACATAAACCAAAAGGCATACGTCTATAAGCATAAGTTCCAAAAGGACAAGTAAAGGTGGTTTTCTCTTGATCAGGTTATGAAATAGGTATTTGAGAAAAACCAGAATATCCATCGAGAAAACAAAAGTGTGTGTGCTTAGATAATATTTCTAGCATTTGATCAATAAAAGGCAAAGAGTAATGATCTTTTCTAGTTGCTTTATTTAATTTTCTAAAATCAATTACCATTTTGTAGCCAGTAACAATTCTTTGTGGGATAAGTTCATTTTTATCATTAGGAACAACAGTAATACCTCCCTTCTTAGGGACACAATGAACATGACTTACCCATCTACTATCAGCTATAGGATAGATTATACCTGCTTCTAGAAGCTTCAATATTTCAGTTCTTACCACTTCTTTCATTTTAGGATTTAAACGTCGTTGGTGATCAACAACGGGTTTAGCATCAGGTTCCATATTAATTTTATGCTGACAGAGAGTGGGACTAATGCCCTTTAAATCATCAAGAGTATATCCAATGGCAGCTCGGTGCTTCTTCAGAACCTTCAATAATCTTTCTTCTTCATGTTCTGAAAGGTTAGCACTAATAATAACAGGATATATCTTTTTCTCATCAAGATAAGCATATTTCAAAGTGTCTGGCAATTGTTTTAATTCAAACACAGGATCACCTTTAGGTGGAGGAGGACCTCCTAGAGTTTCAATAGGCAAATTGTGTTTAAGCAGAGGTCATTGTTCAAAGAAAATTTTATCTATCTCATTTCTTTCATGCATATGCATATCATTTTCATGGTCTAGCAAATACTGTTCTAGTGGATCTGTAGGAGACATGGCAATAGAGGCAAGACTAATTATTTCATCCTTACTAGACAATTCTTTCTTATGATATTTTCTACTAAACTTAGAAAAATTAAACTCATGAGACTCATCACCAAAACTAACACCGACGGTTTGTTTCTCACAATCTATTTTAGCATTAACGATGTTCAAGAAAGGTCTACCAGAGATAATGGGACAAAAGTCATCTTTTGGGGAACCAAGAATAAAAAATCAGTAGGGTATTTTATTTTCCCACACAAGACTTCAACATCTCTAACAATCCCAAGAGGTGTGATGGTGTCTCTATTAGCAAGTTTAATAGTAACATCTATGTCTTCTATTTCAGCGGGTGCTATATCATTCATAATTTCTTGATATAAGGTAAAAGGAATAGCACTCATGCTAGCACCTATGTCACATAAACCATGATAACAGTGATCTCCTATTTTAACTGAGACAACAGGCATGCCAACAACAGGTCTATGTTTATCTTTTTCATCGGGTTTGGCAATTCTAGCAGCTTCATCATAAAAGTAAATAACATGCCCATCTATATTTTCAACCAGGAGATCTTTAACCATAGCAACACTAGGTTCTACTTTGATTTGTTCAGCAGGTTTGGATGCTCTAATATAACTTTTGTTGGCCACAGTTGAAACTTTAGCATGTTCCTTTATCCTAACAAGGAAAGGTGGTTTTTCAATATAAGCAGTAGGAACGACTGGATCAATATTATAAATAATAGTTTCATCTTTAGCTATTACCGGTTCTTTAATTTATTATTTAATAGGTGGGTGATATTTAAACCACTTCTCCTTAGGGAGATCAACATGAGTAGCAAATGATTCACAAAAGGAGGCTACTATCTCAGAGTCAAGTCCATATTTAGTGCTAAACTTTTGAAAAGCATCGGTATTCATAAAAGATTTAACACAATCATACTTAAACTTAATACCTGACTCTTTACCTTCGCCGAGTTCCCAATCTTCAGAGTTGCATTTAATTATTTCTAAAAGATCCCACCTGAATTCAATAGTCTTCTTCATAAAGGAACCGGTACAAGAAGTATTAAGCATGGATTGATCATCACGAGAAAGTCGAGCATAAAAATTCTGAATAATAATTTCTCTTGAGAGCTCATGATTGGGGCATGAATATAACATTGACTTAAGCCTCCCCCAAGCTAGAGCAATACTTTCTCCTTCACGAGGCCAAAAATTATATATATAATTCCGATCACGATGAACTAGATGCATAGGATAATTTTTTTGGTGAAATTCCAATTCCAGGATCCAATATCATCGCATAGCCTACACCATGCCAATGCTTTTACCTTCAAAGATAAAGGGAAAACCTTCTTCTTAGCTTCATCTCCGGGTAAACCTGCAAGCTTAAATAATCCACAAATTTCATCCACATATATCAAGTGCATATCGGGATGTTCGGTTCCATATCCTGCATAAGGATTAGCTAGCAGTTGTTCTATCATACCCGAAGGAATTTCATAACCAATATTTTCAGTAGGTGCAGTAGGTTGAGGGGTAACTAACTGTGGTTCCGGTCGAGGTGAAGATACCCCGAACAAACCCCTCAAAGGATTGTTCTCCATAGTAACAAGTGATAATAAATTTCAGCACGTAGTAATAATTTTTCCTTACCGATTTCCACTTACCAAGAGCGCTTCACTCCCCGGCAACGGCGCCAGAAAAGAGCCTTGATGACCCACAAGTATAGGGGATCAATCGTAGTCCTTTCGATAAGTAAGAGTGTCGAACCCAACGAGGAGCAGAAGGAAATGACAAGTAGTTTTCAGCAAGGTATTCTCTGCAAGCACTGAAATTATAAGTAGCGAGTAGTTTGATAGCAAGGTAATTTGTAACAAGCAAGCAACGATAACGGTAACAAAAGTGCAGCAAGGTAGCCCAATCCTTTTGAGGCAAAGGACAGGCCAAAAAGGTCTTTTATGATAAGCAAAGCGTTCTTGAGGGTACACGAGAATTTCATCTAGTCACTTTCATCATGTTGGTTTGATTTGTGTTCACTACTTTGATAATTTGATATGTGGGTGGACCGGTGCTTAGATGTTGTTCTTACTTGAACAAGCCTCCTACTTATGATTAACCCCCTCGCAAGCATCCGCAACTACGAGAAAAGTATTAAGAATAAATCTAACCATAGCATTAAACTTTTGGATCCAAATCGGTCCCTTATGGAATAGCGCATAAACTAGGGTTTAAGCTTCTGTCACTCTCGCAACCCATCATCTAATAACTACTCCACAATGCATTCCCTTAGGCCCAAATATGGTGAAGTGTCATGTAGTCGACGTTCACATGACACCACTAAGGGAATCACAACATACATACCATCAAAATATCGAACACATATGAAGTTCACATGATTACTTGTAACAAGATTTCTCCCGTGACCTCAAGAACAAAAGTAACTACTCACAAATGATAATCATGCTCAAGATCAGAGGGGTATTAAATAGCATAATGGATCTGAACATATAATCTTCCACCAAATAAACCATATAGTAATCAACTACAAGATGTAATCAACACTACTAGTCAGGTACGCCCAGGTGGGTTGTGCCCACCTGGTGGGCCCCCTATGGTACTTATTTGCTCCAATAATTCTTATATATTCCATAAAAATTCTCCGTGAAGTTTCAGCTCATTTGGAGTTATGCAGATTAGGTGGCCTGACGTAGCTTTTTCAGGTCCAGAATTCCAGCTGCCGGTATTCTCCCTCTTTGTGTGAACCTTGCATATTATGAGAGAAAGGCATTAGAATTACTCCAAAAAGCATTATTATACCTAAAAACAATATAAATAACAGTAGGAAAACATGATGCAAAATGGACGTATCAGAGAACAACTGTATGGCGGGATGAGTGCAACTCAGATCAGGAAAAATTCAAGTGCAGCATCAGTTGAGGTGAACTACGTACTTTTCTTTTGTCTTTCTCTATTTTTGTTTATAAAAGCACGTGTGTACTCCATAGTCGAGGTTAGTGAGCTGCATATTTTTTTGTCTTTTCTCACTTTTTTCATTTAATGCATCTAAACTACATAGACAAGACAAGTGGACTGCAAGAAAAAAAAAGAGCTTTTACCAATAAATTACAAAAAAATGCAGGGATGATATTAGTGTAGCGAACCACAAAGTTTGATATAACAAACTGCATCAAATTTTCAACTAGTGAATCACACTTTTCCTACATAACAAAGTGAACCGCGGGGCTCCTCGAAGTGGACTGAATGATGATATTTTTCCATGAAAATGAAACCATTGATGGATCTTAAAATGAACTTCTTAACAAAATAATTACAGAAATTTTCCAACAACAACAATTCCCACAATAGCGAACTGCATGCGCTGCGCGCCGAGCGGCCCACGCACACCCAGTGAACCTTGTTTTGAATACAAGGTAGATGTCGTTAGGAGGAGGAGCTCTGGAATGAAGCAACGGTACTGCCCTTCACACTCTGGCCCAGCACAACACACAGAGATCACAGAACATAGCAAAAGAACCGCAAAATAAGATGTACTCCCTCCGTCCAATAAAAGTTGTCCCCGAGGTCTTTTTTCAGGAATACCCCCAGCAAATTCCCGACAAGCCCCTCGCTCCCTGTCGTCTCCCCCACTCGTCTCCCGCGCCGGAGGTCCACTCCCCCGCGCCGGAGCTCCCCTGCTCGGCTCCCCCGTGCGTCGCCGAAGCTCATCCGCCGCACACCCCCCCCCCCCACGCCTCCTCCGCAGCTCCCCTCTCCTTGTCCCCTCCTCCTTCCCCAAGGTGATCCACGGCAAGGAGAAGGCTCGATTTTTCTGTCGATCTGCTCTCCGACGGCGGCGGCCTTCACCGACGACAGACGAGTTCAATTCTCGCCAAACCCACCTCACACACACAAACACGCGGCCATGTACTGGGCGGCGGCGGCGGCCATTTCCAGGTCTTCCTCGGCGCTGCGGCATCAGCTAGCCCGCGGCGGCGGCGGGAGCAAGCAGCAGCAGTGGGCGCGTGAGTATGCGGCGAAGGAGGTCACCTTCTGCGTCGGCGCGCACGCTGCCATGCTGCGGTGCGTCAACGACCTCGCGGACGCCGTCAAGGTCACCATGGGCCTCAAGGTTCGTTCGTGCCCCCCTCTCACTCCCGATCAGAGCGTGGATCTCTATTAATCTGAGCCAATGCATCATTTTTTTATTCATCTCATTGAAAAAATCAAGATCTGTGCATTACCAATGTAAATGTACAAGATCCTGTTGAGTTTGCTGAATGTGAAGGGGCATCATGTTTCAGATTTGTGCAAGATATTTACTGAATGTAAATGTTTGAAAATTTGTGGCTTATCAAACTCCAGAAACTACTCTGATGGGTGCAATCTCTGCTTCCTTCCTTCCCCGGCTTTCATTTGGTGAAATAATGAATGAACTTCTTCCTTTTCAACAAAATTTTTACCTGTAAATATCTGAATATTTTTGCACAAGTACAGTTGCAGTGGACTGCATCTAAAGATCACTTGCTGAATTGTTCACGGGAAGAAGATAACAACTTGTGTCATTACTCAGAAGAAAATGATAACAACTTGTGTCACTACTGCTAATTTGTCGGCCACTGTTCTTCTTTTTAGTTGAAACATCAACTTCTTGGCCTGCTGCAAGTTGTGCTTTGGCTCGATTCCATATTCTTGTAACTGTTCGCAGGTGAACATTCAACATAGTCGCAATGAGCACCCTGTCATATAGGTGAACCTGTCCATCTCTAAGCTCGATTACTCGCAGAGCAAAGTAAACAGCATATCTCTTCTTGTCTGTCAGGTCCTTCCCTCTAGGATTGCCTTGTGCATCAGCTTCTTCCACTTCTGCATCTTCTTGAGCTTCTTCCACTTCTGCATCTTCTTGTGCCTCTTGAGCTTCTTCCTCTTCAGGAAACCAATTCAATTCAATGTCTTCATTCTCCTTTTCCGGGATCAAGTTCAAATCAATAGCGTCACCTTGCTGAGCTTGTTCTTCTTGTTGAGCTTCATCTTCCTCTTCCGGGATCAAGTTCAAATCAATAGCGTCACCTTGCTGAGCTTGTTCTTCTTGTTGAGCTTCATCTTCCTCTTCCGGGATCAAGTTCAAATCCATAGTTGTGTGCTCCTGTCTGATCTCATAACAAGAGTATACAAAAGATGAATGGTTAGCATATAATCATAACAAGAGTATACAAAAGATGAATGGTTAGCATATAAACATAACAACAAAACCATGAATAATCCTAGACAAAAAGCAAAGAAACCAAGAAACCTAGGAACATGATGGCCCTCCTATTCAAGTGAAGCAAGAAGAATCTAACTTAATTTAGTGAACTTTTATGAAATTAGTAAAATTGTTCAGTGAGCAATCCAGTGCTAGCACACACATAATTTGTCTTCATTTGGTTCACCTCACAACAACAAACAAAATTGTGTGCAATTCAGTGCTAGAAAAACAAAATTGTCATTTACACTTGACTGAATTTATAGTATACTGAATTTGAGTACTTGCAGAAAATTGTTGTTGTTGTCAAATTACTCTACTCTCCACAGTAATGATTTCACTATCCTAATGCTTTATAAAAGCAGAGAAGATGCTCAAATTTTTGTATCCTGATGGTCAATTTTTTGTAACCTGTAGATGCCATGCTCATTTTTTTGGTAAAGCTATTGATGTCATGCTCATCTCCATTTAACATTTAGCATCTCAATTTTTTATATAGATTGGGCTAGGATTTGCACAAATTGTTGTCACTTTTTTATATAGATTGGGCTAGGACATTGCAGGTTACTGAATTTGCCTCTCTCACTGAGTGCAGCAATTTGATGCCCAGACTCATCTGCACCCGGCCAGAAAACAATTAATAAAAAATACTATAAAAATTCAAAAAAATCCAAAAAATTTCCCCATTGTAGACAATTTATTGCGTGAGGTTCGCTCCAAATTTGAGCTCATTTGAACATATTAATAGCTCTCAACAAAAAAGACAAATCGGGTCAAAACAGTACATGAACAGTAAACTATTTTACAGACCCCGGATTTGTTTTTTTTGCCGAGAATTGCTCAGTTGTCCAAATGATTTGAAAACTGGGGCGTACCTCACGCATCAAATTGTCTACCATGAGAAAAAAAATGGAATTTTTTAGATTTTTCTAGTATTTGTTTTGATTTTTTTATTTAACACGGGTGCAGATGAGCCCGGGCTCAGAAAAGGATTTTCGTCTCTCACTCTGCTTTTGACTGAATTAGTGCATCAAGTGATGTCACACTCCACTGCTCCACCCTGCTACTGACTGAACTGGTTTTGAGCTCACTAACTGATGCCACTCGCTCACTCACTGCTCTCAGGGAGGCTGTGCGGCAGCAGCAGCAGCAGCACAAGGAGCAACTCCAGTGATGGTGGAACAGGAGCAGCAGCAGCAGCACAAGGAGCAACTCCTTACAGTACAATTTTGGAGTACTCTTGGTGTAAATCAACTTCACTAATTTTCAGGTACAGTACTCTGATGGAACAACAAAGATTTCACAAAGAACAGCAAAGATTTCACAAAGTACAGTGCTTACATAAGTGTGCTGATAATGCAATTCGCACTGTAACTGAAACTGCAATTGACACAGGTTCAGATCAATCAGCCACAATCGGTCCATTTTTCAGGAAGTACCTGCAGCCAACAGCAGTAGTAGAGGCAGTCGCCAACAGCAGCAGCAGATGCAGTCGCCAACAGCAGCAGCAGGTCCGCGCGGACTTGATCGTGCGGGCTGCAGCGGCAGCAGTAGGTGGCGGGCGACGGAAGCGGCAGGTGGCGGACGGACGGCAGCGACAGCAACAGGTCCCGCCACCAGGGAAGATCCGCGTGGCCCTGCCTGCCGAAGTCAGCGAGAGGGGAGCGGCGGCTGGGGTTGCCGCAGGCGCGAGGAACCGGCGCCGGCGAGGAGGGCGACGAGGAGGAGGTGCCCGTCGAGGTGGTCGCCTTAGAGGAGCAGCCGCAGTCGGGGTCGGGCTCCTCGATGACGCAGGCGGCGCCGGCGCTGGAGGCGATGCTGCTGCCCCGCTCGCCGGCCGTGCTCGAGCCCCTCGATCCCCTCGATCTCCTCCCTCCTCCGGGACGCGGCCGTGCTCCTTCTGTCCCTGGACGCGTGGCCGTCCTCCTCGGCAATCTCATGGCCGACGGCGGCGGCGAAGTCCGCGGGCAGGTCAACGGGGCGGAGGGAGAGCGCGGCCAGGGCCTCGCTAGCGGGGGCCGGACGTAGACGGATCGGGCGACGGAGTTAGGACGAAGAAGCTGAGGGGGGGCTGATTTGCAACAGTTTAAAATGTAGAAGGGTTTTTTAGCAAAATTAGAGTTGAACTAAGGGGCGGACAACTTTTCTCGGACGGAGGGAGTATCAGGGGGCTACCGAGGGGGCTACCGAATTGCACGCTGCTAGCTGCCGAACCACACGTACACCCCCCAATGAGCTGCACGACTTCTCCGTCCGTACTGCATCACCACAGCACACACAGCTCGACTCGCATGCGACCTGCACAAACAAAACACAAATCTACACAAAAAGTTCTGAACTGCACACCGAGCTTTGAAGCAAGCAGCACGGGCAAAGTGTCAACAAGGTTCAGTGCAGCACTCTCCCCTGGCTGTGACAGTGTACTTCATGTAGAAAAGGAAGTGGGGCACACCGTTGTGCGATGTGGACTGCAGTGCCCCATCCACCCGGTCGGAGCTGCTTCGTCGGCGGACAACGCGATGCTCACGCGAATCCGAAACCCACAAAAACGTCAATGGTGGACTGCATGCCCGTGCTGCGCGAACCGCGAGCCACTCGCGGGCGAGCTGCAAATTCTGAAACTCGCCATCTGCGACGCGGGCGGTGGCCTCGGCGAGCGCTTGTACAAGCCGCGCCTGCGCTCACAGGGTGAGGAGCAGCTGCCGGCGCTGGCCTTCTTCCATGACGGTGGCTTCTGCACCGGCTGCCGTGCAGATTAGAAGCAACGGATGTGGATGCCATGAGAGGCTACAGAGAGCTGCAGGCAAAGTGAAGGTGAGCTGCATACGCGCATGCAGATGTGGAGTCTGGCGGGAGGTGGAGGTGCGACCATGGGAAGGCTTGCTGCCATGCTCTGCTCCAGTGGGTGGAACCGGAGGAGTGCACGGGGACAGATCCGCCGCGTGAGCAGGGAGGCGCTGCTGCCGCATCCCCGCTAGCTGGTGGCGCTAGCTGCGGGACGGAAGTGGCTGCGCCGCCGCTGTCGTGACTCGAGGGGCGAGAGGACTACACGCCGCCGTGAGCTTCTGTCATCGGTGCCGGCATCCTCCATCGTACACCCGCGCCGCCTCGGCAGGCCGGTGAACCGCACTCCACGGACCGGCGAACTGCACGCTGTGGACCGGCGAGCTGCACGCCGCATCGGGGGTAGAGCTCCCCTGCAGCTCGCTGTAGCATCACCAGCCACCGGCGATGAGCTACACTGCCACGATTTTTGCGAACTCTGAACTGCACGTCGACTGTTTCCGGTCGTCGTTTGTTGTATCCAGCAGCGGATACCGCAAGGGAGGGGAGTGGGGCGGCGCGGGGATGAGGTCGAGAGGAGGTAGGGGGCGACCGAGATGGAGGTCGAGGGGAGGGAGCGGGTGGTCGGTGGCCAGTGGGCCGCTGCCTGTAACTCCATCGTGGTTGTACTTGGCCTAGCGAAGCTCAGCTCTGGTCACTGCCCAACCGAATCCCGGGGGTCCCAATGGTGGGAGGCCGCTGCGAGATCCAGCCGGGGGTGGCCGTCGAGGGATCCGGCGAGGAGGCCGGGATAGGGCGACGGTCGGGCGCGCGGTTTTGCTGGCCATTATCGGTGGCGGCACACCGGCACCACCACCATCGCCGGTCAGTTGGTCGTGGGAATTGGGTAGGGGCGCGGTTGAGTTGGTCGTGGGTGGATTCGCGGTGGAGTTGGTCGTGGGTGGGGGCGAGGTCGGGCGCGGTCGGCGGGCGCTCAGAGGCTTGGCTCCGGCGACCGGCAGTGGAGGTGGTGGGGCGAGGGAGGGAGGTGGTGCGGCGTGGAAGGATATGGGGAGAAGAAGGTGGGAGGAGGTGGGTGGGGGCACGAGGAGAGGGTAGCAGAGGAGTGGGGGTGTTTTTCTGTCTGTGGGTTGACCTGCTTTTCTTTTGTTTTTGTCGTTCGGGTCGGGTGGTTGTGGATTAGGGTGTTAGCAGGATAAGATCGTGGTTAGTAGAATATATCTCTATTATCTCTATTTCTAATGGACGGTTGGGTAGTCTCCACTTCGTCCGGTTTATTTTCGTCTCAACCTTCCACCTTAGTCTAGTTTTTTTTTTCTCCTCCCACCTTAAGATCCCTTGCACAGAACACGAAAAAAACAGACGAAGACCACGTAGCTAGGCCCCTCACACGAAAAAAAGCAAACGAAAATTGTAGCAACGAAAAAAACCCGGACGAACCGAGAGCGAGGCCCCCTCGCATCCCCACCCGCCCGTGCCCCCTGCCCTTCATCTCTTGCTCCCGAGTCCCGACCCTGGCCAGGGTTCCATATGCCGCCGCCGCCGCCGGTGTCTCGCCGCGGCCACCGTGTCTCACCCCCTCACCACATACGCGCATCTCTCCTTTCCATTCCCACCTGAGACCGAAACCTACTCACGCCTCTCCTTATTCCCCCACGCCATTGCAGTCCCAACCACGAACGCCGACGCCGACTGTCGCCGTCACGCCGCCTGTCATCCATGCCTCGCAGCCGCCGCAGCCGGTGCTACCCCACAGAACGAGCGCCGAGGAGAAACACCGCCATGGAGTGTTTCAATCAGAAACGGCGGTGTCTCTTCCCCAAGTCGCCGGCCTCCCCTTCCTTCCGTAGGTCACCGCCAGCCTCGCCTCAGTGCGCCGGCCTCCTCGCCCATGGCCCTGCTCCATCAATCATCATCTGGACCAGGCAACGAACTCAGCCTCTACTCTGAACATGAGCTCGCTCATAATCCATCATAAGGTAAGCTTTGGCAGTATGGGTTGATGTATGGATTCCACATTTGTACTACTGTCATGGAGGGTATCCGTTTTGAGATTGATGATTGGTGAATTGAACTACTGTCATGGACTGATGTATTGTAACTTTGTAATTGAACTACTGTCATGCCCTGTTAAATTGGTGTATGGATTTGTTTAGATGGAATTCTTGATGAAATTAGACAGCATTGGAACCCAACCAGAGAAGCTTGTAAATGCATCTTTGAGTGTAAATTTGTAACCAACAAGGGAAGCTTGTTTCCTGACCAATTCATGCTATCATAGACTTAACTTGAATTGTTGATTTGCTGGCTGCTGCTATATGCTATCAATTGTCATGTATATGTTAATTTGATGCCTGATTATATGCTATGAATATTGATCCTGTTGCGTTCCGATGAACAAATCCTTCAATGGACCTGTTCTAATACATCAGCAATACATAGTTGGTACATATAAATTATATAAATGGATTCAGTCAGATTTTATTTTGTTTCATGTCCATGAAAATTCTCTTATCTTTTGATGTGCATTTTCTGTAGGGACTTACTTGGTGTGAAAATTATGTTCTTGCTTTAATAGCTAATCAATATTAGGAACTATATTTCAGTGTTTATTCTGTACCACTTCTGACCTACTAATGTGCCTACTTTTGTACAATGCTTTTAACTGAAGTTGGCGGTACATGCAGGCACGAATTGGACTGGCAAATGCTGACAGAGGAGCGGAAGACTATGCAAGTATGTATGTGCCAAAATTGACGGGCAATTAATAGTAGTTCAATCTGCGCGAGGCGGTCAGGTCCGAGGTCGCGAGTCGATGCATCCATGGACGCCGCCGTTGCTGCATCTTCATTCTCCGGACCTCTGCTGTCGACTGCATCTTCAACCTCCATCTGCCGCCGCCGTCCATGGGATGGTTAATCGAAGGAGAAGCTTGTGGTGTGGCCCAGCCCAGTGGCTCTGAAACTCCACTGGATAATGTAGGATGGTCCTGCCTCCTTGATGGAGAATATTCTGGCTTATGAAGTTTGTGTCTGACTCGCCATTAAATTGTTCAGTGTGCTCGCTTGTGGTTTTGTTCTTGTTTTTCATAATGGATGACCATCCAATCAGGAATGTGCGTCATGCTATAGTTGGTAAAACAACGTGGGAGGAAGATTAATGTTGTTTAGGATTTGACACGTCTTCTTTTCTGAAAGGATTTTAATGTGCTGCATTGATACGCCTTTTCTATTTGATAAATTGATATGCAAAATGCTCTTTTGGAAATTGTAGTTTTCTTTTGTATTTTTGCCCTAATATAGAATGTTCTATTGCTGGATTGAATTACTCTCTCAGCATTTTTATCTTGACATATTATAATGCTCGGTTCGTTTACAGGCTGCTGAATACTGTCCATGTAAGGAATCAGTGTTGAGGTAACTTCTTTTGTAAAATATATTTTCAGTATAACTATCAATATGATTTTACTCTACATGGTACATGCCATGAATACTAACTTATTTTCTACTGATATGTTTTAATAGGTGATCAACCTTCGATCAACTAGGCCACTGGATAGACCTGCCATAAAAGCATATGTTAGGAAAACAAATAGATTGGTGATTCTTGAAGAAGGCTTCCCCCAGCATCTTGTTGGTGCTGAGATATGGTTCTCTCTCTCTCTCTCTCTCTCTCTCTCTCCACACACATCATGCTAAGATATGGTTTTCCAATTATTCATTCAAATTATTGTAAGATTCTCCAATTATAAGAAAGAAGAATTTGATAAATTAGAGAGAGACATGCTTTCATAAATTGCTCACCCCTGAAGGTTACAAATTCAAGTGTTGGGTTCGAAGGATGAAGCAAATCCCAAGTAGCATGTTAATATATCTTGATGCACATTTGTTTTTTACTTTGCTTCAGGTTAACATGCAGTGACCGAGATTTCATCGACGTTGCCTCCATTTTCTTGGTGAACCTACCTTTCCCTCAAGGTTTGCGTTTTCCCCTTTTGATGGTATTTTTTATTTTCTTGCTCTAGCCACAGTTTCTACGTCTGCATATTGTTTACTTTAACCTCACTGCATCGGCCTTGCATATGGCCATTGGGTGCTGATCGCCTCCATGTCTTTGGTGAGCCCTCATAGCTCTCTCGGTCTTTTAGTTTTGTTAGTTTGTTAGATTTATGAAGAGCTCTTCTATTCCAAATTGAGAAACCTATGCTGCTTTCCCATGTTGGTCCAAAAGGCCATTTGTTTGATAGCAGTTTGATATCAGCAACGTCTTTAGCCAAAATTGCATTTGATTCGATTCAATTTGTGCTGCAGATATTTCATCGGTAATTTTGTATCTTTATGTGCCCAGGTACATTCTGAAGGAGAAGATTGCTGGTCGAGAAGGCCATTTATCTGATATTAGTTTATTGAAGAAATTGGCAAGGATGTATTTGCAGTACATTAGGATTTTTTGTAGTCGCATGGTTCTGCTAGGAAGATACCGTTGCTACCAGGTCAACAATCTCCCCTTCAATAAAATTTGATTTATAATTTGTACGCCATTCATCGAATGAATGTGGCTTACAATGACCGCTCGTATGTTTTGATTGCAGTACTTCTCTATGCTATTTCACTATTTTGGACTCATGTCCTTTTTATTGTGACGTAATAAGTGAAATAAATTGAGTCTAATTCTTTGTGCAGACATAGGCGTCTGAAAGAAATATATGGCTTGTTTTATTTTTGGCCCTTTCTTCCCAGCCAATGGATATGCACTTAAGTTCCCCAACCAGAAGCATCTCCCTGTCCGTATAACCAATAATATTTTGGAAGCAGAATGTACTCAGGATCAGAATGGAATTTTTTTGGTTTTCTGAAAACCATGTCCCACTGTACATGGTACGAGAGTTTGAGCTGAAACCCGGGGTTAGCTCCTTGCTACTCCAGGAATGGTACACTCGAACTATCTGAACAGGTTTTTTTCTGCCTTTTGGATAGCATCTTGCAGCTAACATTTCTGAATTCCATCATTGGTATCATTAAGCATTTTAGTTCTACCCCATATGGACATTAGTTTACTTTATGTTCTTATGACGTAGTACATGCGAATTGTTCCGTTCCTTCTGGAATCAAATCTTTTCGGAAGTTCGAAAGCACTTCTGGTGGATCAGAAAATTGTGTTTTCCTCAGCATCTTAGTTTTTCTCTATGGAAGTATTTAAAACAGTAATCACTCTTTCAAGAATGTTACCAATACAACACTGTTTTTGTGTTCCAAATTATACCTAAATGCCCAAGGGCAGTGGACCAAAGTCAACAACATAAGCTGTTTGGCAAATGTGTCTTAGCTCCCTTTCAGTCTCTTCTATAACATCATCTCTTTTGAAAAAGATCTTTTCTATACCAGTCTACTGTAATTATATATTAGAAATGTTGGTTTAATCGAGTGTGTGATTATCGGTTACCATGAAGGAAAGCACTATAAGATTTGAGACATGCAAGGCTAACTTAAAAGCAGTAAGGGTCTTTGAGATGCCAAAATTTCACTCATATATATATTTTGTATACATGTAAATCTTGATCTTCCAGCAGCATTGACATCAGGATAATTCTTTTTCTTTTAATTGACCACAACCTGTAATCAGGGCCCTTTGGGAATGCAACTACTATCGAGTGTTCCATCATCGTAAGCGTTATTTACTCATGGTGTCACTGATTACATATACAATACCATCAGAAGTATCCATTCAAAAAAGTGTCCTCAGAAGCATCCATTCAAAAAAGTGTTGAAGAACTATGGAAGGCTGGGTGTTGGCTGATGTTGTTTTGGTTACTATACATTGTGATTCTAAGTTATTGCTACATCTGAAATTATAAATTGTAACCATGCATGAGACTATATGTGGTACCAAAGAGTTGATATTTAGGTTGCAAAACGTCAGTAATATTTTGGAAGAAATTTTTCGCCCCTGTTGCAACGCACCGACGATTTTCTACTTTAGAGGGCGATTGGTAGGGGACTCTTCCTTGTTGGTCCATGGGGACAACCACTTTTCTCGTCAATGGGCTGGATTTTGGGGAGACCGGACCGCGAGACTACTGAATTTTAGGGAGCTCACTTGCATCCGTTTGATGTGCGAACACGCCCGGACGTATGAGGTAGAAATAAGCTTAGACCTTGAAGACGAGGATAATCATTTGTCTGATTCATTTATATGTATTGTAGCACGGGCTGATTCATTTATATGTATTGTAGCACGGGCCTTCTACTACTATATATAATTTTACCATTCGTCGTCACCCTGGAAACAAAGGTCGGGAGGTAAATTTACCTCACGTATGGCCCTGCCGAAAAGGACCGTAAGACTTGCGAGGTAAATTTATGTCGCACGTTCTCTACTGCTCAATCGGGAGAAAACCCACTCTTATGGATCCCGCAAAAAGAAAAACCACTCCACGGATCGTGGGACGGTGGGAGCCCGGGCGGGCTCTGCCATTTTCCAAACCAACTGTTCACCGCCGCTACACCCAACCTGCTATGCAGTCTGCACGCACCCACGGCGGTTCCCCTTCTCCGGAGGACAGCGGAGCAGGTCACTATCCCCGCGGCAGTGAATTGGCTCCGGTGATTTTGCTGAAGGAGAATAGGTCGTCCCGCCGGCGGGATCCGGGCGGGATCCAATTCAGCAGAAGTGGTGGCGCCGAGTCCGACCTCGACCTCAGTGCCAGGGCATCGCTCGCTCGCGTTGACGCGCTCCGCGAGCTCAAGGACTGTGTTTCTCTCCTCTCGAATCATCATCTCCCTGATTGAAAGGATCCAGAGATCTCACCGGCCGCTGTTGAGTCATCATGGTCTAGGTATCATCGACCTCCTCTTCAAGTTTGTTCACTACAGTCCTCCTAATTCATGCGCCCATGAGCTGAAGCTCTGCCCCTTTCCCCTCTCGAACATGGCCGCCTACATCCACCTGGTGACTTTTCTACCTATTTTTGATAGACTGAAATTTGTTTGTGTCGTCAAGAGTGCATCAGTTTTTTGTGTTATGAGTTTGGCATCTAAACGGGGGTGGTAAGTTGTGATGGGGCAGTTACTTTCACTCGTGCCTGTTGTGATGAGAGCAGAACGAAATTACCATGTTATGGGAAATTAAAATGCTTGTAGTTAGCATGGCTGCGACCTCAGCATCTAGCCACTTGCAATTTTTCTTCAGCTTGTAGTTTGGGTACTGGCTATATGTTAATTTTGTTGGCTAAGTTCTTCTACTGTTTACTGATTCTCAGGGAGATACCAATATCCAATTCCAAAGAAAGGTATTTGTCTCCAATTAGTGTTGTTTCTTGCTGTTGTTTCCTTAAATTGAAGCATGTCATTCTTTAGTTCAATATTTTTGCTGTAGGGATCCAGGTGAGGCCTCACCATATAAGTAACTCTACCTACTGTCATCAATGATGATGAACTCCATCAAAACATACTATTTTTTCCTCTGCAGAATTCCCTTTTGTGAATCAAATTTAGTTGTAGCCTGACTGCCTTACAAAACATTGAAGTTTCCTTGCTGTTTGTTGCAAAGGTATGGGATAAAGATTTTGTCTAGAATATAGCTTTGTACCACAATACATGATGACCAAACCTCACTGTAAATATGCTTGAATTGTTCAGAAAAGTTCTTGTTCTGTTACTCAGAGTCTTACCTGCAGCTAGTAGTTCCTCCAAATATTATTATAATGTTAGTACTGAATGTAGATAATAGATTCTGGAGGTGCTGCTAAAATTTCCTACTAGAGATAAAAGAAATTATTTTCGGGATTTCTGTCTGTTTAGAATGTGTATTGTGACTTTGCTATCATTTGGGTATGGATTTAAAATGCATATTGTGACTCTCCTGTCATCTTTGCATTCCTTCCCCTGTTTTGAAAACTTTGGTTCCTTTTGGTCTGCAATATGAACTTAGTCTGGCACATTTAGCTGCTGGAGCTGTGCTTGTACTTTGGTATATTCGTTTCTCGAATTGTTGCATCTAGTTTGTGTCTCGGTTGTTTGCACAGGACCCCTGCGTGGCTACCTGGTTGCTCTAGTCTGTTGGCTCCACATTCGCTTGTTGAGGGTGTTGACCTTTTTAATGTTTTGGGTTTGTCTTGTAAAACACTGGCGGTTTCTTTAATGGAAATCCACGAGGCGTGCCCGTTGTTCTTTTTAAAAGGTGTGGATTTAAAGTAGATATACCTCATGTTGGAGTTGAAGTAAATACTTCATGCTTGTATAGTTTCCTATCAATTTTGAGCTGCTTTTGTGCCACCATTTATTTTCACATAAAAAATAGGAAATTAGGTCATTAGCTTTCACGTACAAATTCTATCACCAAAGGCACCCCCAGGATGATAAGCTTCTCGTCTTCAACAAATGTATTGATGAATTTCCACAATTAATAATGCAAAGTAGCGGCTGCTTCGGTTTTCTTGTTTCCTTTTGCAATCTGTAAGACACTCAAAAGACAGTTGTACATTTGCTCACCTGCATCTAGTATTCTAGTCCATAGATTGCTTGGGCAATACAGAACGAAAGATCTTGCAGTTTCTGTACAGGTTAGGATAGAAAATCATCAATACATTTGTTGAGGACTAAAAGCTTATCAATCTATTGGATGGATGCTGAATTTTGTAGTTCAGAAACAGCCAGCTCTCTCCCTGGAAAAGAAAATGAAGTAGCTCTCATATGAACATGTATTTAGATCTTCCAGCTCTGTTATGCATGGATCTAACTAGAAGCTTCATTTAGTTGGCAGGCCATTGTCTTCAGTTTGAGATTCATGATGATACTACTTGTTCTATACAAATAAAAAGAAATCTATGCGTACAGCTATTCGCAGTTTTTACAAATATTTCTTTTCTTGTCAACCTGAAAATTTGGTACTTAGTATACTCCTTATTTCCGTGTTTTCTGGCTGCTTTGTCGTGCTTGCTCAGAATACCATTTTTAGGTTTGGAATGTTGTCACTAAAGGAAATTTTAATGGAATCCCCACAATTTCATTTCTTACTCTAGTTATCTATGTGTTGATTTCTTGTTTGAAACTGGTGGGTGTTCAAATTATCAAAGCTTCAGATGTTCGACCCATCAGCTATGTGCTATAGGGCTTTCATACAAGTTATTTAACTTAAGATGAGATATGCATCCTTTCATTGTAAGTTGTAACTGAATCAAGTAATTCAATATGAACTAATAGAGTGCAGGGAGTTCTGCAGATAGAGCAACATCAAGGACTGCGTTGCGAGGAAGCACGTGGTGCGTTGTCGTGGCAATGCCGGGATGCTCATGGCACCGAGGACGAGTACAACCACGACCACGTGTAGCCGCTCGACCTGTTGATGCTTGCCACAAGTTCAGAAGCCTGGCTAAAGCTGCCAGTGCCAGTAGAAGACCTCTGATTTTCTATGCCATTGATCAAACATGTCTTTCAGCAGGTCTTTGTTTTTTTTAGTCTGACAGAAGATATGAATGCAAGTGAATTTTGTAACAAGAAGGCAAAGATTTCATTGCGTGATGTATAGTGAATACCTGATTGGGGTGCAATGCATTAACCTTTTGAGTTATTCCGTTGATAAAATCTCTCCTCTGAGTGCTTGTCAAATTTCCTTGTAGAAGTACCACTGGAAGGTTGTTCTTTTAATTTGTGTATGTTTTCAACAGATTGTGATAGGCATGTCAATAAGTATCGAGTTGAGTGTATCTTACAAAATCATGTTGATTTCTTTGTTTTGGATTCTCTTTTGGTGTTTTGTACAACAGTTGTTTACCAGATCATGAAGTCGTGTGTTCAACTCATTAGCTCTATACAACACACAAAAAGATTCCTACGCATTCTTGTTTAGACATACAAATTTCTGGAATTGTGCATTCCACCAAATAAGAACTACTCGAAAACCACCTGGATTTCATGACATAACTAGACCAGTTTACAATGAACAAAGACGATGTGAGTTCATCACACCTAAATCATAAAGCAATAGTTCAATAGGCTGCTTGACAAAATAGCATCTAAACAAATCTATATCTATAGACAAAACCATCTTTCTGTAGTAGAACAGCCTCACGTCAATCTTGCACTGGTCTGGCCAAAATGCAGACATTTGGATTTCCGATTAGAGGTTGCAAAATCCCCATCTGCATGACCCTACAATTTCTGCCAAGATGTATTTCCAGTTAGCCTTCTCAACATCCTCGTCTGGCTGACCATGTAGTTTCAGCAACGATTCGATTACTGAAAAAGTTTTCCAGAGCTTGGAAACCTGTTACATGTACACATACCATTGCAGCTCCATCTGTCATGTTTCTGTCCTGATGCATTGCAAAATGTAAGAAAGGAAAACTGTAAGCTGTAAAGAGGAACATTAGTTTGAAAGGTACTCTCCATAATCCATCAATGACATATTACAAGGAACTAAATAAATATGACAAGGAACTAAATGAACGCTTGTCAACGACAGTAGTAGAGAAACCCCGAGGAAGAAGAAATTAATCATATTTTAATACATAGCTCTACAAGAATGGTTTTTTTGCGGGAGAGAAAGAATGGGTTGAAGATGAGCAAAACCAACACTTGACAGTATATAAGAATCTGAAGCAAAACCAAAGAAAAAATTATACTTGTTGGAAAAAAGTAAATATTAAATCTGCAATCCCCGATCAAAAGTACAAATTGGACAAATAGGAGTCTTGTTTCAGTAATAGATGGTTGACATATGTTTTACCACACCACCCACATCTTCAGTTGCTGGTTCAGCAGGCAGCTCATTTTGTAGATTGCAATCCGTGCTCTACACACTTATTTTAGGAGCTATGCATTTTTAGGATTACATTAAAAAAAAGGGCAGCCCGGTGCATGTAGGTCCCGCTTGCGCAGGGGCCAGGGAAGGGTCCGACCACTTTGAGTCTACTGTACGCAGCCTTGGGTCCATTTTTAGGATTATGTTGAACAAATAAAAGGTAATGTCGGCCTTTTATATTGCTCAACAAAAACAACACGGAAAATCGTTTTATTATAAGGCCTAAGATTTTCCACATGGAAGTGAACCTGCACCGCAGGCCATACTTAGGTTGCGCTTAATTGCAGTAGCAACTTTTACTTTCAGTGAAGTTATACAATGCTCATACAGCTGCCCGCGATGAGGCCCCTAACATTGATGGCACAATGCACAAAGTCAGATGTAAATACAGATGTGGTAAACAAATATAGAAGAACAAAGGATTATACCAGGACTGCAGCGAACAACAAAACCAAGAAACTAAGGACTGCATTAGAACGCCACATTAACATTTTAAAATCAGAAACAACTCAAACCCATTGCAGTATGAAAAAAACCTGGGATATCTCTTCACCAGAATAAAATTAGCCTTTCATGTACTGTACTACAAACCTGTTCGCCATTTGGACTAGTGTTTAGCAACATTGAGTATGGATTTTGAAATTGGAAAATGCATCCTAATTTTAAATTTTAAAGCAAGTATTTGAATAATACCTAAATGGGGAAAAAACGGGACAGTTTATCATTCTGTGAATCAAATGAGAGTCGATGCATCAATTCTTCACTAGATGGTGAAGCTTTAGTAATATGGATGTCGAGGAGTTTCAAACAAGAAATGAAAACACAGATAATTGGAGTAATAAACAAAATTGCCAGGGTGTCCACTAAAAATTCCATTAGTCACAACATTTGATAAGAAAATGATATTCTGAGCCCAGCCAGAAAACAAGACAATAAGGAGTATACTAAGTACCAAAATTCTATCTTGAAAAGAAAAGTAATCCTCAAGGTAAAAACTGCAAGTACTCATGTACACATAGATTTCTCTGTATAGAACAAGTAGTATAATCACAAGATCACACTGGAGACAAAATCTTTCAGTTGTCATTAAAAAATCTGAGAAGTATAGGCACATGGAAAAGAAGTACAATTTCTTGAAGCTCCTCAACCTCCAAAGTGTTCTAAATACACGTTCATATGGGAGCTAACTACTTCATTTTGTTTTGCAGGCAGAGAGTTATCTACATCAAAACTACAAAGTTCAGCATTAAATTAATTGACAAGCTTCTAGTCAGCGAATGAATCGATAAGCTTCGACTGCATAATCAACATGAATGATAAATGTATCTCTGGATCAACTAAACCGAGATGTTAGAACATGATAATAAAGGAGGAAGCATGATCTACTTCAAACTATCACTTACCTTACGATGGTATATGATGATGTTAATACACTCGTTGATACCATTTGCAGGGGTGCCACAATGACCATATACGCTAGCAACATGAAAAAAAGACATTCTTAACGATGATTGGCGATCTACAAAATGATATTATCCATGACTCCTTTGCTGGTTAACTGCTGCTACCTGAGAATGCTGACAGAAAAGATATTGCTGAAATCTAGCAGTGATTTTTACATCATCTAATTGGATCTAGCATGAGTTGTGCACAAGCCTTTCTTTGGCATTATCACAGAAGAAACCACCGGAATAAACTGAATAAACTTGTGTATACGGTGATGCAGTCGCCAAGTCAAATGCAACCAATTGCCACAAGATCATCGCTTTCAAACAGAGAAGAGAAAACCTAACAACGATTACATAGTCAGTACAATATTTTTGCATCGTTCACCTTGTCAAGACTTACAATGGGATTTCAGTTCAAATAGCAGCATATAAATTTGGGGTTTGGGCAAAATAAGTACAATTTCGGGGCATCAAGCCCGCTCACACAGGAGCCATTGAAGCAATTTGTATTGAACTCACCAGCGCATACCGGAGGAAGCAGCAGTGGCGGAGAAGAGCACGAAGTGGTTGTCGTCGAACCAGTGCTGCCGTGAAAATCACCTGAACCGTCGCCGTGACCAGCCGACCAACCGGGAGGCAAGATTCTACTATCTGCACGTCTACTACGAACCAGATTAGGAATTGAAGCAACTGAAAATTATTGAAGCAGGCAAAGATGGCTACATACCCACATAACCCACGTGACTACATGAGATGGATGATTAGTGTTAGCTCGAGGACGCTGATTGTGGTGGCCTCCCGCTTGCCGGTCAAGTCCTTAGCCACTGGGGTCCCTTCAACTCCACCACCGGGGGAACCTAGATCCACAGGCTGGTAGCCAAATCGGGACCTCGAGGGGCGCAGGAGCAAGCAGATCAGGAGCACCCAGATGCACGGATATCAATTTGGGAAGAACATGACAAAGGGAAACAGAAGTAATTGGAATTTTGGAACGGAAATCACTAAAATTGGGGTTGCTCACCTCTTCCCGTGCACTCACGCCCAACCAAACTTCAATCCAAACAGCGGCAATGTTGTCATGTAGTAGTCCAATGCAGCGCTGCCGTGATCACCTGCCACAGCTCCGGTGGGATCACCGGCCACAGCTCCGTGCACAGCGCGACCCAAGACCTATGCAGATGCCGCACACCACGCCGCCCCAATTGCCCAGCGGCCACCCAACGCCGAGACCACGCCGCCCCGCCAGCATGACAAACAATGGCTTCACTCCGAACCAAATCGCCGTCGAGCACCACGCCGCCGTTCGCGTCAATACTATCGAAACAGTATGCATCAGATTAGGAAAAGACGGGGAGGTGGGCAAAAGACGAGGAGGGTTTTTTTTTAGCAAAAAATGGGGGAAGAGGGCAGGCATCGAGTAAGTCATCAAACGTAAAAAAACCTCAACCCCGTCGTAATCTTACGACGAGGGGACGGTGGGCTTTTGCCTCGATCAAACAAAAGGTGGCTTGGCTGAACGTGGCTATACCATATTATATATATATACCCACAGATTTTTTTTCTCATTAAAAAACCAAATTCCATTGAAGTGAGATCTTATTTCGTGCTTGCTTTGGCAGGTGTTGATTCATTTTAATCATGTAAATAATAGTTAATTAAGAATTAAAAAATTGCATCATATATATGAGATCACCTTCCTAAAATATAGACATAATATTTTTCTCGATAACCTTCCAAAATAAAATGACATATTTCTCAATAAGAAATCATTAATCCCGTGCACTATACCATATTATTATCATTATCTCTACTATTAATTGACAATCACACGTTTCCTAATATAACAAGAATAATTTTTTTTTTCTTATGGGCGTACACATCCGCACGCCCCTGCGGAGAGACGCCGTGCGCGACACCATGGAGGACGCCGTAGTCGGGTCTGATGTCGGGGCGGTACTCAAGAATGTCAGGGTGTGCATCACGGCGTCGAGGACGGCCGTGGCGAAAGGAGGGTCGTCAGACCGCCACGTACATGCATTCGTGGACCCGGTCATATTATATTTTTTATCAGTCATACAGAGAGCCAGACATGCTACATTATCAAATCAAGTGTGACCATTCAAATGTTAAGAAATTCGTTTAAAAAATGTGTGCTACAATACTCGATAGTCGTCGTCGTTCGTAATAGTCATTCATGCAAAAATATTCTAGAAATCGAGCGCAGAATCAATTTGGAAAGCAAACCATTAATGCAATTAATTAGCTAGAGAGTTAATTATGTATGCTCTTAATTAGATCCATTTAAATAGAAATTATTTTTCGCATCGAATCAATTTGGATACCGAGTGATTAATGCAATTAATTAATTAGCTACACTTAGGGCCTGTTCTGAAACCTCCCAGCTTCTCCAAAACTTCCCAAATCTAACTTCTTGCTCGGCTTCTCGCTTCAGGTGGCGATCTGGAAACGTTCGGCAGCTGAGGCAGCTTCTCCCAACGCCCTGTTGATCTGGCAGCCCAGCTGGGGGGCGCTGCAGGCCTTTGTTGCCACCTGGGCCGGCTGGAAGGAGCCTGTTTAAGAGAGAACACGAGGCACAGGGGATACATGAGCGAGCGAAACAGTGCGGGGTCCTGGTTGAGCGAGGAGGAGCGCTGATAGATCGAAGCGTTTTCTTAGGCGGTGGCATTACAGCGGTAATAATGTCCAACTCCAGATTCCTGTTTAACGAGAAGCTGGTCTTCCTTCCCTCCACAAAAATACACTACAACCCAGAATAGTTTCGAGAATCTTAGCTTTTGGAGCTGTAGCATTCGGGTTGGTTTCTGGCAGAGATTTTGTGAAGTTTGGAGTTGGAGGACATCAGAATAGGCCCTTAATTATGCTACACATAATTAGAAGTAGGGATTTTTTTCCCAATTAGGAAGATAATTAATTGATTTGATTGGCAGTTAAGTAGGCATGCGGAGAATTGGGTAGGCTTTTAATTATTTGTGTAATCCCTACTCTTAAAGCCTCTGTAAGTAGGTCAGTCGCTCATTTCGTTCGTCGTAACCCCTCCCCATCAACCGATAGATGCCCCTCCCACCGATTTTTGTTTCGCCGACCACCACCACCGGTTTTCATCTCCAGCCCCATCGATTTTCTTTCCATCTCACACCTCGATTGCCTCAAAAAAACCAAAGCTCCATAAACAAAAGCAACGATATCCTTTTGCAACCATATACCAACACTTTTCATATAAATCAGCCTCTTCTTTCGAAGGAAAGAAATCAGGACATGTGTGTCTTCTCTTCTTTGGAAGGAAACAAATCAGAACGCTGCCGAACCAACCGGGATGCGCAATCAGATTTGATTCGATCTACTGGAGCCGCCATATAAACCAGCCTCCCCACAATAGCGCACCACTCCACAACCCTAATCTCCCCAAGTTCCTTCCACATCAAGCGGTCTAGGCTAGCGGCGGCGCGTAGGTCCCCCACTCAACCATCTCTGGCGTCCCCTCGGTGCGTCTCCCTCGTAGCCAAGCCCTCAACGAGGCTTCGACTCTCCTTTATGGCCGTATGGATGCATCTAGGTCGTCGTCGGCCTGCCCTGCGAGGTTGTGATGTGGTCTCCGTCGTTGCTGCATCTTGAGCATAGCTGTGCCAAGGATTTCCTCCTGTCTGTCGAGTATGCGTCCTCTTGCTGCCCTGGCACACGGTGGCGGCGGCCACCGAGGTGACGTTGGTCGTGGCTGCTCTCCTTCCCCTATGTTGCGTGAGGCATGGGCCTGTAGATCCTTTCTCCACTGACCAGAGCGTGAATCACTTTTCCTGTGCTAGATGTATTTATCATGGATCTTATCAAGATTTCAGATCTAGATGTATCATGTGCTTGATGTATTTCTGATGAATCTTGTCTACTACCAGATCTGGATGTGTATGCTTGTTTGAGAAGATTTGTTGATGCATGCTTGCTTGGTGTTCGTTGTCCATGTGTAAATGCATGGATGATCTGATATGTATGCGTGTGCGCATGTATTTTGCATCTCAATTTTAGTACTTTTGTTGAACATGAGGAAGCTTAAAATTTGTTTCGAAGACAGAACTTATCAATATAGAAAAGTAACACATAGACGGAATCAAATCTGGTTGGAGAAGTCGATTGTACCTTCCTCCCGGGTGCCCAATATAGATGACTAATGTTGATGATGTGATTCACTTGCCTTGTTTTTAAAGAAAAGATGTGCAACACAACAATGCAAAGAGAATCTCATGGAGGAGGGAGAATATGACATATTTGTGGAGTTGAAGAAGCACATGAAAGTAGATATGTTGGTGAGGGTGGAAATTGAAATGCATGCTTGGAGAAACATATCTAGAGGAAAGCAAGAGATAGACAAGAAGTACTTGTGACAACATAGTCATAAGCATGCGATGTATAATAATATTTTTTATATGTTTTCATAGATAAGTTTGTTGTTTGAGGGCAACACACACGCATTCAACTAGATTTAGCTTCCTTGGATTAGGAATAGATTGGACAGATGATGTGGTCGGGTTGTTTTTTAACCTTGCGAGACAACAAAACAACGACATGGAAGCTACATGCAGAGTCAAAGAGTAATAGATTGAGAGGATGAATGATGTATGGACAAAGAAGATGACGGGCAACAAGTTCAGCAAGAAAGACCGGCTAGAGGGGTGCTTACTGTTTGTAAGAATAGAGAGAAGATGGTTCTTGCATTTGTGTTGTGGTTGAACATTCCATGCAATATGCTTGTTCATAGGGAGGAAAATGACCATTGGTTATAAACTTATCTGTTGGCCCGTGGCAACGCACGGGCAGTCTACTAGTATATATATATATATACACACACACACAACCGGTCTATTCTGCTAATATTAGCAGAATAGTTATTCTGATAACACTTCCGTACTGCACGCTCAACAGAAGCAAACTGCACTTCTTTACGATGAGCACTGCAATGCTTTACGAGAGAACTGCTTCATTTTCTGGCGGTCCGTCCGTCTGTTCTATGTGGAATCGGGTGTTGCGGGATTATTTAATTTGTTTCTGAACACCATTTGACCTTTTTTCATTGTAATTTACTGAAAAAACTACTAAAATCTGGGTAAATCGAGTGATTTGGCGAACAAGCTTTGCTCTGTTCGTTCGTGTTCGCGTCGGATGCGACTTTCTGGCGGTCGCGTGTTGTTTATTAGTAGGAATTCTTTGATATCGTTCGTTTAATCGCTTCCTTTACTCTAGAATTTGTGTAATTTTTAAGAGTTAGGTTTCAATTCCTGTGAATTTGTTTGTGTTTGCGGGTGAGCTTCGTCCGCTCCTCTGTTCTTGTTGATTTTTGGATTTTTTGCGTCGATGCGTTTTTAAATCTTGTAATTACTGTCACTGTTGTTTTTAATTCATTGTATTGCGGCTGTAATCTTCATATTTTGAATTGCAATTTTTAAAGAAAAGCTCATGCTGTTCGTCTAGTGACCATGTGTCCGATGTAATTTTTTGCGGGGTATTTTTCAAAAATTTAGTGATTCGGCATTTTTAGGCGAGTTATATAAGTGCGAGTGAATTGGCACCTCTGTTAGTCCCCCACATGTCTGGATTTGTACTTCTTTAATTTTATTGTTGCAGTTCTGGCATACGTTGTAGTGCACTGTATTTTCGTTAGTAGTGGACTTCCTTGTAGCTGCATTACAGTGGTGATGGCAGCTTATGAGATTTCTCTTTTCTTAAACTGCATTATGTGTTTTAGAGAACTGCATAATATGCACTTTCGTACTGCATTAGCAGTATGGTTAATCTACTATTCTGCTATTAGAATAGATGGTTTATTTTGTGCTGGTGTTAGCTGAATAGTTATTATGACAATTTTTTTGAACTGCATACTATGAGAATTCTTTTGAACATCATATGTTAACTGCAAAGTTTCGACCATTCGCATTGCATTTGTTACTCTTCAGAAGACTGCATTTTTTATATTTTAGGACCACACTATGTGTATTAGATAACTGCATTCTGTCACCAGCAACTTGTCTAAAAGGGTGATAAAATGATGGAGACGAGGTCGCATACATTAATAAGGCACCGTTCAAAGTGTCTGATGGACATAATTTTAAAATCATACAACTTAAGCAAAGCATTAGAAATATGCCACAGATGGCTTGCTTTATCTTTAGACAGCCTACAGTGCAAATATTGTAAACTTCAGGGAGTCATTTTCTTTGTAGAAAAACACCATGGCCACTTCTCCGGCTTCAAAACCATATTGGGAGACAAAATCTTTCCAACCATTAGTTATGTTGATGCAGTCTTCAGAGTCGATGTGGTAGTCAGCTTGCATGTCTGCATACCCATTCTTGTGTTGTGTTTCCAAAGTAACCTTCCCTGAACTCGGAGCAGGAAACTTTATTGTCGATGGCAGTTTCTGCATTTTGGCATGGATGGAAAAAGAATTTTTATAAGTAAACACCAAATGTTTTTCTTTATATTTAGGATGATCTGTTTATGTTGACTTAAATATGTACATATATATGACTACTATTTAATAAAGTAGTTGCAATGTATGAACAAACTTATATACGGAATTGACCTCTAGTTTTAGTAGAATATATATTATACTGTAACATGTTTGTACTGCAAGGTCATTTGCAGTGTACTTCGCTAGCATGTTAAGAGAACTGCAACACTGATCTATTGAACCTCTTTTTTGTTCGTGTGTTGGGGTTCTGATCTAACTAGTGTCGATACCTGGTGTGGTACTGAAGAAAAATAGGTGGAACTATCTAGTCTTAATAGCTAAAAAATCTGAACAACAATACAAATTCTTTGTATTGTTGATACTACTGAACAAATTGATGGAAATATACATTCAGATGTGGATTTGTAGCCTAGATTGTGTCAAAAATTGTGAGGGAAAAAACATACCCAACTTTCCCGCAAGTCTGCGGATGTGAGGCGATGAAGAAATGGTGCCCGAAACCCCCTATTGGGTCTTATGAGGCACCCGAGCATGCTACACCACTCGGCGTCGGTGAGCTCTAGACCATCTGCGTACACGCATGTGTCCGCTACCGGCGCCATCCTTGCCAAGCACCCGCACGAACAGTCCATGGCGGGTTCAGTGGAATTTCAGAGAACAGTTGGGGATGGGAGGAACCCTAGATCTATGATTTGAAGAAAAAGAGGAACGGGGGGAGGAGTTGTGCCAGTCTGGAGCACGAATGGATAGGTTTTTATGCAGCCAATTGAGCAATGGAAGTAATAAATGTTGTGGTTGGTGTTAGGTGGTGGATTGATTCTGATTCAGTCTACGCGAATGCATTTGAGAAGCAACAGCACTGCTTACTTGAATCTAGCGAACTGCATTGTCGTATTACAACGAACTGCAGAATGCGTGGATTGTGTTTGTTTTTTTATTTTTCTAGTTATTGTTTATATTTTTATTGGGCCGTGGTTTTTCGTGGTATGTGGGATCTTTTTTAATTTTCAGCGGCCTCTCTTTTGCGTGTTGGGCCTGTGTTTGGGGAGTGAAAACGCATTCGGCCCAAGTAGGCCTGTCAGCACGGCTGGTTCCCGGTGCGCTGTGTGTGCGCCCTAATGTTTAGTCCCACCTCGCCCGCCGAGAGCGCGCCCGACCTGTTTATAAGCCTTGGCGAGACAGCCGTATCGAACTCCTCTGTTACTTATTTGAGCGCTTATACACGGCGCTCGCTGCTCTATCCTCTCTGACCTGTGGGCCCATGTGTGCCCGGCCCCATGCATCGTGGCTCAGAACAGACTCGCCTACGGTGGGCGCAGACTTACTACAAGACTGGCTGGGGCCTGGTTGCACCTGGGTGGTCAATTTTTTTTTGTATTTTTCCTCTTACGTATTTTTCTAATATAGGGCGTGCACTGCTTAGTAAATCATTTTTGCACTGCATTCATCAGGTTTGTGTACTGCATGTGCACACATTCCGCACTACATATGCAGGTGCACCTGCATATGTAGTGCACTGCATGCTGGTCGCATTTTCTTTTCGTGTTTTTCCTCTTACGTATTCTTTTTCTAGTGTACGGTGTGCACTGCTTTGTTGGGTATGTGTGCACTGCATTCGTCAGAGTCCTATACTGCATGTGTACACATTTTGCACTGCATGCATCCTATTTGTGCACTGCATCTTCGTCCGTTTTGTGCACTGCTCGAATCACATACTTTATGTGCACTACATTATGTTCGAATGTTGAACTCTAGTTTTGTAATTGAAATAAAGTTCTTCATAACATAACCAAAGTTCATCATTACAAGCCATTCTGTATGACAAGCAAACTAAGTTCAGCAAAAGCAAATGATCACAAGCAAACTAACGATACATAAGGAAACAACAGAAAGCAGATTTGATGATAAATCTAAAACGACGCGAGCAATGTTGGCTCTTGGCCGGCACCGTCTGCTTCTTCACCAGGTAGCGTCTCCCCAGCTGCTCCTGGCGCGCTTCTTGGGGGGCTCCTCCTTCTCCAGCTTTGCACTGCGAAGCCCGTCCTGGGTGAGGGTGATGCGGTTCCATATCTCGTACTTTGTGTAGGCATCCTTTGCCGCGTAGTCGATGTGCCTCATGGTCAGAGGCAGGGTGGCCCAGTGCCTGTGTTCTTCGTCAGTGATCTTCTTCTTCATGTTGTTGTAGTAGTCGTCGATGAGCATGCCGGCGACGTCTGCAAGGGAGTCCAACTCCTTTGTGGCCTCGGGCACCCTCCATTCCTTCTGGATGTCGACGAAGTTGGCGACCTCCAGATTGACACGCTTTAGCCTAGTTTTGTCGCCGCCGATGGAGAAGCTAACAAACGTGTACCTGGGGTCAGCAAGGAAGTTGTCGAAGACGATGCACCTTTCAGCGGCGCTCAGTTGGAAGAGCAGCACCGGCTGAGTCTTGTCGACGGAGAGTTGGACGAGGGCGGGTTTCTGCGTCGCGTCAGGCTCGTTGTTGTACTCGAGATCAATCCCGACGATCTTGTGGCGCTGGAGCCTGAGATGGCGCTCGTACTGCTCGAGGGAGGTCGCCATATGCTTCTTGTCGTTGGTGTGGATGACGTGCAACTTGGTGTTGCCGTGCGCCTCCACGTTCCAGTACTCGTCGACGAACCCCATCGCCGGCAGTAGGGCTTGGTGTCTTTTGTGGAGATTGGTGTGATGGAGCGATTTGGTGGCAGTGCAATGGATACTTGTGTTGTTGTGGATGAGAAAGCCTTGGCAGTGGTCTGAATTTAAAGGGGGTGTGGCCGCAGCGGATGAACTACACGATCTCGCTGACGATGCGGTTCTGCAGATCATGGGTTGGGGTTGCGTCTGTGATCGTGGGTTTGTGGCGATGGAACCGCTCGGATTGGGCGGTTGTCTACGAACGTGGTTTTTTTAACATGGTTTTATTTTATTTTTCATCAGTAAAATTTGTTAACCACCACGTTCTGTGCGAACGGGCATTTGTCATGTTTATATGTATCGTACGTGTTCCCGAAACTGCATTGCTTATGGTAACGCACTGCTTCGTCTAACCAAATGCACTGCATTGTCTAGAGTTGTGTACTGCATCTGTTTTTTGCTTGTACTTGCTGCAGCCCCTAGAAAAAAGTGCAGTATATTCCGCAATTTACGAGTGTTTTCGCTGTGAACTAGACCATGTATGTATTCCGAAACTGCATTGCTTATGGTACCGCACTGCTTCGTCTATCCAAACGCACTGCATTTTATAGGGTTGTGTACTGCATCTGTTTTTGCGTGTACTTGCTGCAGCCCCTGGCACTGGAGGCCACCCCCACATTTTTTTGTTGTGGCACTTATTTGAAGGTAGACTTTTTTTTCGGACGCGTTATCTTAACACGCGCGTTGTTTTTTCGAATTTAACTTTTTTTACGAACTGCATGTATTTATTTGTTTCACTGTCAGAACTTCATTGTTCTTCACAGCGAACTGCATCTGGTACTAACTTCTTCGTTTCGATCTGGTCCGTCTTATTTAGCCGGGCCGTTTTGGGTCGGCCTGTTTTATGTAACTCTTTCCCACGCGGGCCTCGCACGTGGCCCTCCCAGGCGATCCCACCGCTCCGCTCATAGGGAGAGACCGAGAAGAAACCTCTCTCCTCTCTTGCAGCGGCTCCCGTAGCATCTCTCCCTCGAGCAAAACCGCCGTCGCCCGCGGAACCACCGTCCTCAAGAGGTCCTTATTCCTGCATTCGGCGTCCCCGTCCGCTCCGCCAGCCCTTCCCGCTCCGCTCCCGCAGCCCTTTCCTGTCCGTTCCCGTCCCCGCCCCCACCGCCGCCATTCATCCCCTTTTTTGTGGTACGTTTCCCGTGCCCTCGGTGTTGATCGTCCCCTCGTCTAGTTTTGTGATTCTCGTAGTGGCTGCTTCATTTTTTGCTTATGTATTTTTTCCGTAAGTAGGCGATTTGATCTTGATTTGAAGTCTTTGCTCGTGTGTGCTCTGTAGGCAGAGCAAGGTGCATCTAGGGTTTCGTCAGATTTCGTCGATTTTGTTGCTGATATCTGTCACTTCGTCCTTGTGATGTTGGCAAACGCCAAGTCTTCGCCAAGCAGAGTAGAAGGAGGAGTTCAAGGTATGTGGTCTGCTTACTTTGGCCTTGTTTATTTTCTGTGATGTTTATCTAGTTTCATAGTTCATCCTGAAGATTTGTTTATGCTATGTTAGTTGTCAGCGTTGCTTTACATTATTTCTCATGTGATGTTTTGTAATTTCTGTTTCTGCTTTTTATTGGATCCAGTAGGTGATTGCAGTGGTCATAATGATACACCAATTGGCTCTCATTGTCCTTGTGGTAAGGATCATGGTGGTGAGGCAAGACATCAATTGAATTCACCAATTGAATCTTCTCCCATAAGTGTGGCCCCTCCTTCTGGTATGTGTTTGTTTTTTTCTTCTTATTTTTAATTTGCCAATTTGCTTGTATCCCTATTTCTGTTGTAAATTTCATATGTGTCCTGTGAGTTTTGAAATGGATTGTTCTTATAGATATTTGCTATTTTTTGATATTTATGCTTTGTTTATTTTGTGTATGCTGCTTACTTGATGTTGTACAAATTGGTGTTGCCTTGCTGTATCTAGTCCGGCATTTTTTTGGAAACAAACTGTGAAGTTAGTGTATGCAACACTGCATTTATATGTATATGTGAACCTCCACTTTATGTATGTGTGAACTGCATTGTTGTTTTATTCAGGTTTTTTGTATACATATGTGTGTACTCCACTACATTGATATATGAACTGCATTAATTTTTATGTAGCTTATGATTGCAGCACTGCATTTATATGTATAAGTGTACTGCATTTGTTCTTTTTGTGCACTTTTTAATAACCATAGTTAAACTTCATTTTGACGCAGTGTCTGTTTTTCATGCTGGGGCGCCTAGGTTTGAGGAGGTTACTCAATTGATTGACCATTATTTTGCAGAGGGTGACGTTGGTGTGTGCTTTGACCAGAGACGTCCCGTCTTGTCTGAAACACAATCTCAGTCTGGTGATGGTACAGAGGAAGTTACACAGGAGTGGATGGTCTCGGAACAGCTTCGTGCATATGAATTGAAACAAAGCATGAAGAAGTTGAGGTTTGAAAGTGACTCAAAAGAGTATGCGGAGAAGGAGAAGCAGAGGAGAGCTGCAGACGGTGCCAAGGGTTCCAAATTTGTCAAAATCAAGCAGCCTGCTTTGCAGAAGAAGAAACCGAGTTCTGTTGCTGAGGAAGGTGGTACTCCTCGGTGGAGTCCATGTGTTGCTTGCATGAACAAGAATCTTGGTAAGAGAACTGCTGAAGCTGGTGCAAAGGATCCTCAGCGCAAGCGACCACATGTCAGTGAAGGTCCCAACTCTGACGATGATGACTTTGTGCTTGCTGATTTTGTGAGGCATGCTCAAACTAGTAGACGCAAAGACTGTGGTTCATCTAAGAGTCACCCCAAGCGTCCCCGCGATGATGGCGATGAAGGTGTTGGTGCTGACTCTGGTGGGGAGGCGGATGTTGTTCCAAAGGTTTGTTGAAGTGGACTGCATTTGTTTCCTTCATTGTTATTCCATCTGTGTTTTTTTTGTCTCTTTTTATGGCTAATCTTCTAATGTGGACTGCATTTCCCTTTACACAGAGGAAGAAGTCTAGTAAGAGCAATCCAACTAAAGATGATGCCGAGGGAGATGATGCTCGATTTAACAAGACCGTACGTTTGTCGCTCCCCACTGGTTGCAAAGCTGCTGCTTTATTGAAAGAAGCACACTGTAGTCGTGTTCAGGATGCTGGATTTGGTGTTGTCTTTGAACTGACAGTAAAGAAAAATGTGTCACGCATTCTTATGTGCTATCTGATGGGAGTGATTGACCCTGCCACGATGATAATGGACTTTGGGAATGGCAGGGTTCTTCGAATCAATCGTGATGCAGTTCATCACATTTTTGATTTACCTATGGGAAGTCACACTGCACCCATGCCTGCTACCAGCGGCCATGATGACTCGTTGACTGCGCTCAAGGATGAGCTTGGCTTTGACCGTTCAAAAAGTATAGGTGTCAAGGACTTGCTTCAGAAGCTGGAGGTGTTGGTGCAGGAAGATGATCATGTGACGGTTGATCTTGCTGTCAAGGTGTTCTTCCTGATACTTTATCAGAATTTGTTGTGCCCCGGGCCTGCAGTTCATTTGGGCAGGGTTGCTACCATGGTTGAGAACATGGATTATGCGGCTATGGTGCATATGGACTTTTGTCAGCTTGTTGTTGATGAGCTAGGCATCTGTGGTGAGGTAGCAGACAGAAGGGAGGAAGCAGAATTGTGCAGAGGTTGTGCCATTGTCCCCTTGATTATGTATCTTGATTTCTTGAAGCTTCACAAATTTTCAGTTATGCACATGTTGACGCCACGCGCGTCATACTTGACGACCAAGGACCTGATGAAGTTATACAACGAGGATATGCTTGTCAAGGGAAAGATTTATTTGGAAACTTACAAATTTGGGAAGCTGCCGGTTAGTGCATCTGAGTTTTTAAGATCAGAGTTTTTTTTTAAAAAGTGCAGTCATTATAAATCTAAACTTTCTAGTATTTACATGTGTACTTCTCTTCCCTTTTTGTCTTTTTTTTGTAGTGACAGGCGTCAGGTGATATTGTGTACAACTGTCCTGCTGCAGTGCTATGTGACGGCTTTGATGCGGCGCCTAGCACTTGTGCTAGGTTTTATGAGCCTATCTGTAGCCAGCTTCCTGTCTGTGATGATGAGGCGCTGCCTACTCGTGGTTTCACAGCTCGTCGGATGTTTGATAATAGAAGTTCTCCTAAACAGACATTTGTTGGCGGCAAAAAACACGAGGGGATTGATGAGCTTCTTCTGAAGGTTTTGAAGTTAATTGAAGATTTGCCAACCTCTGGTGACAGGTTGAGGACAATTGCTGGTTTTTTCCCTGCTGGCCATGGCCCACGAGATGAAGATATTGTTGCTGCTCACAATTTTGATTGTGGCGTGGTTGAAAGTCTGAAGATTGCAGTGACGAATATTCGGTCTTCATATGCTCAGTTGAAACATTCACAGGAAGAAAAATGCGCTCGGTATGAGAAGGATGCTGAGCACATTTTGGATGAAATGAACCGTCAAGACGCTGGCGCCGGCGCTAATAATGTACGTTCTAGGTTTTTTTTGTGCTTTTGAACCTCTTTCATGTATTATGTGGACTGCTCCTCACTATTTGTTTTTTGTCATAGGCTGGAGTGGAATCTTCTGGTGTCCATGGATCTAGGGATGATGGAATTGGTCAGGTACAAGTATTTTCTGCCATGCCTGTTCTGCCATGTGCCTCTCTTCTTGAACTTGCATTTTTTGCTTTCCATTTTATTGTATTTTTGTGTACCTCACGATTGTAAAATGTGTACTGCTTGTGCATAGTTGAAGTTTTTTTTTCTTTTTTGGTCGTTACCATCTTATTTTCGTTTTGGTTTGTTCTATGCCCGTAGACTGGAGTTGCTGCTTGTGATGTGCACAAAGATTCCTACGATGACTCTGAGAAGGATGAGGACTTGCCTGATGCATCGTCCCCTCCGGATGTTGTAGCTGATAAGGTTTAGTGGAATTACTTTTTCTGTTAGTGGGTTGTAATCTAATTTTTTGTTGTTGTTGTTGTTGTTGTTGTTGTTGTTGTTGTTGTTGTTGTTGTTGTTGTTGTTGTTGTTGTTGTTGTTGTTGTTGTTGTTGTTGTTGTTGTTGTTGTTGTTGTTGTTGTTGTTGTTGTTGTTGTTGTTGTTGTTGTTGTTGTTGTTGTTGTTGTTGTTGTTATAAGCTTGACGTATGTTGTTCTGTTCACTCATATGCATTTCTTTTACATATGTGAGCTGCATAGTTTTACATGTGTGAGCTTCAGTCTTTGACAGAAGTGAATTGCAATTCTTTTCGCATATGTGGGCTGCAGTCTTTTACATATGTAAGCTTCAGTATTTTAACAGAAGTGAACTATGGTTCTTTTTTGCATATGTGGGCTGCAGTGTTTGACATAAGTGAACTGCATTTCTTTTTACATATATGGACTGCAATTCTTTAACATGTGTGGGCTGCAGTGTTTGACATAAGTGAACTGTAGTTGTTTTACATATGTGGACTGTAGTCTTTGACATAAGTGAACTGTGTGTTGTTGTGTTAATTATCCCCTCGCTCATTTGTGTCATTGTGTCTTTTTTAAACTTTTTACAGCCTGGAGATGAAAATGTAGAAGTTCATGTTGATGTGAACCAGGGGGGTTGTGCTGTTGCTGGTGGTGGCAGTGTTGATGCTTCTGTATCGGTTGCCGTCGATAGTACAGAACCTTCTGTAGCTCAGGAATCCCACGATGTTGCTTCCCCTAGTCGGCACGAAGATTCTGATGTTGTCATTGAAAAGCCGCTGGAGAATGTCGTTCCTGCTGGTAGAGTTGCTGCTTCTCCTGTTTGTCTGACGCCCAACGATGTTCCTGATGTATTCAGAGTGGAGCCTCATGAAGCTGAGGTATCTAAGGACGTTGCGGTTGACCAGACTGTTGTAAATCCAGAGAATGCTGATGTTGCTACAGTAGGGTAGTCCAGTGAGGCTATGGTTGTTTCATCGCAACCTAGCCAAGTAAATATTTTGGTCAGCTCTGAAGAACAACATCATGAAGACTCTGACACTGAAGGCAAGAGTTTTGTTTTGAACAGTGAAGTTGAAGTTTTTCTCATTCAATTTTTTTAATTACTATGGTAGCTGCATTAGATGTTTAATGATAAGTGAAACTTCATCTTTTGTTGGTGATTTTCAAAATAGCTAGCAGAATTTCCTTATCTTAATATTGAACTTCATTTTTTGGATAAGTGAACTTCATCTTTTTTTATTACAGATGACGAACTTCCTGTTGTGACGCCGTCGAGCATTGATCCAGCTCTTCTGAAAAGATACAATGAGTTGTACACTGCTGTTACGAGGACTCAGAGGGACAAAAAGAAGAAGTATGGCTTTTTAAAAATTGTTTTGTTCATATGTATTTTCTAATTTCAGTCTTTAGCCTTTCTTGTTCTTGTTATTTTTGTAGTATCTTATGTTTCAGTTTTCCATAAAAAATTCAGGGACATGATTGCTTTTAAAACTGAGATGGCTGATATTACCATTGGCGAAATTGGTCAATCTTTTTGGGATAAAGGGATGCTCACTACAGCCCTTGTAGATCTCGGGGTTTCTTTGCTGGTAGATAAGTTTAAGGGATCTCCGACGATGGTTGTCCCGTACCATACTTGTGTAAGCATGCAGAAATTTTTGTTTTTGTTTTTTGATTTTCTTTTCTGATTTCGTGTGATGACCTGTTTGCTTGAGCACTATTCCTTTGTTTGGTTTTGTTTTGGCAGACGAGTATTTGGCATGGTGGTAGTGTAGGCAGGAGTGTTAAATTGATGTTCTCTTCAAAAGCCGAGGAGCGTGTTGATAAAAAAGATATGGTGAGTAACGTTTTTATGTGTCGAAGACCATTTTTTGTGTGTTGGTTAGTATAGTGTTCTTTTTCTTGTTCTTGTAATACTTTTATTTTATTTTTTTACTTCCAACAGGTCCTGTTTGCAACGTTTGATCCGCCAGAGACGAGGGATGGTGTTGGTCATTATTGTGTAGTTGCCTTAAATGTGAAAGAAAGGCGGTTTGAATTTCTTGACTCGCTCAATAAACCTGGCAGCTCTGAAGCGAACAGGATTTTTAGGAGGATGGTTAAAAATATCAAGCGTGCATGGAAAGAAGGTAGCTCAAGTTCTGATGAGCCGCTAAATCCTCCTACACTGGATGGATTTGTGTTGAAACATGTTATTGTCCCAATTCAGCCAAATGGGTATGTTCCTTACAGCCCCTCTCCACCATACTGCTAAACTTTTTTTTTATAATTTCATTATGTGAAACTGATGTTTTTTGTTCTTTTATTGCAGGCATGATTGTGGATTCTATATGTTTCAATTCTTGCAGAATTGGGATGGTGTTTGAGTTGCTCAGTTTGGGGTGGAGCACATTGGCTACATCAGAAAGGCCATGCTCTATAGTTGGCTCACATCAACAAAGTGTTGCTTTGAGTTATCGTCACTTTTAATTTTTGCAGATAAAGGTTGTTTTAGTGAACTTCTTTATTTCCCTTACTTTTTTTTGTCTACTGCTTGCTTCCGCTTCTTAAGGTCTTTTTTTACTAGTGTGTTTAGTGAAATGCGTGATTTACAGTGGATGGCTATATATTGTTGTGTAAGTGGGCTGCATTTGTTGTAGACACGTGAGCTGCATTTATTCGGGGCAAGTGAGCTGCATTGTTCTAGACAATTGAGCTGCATTGTTCTATATAAGTGGGCAGCATTGTTCTAGACAAGTGAGCTGTATTGTTCTATATAAGTGGGCTGCATTGTTCTAGACAAGTGGGCTGCATCATTCTAGACAAGTGGGCTGCATTCTCTTCTTTAGTGAACTGCATTTTTTTATATTATTGAGATGCATTTAGTGTTTTTGGTTTTGTATTTGGGCTGAGTGTTCCCATGTTTTTTCTCCTCGTTATCAAGTTTTGATGGGGGTCTTCATGGAGGCTGTACATCATTGTTTGAGTCACAGGGTTCTGAGGTAGTTATGAAGGATTGTGCCATTGAAATCTCTCCAGAGAATTCTGGTACTTCTGCTGGAGATGTTTTGAACACAGATGCGGTATCTGGACCTGGACCTGATTGTGGAAAGGTTGCTCGCCCCGGCTCTCCTCATGAGGTAGTTGATGTTGATGATGATGATTTTGTTACGCTGGTGCCACGTGTCACTAGGACTAGGAGTGCAGCAATCAATCGTCCTTCTGAAGATGAGGCTGAAGTATTTTCGAACAAGAGGGCAGGTGAGAGGGCTTTTAAGTTGAGAGGCTCTTTAGAGAAATTGAAGCCTCCGAGGTTCAAATATATTGATGAGGCGAGGATAATAAAGGATCTCGTTCTCAGCCAAGATTTTGTAACCAAATACCACGAGTAAGTTTTATGTGTGTGCCCTTCATCCTTTTTGTGTGTTTTGTTTTTAAGTTTATTTTATTGATCCCATCTGTGTATGTTTACTGCAGGAGCGGGTTCTTGATGGTGAATAATTCTTTTGGTGATGTCGAAAATGTCAAAGTTGACTATATCTATAATACATTTGGCAAAGGAGCTTGCATGGACTCGTATCTCATGGATTTTGTCATTAAGTACTGGAAGCAAGACCCTGAAATGAGTTTAGTTTATCGTTCTGGTGAACATGTGCTACTTTCACCTTTATTTATCACGGTAAATGTGTCTGCTGTCATGTTTTTTTTTGCTTTGGTGCATTTTTTTTCTCTTGTACTGAATTTTTTATGTCCATGCGTGCATTCATGTTTTATGCTTTTTTTCATGTCCTATTTTGTTCTTTTTCTATGCAGTATGTTCTTTAAATAGAAACCTTTGTGAAGAAAGATGATGAAGGATACCCTGTGTTGCCAGTTGTGCATGAGCCATTTGTTTTAGAAGATGCAGTTAAGCAGTTCAAGGTTTTGTTGGCGACGAAAACCTGTTGGACGCAAAACTGGTAAGGCCATTGTTTTCCGTCATTTATTTTCTTGTTTGTTGCATTACTTTTTATAGTTATTTGAAATAGTGGTCCTAATGCTACGTGTCGAATGAACTTTCATTTTCATTTGTTTTTTGATGCGACAGATTATGATGCCGCGCCCTAAGGATGGTCATTATTCCTTATACACGATGAACAAGCATTGCCAGACGATTGATATCCATGACACTAGGAAGTACACTGGCCATCGTGATTTCATGACAAAGTGGCGCAGGACTGACTACCACTCAGATTGCACTGAAGTGGTATGTCATTTTGGTAAGCCAAGTGCAAAGCTTTTTTGTGTTTCTCCTACTGCATATATTTTTAAACTGCACATGCATTGTTAGTACACATAGCACCACACTTGTTAATATAGTGCACTGCAACATATGCGTCACAGAACTGCATTTTCTCCCACACACCCAATCTGTGTAAAGGAGTGATAAAAGGAAATGACCTCACGTGCATTTAAAAGAGAGACTGTCTAGCCGTTGAGAAGAACTTTGTATTTTTCGCTTCGTTTGATAGTTATTGATCTATGACGTGTGTTTAATACTTTGTGCTGCCTTTTTGCCAGATGAGGAGGATGACTCAGCTGGTGAAGGCGGTTTATGGTGAAAAGTTGTATAAATCTAAGAACCACCCTGAATGGGTTAAATTGGCAGAGAAGCCCTCTTACCCGGCCGTGCCAGCGCAGGGAACAAACGAGTGTGGAATCTATGTTCTGAGGTTGACGCAGTTGTATGACGGCACCCGTCTAGTCGAAAAAATTGTCAAATCCGATGTAATAACTTCTTTGTTTCTTCTTTTTTGTTACTGTTTTTATTTTTTGATTTTTTTTCACTTTTTGTTCTTATGACAACCTTTTTTTTAATCACTGGTCTGCATTTTTTTAATTTTTTTTCAGCCTGCTGTTGAAGATTGGAAGGCGGAGTACATTTTCCAGCTGCTGTTCAATCCTTTGAACATGTTGTATTATGAAGAAATGCCGCCTGAGCTATGAGATCTGATTGCAAGCCTCGAGCTTACTTCCCTGTCGCAGTCGCAGTCGCAGTAACAGTCATTTGGCATTTTTTTCTGGTTAAAGGCCTGTGTATGGACAAGAACTAGGTTTTATGTTGTGTACTGTGTGCTGTCTAAGGTAGATAATGTATGAAAAGACTACTATTTTCTTGTCCTTGTGTATCGTCTGCTTTTTGCAGCAGCGTATATGGACGAAACTGTGTGTGTTTTGTTTTATATAAATAATACAGTATATATATATATATTTTGTTCTTACGTGTTTTTTTTGTTTTTTTGCTCCTGCGCCGTTTTTCGTAGGTGTTTTCTTTTTTCACCTGTTTTTTCCATCTGTACAAAAACTTTTTTGCAGAATGGCACTGCATTCATGTGTATAACTGAACTGCATCATGGCTAAGTTCTTTTTTCAGCACAACTTTCCTCTTTTTTTTTAAATCGGGCTCCGTGGGGTCGTCACGCCCTGTCGCGCCCCCTGTCTATCTTAGGGGTGTGGCTCTAGGGTTGCGTGCATTCTAGGGTTTGGAAAACAGAATAGCCGCACTGCGCCTGTCAACCAAGCGCACTACGTGCGTTAGCGCGAGGCCGAGTGGGGGGTGGGGAGGGGGGGGGGGGGGTCGTGACCCCCTCCCCACCCCCCTGCGAGGTCGAGCCTGGAAGGAGCCGGAGCAGGCGGCGACGCGGTGTGCCGCGGCGCCGCATGCGGAGGCGAGTCCGTCACACCCCGTCGCCCCCTGTCTATCTTAGGGGTGTGGCTCTGGGTTGCGTGCGTGCTAGGGTTTGGAAAACAAAATAGCGGCACTACGCCTGTCAACCAAGCGCACTGCGTGCGTTAGCACGAGGCCAAGCAGGGGGTGGGGAGGGGGGAGGGGGGGTCGTGACCCCCCTCCCCACCCCCCTGCGAGGCCGAGCCAGGCACGCCGCGTCGCCGCATGCGAAGGCGAATCTGTCACACCCCGTCGCCCCCTGTCTATCTTAGGGGTGTGGCTCTGGGGTTGCGTGCGTGCTAGGGTTTGGAAAACAGAATAGTCGCACTGCGCCTGTCAACCAAGCGCACTGCGTGCATTAGCGCGAGGCCGAGTGGGACCCCCCTCCCAACCCCCCTGCGAGGCCAAGCCTGGAACGAGCCGGAGCAGGCGGCGACGCGGCGTGCCGCGGCGCCGCATGCGGAGGCGAGTCCGTCACACCCCGTCGCCCCCTGTCTATCTCCCCGTGCGCCTGTCAACCATGCCTGGGTGTGACGGGGGTCGTGTTTTCGGTCATAGAGGAGGCAGTTGGACGCGGGCTAGCCGTGGTAGTTTGGGTAGTGGACGTGCGCTCGCCGTTTTATTCGTCGTGGCAGTGTTCGCGGTTGTCTGAAAAAACAACCGTCTGAGCGAACTGCAATGCTTAATTGACAGCACATCTTCCTTCCCATACCGAACTGCACAGCGGACTACATTTTTTTACGTGCGAGGGAACTGGAGTTGCGTGCTAGTTGTGAGTCGTGGGGCTTGTTGGTTTTCGGCTGAAAATGTGTTGGGTCCGTTGGGGTGTAAGACGTATTCGGCCCAAGTCGGCCTTGTTTTGCTGTACGGGTGCTTTGCTCTTGCGCTGTGTGTGCGCGGTAATGTTTAGTCTCACCTCGCCCGCCGAGAGTGCGCCGCACCTGTTTATAAGCCCTGGCGAGGCAACTGTATCGAACACCTCTGGTTACTTATTTGGGCGCTTATATACGGCACTCGCTGTTCTATCCTCTTTGACCTGTGGGCCCATGTGTGCCTGGCCTCATGCATCGTGGCTCAGAACGGACTCGTCTACTTTGGGAGCAGACTTACTACGAGACTGGCTGGGGCCTGGTTGCATCTGGGTGGTCAATTTTTTTCTTTTCGTATTGCATGCATTTTTTCTTTTGCACTACAAGTATTCGTGGCAGTACAAATGATATCATTTGTACTGCTTGTACCAACGTTGCGCATTGCACTGCGTATACTAAGTCTGTGTATTGTGCACTACACGAAAGTGGCTGCAGTCCCTCTTGTGCTTCATTTAAGCATGTTCTGGACTTCATGTACACACTTTGTGAACTGCCTGATATTACTTTGATGAACTGCATTGACCTTTATTTAGAATGGTCTGCGGATTATAATTTTTTAGAAATATTAATATTAATGGTCTTTCTATAATTACTCTTGTGGACTGCATGTAGACACATGGGCACTGCTTATGTTTACCATTATGAACTGCATTCATCTTTCTTTTTTAGGTATGAGTTGCAGTCAGAGTACTTAATTTTTTTGTTTAACGTTGTTTTTGAATATGTTTTGTATGTGTGTAGTATGTTTTGGTACCACACATCAGATTTTTCAAAGTTTGTCTGGATACTTGTTCTAATACAAACTCAACAATCATTACCTAGTGCAATGACATTGTTTTTACAAAGAAACATTCGATATGAAGCAACGAACATAAGCAAAACCTAGCAGACAGGAAACAAGGAACAACACAACCACTAAAGTAAAATGAAACTAAACATAGCCCTGTTCATTTCTAGTTGCTGTATGGGATTACAGCCTTGTTCTTCTTCTTCGCTTCTTTTTCTCTTTTTACCCTGTCTAGTCCCATTATGACATCATAGATGATTCTCCATGACTCGTAGGTTGCGAATGCATCTATTGCTGCATACTTGATAAGCTTGTCTGGCAGCGGGCAAAACCCCCACAGAGTATGGTCCTCCTTGCGGTTGATTTTGTTCTTCATGTCATGGTAGTGAATGTCGATCAGCCTGCCGGCAACATCAGCCAAAGAGTCAAACTTCTTTTTATTGTATGGGTCTCTCCATTCCACCTGAATATCAATGTAGTTGTCGGAGTTGATCTCCAAGCCAGATAGCTTTAGGTTGTTTTTGTCTCCTTCAATGGTGAATCCGGCGAAGGTGTATTCATCATTCATGAGGAATTTGTCTAGTTCCATTGGCCTGCAAGATGTTTGTATAGACTGAATATAGTGAGACAGTTCCAGTTATTTTTTAGAACCACCAATGTTTTTTTGATTTTGCTAAAACTGAAGTGCAATATGAATCCCTGAATCTGTTGCAGTGAGTAGCTGCTAATACTTTGTATAGCATAACTAGTAAATCTCATAATAGATTCCATAAACAATGCATGTTTGTGCATGTTTGTTGTCTTGAATTGAATTTCATACATGTTTTAGATAGTAATGGCGCAGTTTTCTATTATTCAGGCAGATAATTTGTATTTGGTAAAACAAAATAAAACTGTGTGGATCACTAGATCATCTAATTCAAGAATTGAACACATGAGTTACATGGAGCCAGATGAAAACTGTTAATGAATTCCTATGCCATGCTTTTTAAAAATGAGAACCAAAGTTTATATAATGGCATTTGCGATGAAGAAACTTTAAAATCAATATTGACAAGCAATAGTACAGATTGATAATTATTCTCACCTGTCTTTAGCTGCAGTGATGTGGTAGACAAGGCATTCTTTTTCTACGCATAGCTGGAGCACTGCTGCCTGCTGTGGCTTCATGTAGTGCGTGTACTCGACATCAACGCCGACTAGTTTGACGGGCATTCCGCCGAGCTTCCTTCTGAGCGTGGACAACATCTTGTCCACGTCTTGACCCTTGCTTGTGCAAACGACTTGGAGCTTGTGGTTGCCGTGGAGGTCGACGTCGTGGAGCTCCCTGGTGTACCTGCGGCGCTGCTTGTACAGAGGTGTATCCGCCATGGCTCTCCTCTGCTCTCTCACGTTTGTTCTGGAGAGAGAGGTTAGTGAAAGGAAGTGGGGAGAAGAAGCTGCAATTGGGTTTTTGGGGGGACGAAGCAGTTGTGTTTTCTCCTCTGCTCTCTATGACAGGACATGGGAGTGGTGGAGGGGGGTGGTAGCGTGGTGGGGTTGTGTTTTCAGTTACGTGGCAACTGAGAGAGGTTTTGCTATGAGGAGGCTGTCTTAGTGCGTTGGAAATCCGGAACATTGTCGCCTCTTTTTTTGTGACAACTTCAGGTATGCACGCAACTGTCAGAAAATGTGATGATTGTGTTTTCGGTGAATTTTCCTAGTAAGTGCACTTCTTGGGTATCATGATAGAACTGCCTATGTCCATAAAGTGTACTGCATGCAACTGATTTTTATTCTTCGTATACTGTATTAGATCGGATCAGGATTCATACAGATGTACGCACATTACTTTTTCGATGGAGTTCTTTCTTATTTTCTCTTTTTTTATAGATGATGGTGATGCAACTTTTGTGTGGATGGAGGGTAGTGTGGATAGGGGTATCGGACTGCTTTGCTTAACTAACAGGGCTGCATTCTTCATTTTAGCCCTACTGCAATGCAGTAGAAAGGGAACTGCATTTCAGAAGTAACAATACTTCATGCTTCCACGTGACGAACTGCATTGTTGTAGGTCGCGGACTGCATTTGTACGTTGACTTGAGGCTTCCTGCATTTTATTTATGAGAGCGAACTGTAGTTTCTGGCAGTGCCCACACACATTTTTTTGTGGTTGTAATTCATTTAAAAAATGTTTCTCATTTTTCTTTGATGTTTTATTTTGTACTTACTGTTTTTTTAGTGGGCCGTGTTATTTTTAACCACTATAGCGTGTTGGGTCTGTGTTAGAGGAGTGAAAACGCATTTAGCCCAGGTAGGCCTGTCAGCACGGCTGGTTCCCGGTGCGCTGTGTGTGCGCGGTAACATTTAGTCCCACCTCACCCGCCGAGAGCGCGCCCGACCTGTTTATAAGCCCTGGCGAGGCCGCCGTATCGAACTCCTCTGGTTACTTATTTGGGCGCTTATACACGGCGCTCGCTGCTCTATCCTCTCTGACGTGTGGGCCCATGTGTGCCCGGCCCCATGCATCGTGGCTCAGAACGGACTGGCCTACTGTGGGCGCAGACCTACTACGAGACTGGCTGGGGCCTGGTTGCACCTGGGTGGTCAATTTTTTTTATATTTTCCCTCTTACGTATTTTTTCTAATATAGGGCGTGCACTGCTTAGTAAATCATTTTGCACTGCATTCATCAGGTTTGTGTACTGCATGTGCACACATTCCGCACTACATATGCAGGTGTATTTTTGTGCACTGCATGCTGGTCGCATTTTTTAATTGTTTTTCCTCTTACATATTCTTTTCTAATATACGGTGTGCACTGCTTTGTTAGGTCTGTGTGCACTGCATTCGTCAGAGTCCTGTACTGTAGGTGCCCACATTTTGCACTGCATGCATCCTTTTTTGTGCCGATGTTGTGACTGCTTGTGCCAACGTTGCGGACTGCATTGCTTGCATTTACGGACTGCATTTCGTGCACTAAGTCTATGCGTTGTGCACTGCATGAAAGTGCTTCTCTTGTGCTTCATTTTTGAGCATGTACTGCACTTCATGCACACATATTGTGAACTGCCTGGTATTACTTTGATGAACTGCATTCACTTTTATTTAGAATGGTCTGCGGATTATAATTTTTTAGAAATATAAATATTTAATGATCTACGGTTAGTGCGTGGGAAGTGCTGCAGTCAAAGTACACCTTTTTTTGGTCCTTTTTCTTTGGTAACATAAGCCTTCATTGATTGTCCTTCATTTTTGGTAACATAAGTTTCATTAACTCTTGTTTAATTTTCACTTTTGACCTTTTTGCATTCCTCTTCTATAAATGTAGGCCAACTTCTAACCTTCCCTTGCAGTTCATTTCTCCTCTGGCCGCAACTTCTCTCCTTCCTCCAGCCTCTGTTTATTTCTTTTCATTTTCTAGGTTTTTGTTGCGATGGCTCCAGGCCCCTGCGCGAATCTCTCCTGCTGCGACCATGGTTGTGGTGTGCCGATGCACTGCGATTGCTCAGCTTGCTCGCAGGCCCGTCATGGTCGCCGGGGGGGGGGGGGCAAGGTCTTGTGCCGAGCTGGGCGAGCGGAGCAGCTTGCATATGGCACAGTATGGATGGAAGGATTGGATATGTGCCACATCAACGTTGCTGCGTTCTATTCCGCCCTGCTTCGCCGTGGCCTTGGCCGCACAAGTCCTTTTGTCCATCAGCTTACGCCAACAGACATGGAGACTCACTACAAGATGGTATTTTTCGCTTGATCTGATTTTTTCTTTGTGTCTTTTATTTTTTTGTATAATTCCATACTAGTCTGAACTTCTAGTATTTTAGGAATGCACTTATTTTGTTTTATTGAAGTCTACTGCACTGTGTACTTATATCTTGTTTTTATTTTTTTGCTTGTGTGCATGGAGCTTGTGTTTTAGTTTGCATGGTTACAATATGTGAACTGCTTAGATATTAGATGAGCACTACTAGTTTTCACAATTTTCCCTGCTTGTACGGTGTGTACTACATGCAGCTATTCTCAAGAACTGCATGATAGTTAGAAGCGTACTGCATATTAGCACGTTGCGTACTGCATACTAGCGTGCATTTTATATGTACTGCTTGTTGGACTGTTGTGCACTTCATCTAGCTCGTGTCTGTACTGTGTGTAGGTTTTTACTGCTCTGTGCACAGTATGAGAATTGTACTGCTAGTATCGTCCTCAAACAGTTCTATTATTTTTTGCAGAAAATCCCCAACGAGCTGTTAGGTATCTTCGGCTCAAGAAGAAGGGAATTCTTCAAGTTGTTCTTGCACTACTAGGAAAAGGCCTGCTAGTGGCGCACCAGTTTTGCCTACTAATGGCGCACTACTGGTGCGCCACTAGCACCACGCCATTAGAATTAAATACTAATGGCGCACCCCTGGTGCGCCATTAGTATCTGGTATACTAATGGCGCACCACGCAGTGCGCCATTAGTATAGCCCACCGTGCGCCATTAGTATGCCTCCGAGGGGGCCATATGTACCCATGTGCTTTGGCATACTAATGCGCACTAGTGGGTGATGCGCCATTAGTGTCATTTTTGCAGTGCGCCATTAGTGTGCTGAGTGGTGCGCCACTAGTATGAATATTAGGGATTTTTTTTTCTTTTCTGATATTTTCACAGGTTACAAAATATATTATTGGACAGAATATAGACAGCACCACACAGCAACAGCAGATTCATCGAATACAATAGAAGATTAGTCTCCGAATACAATTCATCATATTAGTCTCCGAATTCAAAAGACCGAACAAAGATAGAACATTACAAGTCTCGAGACCGCGAGTAGCGAGTTTGTCTTCACATTACAAGTCGATATCGATCATCTAAACTACCATCACATAGAAGAGAGCTGCGGTCATCACGATGAGCATAATCGCGATGAAACTGGTCTTCATCCGGTTCCTCCATCGCTCCCTCCTCTCTCCCGCTAGATAGCGCGCGTATCTAGATTCCGCCTCCACCCTAGTGGTGTACCCTTTGTAACTATTACCGCTGAAACGGTGAACCTGTCTCCGACACTCCTCCCAGTCGTCGTAGACTCCGGGAACCTTACCCTTGTACACGACATACGACGGCATCTCTATGCACTAGCCAAACAAAATGTTAGTAGCAATTCATAGACAATACATAAGCAATATATAAGTATGCAACAAAAGGATCGGAAGAGAAAAGCAAGACATTAATAGCATCGATTACATCTAAGTTGAACGACTGTCCAAACCAAAGAGACATACAAGTTCATTAAAGTTTAATTACAACATGAGCCAATCGATGTTTCAGAACTACACATAGCATCACTACTTTCGACTCGACTCAAGGGACCGGAGCGTGGATGAAGCCGCCGTCTCTCGTGATTGTCATGAAATCGCGGGCGTTGTCAGCCTGCATTTGTAGCGTTGTGTCTATCTCACTGTTGGACGGTTGATTTCTGAGGTTGAACTGCCCCGTGGTACGAAGGACATCTTGATGGATGATTTCCGTAAACTCCGACTGGATGTGAAAGAATTCTTGTCTGATGTCCGCGTCCTGGATTGCCGACAAGCTCGCGGTCCAATCTTTGAGATTATTTGGTAGCAGAAGGTGATTATGGTCCCGTACGATCGCCCGCATGTGATGGAGGGCGTAGTAGGCATCCTTCTGACCGCCAGACGGCTGCTTGACGCAGCAGAACGTCGTATTGTGGGCGAACACGTGCTTGCCGTACTTACGAACTGGCCTGGTGAAGGTGCCTCCAGATTTGGCGTAGCCGGGGAGAACATCATCAAGAACTTTCTTGATATTTGTGTAGTCTTTCTTCGACTGACGGTCCGAGTCGAAATACGTGGCCGTGGAATATTTCAGGCTTAAGAGGATGAGTGTGCAATGTGTGTCACTGCACAAAACACGGAATGTTAAAAAAAATGATCGAAATCTAAGAAATCATATGTTACGGGGCGGTTGAGGGGACGACTTACTCGGGAAAGTAAGGCATGAGGAAGTTATCCTTATCTGGGTTTGCCAGAATGACGCCTTCGAGGTAAGAACTCGCGACTTGCCGGTCCCCAGCGCTGCCCAAGATCTTGGCACGCATGTAGAAGGGGTCGACTATCACGATGTCCGGGGTCTTGTCTCTAATGATCCGCATCTCCATACTCAGCGAAAATAGCCGAACGAAGGTGTAGTGCAGCGGATGAAGGTTAAACATAGCGAAGATGTCATCAAATCGCAGGACGATCGTACCCCCGATGGCGCTATCCACAAAGCCCTTGCCCTCTGGCACCTTGGCCACGAAAACCGGGTATGCCACATCATTCTCTCTGAGACGCCGCTTCTCCAAAGAAAGAACACTGTCATGCAGACTCCGCATAGCACCGGTTGCAGCATTGAGCATATTAGTCGGTAGCATCGGCCTACCCGCCACATGCACCCTCCTCGAGATATCCTTAGGTGAAGGTGGCCCGTCCTGAGCACGGATCGTACTCGGTGCCGGCTGGCTCGCACCCTTGTTACTCTTTCTTTTCCGTCCCTTCTTCTTCTGCTGTAATGGGACCGAGTTCTGCTGACAGACCGCCTTCTTGAGTGTGTTGGGGCTGATAATATTTCGCACCTCGGCTATCTGAGGCTCGATGAAGTCGGCAGCTGGAGGCGTCTCCTGAGAACTGAACGCCAGACGACGCCTGTTGCAATTGGGTTTCTCCGCGGTACCAGCTAGATCGCGATCGTCTTTTGTAGGGTTGGGTTCTTGAGAAGGAGGCCCCAAGAATTCGTCATCGTACCCATGTTCGGCAAAGTACTTATCGACGTTGGTAAATGTACCGTCGTCGTTGTCGTCGTCGTCCGGATCTTGTGCCATATGCATGTTCGGATCCTATGCCATAGGGATGTCCGGCATGTCCGGTAGCGTTGCGGCGGTCTTGCCATGGCTTGGCGCCGGCACGACTGGCGGTGTTGTCTTTGGGGTGGTGTCCCCCGCCCCCAAACGAATCTGGCTCTTCGGCCAAAGCAGGGGCCAGCTTAGGCAGGCGCTGAGGGTCATCACATCATCTTCGTCGGCCCCGGTGGGTCGAATCGGAGGTAACAACTTGTCGCAGCCTGGCAGCACCCGAACCAGTTGAACCCTATACACGGTGGGTGGCATCGGATTACCGTGGAACACGGGGTTGCCCGGTTGAACGATTCTGCCCTTGGCGACATCGACCAACTCGTCGTTCACGAAGTGCAGGAGAGTGCACGGAACATCGGCGGCGCCCTGCGAAAACATGTAGGGCGTCAGGGATGCCCAGTCAAAGGCAAGGAGATGAAGTCCTCGGCCGAGAGGCTTAATTAGTTACCGTGATGATGGCGTCGAGCTCGGCTAATGTCGAGGCACCGCCAACGGCGGGCGTGCAATTGACGGAGGGGCCGCTTGCTGCCGAGGTGCCGGCCGGCGTACACCCGGGTGCATTAAGTTCCAATGCCCGTGCCAGCGTCGGAGACACCAATACCGCCTCCGCCGGAGACACCAATGGCGCCGCCTGCACGTTGTGCGAGTTGCTGGCCGTGAAGCTGGGAATCGGGGGCGGCCCCTGTTGGCCGCCCGCAATCCACGTCGTCAGCCCATGAATCAAGGTAGGCATAATGCCGGTGAGCGTCGATCCCAGTTGTTGTTGCACTTGCTCTTGGACAATCTCCGGAATCCGCGCCACTTGTGCCTTGAGTTCTTGAACCTCGCACGACTGGCTTTCTGAGCTGGCCTTTCTCTCCTTTCGCCCACCAGCGTTATAGTATGACGACCATTTTGTGGACAAGCCTTTGCCGGCCACACGACCAGCTGACGACGGTTTACTAAGCTTATCCTTGTTTTTCATTACGTTCAATGCCCTATTTAGAGTGCTGTCCCAAGGGGTGCTCTGAGCCGACCCCGCGCTACTGCTTTCAGTCTCCTGCGGAAGGAATGTGAACCATTTAGAAATTTAGCTTCATTAATTAGAATGCAACCATATGGAGCTAATTACGCGGGGGTGTATTCCTTACCAGAACAAGCTCAAGCGCCCTGGTCTTCGGATCCGTGGTAACTCCTTTGTTACCGGGTCCTCCTTGTACCGGGCCCTGACATAGTTCCTGGTCTGCTTGTCATGATATTTCTCGAAGCGGGGTGGTAGGCCTTGCTCGGCACGCTCCGCGTCCTCCTTGTCCCATATAGGCTCTGCCACTCTGTAACCACCGGGACCGAGTTTGTGTTCCCCTAAGTTCAACTCCCGCATTTCTTCCCCCCACTGACTTGATTCGGAGGTTGCGCTGCTCTCGCACTTGATCTTGAACTCCTTGTAGTCATCTTCACTGATCGAAGGATTTTTTGCCTTGATCTTCTCATAACTATCACCTTTGTCAATCATTCTCTTCACCGTGCTTCTCCAAGTAGACAGGGCCATGCTCATCCTCGTGAGGGCGGCACTGTTCACTTTATTCCCTGAGAGGCGTGTGTTTTCAAATTTAGCGGGGAACTTGTATCGTTCGTGCAGCTTCGTGAAGAGGAGGGTGCGCAAATTCCCTCGGTCCTTATGCCTTAGGTTCTCGGTGTTGATCGAGACGGTGCTCCGGAGAATGCACCTGAGCTGAACCAAGTACCCCTTGACTATTTGTTTGGGCGCCGTTGGATGCCCGTCGGAGTTCACTTCAGTAAATTCCTCCTTGACGGTGCAGAGCACGTTTGGGCGCCGGTCCTTCCGTTGCCTCTTCGGTTGGCTACCATCTGTGTGTGCGCTGCCATCATCAGTGGTGGCATCCTCGGCGGCACCATCAGTGGTGGCATCCTCGGCGGCATCATCAGTGGTGTCATCCCCGACGCCACTAGGGGTTGTGTAGTCAGGATCGGTGTCTTCCGCGGCGTCCTCATAGCGGTGAGGTTCTTCCTCCATCTCCTGGGACAGCTCCCAGAATGCCTTGCCGCCCGAACTGCCGGCCTCATCGTTGTGGGCCATGTTTCCCTCTAAATAGGAAAAAAGTTTGGTCAAAAAGTTGGTTATTGTCAAGGAACAAGATCCCATCATTTAGGGTTTGTGAGGAATTATCATGGTCTCATCATTTAGGGTTTGTCGACACCGAGGCATCCTAAAAGCTAAGGTTTTATCATTTAGGGTTTGTCAACACCGAGGCACCCTAAAAGCCTAAGCTTTCATCATTTAGGTTCTTACCGACACCGAGGCACCCTAAAAGCCAAGGTTTTATCATTTAGGGCCTAATCACTTAGCTCTATTGCCACCTATGGCAGTTGCTTTTTCGTCTGTCCACACATGAATTCATCATATGTGTTTAATGCAGCAAGAATAAAGGGGCAGTTGATCCTACTTAATTAAGTACTAAGATACCCCGGCCCATGCATTAGTCGCAAGTACCCCATATGTCCTATTTTTAGCAAAGTCATGCTAAAATTCACGGAAAATTTCAGCATGACCTTTGCTGAAAATAGGACATATGGAGTACCCGAATTTGCCGGAACGGAAGTTAATCGACATTCCGGCAAACTCAAGGGCCTCTCGGGGTACAGCAGCAGCATCACAAGTTGACAAAATTCCCAAGTAGTACAGCAGCAGCATCACAAGTAGTACCAATGAACATATAGTCCAGCAAGTTGAAAAAGCTGAAGTTCTCAGCATGAAGAATCACACCACACAGCACCTACATTATGATGATACATTTGGATCTTCATAGGAGCATACAACAATGCAGGCAAAAAGAAGGAGAGATAGGTCAGATTACACAAATAGGTTCCATATTCTGAGAAAAGAACAAGTGATAAAATGTATAGCTGGAGCTTTTAAGAAAAAGTTGCAGAAGCTTGTAAAACTATACTTTGAAGTTGAAGCTTTTAAGAAGAAGAAAATCCAGCCGCGCTAACTAACTGTAAGGTAATGACTACTCATATTGATGTTCAGAATAACTGATCCACTCTCCAAGAAGATGGCAGATAATGATTTCCTCCTTAAATGCAACTAAGCATTAAAACATGGATTTAGTTCTACTGATATGCAAATGGGCAATATAATTATTTATTCCACTACAAGAATAGCAACTTGTATTTCATAATCTTGGCAATAAGTCCATAAGCATATATGGCATGAACTGCAAATCCATGATACTGCAAATCCATAAGATCATTGGTTTGAATCCCAGTCCCCCAATCTTTTGTGTATGCAGTTTTGGCAACAAAAAATCAGTTTTCGTCACTATTAGGCATCAGTTTGTTCTGGAGATGTTATATGCAGTTTTTCACAGTATATGCAGTTTCACATGATGGTTTTGGGGACGTGGGAGTTGATGTTATATGCAGTTTAACATGATGTTATATGATGTTATATGCAGTATATTCAGGACTAGATTCCTAGAGCAGAAGAGAAACTTCCCAGGGGTGAGCTCTTATGGAGATAGATTTACAATAATTTCTCTGGCCCTACCTACAACAATGGTGCTGGGGGAGTGGGATGGACAATTCCTCTTCGACTGGAAATTTCAGTTCTAGTAATGGTTGTGGATCCAATAACCAGGGAGGGTTGAAAGTTTGGAAAGAGAAGGTAGGGCAGATAGAGATTAGTTGATCTTTGAGAGGAGATCAGGGGGTGGCAGAGAAGGAAGTGCATAATAATAAATTAAATGTTCTTCAATGTACTGGCATTGTCTATAAAGATATTTCTTTTCTCCAATCTTTGACATTGTTTGCTCGCTGGGGTTTTAGCATGTTGCACTCACTCCAACTTATTCACCAATGTCTACATAGTCATGGTGAGAGAGAAAAATATTATATGGTTTTTGGTAGGGTTGACTTGGGCTCAAATCAAACACATAATTTCTTCTTGGGTCTTTTTTAAAACAAAAGGTTTTAATCTCATTTATCCTACTTTTTATTTTTAGTCCCACTATGATTACGTAGAAAATTGATTTGTTTTTAATAGAAAAGTATGGTACTTTGGCATCAAGGTGTGTTTGGAATTTAGTGTTCAAGAATTGTAACAAGCCCGTATTATAAGGTCCAGAATAATAGTAGAAATACCCCCCGGCCCCTCCACATACATGTACCGTAAATACACTTGTTTTCATTACTAATAAAAACTTATATTTTATGCAGCCCAAAAACTGAAACAAATGTGTGATCTATAATAATGAACGTTTATATATTAGTATTTAGTATAGATGATATAAGTAACCGTGAAAAATCAGAGATAATAGTCTTTCTCCCCGCTTGAACCCGGTATTCATTGGTATTTTTCAGATACATAATAGGTACATATACAGAGAGAGCACCTCTTCAATGCTTTATGCGCCGCTAGCGTGAACTGGCGCTTACGCGGCTTCCATAGTGGGCTGGCCCAACTAGCAGACGAGCGCAGCTCGTGATGCCTGGTTTTTTTCAGTTCTCTGGCCTCCTGGTTCACAGTTCACTGGTTCGCGGTTCATCATTCCACCGTTGACAGGTTGACCGGTGATTTTTTGATAAAAATGATTTATGAAAAAGGAATTTAAGAAAATTGTTCACAAAAAGTATGAAACTTCATTTTAAAACTAAATCCTTGGCTGATGCATCATGTTAAACATCATGTTAAACTGCATATAACATCATCACAATAATTTCACATGATAGTTTGGTGGTTTGGGAGGGTGGTTTTGGGGACGTGGGAGTTGATGTGAAACATCATGTTAAAACCTGTGTCTTTGGACATGAAAAAATGGCTGTAGCTTTGTCTTTTGGACAGGTGAAGATGATGTCAAACATCTAGTGGCTGTAGCTGTCTTTTGGACATGTTAAACTTCAGTTTATGTTTTAGAATATGTCAAAATCAGTCTGACTAACTAGAAAGACTCTAGTGCATATTATATAATCTTTTGTATATGATGGATGTTGTTCTGAAAGCCAAGTTCATTGCTTCATGTTGTTGTGGCGTATGGCAGAATTTTGTTTTTGAGTCAAACTGAAAACACACATACAGACTGATTTTAGACAGACAAACACTTGCATTTTTCAGATAATATTCAGACAAATTGTCACTGATAAAAAAGGTACATGGAGAGGGCAGACAGTAGCGAAGACAAGTAAGATGTTGGGGACATGGAGAGGGCCTCTCACCTGGCGTCCCGGCCTCGATGACGACGATGTGGAGGTTGTGGCGGCTGCGGGGCAGGTCGACGACGAGTGGCACGTGTCGAGGCACTGAAGCTCCGGCAGCGGCTAGGCGTTGAAGATCCGGCGGCACGCGTCGAGGAGGCGGCGGGCTCCTCCTCTCCTCTCGCCTGTCTCTGTGTCTCCTCCGATCTGTTCTGCGCGGGTGCCGGGGAAGATGCAGTGGGCGGCGTGGAGACGGAGACGCGTCGGGGTGGGGTCGGAGGGGGAGGAAGGGGAGGATGGGGAAAGGGAGGCGGCGGGGGCGCGTGGGCGGCAGCGGCGCAGTGGGTCGGGGCAGCGGCGGCGGCGGCGCAGTGGGTCGGACAAACTTGGCGGTGGAGAAGTATCTGAGGGGGGAGTGGATCTGGCGAGGGAGGGACGAAGGGATCGGGCTACTAGCTATAGGGGGGAAGATTACTAATGGCGCACCCCCTGGCGGTGCGCCATTAGAATGTTTTTTTTGATAGCAATGGCGCACCACCGGGACGGTGCGCCATAAGTAATCTTTTTTTTAGATAGCAATGGCGCACCAGCCAGCGGTGCGTCATAAGTAATTTATTATTATTATTATTTTTGTTTGCATCTTAAGTTAAATTTTTTAGAAATGAATAGAATATGAAACAGTAATAAATTTTTATAAAAACAGTAATAATTTTTAGTTGCATTCATTTGTGAGGTGGAGCGGGGGAGGGTGCGGGGTCGTCGGGCGGTGGTGGAGCGGGGGGAGGGTGCGGGGGGTGTGGCGGCGAGGGGATCTGGCGAGGGGGGATAGCGATCGAGATGGAGGGGGATCGAGATCGAGTGTCCTCATGAATATTCAATATTTTTTCATGAATTCAAAAAGTGCCCATGAAATTTAAAAATATTCATGAGTTCAAAAAGTGCCCATGAAATTTAAAAATATTCATGAGTTCAAAAAGTGCCCATGAAATACAATCGAGAAATGAAGGCTACAATTTAAATACAATCGATCTTAGCTAGCTAGCTATCTGTTCACAATCTTCTTGCCCTTCTTTTTCGCAAATGGAGTTCTTCTGTGGAACGGACGTCCTTTAGGTAGGGTGGTCCTGCTTCTTCTTGTGGTGTATGCTGCTACTTCATCGTCGTCGTCATGTTCCATCTTCGGGTCGCCGTACTTGTCGAAGTCTTGCTCATTGGCAACTCCATCCATTCCGATGATCTTCCTTTTGCCTCTCCTCACAACAACACGACTGGGCTTTGACGGGTTGGTAATGAAGAAGCATTGGTCCACTTGGGAAGCCAGTACCCATGGCTCATTTTTCGCGGTGACGTTTGCGCCCGCGGTCTTGGATTTGGCTTCGGGTATAACCATGGTGGTGAAATACCGGTCTTCTTTTAGGACACTCTTGGCCCATCTGACACGGAACATCGGGACCTTCTCTCCAGCGTAGCTCAGCTCCCAGATCTCCTCGATCCTTCTGTAGTATCTGTCCTTGTCGTTACCGGTGTAGGATTCCATCGTTACCCCGGAGTTCTGATAACCATCGCTCTTCATGTCCTTGTCCTCGGTGTAGAATGTGTAGCCGTTGATATCGTACGCCTCATAGGTCATCAGGTTGTGCTCGGCGCCCTGTGACAAGGCGAATATGAGTTGTTCTTCCGCGGAAGAATCCTCATGTAAAGGGTACGACAGAAGCTTCTGCTTGAACCAACGAGTGAAACATGAGTTGTGCTCTTTGATTATATCTCCGTCCGTCCTCTGTTGGCCTCGGTCATTGTACGTCTTCTCAATAAAGGTTTTGTGCTCTACCACCCAAGGATCGACCACGTCTATGTGTTGTAGCGCGACTAGGTTTGCTCTTTCAAAGCCGGCGAGTCGACCCTCGAAGTCGACATGCATTTCGCGGTGACCCTCGCGGTGACCCCATCCAGCGAGCCTGCCGAGGTGCCTGTTGACGGGCAGACCAACGGGGTTCTCGATGCCTAGATAATTCGTGCAGTAGGAGATGCACTCTTCGGTCAGAAAGCCCCTGGCTATGCTTCCCTCTGGACGTGACATGTTGCGAACATATCCTTTGATGACACCATTCATCCTTTCGAACGGCATCATGCTGTGCAGGAACGTCGGCCCGAGTTGGATGATATCCTCCACGATATGGACCAGAAGATGCACCATAACGTCGAAGAATGCGGGCGGGAAGTACATCTCAAGCTCGCATAGTATCACCACGATCTCTTCCTGTAGCCTTCTGAGTTGCCTCACGCCAACCGACTTCCGAGAGATGATGTCGAAAAAGTTGCATAGGCCAAATAGCGTTTCACGGACGTGCGCGTCCATGATCCCACGGATTGCAACTGGAAGTATCTGCGTCATCAGCACGTGACAGTCGTGAGACTTCATCCCGCTGAACTTCTGCTTCGCTGGGTCTAGGTATCTGCTTATCTTCCCCGCGTAACCGTAAGGAAGTTTTACTCCTACGAGGCAGGTGAAAAACCGCTCGATCTCCTCCTGACTTAGAGTGAAGCACGCGGGAGGGTAGTCATTTCCGGTCTTCTTGGCCTTTTTGCCTTTGCGACGACTTTCTGTGTCTTGCTTCGCCTCATCATCATCATCATTAGCTTGAAGCTCCTCCCTGATGCCCATTGATTTCAAGTCTGCCCTTGCTTTCGGCCCATCTTTGGTCCTCTCTGGCATGTTGAGCAGGGTACCAAGCAGACTCTCACACACGTTCTTCGTGATATGCATGACATCAAGGCTGTGAGGCACACAGTGGATCTTCCAGTACGGCAAGTCCCAGAAAACAGACCTCGTTTTCCATACCTTCAGCAGCGGCTCTGGCGCCTTTCGCTTCTTTCCCGGCTCTGGCGCCTTTTGCTTCTTTCCTGGCAGTGGGCAATCTTTCCAATTTTTCAACAGCTCGTCTATTTCCTCGCCGCTCCTCGTACGCGGGCGTCTTCGGGGTTCGGTTTCACCATCGAACAGATCCTTGCGTTTTCTCCACGGGTCATCGTCGCGAAGCCACCTTCGATGTCCCATGAACACGGTTTTCGAAGACCCAGGATCTCTATCTAGCTGGCGATACATTGTGTCATCCATGCACCTGACGCATCCAGAAAATCCGTGGACCACCTGCCCCGCGAGATATCCGTAACCGAGATAGTCGTGCACCGTCGTGAGCAGTGCGGCTCTCATAGGGAAATATTCTTTCTATGCGGCGTCCCACGTATTGGCTGTTCCACAGCGTGTCTAGCTCCTCTTTCAGCAGCCCCAGATACAGATTGATGTCATTCCCTGGTTGTTTCGGCCCTTCAATTAGCATACTCATGTGAATGTACTTCCTCTTCATGCACAACCAGGGGGGAAGGTTGTACATATATGTGTGCTTCTCTGGCTGCCAAACGGATTGACTCCATCGGTGCTCGCGCCCAGCATGATGTTCCTTGGATCGTTCCCAAATTCTGGGTCTTCGAAGTTCAACGCTTGCCACTGGCTCGCATCCTTAGGGTGACTCAGCATCTTGTCTTTTTTATTTATCTCCGGATCATTTCCATCATCTTCTCGCTTCTTCTCCTCCCTATCCGCGTGCCAACGCAGGAGCTTTGCTACCTTAGGGTCCGCGAAATACCGCTGCAGACGAGGAGTGATCGGAAAGTACCACACCACTTTTCGAGGAGCTTTCTTCCTTTTCTTGTATCGAGTGACGCCGCACACCGGACATATGGTAGACTCCGCGTGCTCGTCCCGATAAATGGTGCAATTGTTCATGCACACATGGTATTTCACGTGCGGTAAATCCAGAGGACACATGATTTTCTTCGCCTCCTCGAAACTGGTCGGGCACTTGTTCCCCTTGGGAAGACGTTCGTGCCAGAATGACATGTTCTCGTCGAAGCATGCGTCGGTCATTTTGTGTTTTACCTTCATCTCCAGAGCCATGAGTGTTACTTTCAGGCGGGTATCCTCGGGCCTGCATCCTTCATACAATGGAGTAACCGCGTCTATCTCCAGTTGATCCAGCTTGGCTTTCTCTCGGGCGGCAGCTCTTGCGTTATCCGTCTGCTTGAGAAGCAGCTCTTGAATATGAGGGTCCTGCACCCAGCCTCCATCGTCGTCTGCTCCGGCATCTTCATCTTCATGATCATGCCCTTCGTCTTGATCTTCCTCATCATCATGTCTGGCATCTTCTACATGATGACTGTGTACAGCATCACCGTCGTGATCATGTCCTGGAGATTCTTCATCTTCTCGCCCGCCCTCGCCGCGGTGGTTGTCTTGCTGCCCTTCCTCATTTCTTGCCCGGCCCCCATGGACGAATTCATAGTCATCTTCATCACCTTGCCACCGATAGCCATCCATGAAACCATGCAAGAGCAGGTGGTCCCGCACCTGCCCGGAATCCGGGTCCGCAATAAGGCTCTTCAGCTTGCATCTTCGACACGGACATCTTATCTCCGTCTCGTTCTTTTGAAGCATCTCGGCCTTCGCGGAGCTCAAAAACCTATTCACGATGCCTTCGGTCATCGTGCAGACCATGGTCGCCTGCGGGGTAGAGCAAAACGGTATTTTAGAACCAAGAAAAAATTTGGCATGACTTTCCCTAAAAATAGGACCAAAAAGAATGCATAGTGCCAAAATTCTCGCCGAAACGGAAATGAATCAACATTCCGGCAAAATATTGGCAACTATCGCATTTCAAATACTGGTACCTGCAAACACAAACATATATGCAACACCACAAACATATGCAACACCACAAACATACATAGATCTAGCTAGGGCATAAAAAGTGCATGTGCACGTTGTTGGAGGGAGAAAAAAAGTAGATCTAGCTACAACATAAAGATAGCTTTCCCCTTCCTTACCTATCAAAAAAAGGTAATTTAACCACTTAATTTTGATGAATCTATGGTGCAAATGAGGTGAGGAGGAGGAGGCAGCCGACACAAGCTTGGAGGAGGAGGTGGAGAGAATGAAGTGGGGAAAGTGAGTGTGTAGGTGTGGCTGTCCAAAATATCTAGCTGGTCCCAGGTTACTAATGGCGCACCACCTACAAATGCGCCATTAGTAACCCTGGTTACTAATGGCGCACCAGCTGGTGGTGCGCCATTAGTAGTTTTGCAAAAAAATAATTAAAAAAAATATAGTAGTGGCGCACTGTGTGGCTGGTGCGCCATTACTAGTTAAAACTAGTAATGGCGCACTCTGCCCTGGTGCGCCATTAGTATTTTTGGAAAAATAATAATAATAAAAATTTGTTACTAGTGGCGCACTCCGTGGCTGGTGCGCCATTACTAGTTAAAACTAGTAATGGCGCACTCTGGCATGGTGCGCCATTAGTATTTTTGGAAAAATAATAATTTTTTTTTATTACTAGTGGCGCACCATGGGTCTGGTGCGCCATTAGTGTCTTTCACACTAATGGCGCACCAACACATGGTGCGCCACTGCTATATAGTAGTGGCGCACCACATGTCTGGTGCGCCATTAGTGGCCATATCATCTATAGCCCTTTTCCTAGTAGTGTTGGCAATGGACACCTGAAACCAGCCAAGTACCGTGTAGGCGTTGATGGGCGGCTGTATCTGCAGAAAGGCTGGAAGGAATTTGTCATTGATAGTGGCCTAAAGTCTCAGCAAGTTGTTGTCCTCAACTTCTTTGAACTCAAGGATCGTATGGTTAGAATCACGTTTGACGTGATTGGTTAAGGTTATGAGGTTGATTGTAATAAGTACTTTTGCGTATCGAACGCTTCATCTTTTGATGTGATTTGTAATAAGTACTTTCGTGATCTGAACCGCTTGAATTATAAGTTAGAACTTCGTGCTGCCTATGAGCTGACTGCATTTTTTTATGGGTTGTGGATCAAAATGTGTCAATGTTTACTCTAGACTGCTATATATATGGTTTACTCTATACATCATTTCTCTCAGTATGGTTTAGTTGAAGAACTCATAGTCAGCGGGAAATTTGTGTTTACACAAAATTTAAATTGATACATAAGTCGTACAGATATGCAAACTGCTATGTATATGATTAATTTATTGAACTTCATCTATTTGGTCGTTAACCTGCTGCTTCTTCACGGTGACTGGAGTGTGTCTAATGTCGCACTTTCTTTTGTTTTCCGTGGCGGTGTTGCTGGTTCTTGTCTTTGCACCGTTGTGTTTGTAGCCCCTCGCGTGCTGGTTGATGGCGGCTTTTGTTTTCCAGCGCTGTGAACTGCAATCTTCTTTGCTCCTCGCGTGCTGGTTGATGGCGGCTTTTGTTTTCCAGCGCTGTGAACTGCATCCTTCTTTGCTCCTCGCGTGATGGTTGATGGCGACTTTTGTTTTCCAGCACTGTGAACTGCATCCTTTCGTGCTCCTACCTGGTTTTTTGTATGCGGTGTCGTTCTCGGTTGTTTCTGTACATCAGCATTCCCTTGTGTTTTCTGTCTTTTGTTTGGTGGTCTTGTGGGCATTGTTTCATCATGTTCTTCATCCTCTTCACTCTCTTCTTCCTCTTCCTCCTCTTCTTCATCTGCTTCTTCATAAGCCACTCCTTCTTCAGTTTCTTCATGTTCTTCGTCCTCTTCACTCTCTTCTTCTTCTTCCTCCTCCTCTTCTTCATCTGCTTCTTCATAAGCCATTTCTTCTTCAGTTGTGTCACCATCTTCTTCTGTGATTTCATCTTCTTCGTCTTCCTCATTTTCTGATCTTGTTCTTTTGGGGCAGGTTCTTGAATTATGTCTCTTCCTCTTTTTGCAGATGCTGCAACGTCTTGGTTTCTTCCACTTCTTAGTGTTGTCACTGGAATCTCTGTTTGGTTGTGCATCGCCATGTCCATGGTTTTCTTGTTCATTTCTTTTTTTACATGTCCTGGAATTGTGGCCGCTGATTTCATTACATGTCTTGCACCTTCTTATTCCCAGTGGGTGACCATCACTGTCCAGCTCAGGCTGTGGCTTACTATTTTTGTCATCATTTTTCTCCTTGCATGCAACCTTTTTTTGGGTTGCGTCGCCCCCTTTCTTCCTTCCTCTTTTGTTTGAAACAGGAGGTGGAAGAATTGTTTCTTTTTTGATTGCACCAGTTGCGCTGTGTTTGGTATTTTCTACTTGCTCGGCATTATTGTCATGCTGGGATTTCTCTGCTTGCTTTAGTTTTGCTGCTTCTTCTTTTTCTTTGTTGAGCACATCAATTTCCTCGATCAGTGCCCTCATACCAGACAACACTCTGTGGCACCCAGCGTCGGACCTTGTCGCTCTGTTTGCAAGGTCCATTGCTGTTTCTGTCAGCAATTTTCTACGGCAAAAAAGCGAACTTCCATCTGGTGCTGTTTGTTCGTAGTCTCTTCTATCAAACGTTGCATTTGATCTTGCGTTCCGGGTGTATCTTTTCATGATGTACACCTCAGGAATCTTGAGTACTCTCAGGTGAGAAAGCATGCATAACACATGGACGCAAAAGAGCCCTGCAGACAACACATGTTTTCTTTGTTTTGTAAGTGAACTGCATGAAATTAATAAACACATATTTTTTTGTTTTTTGTTCATTTTAAGGAAGTGAACTTCACTTGGTTTTGTGAATTGCTCATGCATGTGGAATTTTAAAGTTCAGTAAGTGAGCTTTCATGCATGACTATCAGAAATTAGGATTTTTTTTGCTAGCGAGTCGCAGTTGTGTGTGTCCAGAGTTTGCACTCACATTCGTATACACCTTTCTCTTCATCGGCGACCACTTGGAAATTATGCCTTGCCCAGTCAAATGTATCCGATCTATTGTAGTGGTGTACGAGGTACTTGGTCGGGTTCTCAGGGCACCGTTCTGCTCTGAATGCAGTGCTGCGGTAGAGTGTTTCTTTGAAGTCTGCAAAAATTGCCCTTGTATACACTTTTGATAGCTGAACTTCGAACCCGAACTTGGTTGTTGTCTTTACCTCTGACTGCATGATCAGAAATGCAGCGTTATGAATCAGAGAAATGAAAAATTTGTTTGTTTTTGTAGTTATATTTAGCAGTTTTTGATGGACATTTTATTTACCTCATTTGCTACTTTCTCTGCGTGCTCGACGGCCTTCCTGGTCTGAATGCACTTGTCCACCTGTTGAGCAAACAGATGGAGATCATGCTTCTCTTTGACGAAGTTTTTCTTCAATATGCGGTTCATGCTCTCGCTTCTGTGCGTGGAAGTCATCCGAGCACAGAAAATTTCCTTGTAGTAAGCCGAGATCCACTCGTGCCTGTCATCCCACAGCGAATTCATCACTTTGTCGTTTTGCAAGTTGTATTTCTGCATGAGGTCCTTCCATGCCCGTTCAAATTCTGACGGCATTAGTGGGTGGTTCAGCACCGCATTGAGGTCATCCTTGAGTTTCTCGTGGCCTTATACAGCAAGGCGAGGTGGTCTTTGTACTTCTTCATGATATGCCACCAACACAACTTATGTAATGTATCTGGGAGGATAGTTTTTAATGCTGCCTTCATCGAAGAACATTGGTCTGAGAAGGCACAAATAGTGTTTTTTTATTAAGTTGTTTGTGTGTAAGAGAGACAGAAGAAATAGAAGTGTACCAAACAAACTTAAGCATACAAGTGTTTTTTTGTACCTGTGAGCATGCAGATTGGCGGCTTGTTGTTCATACACCTCAGGAATGTTTTGAAAACCCACTCGAACGACAGTATTGTTTCATCTCGCACGAGGGTGACAACAAATATGGTGCTCTGTAGATGATGGTTCACTCCCACGAAGACTCCCAACAGCATCTGGAATTTCTTAGTTTTATATGTCGTGTCAAATGTAACGCAGTCTCCAAAATCTTCATAGGATCCTTTGCAACTTGCGTTGGCCCAAAAGACATTTCTTACATGGTTATCTGCATCAACATCATAATCATAGAAGAACTCTGGGTTTATCTTCTGCATCTTCTCGAAGAAATCCAGAAGTTTCTTCACGTCATCTTGGGACTCTTCTCTGGCAAACTTCTGTTTCCTGCATTTCAAACGCAATGCAAACTCATCTCATCAAACAGGAAATAATTACCGACAGAATGCTCAAGTGATATGTTCTGTGACGTGCTTACTTGTTCACCTAGTCGCGGCTAGTATGTCCCATGTACTGCAGACCACCGTACATACGCGACAGCGTTGACATCATCTGTGCATGTGTGTGGTTGTCCAGCTGCATGTCCTTCACCAACTGGTTAATCAAAGGATCGTCTCTTTTGTGCGAGCGCATGTGCAAAAGCATCTCGGGGCTTTCCCACATCTTGTGATTGTGGTTGAGTTCAACCATTTCTATCACAAATTTGCCATCCTTCCTCTTTTTGACTCTAATTTTTGCCTTGCAGCCAATCCTTTTTGATGTCTTCTCATGTTTCCGGTCATAATCTGACACAGTCTGCTTGTGCATCCCTTATCTTGAGCAGACAATGTAGGCATTTGTCTTGTGTTTTGCCCTCTTGCGTATGCCAAACCCTGCATATCTTGCATAAGTGTTGTAAAAGTCCCATGCTTTATCGTACGTGGTGAACTTCATTCCAGCGGCAGGTATGAGGTTCAGCGGCATGTTTTTATCCTGCATCAAGTGCAATGCTCTATGAGACAAAGTGTTTTGTTCTGTTTAAATACAAGGAGTGCATACGAGTTTAATAAAGCACTGCAATGTTCCTAGGTTTTCAGAAGAATCGACTGTATTGGATGTTAGGCCTAACCTCACAAGAAATATCAGTGTGCACTGCAATGTTATCTGAATGGACTGCAAATATTATTAGTTCTTCAGGACATAAACTTACATGTGTGTAATGTCATTCATCCGATGGCGTTTGCAGCTCGCCGGGTTGTATTGGACATGGCGGGGTTATAGCAGATATGTGTAGTTGAGGATCTCGCGGTGGCAATAGTGAGGAGGATTTGTACCTGCCGTTGACTTCTGACCGAGGCACCCTTGGTGGTCGCAGTGTCGAAGTTGATGCAGCATGTCTACTTGGAGCTCTGTTTTTCGGTGCAGCAGATGGACGCTGAGCTCTGTTTTGTGGTGCAGCAGGTGGACGCGGTGGTAATCCAGTGTTGTGGTGATGTCTCACTGGATTGGTTTGAAATTTTTAGAGCGGCGGCACATCATCATAATCATCATCTGCTGCAACATCATGTTCAACTGCATCATCATTGTCTGTTCGGACATGCTGTCCAAATGTAGTGAACTCGTGCTTGTACTCTGGGTTGAGAACTGTTATTGGCTCATCTTCATCGTCATCATCTTCATCATCCTGTCGGTGAGTGCCCTCCCACATGAAGGTTACATCGTCGTCATCTTCGACTACCTCTTCTTCCTGGAAAAAATCTTCTTCCAGAGAGTATTGCACCCTGCTTGTTGTCATGAAGAATCCTCGAGGAATCTCAGGGGTAACCCAGCTAGTCTCTCTTTCAGAAGAAGCTTTACTCTTCTGAAAGTTGTTGTTCCCTGGGTTGTCAATTATGCGCGGCATTTTGTATCTGCTGAACGTCATTTCCTGCACAAAACAGCCGAGCTGCATTGTCAGGTAAAATGAACTGAATCATACGAACTGCAATGTGTTTGAAAGGGTACTGCGAACTAATGCACGCGGACTGCATCATCCCGCATGGTGAACTGAAGTAACCACACTGCATCATTGTCCATAGTGAACCTATACAACCGTACTGCATAACCGAGCAAGTGCACTGCATTTTTTTCACAGCGAACTGAAGTAACCGCACTGCATCATTTTTGGAGGCGTACTAGACTGCGTGTACTGCTTTGTCTGGAATAAGTAAACTGAGATAGTTGAGGAAGTGTATTGCTTACCTCGTGTTGTAGTGATTTCTTGCGTTTGTAGGAGGAAGTTCCCTTCTTGTCCGTCTGCACCACTTTTGCGTTCACCTGTGCAGTCCACTTGCCCTTCAGTAGTTCATGAGCGGTCTGGACGTTGCTCAAGGTGAGCGGAGACGAAGGATTTGCTCTGAAGGTCGTTGCAGACTTAATCCAAGAAGCTGCCGTGGATGAAGGAACCTTGCGCACAGTCCTCCTTGCTCGAATTGGTGTGATGTCGAGGCAGCACCAATCCACATCTGATGAAGTACAGGTAATTTAAGACCCTCCACTCAATGTTGTGGTAATTGAAGGCCCGGAGGAGATCGGCGGCGGCGCTACCGAGCTGCTGCCGCGGAAGAAGGCCGAGAGGCGACGGGCGGCGGCACTGCTTGGCCGCTGCCGCGGAAGAAGGCCGGGAGGGGAGGGCGGCGTCGCTGCCGGCCGCCGTCGCAGAAGAAGGCCAGGAGGGGAGGGGCGGCGGCGCTCCCAGGCCGCCGCCGCGGGAGAAAGCGGGGAGGGGAGGGGCGGCATAGCTCCCAGGCCACTGCCGCGGAAGAAGCTGGGAGGAGAGGGACGACGGTGCTCCCAAGCCGCTGCCGTGGTAGAAGGCGGGGAGGGGAGGGGTGGTGGCGCACCCAGGCCGCTGCCGCGGTAGAAGGTGGGGAGGGGAGGGGCGGCGGCGATCTGGTGGGGGATGTGCAGAATAAGGTGGGTGTTATCAGAATAAGACTCTTAAGGGATGTTATCATAATAGACCCACCCTATATATATGTATATATATATATATATACACACACACACACACACATATATATCAGTGAAGACCAAATAGAACATTGCGAAGATTTACTCAAGAAGATAAGGCAATGTTGAAGACAAACCAACTTTGAAGATAAATCAACATGACGCCAAACAAAAATCGTCAAGAAATATTGGTGGTGGCGTTACCCACCGTATAGGAAGTATTAGACCCAGACACGGTGCATAATTATCGTGGCGCTCCAAAGTCAAATTCTGCATTAATGTATTCACACTCAGAGGGTATGTCTTCATGAATTGAAGACATACGTTACTTTGTGTGTTGCGCACCTAAGTCATCAATATGCATAAGCATTAGGATGTGTGTCCTTTCACAGGACATTCGAGGATTCTAAGATATTTAGCTCACACCGCAGCTTGCAAAACCTTTTCTCATCCAAGGGCTTCGTGAAGATATCTGCCAATTGCTCTTCAGTGTTGATGTGAATGATATCAATATCTTCCTTCAACACATGGTCTCTGAGAAAGTGATGATGGATCTGTATGTGCTTTGTCTTCGAGTGCTGAACTGGATTGTGAGCAATCTTGATGGCGCTTTCATTGTCACAGTAGAGGGGCACATTCTTCATGTTGATGCCATAGTCCTTGAGGGTTTGCTTCATCCAGAGAAGCTGAGTGCAGCAAGATCTAGCAACAATGTATTCAGCCTCAGCAGTGGATAGTGATACACAGTTCTGCTTCTTTGAAGACCAACAGACAAGAGATCGTCCAAGAAAGTGACATGTGCCTGATGTGGACTTGCGATCAACTTTGTCACCAGCATAATCATCATCTAAATATCCAACTAGATCAAACTCTGAGCCCTTTGGATACCATAATCCTAGCGTTGGGGTGTGAGCCAAATATCAAAGAATTTGCTTCACTGCGAGGTGATGCGATCCTTTGGTGCCACTTGGAATCGGGCACACATGCAAACGCTAAGCATTATATCTGGCCTAGATGCACATAAGTACAATAAAGAACCAATCATGGAGCGGTATACCTTTTGATCGAACTCTTTACCATTGTCGTCGGAGCCCAATTGACCTTTGGTTGGCATTGGTGTCGTGTATCCTTTGCAGTCTTGCATTCCAAACTTCTTCAGGAAATCTTTGAGGTATTTTTCTTGTGATATGAAGATGCCATTTCTCTGTTGATGGATTTGAAGACCAAGAAAGAATTTCAGCTCTCCCATCATGGACATCTGATATTGCTCTTGCATCATATGCCCAAACTCATCACTGTATCTTTTGTCAATGCAGCTGAAGATAATGTCATCCACATAGATTTGGCAGACAAACAGTTCTCCATCATATGTCTTCGTGAAGAGAGTGGGATCAAGAGATCCAGGTTTGAAGCCTTTTCTCTTCAGGAAGTCTTTGAGTGTGTCATACCAAGCGCGAGGTGCTTGTTTGAGGCCATACAGTGCCTTGTTGAGCTTGTAGACCATATCAGGTCGCTTTGGATCTTCAAAACCAGGTGGTTGAGCTACATACACTTCTTCAATTTTGCCGTTGAGAAAGACACTCTTCACATCCATTTGGTACAGAAGAATGTTGTTGTGGTTAGCATAGGCTAGCAGTATGTGAATGGCTTCAAGCCTAGCCACGGGAGCAAAGGTTTCATCGAAGTCAATTCCCTCTACTTGTGTGTAACCTTGAGCAACGAGACGAGCTTTGTTTCTGATGACTTGCCCATGTTCATCTTGTTTGTTGCGATAGATCAGCGATAGATCCATTTCGTGCCAATAATATTGTGCTTGCGAGGATCAGGACGCTTAACTAGCTCCTAGGCATTGTTGAGATGAATTGTTGAAGCTCTTCTTGCATAGCTTGAATCCATTCTGGTTCCATAAAAGCTTCATCGACTTTCTTGGGTTCGGATATGGACACGAATGCAAAGTGCCAGCAAAAGTTTGCTAGTTGCGTTGCTCTTGATCGAGTGAGTGGACCAGGTGCATTGATGCTGTCAATTATCTTCTCAATCTGAACTTCATTAGTGACACGAGGATGAACAGGGCAAAGATTTTGCTGTTGCTGACCATTGTCTTCATATTCAACATTATCTTCAAGCTCAGCATTGTCTTCACGTTGAGTAGGAGCTGAAATGACGATTTCTTCTTCAGCCTGTTCCTCGGTGGGTGTTGGGGATATAACCCCGAGGTGTGACCCACCCAGGAGGGGCCGGGTTACACCATTGGCGACTCAGTATGAAGAAGGCCCAAGAGGGTCCAAGAAGATGAAACATGAAGACTGGTGGCGGCTTACAAGGTGGGCCTGTTGAAGGCCCAAGACCTGGCGGTAGAATTGTGACCCGGAGGGTGTGAGCTGCCACGATGGCGACTTGTCTAAAAAGGCAGGGCGACTTAGAAACTGAGTTTGTCACATTGTGTGATCCGGCTTGGACTCTTGTAATCCTAGGGCCTCAACCTGTGTATATAAAGGCCAGACCCTACGACGGGTTAACTTAAGAAACAATTGATCGAGAGCTAGGTCAAGTGATTTTGCTCCCGTGTAATCGATATTCAAGCTATAGTCAACAAAAGCAGGAGTAGGCTTTTACCTTGTTGTGAGGGGCCGAACCTGGGTAAACCTGGTGTCCTTTGTCCCGTTCAACCCCTTCGAACTAACCTACATTGCAATGGCTCCACACCTAAGTCCTTTCACAAGGGCATCTGCCGTGATAAAACCACGACAGTTGGCGCCCACCATGGGGCCAGAGCACGGTGGTTTCGAGTTCTTGAAGGGAAATTTCCCGAGGATCGAAGGATACGCCATGGGCCGGATGACTAAGAGTCACCACGGCAAGCTCTACATCGACGACGCTAGCTGGGGCCCCGAGGCCGACTCAATCGATTACGGTTACTGGGTCCCCTTTGGAAGAATTCACGTCTTCATCGGCAAGATCAGTGAGTCAGAGCCTAAGCCAGATATCTGCACCGACATCATCGAGACGGCTCAGCGCGCGCGAGCTGCCAGGGTTCAACCCGGTCGGAAGCATGTTTTCATTGGCTTTGTTCATGGGGCGGATCCTGAGGAAGATTCTGCATCTGGTGGAGAGACGGCCATCTATTCAGGCGATGAGTCTTCAACTGGGGAAACAGAGTCGATCTACCAGATTCAGGACGGCGGGCTTGGGGGCTGTTCCGATGGCGACAGTATTCCAGACCCCTATGAGCTGCCGTATAGGGCTGCTGTCTTCATGGCTGGCACTACGCCAATTCTCAACTCGTCGGCAGCTGTAGCTATGACGTTTGGATCAACGGTGCTGCGACGGCTGGGGCTGGCGGCTCAGCTCGGCCGCCGACTCAAGTTTTATCTGAACTCTTGGGTACTTTGATGACTCTGTTAGACACAGAGGTTACTGCGGCGAATCAAGCACAGCATAATGCGGAAGTTGCAAAGGTGCGAGATGAGGTGGCCAAAGCCCAGGAGGATTTTAATGCAGAGAACATCAGGATGACAGAGGAACGAGCCAAGTGGATGCCGAGTCACAGCGTATCATGGCAGAGGCTTTTTGCTTAAGTTTGGATCAAAACGCCTCTAATGCAGTTCTTCGAAGGAGGTATCAAACCCGTTTGCCTGCACAATATGAGGCGCGCAATCTTTTTAACATGCCTGGTGTGGGGCCAAGTAACCCGCCAGGCACAGCCCGGGTGGCTGAAGTCCCAGGGAACGGGGCGGTGGGTCAACCCCGATTACCAGACCCGCCCCATAGGGATCGAACCCCGCCCCGGTGTTTTTTCACACCATCTGGTCATTATTCCAACCCGGTGGATAACATGATAGCAGCGGCTACCCGGCTCAATGCAATCCCTTTCACAGATTAACACCCCCAGTGGTTAACTACGGTAATCACCCTTTTGATTATGCCATGTCATCATGATTATCAGTGCCTAATCATCATTTGCATCATATTGCATTCAGCTCCTAACTCAAAATTCAAATTAAAACTAAAGTGGAAAATAAAATTTGTCCAAACCTGAAAACTAAAATGAGCATCATGTTGCAAATATTCCCAAAGCATTTATAAAAATGATTGCAACATTTAATGGAGTTGGAAAAGGACTCAAACATCAAGGAACAGCAGCAAAACAGCTCTATTTAATCCTTTTCAAATTAAATAAAATCCAAATAAAAAGATATGGACACCAAACCAATTTCTAGCAGTGACTAATGTAGCACTGTGATTTATGGACCAGTTCTTATATTTTACAAAAGTCCATAAGTGGCCTAAACATTTTTGTAAACAGAAAAGAAAAGAGAAAATATAAAAGGAAAGGAAGAAAAATAAAAAGGCCTAGTCTACTGTGCACATGGGCTCTAGTCTACAGAGCCGGCCCAGCCCACTGCCTGTCGCCTCCCTCCTCCCGCTGTTCATCCGTGCGCCGCTGTCGCCACGCCCGCACACCGCGCCCCGACCCCCCTTCTCCTCGCTCGATGCTGCGCCCGTCCCTGGTGGATAAGGGGCAGCACCCCCTCCCCCGCAAACCCTAGGCCCCCTCCACTTTCCCCTCGCTCACCTCTCCCTCTCTGTTCGTTCGACCGAGTGAGCTCGTCGCCGCACCAACGTCGCCGGCGTGTCCACCAGCCTCCCCGCGCCACCAAGCCATGTCCAGGAGGACCGCGGCGCTCGTCCACGTCGACCACGACCGAAGGACCAAGCCAGGACGCCGCCAAGCCACCGCCATTGCCATTTCTCTCCGCTACATCCGCCGGTCGCCGCCGCTCGATCCGCCGCCTACTGTTGCCCCGAGCCTCCCCGAGCCCATTGCCTAAACCCTGTGCCTCCGCTCTGAGCTCCTCTTCCTCCTCGCCGTTTTCCCCTTTGGTCCCGCGAGTGGTAGACGCCGTGCTAGCTGTAGCCGTACCCGTCGCCGCCGTCGATCTCGTAGCCGTGGCCAGGTTCGCCGTCGAGCTCGTCCGTGCTTGGCACCGTGCTCAGCACGCTCGCAGGGTTCGAACGCCGTCGCCCCCGTAGCTTACCGAGCCGCGCTTCGCCGTTTGCGCCCAAGCCCGAACTCCGGCAACCACCGCGCCGCTCGCCGCCATCACCACACGCTGTCTCCGGCCGTGCCACCACAGCAGAACGACGCACCTTGCTCCCCTCTTTCGATTGCCGCGTCGCGCGCGCAAAATGGTGGTTGAAGCGCGAATTCCGGCGACGTCCGACGCGCGCCGCTGTGCAAAATGGTCGCCGGTGTTGAGCCGCCGGCGCCGCTGACCGGGCGCCCACGTGGCAGCCCCGGGCCCCACCGCTCAGCCACTGAACCTGGGCCCCGCTGGCCCCCTTTGACCAAGTCAACCCTGCTGACTGGGCGGCTCTGTCACTGACATGCGGGCCCCGCGAATTTAAACTGTTAAAATAAATAAATAAAACACTAATTAACCTGTTAATCCTAATTAAGCTAATTAGTTAACTAAAGCTGACACTGACAGTGGGTCCCACAAGCTAATTAGGTTAATTAGTTAAGTTTAATCCTCTGTTAATTAGTACTGTGAATGACATGTGGGCCCCACCTGTCAGAGTTGACTCTGGTCAGCTGGTTTGACCCGCTGATGTCATGCTGATGTCATGCTGATGTCAGTTGCTACTATTCTGGATAATTCGAATTTAAATAAATATTGAAATTCCAGAAATTAATAAAAACTTTAGAAAATCATATCTTTTAATCCGTAACTTCGATGAAAATAATTTATATATGAAAAATGACCAGAAAAATGAGATGAATCCGAATACGCTATCCACATACCTGTTAGATGCCTCTAACTAACTGAACATGCAACTTTTTTCCTGTTTCAGATAAACGAATAGTGCCTGACTTTAATAAGATAATTCCAAACAAATTCCTAAAATAACTAAATGACTTAGGCATGTCTTCAGGCAACCCTGCACTGCACGTTAGCATAGCCTGCTCCGTGTTGCTTATGTTTGTCGTGTATTTATTTGTTTCCTCCCCCTCTTCTCTCTTGGTAGACCCCGACACCGACGTCGTCCCCGAGACCGACGCAGCTCAGGAGCCCGACGACACCGTTGACGACCCCTCCTTCTTCCCAGAGCAACCAGGCAAGCACCCCCCCTTGAGCATACCGATATCGCGTATTCTTTCTCTCTCATGCTTGCATTAGAATTGCTGCTGCTACTGCTTTACCTATTCTGATGCATAGCCTGTTTATTGTAACCTGCTATTGAAACCTTACCTGCTTATCCTAAACTGTCTAGTATAGGCTGGGTAGAGACCTATCAGTGACCCCACTTGTCCCGACTGCCCCGCTGGATTATCCGAAGACCCGATCAACGGGATTGAAGACTAGACCCCGACACCGCACATCACCCCCTTAGTTGTAACGACACTGCAGCGTTACTATCGAGTGCCGAGGGTGAAACCTCGTGTAGCACTTCTGATGTTAACTCTGTAGAGTAGCTATTCGGTCGTGGTCATCGAGGGTGATTCCTCCTTCACCGCTTCCGATAACGACGCCGTCGTACAACACCTCAAGTGTGAACCCAGCGAGGGTGATTCCTCCGAGTTCACCTAGATGGTTACATCGAGTAGGAATCCAATGAGGGTGATACCTCGAATTCCCTTGATGTTATGGACACACGGATATTTGAACTGTACTATGGTTACTTGGAAAGGCGGGTCAACCCTGAGGGGTACCCACGTGTGATGTGAAGACGGGTTGCCTGGATGGTGCCCGAGTGATGAATACGAGGCGTGGCCGGGCACTCTTGGCCCTTGCCGCAAGTCCTCGAGACGGGATGACGGGGTCACATTGATCGTGAGTCTCTGCTCGTTACCGCACCCCCAAGGTACTAACGGTTTGGATATGTGATCTGAGTGGGCCTCTGGCCCGATAGCACTAACCATCACGTGGGCAGAGTATGGGTGTTCTGCATCATAGCATCAGCCGAAAGCTTTGACAGACATCCAGTTCAGCGTTGCGGCACGGTCGGATCGTGTCGGCCACCCGAGGCGACGCTGGTATCCACCTTGTGCGCAACGACTCGGAGGGTGAGGGGCGATGGCCAAGACCCCCTTGCGCTTAGGATGTAGACCGGCGGGGACCTCTCTGCTGAGCTTTAGGTAGGGCTGCGGTGTGTCGTTCGGCCGAGGCCGGGCATGACCCGGAAAAGTGTGTCCGGCCAGAGTTAAGCGAGCATGGTGGGTAAGTTGGTGCACCCCTGCAGGGAAGAACTAAACTATGCATAGCCGGATTCTTGGTAACGGACACTCGGAGTTGTATCCCAATCGATACAACTAGAATTGGATACTACGGCTCTGGGATTGCTTCTCGCAGGGAGACGAGAAGGGATCTCCGGACGAGGTTGATGAATGTATGGCTCTGGGATTGCTTTCTCGCAGGGAGTCGAGAAAGGATCTCTAGGTGAGGATGAGACTTAATGATACTACTACTTTAAATGGTACTAATCTACACTCTTCTAATGCTGCAAGACCGCTGAAGATGCTAGTCTTCGATAGGACTAGGCCTTCTCTCTATTCTGGCATTTCTGCAGCCCAGTCCACATATACAGCTTTCCTTTGATAATGTTGCATATGTAGTGTAGATCCTTGCTTGCTGAGTACTTCGGATGAGTACTCACGGTTGCTTTGCTTTCTTTTTCCCCTTATCCTTTTGATGCAACCAGATGATGGAGCCCCGGATGCAGCTGCCCCCGCCGACGATCGCTACTACTACCCCGAGGGTGGATATTGCTACGAGCTGGCCGTCGACCAGGAGTAGGTTTGGAGGGTTCCAGGCAGGAGGCCTGCGCCTTTCGATCGTAGTGTTTTCTTTTGCCCCGCCTTTTAAGGGCCTATCTATGTATTCTTTTATATCTGTACTCAGATATCTGATGCTTCCGCTGATGCTTGTATGCGAGCTTATGTATTCGAGCCCTCGAGGCCCCTGGCTTGTAATATGAAGCTTGTATGACTTTATTTGTGTTTAGAGTTGTGTTGTGATATCTTCCCGTGAGTCCTTAGGCTTGATCATGTGCATTTGCATGTATGATTAGTGCACGATTAAGCCGGGGGCGTCACAAGTTGGTATCAGAGCCGACTGACTGTAGGAACCCCTTTCCAACTCCTTGGCCGAAGTTAAGTCTAGTGGTCCAAATTTTTTACTAACATGGCTGTGTGGCCTACGGGCCCACGTCGCCGAATGGGTGGTATTAGGATCTTTTATTCCTCGCTTATACTCTGGGATCTGATATTTCTTCCTTTCGGGTTAAAATTTTACTAACTCCAACATTAGGTTCTCGTGATCGCATCCACCCGATGTTCTGAAATTTTCCCCCTTCCTTCAAGATTATGGGCCAGGTTCTGTTTACAGGATCCTTTTATCGAGGGCACCCTGTGTTGTCACTTGCAGATTCCTCACCCCAGCAGTTTTCTCCGACATGATGTAGCCTTTGCTATGTCACGTTGTTGTAATCCTTACCGCGTGCCTGCGCGCCGCCTAGTTTGTCTAGCCGCGTGCTTTTCCGAACTCCTACCGCCGTTTGTGTCCAATTCCGTGCATCGTTCTGTATGTCTTTAATGACTACTAATATGCACCTAATGCCTTCTTGTTCATCACTCATGTTACATCATGAATAACTCCATTCACATGCAGTTTTTCTTGCTAAACTACCCCTGTTGAATTGGCAGGATGGCTGACGATCCTCAACCTCCACCCTATATTGCCGAAATGATGCAGCAGTTTGAATTGAACCATCAGGTTATGACTGGGATATTGGCTCAGTTTCCAAACCAGAATGCTCATCAACATCCTACCCCAATAACTCTACCAGAATTCGTGCGCCTCAATCCGTCCACTTTTCGCAGCTCGAATGATCCAATGGATGCTGATGATTAGCTCCGTGACATTTCCTTCCAGATGAAGTCGGCCAATGTTATCCCTGATAGTTACGTCACCTATGCAACGTATCACCTGAGGGGATCAGCTGCTCAATGGTGGGAAAGCCACAAGGGTATGTTGCCTGCAGAGACTGAAACCACTTGGTAGGAATTTCAGTCAGCTTTTCGTGCACGGTACATTCCTCAAGGTCTGATGGACCAGAAGAAGCAGGAGTTCCGCAAACTCTCTCAGGGTACATTGACTGTGGATGAATATCAGAGGAAATTTCTCGAGTTGTCCCGCTATGCTGAAGATGACGTCTGTACTGACACACGCAAGCAGGAGAAATTTCGTGAAGGACTGCGTACTGATATAAACCTCGCACTTGCAGTCCATGATTGCACATACTTCCCAACGCTTGTCAGCAAATCTTTCCAAGTTGAAACAGTTCTGACTAAATGCCAGGAGTCGCTCAAGCGCACTCGTGATGTCGGCTCGTCTTCGGGTCGACCTGTTCAGAAACGTCAAGTCTGGATTCCCCACAATATTTACCACCGACCTGCTCCAACACCCAGGCCGTCTTATGTTGCACCTCGTCTGCCTCCGCTGCCGAGATAGCTAACGATTCAGGGTGGACAATCCAATGTTGTGGCTCCATCCTATAATGGTCAGAATGCATCTTGTCCTCCTATTGGTCATAAGAAGAATTGCCGAAACCGCCGATTCAGAAACCGTAATATCATACCATCTGCTGTTGTACTTGGCCATGCCAATCACGTCAATGCTGAAAAGGCTCAGAAGGAACCGACTATTGTGCTGGGAACACTCTCTGTGAATTCAGTACCAGCCTCTGTTCTCTTTGATTCAGGAGCATCGCATGCTTTTGTGTCACAGAGAGAGCCAGGGCAGGAGCTCGGCCTTCCTTGGTTGGTGTAAGGGGACAGCGATCAGATCCGGCCATCGACGGTAGCTTGGATGGGTCGGATCAGAAAGAAACCCCTCTGGGGCCGGGGCGAAGGATCAGCCCCCAGCCCCAACTTGCCTACAAAAGAGGGGGCAAGGATGAAGCAGAGGTGCCCATCCACACACCTCTCTTTCTTTATTTCTTGCCTTGTTCTTTGTTGTGTTGAGGGGGAGAGGCCGGGGCCGGGCCCCGGGCTCTAGCTTGGGGTTGTTGATGCCGAACGCTCGTATTGACGCTAGGGAAGTGAGTCTGGTCCGGGGGCACAGGAGATGCAGCGGTCGGGGGTGTGGGCGCCGAACTGTCTACAGTGTGGGAGGCGTTACGCTCCTCCGAGACGGTGAGGCGCCTGCCTCTGCCACACGAGCCGGCCACTTGGTGGAGAGTGCCCTGGCCACAAGACGCCGAGGTTCGCCAACTTGACGAAGAGGCTCCTGGGGCTTCCGGCGCCTGCCTGGGGTGCAGCGCTCGGGATCTTTGGTAATCCCAGCACTGCTCCTTCCGGCGGAGTCGGGGCGATCATTGAAGACGGCGGCACCTTCCTGCCCTCCAAGGTGGGGAGCGATGCTCCTCGCACGCCTCAGACGCCGCCGTCGCCTACTGCTTCTCCGGGGGAGGTGTTGGCCTGAGGGGCCGGCGTCCTCCTGGAGTGGTGGTGATGAAGAAGGAACGAGGGAAGACGGAGAAGGCGGGTGGCAGGCCGTCAGGTCGGAGTACGATGGCACCGACGCCTTCGTCTCGTATTGCTGGCCCGCTGCCTCATCCTTCTGCTCTTCCCCTCCCTCCTCGGCACCATCATCACCGGCCTCTTTAGGACGGTCGCCGGGGAGGGGGTCGCTCTCTTGGTGCCTTCGCCTCCTCCAGCAGTCTTCCAACTGAGCTCCGGCGGTTCTCCTCACCGGTGCTTGTGCTGGGGCTTCTTGCTGGCCCTGGAGGTGGTGACCAGGGCACCGCCGAGCTGCTCCCTCCGCCCCTCTCCTTTGCAGCCTTGCCACTCCCGATCTTGTCAGGCTACGCCCGGCAAGCCCTGATGGGATCAGGCTGGGCTTCTGCTCAGGCACTCCTTTTGCCCTCTCCACCTCTCACTGTAGTCCCTAGGAGGAGAGGGACAAGAAAGGGATTACGGGGCACTTATCTTTTTTCAGTTTAAAACATGTAGGCACTTGCCAAACTTTAGTCTAAATTATGTAAACTTCTTTATCCATGTTTGTGCTCTGTAAGATCTGTACTTGCTTATCAGCATATTAATGAAAAAGACAAGCCTTGCCGGGTACTTGTGCATGTATCATGTCCATGCAGAGGTGAGGTGCCTATATACGTTCAAGTAAACAAGTTTCCCCCGGCAAACTATCCTGCTGGTACCCTTAGTTTGCTGCCGCGGGGCAAGGCCTGCCGGGCATAAAACTATAAAAAGGGACCGGCCCCTCGTTGAACCCTCTTCATCAAAGGCAACTGCGACCACCTTGTCCGAAGCAACGTTCGGGACAAAGAATGGGAGCACCTATGTTTTGAAGGTAACCAGGTTTCAATATGCACAAGTTTTTACCTTATAGAACAGGTATGGATAAGAAGAAACGTATCTGTCTGGCTTGCCGGGGATCACTGTGTAGGCTTGTCTTCATTTCTTCTCTTCGGGATCAAGTCCACGGCAAGAGCCCTGCAACTTAGTGTAGATGAAAACAGTGCTACATGCGACCTCATCTACATGATCATGCTATGCTCATGCTATGCTTATGAATGCATGTAATCTTGTCGGGGGCCCCCCAATGCTTCGTTTATTCATCTGTTGCTCAAGGTCTGCGCCTGGCTTTGTACAAAGGGTTACATGCAACATCGGTAAGGCTTGTTGTACAAAGGGTTACATACAAAAGGGTGGCTGCTGGGCAGGGCCCGACAGCGGCGCCTTACAGGTAGAACTTACGGAGATGCTCAATGTTCCATGAGTTTTGCAACTGAATGCCATCTCCGGTCTCTAGACGGACTGCACCGAGTCTGGTGACTCGTACTACCCGGTAAGGGCCTTCCCACTTCAGCGTCAACTTGTTTACACCCTTGGCGGACTGAACACGCCTAAGGACAAGGTTGCCTTCCTCAAGGCTCCGGGCATGAACCCTGCAGCTGTGATAGCGACGCAGGGCTTGCTGGTAGCGTGCAGCACGCGTAGCAGCCCGAAGACGGTTCTCCTCAAGTAGCACAGTGTCATCACACCGGTGCTGTTCTGGCGCTACTTCATCGTAGGCAAGCACTCGAGGTGATCCGTATATGAGTTCCACGGGGATAACTGCTTCTGCCCCATAGACTAGGGAGAAGGGAGTCTGCCCCGGTAGCTCGATTTGGTGTTGTACGAAGGGACCAAAAAACCACTAGCAGCTCATCGATCCATCGCCTGCCACACTTCTGCAGCCTATCAAATGTTCTAGTCTTGAGTCCTCGCAGCACTTCAGCTTTTTCCCTCTCAGCTTGTCCGTTGCTTCTGGGATGGGCAACAGAGGCAAATGAGACTTTGCTTCCGAGGGCATGAACGTATTGCATGAAGGTGCGGCTTGAGAATTGGCTGCCATTGTCAGTGATGATCCTGGCGGGCACTCTGAAATGGCACACCAATCCTTTCAAGAACTTGATAGCTGATTGTGCGGTCACCTTCCTCATGGGCTCCACCTCTGGCCACTTTGTGAACTTGTCGATAGCGACGAATAAGAACTCAAAGCCCCCGGTAGCACGGGGGAAGGGGCCCAAGATGTCGAGCCCCCAGACCGAGAAGGGCCATGACAAAGGGATCGTCTGAAGAGCTTGAGCAGGTTGATGGATATTCTTGGAGTGGAACTGGCAGGCTTCACATTTGGTGACTAGCTCAATTGCATCTTGGAGGGCCGCGGGCCAGTAAAAACCTTGCCGAAAGGCTTTTCCAACCAGGGCCCTCGATCCAATGTGGGAGCCGCATATACCCTTGTGTATCTCTGCCAACAGTTCATTTCCTTCTTCCCGGCAAATGCGCTTCAATTTCACTCCGTTGGGCCTTCTTCTGTATAGTGTGTCGTCAACGAACTGATACATACTGGCCCTCCGAGCTACTCTTGCAGCTTCTTCTTGCTCTTCGGGAAGTTCTCCTATTTGGAGGAAATGGACTATGTGTCGCGCCCACATTGGAGCCTGAGGCTCGGCAACAAGGACTAGCAGCACCTCCTCGTTCACGGGAGCACATGCCTCGACCACAGGAACAGGTGGTTCAGCGCGAGGGTGCTGCTCACCAGGCAAAACAGAGTTGTTCCCGCCAACCTCTCTGCCGGGGACCTCAGAGGGCTCTGCCGGGAGAGGCCTACCGGAGTCTAGTTTCCTCCTCATCTTGGCCATTGTTGCCGGGGATACGGAGGGTTGAGTCAGATGGAGAATAAAAGTCCCTGGTTCCACAGGGAGTTTTTGCGCAGCGCACTTTGACAGATGATCAGCAATGCTGTTTTCTGCACGCGGTATATGCTCTGTTTGCAATCCATCAAAGCGCTCCTCCAACTTTTTCACCTCCTCGACGTATGCCTCCATCAATGGGCTTTGATAATCCTTGTTCACTTGCCTCACCACAAGTTGCGAATCTCCACGAATGATCAACTTCTTGATTCCCAGTTCTGTTGCGATCCTGAGCCCGGCAAAGAGTCCTTCATATTCTGCTGTATTGTTGGTAGCCTTCTCCCGGGGGAAATGCATTTGAACCATGTACTTGAGGTGCTCCCCAGAGGGAGCAATAAGAAGCACGCCAGCTCCTGCACCTTGTAGGGAGAAGGCACCATCAAAGTACATGATCCATTCTTGGGGCGCTTCCTTGCCGGGGATAACTGTCTCCAACACATCTTTGGTAGGGGTAGGCGTCCATTCCGTAATAAACTCCGCCAGTGCTCTGCTCTGAATGGTTGACGTGCTCTCGAACTTGAAACCAAAGCTGGATAACTCCAAAGCCAATTCGAGTTTCCTGCCAGTGGCCTCAGGGTTCCTCAGTATGCATTGCAAGGGGAAACGGGTGACAACCGTGATCTCGTGGGCTTGGAAGTAGTGGCACAGTTTCCTTGAGGCCATGATGAGATCAAAAAATCAACTTTTGCATGCCAGAGTGCATCGACCTAGCCCCCTGCAATAGGGAGCTATCGAAGTACACTGGCCACTGCACCACTTTCTTCCTTGCCGCGACCTTGGAGCTGTCTCCATTACCTCGCTCCTCCTTGTTCTTATCTGCCTCTGACCTTGCCGGGGCGAGTTCACTTCCTCCTCCAGAGGGGACATTAGTTGTAGCTGCTTCTTCATCAACTTCTTGCTGCGCCACCAGCGCTGCACTAACCACTTGATTGGTTGCTGCTAAGTATAGCAGCAACGGTTCTTGTGGTGTTAGAGCAACTAAGGTGGGGACAGAGGAAAGATAGGTCTTCAGATCCTGCAGCGCAGCGTCTGCCTCCGGGGTCCACTCCATGGGCCCAGCCTTCTTCAAGATTTTGAAGAATGGCAGGGCGCGTTCGGCGGACTTGGAAATGAACCTGCTTAGCGCGGCAACACATCCAGTCAAACGCCTCAAGTCTTTAACTATCTTGGGTGCTTGAATATGCTCAATTGCCTTGATCTTGTCGGGGTTGGCCTCTATCCCCCGGTGGGACACAAAGAAGCCAAGTAGCTTGCTAGAAGGAACGCCAAACACACACTTCTCTGGGTTCAGCTTCAAGTTGATCTTGCGTAGATTTGCAAAGGTCTCTTCCAAGTCCTGAATGAGAGTTGATTTGTCCTTGGTTTTGACCACTATATCATCCATGTAGGATTCAATATTCCTGTGCAATTGGGACTCAAAGCCAATATGTACTGCTCTCGCAAAAGTGGATCCAACGCTTTTTAACCCAAAGGGCATACGTACAAAGCAATATGTGCCGCATGGGGTTATAAACGTGGTCTTCTCTTCATCTTCTTCGGTCATGACAATCTGGTGGTACCCGGAGTAGGCATCCAAGAAGGAAAGTAGCTCACATCCAGAGGTGGAATCCACAATCTGATCGATGTGCGGCAAGGGGAATGGGTCCTTCGGGCATGCTTTATTTAGATCTATGAAATCTATGCAAAGCCTCCATTTCCCATTCGCCTTGCGCACTACCACTTGATTCGCCAACCAAGTTGGATGCAACACTGTGGCACCCCGGCTCAAAGAAACCGGAACACCCCGTATTCCAACCCAGAGATCGAGGTGAAGTCTTCTGGAATACGGCACTGCTTAGCATAGAACAAACCAGCTCTCTATTACAACGTGAATACAAATACAAGGTCTCCGATATTACAATGAATAACATTGGCACGGCGACGCTACGCCTATCACAGTTGCTCTATGCAAGCAGCATAACAACTCAAGGCAGTGGAACAACTACTGGTAGCGGAACAACGAACGACGACGATGAACTCCACTCTACAAGGACTCTGGCTGGAACGCTTATCCTAGCTCGCAAACAAGGAATCCACGGCAAACAAGCAATCAAATCCGGCATGACCTACAAACTGGCATGACACGCCAGGTCAGTACATTGAATGTACTTGCAAGCTCACAGCAACCAAAAGCAGTCAAGACAAACAACAACATGGCATTAGCAGGTTAAAGCAATCATGAACATGATACATGGCATGCACAACTGAACATGATACAACTTTAACATGGCATGAGCATAAGAACATGATGATACTACATGCAACAGGTAAACCATATCATGCACCAACTTCCTCTTATTCGGCGGTTAACTCATAACTATCTCATGCATCATCTTACAAACATCGGTATCCATGATACCTCCGTGATCATCTCGCGATCACATAAAGATCAACCAACTTCGGTATCCACGATACCTCCGTGATCCTCTCTCGATCAGAACCAAACTCTTTCTCATCATCGGACCGGGGTTATTATTAAGCAAGTTATTATTATAGTTGGATCATAGTGTGACTGACTACGAACTGGGCCCATATCTGCGGGCGCGGCTATCGATAGATTAAAACACACACTCTGCAGAGGTTAGTACACTGTACCCACACCACGGAATCCATGGCCTCGCACTCCCATTCGGGTGGACCAACGGCATTCCGACAAAACCGATCTATTGCCATCACACTCTCCCAGCCACTCTAACAAACTCCCCTTTGGGCTAAGTCCTGGGTGGCCCCGTGTCAATCTCGTGACACCCGACGGCCACCGTCGTGGAAAAACAATAAACGGTCCCAACCGGGGACATGTGCACATAACCAAACTCGGGCTCACAAGGCTTATGTCCGCCTACCTGATCAGGGTAGCGCGTGCCCATAACCTTCCCTCGTTGGAGGAACCGGCGAGAGGCATGACAATAAACCGCATTAGGGCCTTCCCATAAAGGCAAATGTGGCTGCACTGGTCAGCTCGATTTGGTGGCACCATGACTCAGCCAACAGCTGTTCAAGTTCATTATTATCCGGTTAAGATTGAATGCAATAAGCTGAGTCATATTAAAATAACATGATGCAACTACAATGCATGAACATGATATCAACATAAACATGGAGGTGCAACATGACCATCGAGCATAAACACAATGAAGCATATAACCAAATGAGCATTGCATAAGTATAACACTGCACATGAGCATAGCATGACCACTAGCATCATAAATAAATACCATGCAAGAACATAGCAAGGATACTACCAAGTAAACGTGTGACAACTACGTGCAAAGGAACATGCACCGCAACGGTACTGGATAACAGACTATAAGCATGAACCAGAACGAACATCACTACTACCAGCATGTACTACTACTACTACTACTACCGAGCATGACCTGAAAAATGATACTAACAAGTAGTACAAGGTAACAAGATGCACCGGAACATAGCATGAAGGTGAACATGAATCCACGAGCAAAACCGAAAATACGACAGTAGTAGCAAACAAGCGGGCAAACATTTATTAAATATTCAAGTAGAAACCATGGCTACTGCATGGCTATCATGCAAGTGGCTATTGTGGCTTGCCTGGGGGTGACAGAGACTCCGGGAAGAAGTGCGGTGAAGCCGCAGAACGATTTGCCGGACGTGCTTCTCTCTCGAAGGGGGCTGATTAGAAGCAAGGGCAAAATGGTCATTTTCACTATGGGACCACCTAGTGAAAATGTTACCAACAGAAAGATCTCGACGAGACGAGGAAGTCTGGGCGTTGGTTTCACCTCAATCGGAGTTACGGTCGCGGAGATACGAGGTGATGAAGGAGAGGGACCAATCTATAATAAAAACTACTACAAACAAGTCCCTGGGAGGAAAAACTGAAAGCACCTTCGGGCAGATTACGTTTTCTGAAAAGGAAAGCGTATTTTAGGCCGCAGAAGAAAGGAATACGCTTTCAGAAAGAGAAAACGTACTTTAGGCAAAAGAAGAATGAAATACGCTTTCGGAGAAATGAAAGCGTACTTTGAGAAACCCGTCTCCACTTACGTGACGTGGCGGTGGCGGGGCCCGACTTGTGCAGCTGACAGGGGGGTCCCACCTTATCCTTCTCTCTCTTCCTTCTGTCTTCTTCTTCCTCCTGTGCTTGGTCACAACAGAGAGCAGAGGAGGAGGGCAGGGGCGCTGCCGGCGCTGATCCCGCCGCCTCCGACCATCTCTGGCCAGGGCGACCGCACCAGCGGGATCGGGGGACCGCGCCGCCTCCATCCCCAGGCAGAGGGAGCGCTAGGGAGGAGCGGAGGGGTGGCGACGAGAGGCGACAAAGAAGAACAGAGGAGCTTCGTGCGATGGTGGTTGTCGGTGATGCGGGCCACTCCGGCGAGGGGAGAGGGGGTAGGGCGGCTCGCGGAGGTGAGGGGAGGCTCGTGGTGGCGACGGAAGAGAGGGAGGAGCTCCGGATGGCCGGGACGACGAGGTGGCCGAGAGGCAGAGGCGACGGCCAAACGTGGAGACCGCGGCCAGAGGGGCTCCGGCGTTGAGTGGGTGGGGTGGGGAGATGCACCAGAGAGAGAGTGGAAGACGTTGGTGGTGGTGGAACGACGAGGGAGTGGCGAGGACGGCCGGAAGCAAGACGAACTCCGGCGATGGCCACGGTGGTCCGAGAAGAACGGCGAGATTGGGCGACTCTGATGATCAAATGAGGCGAGGGAGGAGTGGGTGAGCTGCGGAACACCTCGGGGCACCCTTATATAGGCGCGGGGGAAGTCTCTGTAGCTCACGAGTGAGCTCGAGCTGTGCTCTAATGGCGGACAGGGGCTGGACACGGCACGGGCATGGCGTTTGCAGCGCATTTATTGTGAACCAGGACGAAGCAGAGGCACAGGGTGATACAGTCAAGCACGGGGGAGCTACTAGACATGGATGGGAGTCGAGACGACGAGGGAGGGGACGAGAATAGTGGCCGGAACGAGCCAGAGCTCGCAATTAGTCATGACGCAAGCGTGATCACCACGGGCACGGGTGTAAGCGGCGCGTTCTGGCCGGGCCGACCATGTCTGGCATGTAGTCTCTCCAAGGTAGGTTACAACTGAGGTAGTGAATCGATCAGGGGCACTGTGGTTAGGTGGTAATGATCCTCTGAAGTTTACTGTTGCAAACTTAATCAGGTCACTGTGATCCACAAGGAGATGCTAAGGGCTAAACATGATGTCTGGGGTGTTTAGGCTAGGAAGGACTATGATCCTATGAAGTTAGAGGGGAAATGGACCAAGATTTAACATGGTTGCTTAACAACTACATAATCTGGTCTAGAATAGATATTTGGATGATGCACTCACATGGGTGCATGAAATGAGCTGAAAATGGGCATGGTCCAATGATTTGAAGATATGAAGATGCTCAAAAAGTTTCATGCCATTTGGATTAGCCGAACTAGCACTTGCTTCATATAGCATCTCTCTGGACAGAAACTTGGGAAAATTGCACAGGACAAATGGATTAATGAAATGGGCCAAAACTTGGCGGAGAGAGTTCATATGGATAGGATAATGTCCTGGTAAATTTTCAGCTTAAATTAAGCAATATAAAATATGGTTGCTTCACAAACTGAAAATCTGACCAGAAACCATGGGCTCACATAGATGAGTTACATGAGCTCAAATTTGGTGGAGAGTCATGATTTGATCAAATGAAGGTTCTTGCAAAATTTCAACTCATTTGGATATGCCTAGCATGTACTTCCTTCACATAGGCTTCCCTTAGACAGGAACTTTGAAAAATTGCTCAGGAATATTCACTAGGCAAATTGAGTTGAATTTTGGCATGGGGCAATTATATGGACAGGAAAAGATGTCCAAAAAGTTTGGGATCAATCAAGCAAAGATAAATGACACTTCTTTCTCAAACAACCTCTTAGGGCAGAATAAGAAAATAAGTATTTATGAATTATCTTTGATGATGCCAAGGAAGGATTTTGACATATTTGAGGAAGATATGACCCAAACAATTTATGAGAATTATTTGGGAATTTTGGGAGTGACAGAAAGATAGATTACTTCATAACTTAGATCAAATAGGGTTATTCCTTTAATAGAAAAGGAATATTCCCAGGAAAAAGAATATTGGAACTGGGTCAAGGATGAAAATGACATGATCTTGGGATGATGATGAGGATGACAAGCCACTATAAAACCTAGGAAGACATGATCTTCCCAAGTTTTAGAACCACATAGCCACAGAAAAAGCAATTAAATCAATAAATCCAAGAAAATCAAAGGAAAAAGAAAAGGGCAAAATCCAGGGTGTTACAAACACTCCTCTGACCAAACCAGCAGCTTCGAGTTTCTTGATCTCCTCGGAAATAAACTGCCGCCGCTCCAAAGCTAGCTTTCGGACCTTTTGTTTGACGGGTCAGGCATGTGGGCAGACAACGAGGTGGCCGATTACCTCCCTGGGAACAACGGGGATGTTAGATGGTTGCCAAGCAAACACATCAACATTCGCCCGCAGGAAGGCAACGAGCGCGCTTTCCTATTTGTCATCAAGGGTGGAGTTGATAGTAAATGTACCATCAACGCCAACCAACCCTGCCGGGACCTTCTTCACAGCAGGCGCAGCAACCTTTGATCTCTTGCTATTGGAACTCTCCGGCAAATCATCAACAGGCGCAGCGCAATCCGAATAGGCGCGCTTCCCAGATTCTTTGCTGGCGTCCTTGCTAGATTTCTTCCCTTTCTTGCTTTCCTTGGCGGGAGCGGTAGCTTCCGTGGCGTCTGCAGCAACTGCTTCCTGGTACATCTTATCCACACATGACTGCGTCCTTCTTGTCTGATGGAATGGAAATGACGCCCATCAGTCCTTGCATCTTCAGAGTGTTGTAGGCATAGTGGGATGCCGCCATGAATTTTGCTAGGGCAGGGCGGCCAAGGATTCCATTGTATGGCAAGGGGAGGTTGACCACATCAAACACGATCTTCTCGGTCTGGTAGTTCAGCTCCCCCCCGAACGTTACCAGCAGTGTGATCTTCCCCTTAGGACGACTCCTGCCGGGGTTGATGCCTTGGAAAGTACCGGTAACCTTGAGCTCTTCATCTGCTATTTGGAGCTTGCTGATGACCTTGGGAGATATCAGATTCAACCCAGCCCTGCTGTCAACCAACATCTTTGTGACTTTGAGGTTGCGAATCGTTGGTGAAACCAACAATGGCAAACATCCTACCGCAGTGGTGCGGTCAGGGTGATCCTCTTCATCAAAGATGATGGGCGTGCGGGACCACTTGAGCGGCTTCCGAGAATCTGCCGCTGGCTCCACGACATTGACCTCACGTGCCCACTGTTTGAGCTAGCGGTGAGAGGAGTGCAAGGACGCACCTCCGTCAATGCACAGGGCGTTAGTGGCCTTCTGAAATTCTTGCTCACTGGTTTCCTCTTCATCTCCTTCATCACTCCCATCATTGCATCCCTTCTTCTCACGGCCTCTGGCCAGTTTCCCTTGATATTGAGGGGCCTTGCCGGGGCGACCTCCTCTGCTACCTCGGCCCTTCCCGCCAGCACCATCTTGGTCTCTCTCTTTGTCATGCTTCTCGTACTCAGCTTTCTGCTTCTTAACGAGCTGCTCAACTTGATGACACTCTTGAAGATCGTGTCCCTTAGTCCGATGGATCTTGCAGTATGGCTCATCAGCCTTCCCAGCCTTCTCGGCAGCCGCGGCTTCCCGGCAGTCAGCGCACGCGGCAACTTCCTTGCCGGGAGCCTCGGTCTTGGCCTTCTTGCCGGTACTAGGAGTGCTCGCTCCTTCAACAGCCATCACTGTTTTATCCTTGCGCTCCTTGTTGCATTTCTTGTTCTTCTTCTCCTGATTGGTGGCGTTGTCGTCGTCCTCTGAGTCAACATCAATGCCATCTTCTTCACCAGGGAGTCGCCTCCCCTCCTCTTTTCGGGCACACTTGTCTGCCAGAGTGTATAGCTCATTCACAGTCTTGGGCAACCGAACGTTCATTTTGGAACGTATCCTTCGGTTGTGCACGTTGGACTGGAACACAGCTATCACAACTGCCGGATGGATGTCTGGAATATTCCTGTGCACCCGGCTGAACCTCTGCATATACTTCCACAAACTCTCTCCTTCTTTCTGTGGGAGGAGCTGCAAGTCGCTGGGCCGCCCTGGTTCTTGATGGTCGCCCATGAAGGCGCCAATAAACTCATGGCACAGATCAGCCCATGTCGAGATGGAGTTCTCTAGCAAGTGCATCAGCCACGACCTCATGTTTGGCTTGAGTGCCAAAGGGAAGTAGTTGGCGAACACCCTCTCGTCCCTTCCTCCGGCAGCTTGAACAGCGATGGTGTAGATGCTCAAGAACTCTGCCGGGTTCAATCATCCATCGTACTTTTCTGGTATCTCTGGTTTGAACATACAGGCAGATGGCCAACGGACTTGCCGTAGCTCACGAGTGAAGGAGGGGCACCCAACCTCGAAAGGCAGGTACCTGCCCCCATAGGGCATGGGTTCGTCAACATCGGGGCCATTGCGCCTATCAGACTGGCAGCGGGTGTCGCGGCGTCGCTCGATGGTGACACGCGCGTCTTCCCTCTGCCTGTCTTCTAGGACCCGGCGCTGGTCTTGACGTGTCTGAGGATCAGACAAAGCCATTGATACGTCATCGGGTTCTTGGTCATGTGGCCCTGGTTGCGGCCCCTGCGCTGGCTGTCGTGGAGGGGACTGCACCGTCGGAACGGCTCCCTCGGTGCGGCCAGGGGCTTGGGCCGTTGCCGCCGTTGGTGGAGGCCGTGGCGGGCCTGCCTGCTGTGATCCTCCCGCCTCAGCGAAACCAATCAAGCTCTAGATAGTGGCCCTCCACTCATCCATTTGATTGGCTGCTAGCAGAAATCTCAACAAGAGCTGGGCCCGTGCCATGGCCTCCGAAGCGGTGCTTGGCATGGACGATGATGCGGTTCGCGATGTCGCCCGACTTCTGATGGTGCCTGTAGTGGCGGCGCCATGTTCTCACCGCCGCGAGCCAGTTGCCAGGGCGGCGTGACAATGAGGTGGATGCGCTTGGGGGTTGATGACCCCATTTGGCGCATCATCTCGGCTAGCTTGCCCTGGGGGTGGCGCGGGCCTTGTAGCTGCACCCGCGGCGGGGGCATCTAAGTGATTACGATCCGCACCAGGGCGAGCGCCACCTTTGCGGCTGTGTCCCTCGGAGAGGTGGGGAGGCGGAGACGAAGCGTTCTCCCCACCCGCACCTTGCGGAGCATGGTCGCCGGGTTGTTGTTAGTGTCGCCCTCCTCCAATGCCTCCTACTCCTGCTTCGGCCGCAGGGGGAATGGTGATGGCGTCGCCTGCGCTAGTCACATTCCCCGCGGCATCGGCGTTCCCATGTTCCCCCGCAGCCCCCACAACATTAGTGGCCGCATGCGAGGGAGCCTTCGAGGTAGACGGGTGAGCTGAAGCACCGGATTTCTTTTTGGGCGCCATGGATGATGAAGCCGTTGATGAAGAGAACGATGATGAAGACGGCGCGCTGCTTACACTCTCGGGTTCGCGCAAGTGCCTCCCCCTACCTGGCGCGCAAAAGATGTCGTGGTATCACACGACCACCTATGGGGCCATCGGCCCCTTGTGGTTCGGCAAGGGGGAAGAGCGCATTGCACAAAGAGCGGAAAGCACAGAGCAGCACGACAATGATGACACGGACAGTTTTACTCAGGTTCGGGCCGCCGCGAGGTGTAAAACCCTACTCCTGCTTTGGTGGATTGATGGAAGGACGGTGGTGGAGACGCAGCGCTCTAGCCCGGCAAGGTCGCCTCGGGGCAAGAGAAGCTACGCGTGTACGAGCATACAAGGGTCCGAATCCTTTCTAAGGTAGCCACGACCCACCTTTTATTGGTTAAGGGGTCACCACAATGGCAAAACAATCATTATGCACTGATTAGATAGCCACAGTGCTATCATACCTAACTCTGCAGATAGGACAGGGTGCATTAAATGCGCCACTTAGTGTCACATCGTGGCGTAGCCCAGCAAGCCTTGCCGTGCCATTCAGCCACCTTTTCACCTGCCCGCACGACACGTCGCCGGGACGGATGTCATTTAGGGATGATCTTCCTCAGAAATGGCCTGCCATGTACCAAGTAACAGCCACTTAGTCACCTGGGGCTCGACACCGCACCGATGGGTGACTTGCGTTGCTGTGAGGTGGAGCGGTGGAGCTTTGGCGGGGTAATCCGCCCTTGGCGTCCCCGGTAAGCCTGCCGGGGGAGTCTCGAGACTTGTCTTGGGGTAACCTCGACCCCGCCAGGCTCGCCTGCCCTGCAAGGGAGGTTTTTCCTTAGTGATATCTCGCTTATTTGGTTGGTCTTGGTCTTCTTGATCCGCCCTTTGATTTCTCAAAGAGCCATCTCTTCTGCTTGGCCTTGTCTTGAATGTCATAACCTTGCTCTTGAGCCTGTGTACAGTCCAGGCAACACACCTGGGGGTTTGTTGCATCGACAACGACTTTCAAGTTCTTCATACTTAACGCGAAGATTTTTGATGTCTTCGATTAAGGACTGAGTTTGATTCATTTCCTCGTCCAACAGGTCATCGCTTTTGTCTAGCAATTTTTGAATGTGTTCCATAACAGTTTGTTGTTCAGTTGCAATTTTAGCAAGGGTCTTATAGCTGGGTTTGGATTCACCTTCAGAGTCATCTTTACTGGAGGTTTGAAAGTAAGCATCGCGTGAGTTTACCTTGGCACCTCATGCCATGAAGCAGTAGGTTGGAGCAGAGTCGTCCTCATCATCGGCTTCAGCATCGGCGGCGTGACCATTGTCTTCAGTGTTGAAGATGGACTTAGCGACGAATGCCGAAGCTAGAGCCAGGCTTGCCATGCCTGAATCAGACTCCTCCTCAGACTCCACCTCCGCCTCCTCAGAAGCAGACTTGCCAATGAATGCACGAGCCTTGCCAGATGAGCTCTTCTTGTATGATGAAGACTTTGATGAAGACTTTGAAGAAGACTTTGATGATTTCTTCTTCTTCTTGTCGTCAGAGTCATATTCCTTGCTCTTCTTCTTTTTCTTTGCTTCCTTATCCCATTGAGGACATTCAGATATGTAGTGGCCTGGCTTCTTGCATTTGTGGCATGTTCTCTTCTTGTAGTCATGAGAGGAAGCCTCATCATTCTTGGAACTGGATTTTGAAGACTTGCCGAAGCGATTCTTCTTGGAGAACTTTTGGAACTTTCTCACAAGCATTGCTAGCTCTTTGCCAATGTCTTCAGGATCTTCAGAACTATAGTCAGATTCTTCTTCAGATGAGGATACAACCTTTGCCTTCAAGGCACGAGATCGGCCGTAGTTGAGACCATATATATCTCTCTTCTCAGACAGCTAGAATTCATGTGTGTTGAGCCTCTCAAATATGTCAGATGGATCAAGTTCTCTAAAGTCAGGACGTTCTTGGATCACCAAGGCCAAAGTGTCAAATGAGCTGTCAAGTGATCTCAATAGCTTCTTCACTATTTCATGTTTGGTGATCTCTGTGGCGCCAAGTGCGCGAAGCTCATTTGTGATATTAGTGAGGCGGTCGAAAGTGAGCTGGACGTTCTCATTGTCATTCCTCTTGAATTGGTTGAAGAGATTGCAGAGCACATCTATTCTTGAGTCTCTCTGGGTTGAGACGCCTTCGTTAACCTTGGATAGCCAGTCCCAGACCAGCTTCACAGTTTCCAGCGCACTCACACGGCCATACTGCCCTTTGGTCAGATGACCACAGATGATGTTCTTGGCGATTGAGTCCAGTTGTGCGAATCTCTTAACATCAGCAGTGGTGGCACCTTCACCGACTTTGGGGACACTAGTCTTGACGACACACCAGAGATCGATGTCAATGGCTTCAAGACGCATGCGCATCTTATTCTTCCAGTAGGGGTAATCAGTGCCATCGAAGACGGGGCACGCAGTGGAGACTTTGATAATCCCTGTAGTCGACATAGCTAAAACTCCAGGTGGTTAAACCGAATCACACAGAACAAGGGAGCACCTTGCTCTGATACCAATTGAAAGTGCTATTTATCGGCTAGAGGGGGGAGGGTGAATAGGCAATTTTTATGAAAGTCTTCGAAAGATGTGATATCTTCGAAGACAGACAACCAAACAACACCTGTATGATATGCAATGGAAGATAAACTACACTAGACAGGCCATAGTCAAGTTAATAGTACAATGAAGGCACAAAGACTAATAGTAGCTAGGTAGAATAGATCGGAATGGAAGACAGTAAGAAGCCAAGCAGGTAAAAGTCTTCGCAAAGTGAAGTCAAACAGATCAGGCAGACAAGCAATGACTTCACGAAGACAAACTGAAATGTAAAGGGGATAAGGGATAGAACCAGATGCTTGGTGAAGACAAGGATTTGGTAGACCAGTTCCAGTTGCTGTGACAACTATACATCTGGTTAGGGAGGCTGAGATTGAACTCAGAAGACTACGTCTTCACCTTAGTTCCCTTGAGCCAAGGACACTTTGTCCTCGCGCCATCACTCTGGTAAGTCTTCAAGGTAGACTTCCAAACCTTCACAGACTCCATTCACCGGCGATCCACAATGACTCTTGGATCCTCAGAATGTGACGCCTAACTGGCTGGAGGATACACAGTCCTCAAGTGTAACAAGTCTTCAGGTCACGCGAACAGAAAGACTTCAGTGATGCCTAACACTCTTTGGCTCTGGGTGTTTTGGGCTTTGTCCTCGCAAGGATCTCTCTCTCAAAGGCTTCGGAGGTGGGTTGCTCTCAAACGACAAAAGCCGTGCACTAACTCTGAGCAGCCACCAATTTATGGTGGAGGGAGTGGGCTATTTATAGCCAGCAGGCAACCCAACATGATATATCCGAAATGACCATGGGTCACTAAGGAACCGACACGTGTCCAACGGTCGGATTTCAAACACACGCGTCAGCTTGGCTTGGGCTACGAGCAAAGCTGACTCATCCAACTCTGGATAAGATTTGCTCTCATTGTCTTCACTCGAAGACATAGAATTTTGGTTGAGCATCACGTCAGTCTTCTGAATTTGTTCACTTTGACCCACTTAACAGTACGGTGGTTCCTATGACTCAAGTAAGAAGAAAATGAAACTATGAAAGAAACTATCTTCACACTTCATTGTCTTCAAGTGAATGTATTCACACGTCATTATCTTCGACGTGAATGTCTTCACGAACCACCATTGTCTTCAATGTCTTCACACATTTTTAGGAGTCATCTCTGGTAGGTAAACCGAATCAATGAGGGACTTCTACCTGTGTTATCCTACAATTCTCACAAACACATTAGTCCCTCAACCACGTATGTCGTCAATACTCCAAAACCAACTAGGGGTGGCACTAGATGCACTTACACCCACAACCGCATCAACTCCATCATCCCCACCTCCGAAGAAAGAGACCTAAGTACATGGGTATGGGCACTCCCCTTGGCAACTGCCAAGCTTGGGGGAGGTGCCCCAGTATCGTATCACCATCACACCTTTACCTTTATCGTTTTTCTTAGTTTGATCCCTTTGGTTATATCTCGGTTTAGTAGAATAAAGTTTTAGTATGATCTAGCTTTGAGTTTTGCTTTGTGTTCCCTCCATGTAATCGAGTCCGAGAGTTATATAATAAAGATTAGTTTTGAGTTGAGGGCTTTGCTTTCTTGCTATGATCTTGAGAAAAATAAATAAAGAATAAAATAAGAAAAAAGGAGATTATATAATGATCTTATGGGAAGTGGTGACTTCACATATAAAAAGTATGTCACATGAAACTTGTTGTGAGTTGACAAACATAGTTTTGGTCATTGTTGCAATTAATAGGAAGTAATAAAGAAAGAGAGGTCTCACATATAAATATACTATCTTGAACATCTTTTGTGATTGTCAGCACTCATTAAAATATTATATGCTATAAGGTTGATGTTGGACAAGGAAGACAACATAATGAGTTATGTTTCTTTATATCCGAATAGAAGTTATATTGTCATAGATCCTCCAACATGTTTAGCTTGCTTCTCATCCTATGCTTGCCAATTCTTTTGCACCATGTAGAGATACTACTTGTGCATCCAAAATCCCTAAACCCAGTTTTGCCATGAGAGTCCACCATACCTACCTATGGATTGAGTAAGGTCCTTCAAGTAAGTTGTCATCGGTGCAAGCAATAAAAAATTGCTCTCTAAATATGTATGGTCTTTTAGTGTGAGGAAAATAAGCTTTATACAAACTTGTGACATGGAAGAAATAAAAGCGACGGACTGTATAATAAAGTTCTTTATCACAAGCGGCAATATAAAGTGATGTTCTGTCGCATTAAGATTTTGTGCATCCAACCATAAAAGCGCATGACAACCTCTGCTTCCCTCTGTGAAGGGCCTATCTTTTATTTATCTTCTACCCTTATACAAGAGTCATGGTGATCATCACCTCTTCTTTTTATACTTTTTCTTTTTGGCAAGCACTATATTTTGGGGGGAGATCCAGATATATATATATATCCACTCGGATGTAGGTATTCATAAACTATTATTGTTGACGTTACCCTTGAGGTAAAAGGTTGGGAGGCGAAATTATAAGCCCCTATCTTTCTCTGTGTCCGGTTGAAACTTTGATCTCATAAGTATCGCGTGAGTGTTAGCAATTGTGAAAGACTAAATGATAGTTGAGTATGTGAAACTTGCTGAACAGAAGCTCTTACATTGACTCTTTCCGATGTTATGATAAATTGCAATTGTTTCAATGACCAAGATCATAGTTTGTTGGTTTTCAATAAAGTTCTTGTTTCATACTTTACCTTGTGAATGAATTGTTACTTTAGCATAAGAAATTATATGACAATATAAGTTGACGTTCTATAGATGACCATGATGCCTTCATGTCCGTATTTTATTTTATCGAAACCTCTATCTCTAAACATGTGGACATGATTATCGATTTCGGCTTCCGCTTGAGGACAAGCAAGGTATAAGCTTGGGGGAGTTGATACGTCCATTTTGCATCATGCTTTTATGTTGATATTTATTGCATTATGGGCTGTTATTACACTTTATGGTACAATACTTATGCCTTTTCTCTCTTATTTTACAAGGTTTACACAAAGAGGGAGAATGCCGGCAGCTGAAATTCTGGACCGGAAAGGAGCAAATCTGAGAGACCTATTTTGCACAACTCCAAAGGTCTTGAAAATTTATGGAGAATTATTTTGGAATATATAAAAAATATTGGGCGAAGAAATACCAGAGGGGGACCCACCAGGTGGCCACAAGCCTGGGGGCACGCCCCTAGGGCTTGTGGGCCCCCTGGCAGGTCTCCGATGCCCATCTTCTGCTATATGGAGGCTTTTGACCTAGAAAAATCATAAGGAAGCTTTTGGGGCAAAGCGCCGCCGTCTCGAGGCGGAACCTGGGCAGAAGCAATCTAGGGCTCCGGTGGAGCTGTTCTGCCGGGGAAACTTCCCTCCGGGAGTGGGAAATCGAAGCCATCATCATCACCAACGATCCACTCATCGAGAGTGGGTCAATCTCCATCAACATCTTCACCAGCACAATCTTCTCTCAAACCCTAGTTCATCTCTTGTATTCAATCTTTGTCTCAAAACCTCAGATTGGTACCTGTGGGTTGCTAGTAGTGTTGATTACTCCTTGTAGTTGATGCTAGTTGGTTTATTCGGTGGAAGATCATATGTTAAGATCCTTAATGATATTTATTACCCCTCTGATTATGAACATGAATATGCTTTGTGAGTAGTTACGTTTGTTCCTGAGGACATGGGAGAAGTCTTGTTATAAGTAATCATGTGAATTTGGTATTCGTTCGATATTTTGATGAGATGTATGTTGTCTTCCCTCTAGTGGTGTTATGTGAACGTCGACTACATGACACTTCACCATGATTTGGCTCTAGGGGAAGGCATTGGGAAGTAATAAGTAGATGATGGGTTGCTAGAGTGACAAAAGCTTAAACCCTAGTTTATGTGTTGCTTCGTAAGGGGCTGATTTGGATCCACATGTTTCATGCTATGGTTAGATTTATCTTAATTCTTCTTTCATAGTTGCGGATGCTTGCGAGAGTGGTTACTCATAAGTGGGAGGCTTGTCCAAGTAAGGACAGTACCCAAGCACTGGTCCACCCACATATCAAATTATCAAAGTAACGAATGCAAATCATATGAGCATGATGAAAACTAACTTGACAACAATTCCCATGTTTCCTTGGGAGCGCTATGCTTTATATAAGAGTTCGTCCAGGCTAGTCCTTTGCTACAAAAAGGATTGGGCCACCTTGCTGCACCTTTGTTACACTTGTTACTTGTTACCCGTTACGAATTATCTTATCACAAAACTATCTGTTACCTATAATTTCAGTGCTTGTAGAAAATACCTTGCTGAAAACCGCTTGTCATTTCCTTCTGCTCATCGTTGGGTTCGACACCCTTACTTATCAAAAGGACTATGATATATCCCCTATAATTCTCGGTCATCATGTCACGATAAGTTAAGCACGAGCTAAAAGCATTTGAGCTAAAGGCGCGAGCGCCAGAGCCCTTACACGCCCCCACGGGGTCCATGGTATTTCTTGATGCAGGAAAGAAAAGAGGGCAGAAGAAACCTCCTTCAGTCGACCGCCGCTCCCGAGGCTTGGGCTCTGGCAATGCCAGTGCCTAGTCAGAGTCCTCCTCCATCTTGACATGGAGGCGTGAGGGCTCATCGGAGTGGTTGTCACTTCTGCCTCGCCCGAAGGAGCCACGGCCACCGTCGTTGCCATCGCCGCCGGAGGAGTGGCCGCTGCTGCTGTCGCTCTCCATGCAGCACTCCAGGCAGCTGCCCGACCTCCATCATGTGCCCCTCCCTCATGCCGTGGGCGCGGGCGAATGACTTCCACCCCGGGGTCAGGTACATGTAGCCGGACAGGGTGAACTCAGCCGACACCCAGGAGGACTTGTTGCAGCAGCCGTCCGGCTGCAGCCATAGCCCCAAGGGCGCATTAGCCACCAGCTCCTCCATGAAGGAGTCCGGGAGCTAGATCCAGGTGCAAGGCGGAGTGTTCATCCATACTATGAACTCGCGGGCTGTGTCGGCGGTGTGGGCCCCTGCCCGAAGCGGCCAGGCGGCTGCGCCCGTGCCCGCGGGTGGGGTTCTTTCCGCGGCTGCTCGAACCAATGCGGGCCACCAATGGAGGATGCCGCGTCCCCGGGGAGGCGCCCCGGGCGTAGCGGCGGACTTGTGAGGGCGGCCCCGCCGTCTCGTGGGCTGCAGCGGCTCTGGTTCCTCCAGCGTTGCCTTGCACTTCTCAGTGGCGGAGAACCTTCTCAAAGGTGCCATGGCTACAGCGTGGTGGTTGAAGACGAAGAGGCAAGACGATAGAGATAGGCCGAGGGGTCCGACCCCTCGCCCCATTTATAGTGATCGGAAGAGGCCAGTCCGTGCCCCTTCGCCTTGGTGGCAATGATAGTCCCGCGGCGTGCGCTAGGCTTTTTGTCAGACTGGGCAGTTGCCGAGGTGACGTGGGGAGTGGAGGCGTCCTGTGCCCCATCGTGCGCCATGCGTCGAGCCTGGCCCGCAGGTGGTTGGGGCCCGTGTCGCTTCACCCCTCTCTTCTTTGCCTCCACTCCCAAGCGGGGCCTTCCGCACTGCAGGCCCGGGGGCTACTGTCGGGGCTTTGGGACTGGGGGTACCCAGGCCCATCTGCCTGCGACCCATTGCATGGCATCATCAAAGGGCCCGGCGCGGCCCAGCGTCAAGACTTCACAAGCAAAGCCCTCGTGAGCCCCCCCGCCTTGCGAGGCGAGCAGCGGAAAGTTTCATCCGATGCCCCAAGGACTCTGTGAGGGGTAGCCTCCCAAGGCTGCATCCCGAGGCCCCTCGCTGGGCGGATACTTCTAGGCTCACCACCCCACCTCGCGCTGCATGTGGGTGACGCGAGCCACGACAGGCGTCACTAGGACCGCTGCCAGCGAGCGTGGACAGTGAGGATTTCCTCTTTGGTGCTAAAGAAGCAAGGCCAGCACACGGGCTCCCAAGGCAGCCCCAAAGGTTGCCTCTTTGGTGCAACAAGACCAGGACAATGGCTCAACAGGACCGAGGTCATCGTCGAGCCCACCTGCACGTCATGGACAAAAGCTTTGCAGGCGAAGACCGCCTTTGGTCAGGATAGGGTGTACCGCTGTCCCCCTTCAAAATTGGCCATTGTGGCATCCCTTCCCGCCTAGCTTTGGGGAAGAGGACTGGGCCAGTATAAGTATAGGTTAGTCTCCACCGTAGAGAAGGATCGAATCTTGGCATCCCTAGAGCCCTCGAGAGGCAGTTCGCCCTTGTACTAGTTTATACTCATCCTCCTCATGAGGCAATCCACCACAAAGCAGGAGTAGGGTTTTACACCACAAGGTGGCCCAAACCTGGGTAAATCATCATGTACTTTCTTCTCCCCTCTCGCTCAAGCACATCGGAGCATAGCCGAGAGGCAGTGAGCAGCGGGCCGTAGCCTAGTGAAGTTCTCCATGCACACCCTAGAGTTCGAACCTTTCTTTCTGTCTGTGGAGGCCATGGAACAGAGGAGCAACTCTCCTCCCATCTAGGGGGAGGCCAAGGAATAAGAAGGAGGGGGCTCTCTCCCCCTCTCTCCCGGTGGCGCCGGAACGCCTCCGGGGCAATTATCGTGTGACGGCGATCTACCCCAACAACTCTGTCATCTTCACCAACATCTTCATCACCTTCCCCCATCTATCTACAGCGGTCCACTCTCCCGCAACCCGCTATACCCTCTACTTGAACATGGTGCTTTATGCTTCATATTATCATCCATGATATGTTGCCATCCTTTGATGCTTGAGTAGATTTTTGTTGTCCTATCGGTAATTGGTGAATTGCTATGATTGGTTTAATTTGCTTGTGGTTATGTTGTTGTCCTTTGGTGCCCATCATATGAGCACGCGTGTGGATCACACCATAGGGTTAGTTGTATGTTGATAGGACTATGCATTGGAGGGCAAGAGTGACAAAATCTTCTTCCTAACATAGAAGTTGATGCATACGGGATTGAAGGGGGGCCAATATATATCTTAATGCTATGATTGGGTTTTACCTTAATGAACGTTAGTAGTTGCGGATGCTTGCTAATAGTTCCAATCATAAGTGAATAAAATTCCAAGTAAGGGATGACATCCTAGCAGTGGCCTCTCCCACATAAAAACTTGCTATTGGTCTAGTAACGTAGTCAATTGCTTAGGGACAATTCCGCAAATCCTACCACTACTAATGCACACTCGCTATACTAATTTAATTGTACTTTAATTAGAACGGCACCTACTTTTTATTTTTATGTTCTTTATTACCTTGCAAACTTATCCCTTCCTACCTACAAACACTTCTAGTTTTATTCTTGTTCTAGGTAAAGCAAACGTTAAGTGTGCGTAGAGTTGTATCGGTGGTTGATAGAACATGAGGGAATAGTTTTCTACCTTTAGCTCCTCATTGGGTTCGATACTCTTATTTATCGAAAAAGGCTACAAACGATCCCTATACTTGTGGGTTATCAAGACCTTTTTCTGGCGCCGTTGCCAGGGAGCAATACCGTGGGGTGAATATTCTCATGTGTGCTTGTTTGCTTTATCACTAAGTAGATTTTATTTTGTGCTCTTGTTTTCTATCTCTAGTTATGGGTAGGAAACATAAAATACCAAAAAAAAATAGTTGCAACTACTAAACCAATGGTTGAAGAACCACCCAAAATCTATCATACTGCTGAAGCTTTCTACTTAGATCATCTTCGATCCCTATGTGCTCATGCTGAAACCCCAACTAGCTTAGTTGAGGGCAAATCATTAGATGAGCATGCTTATTTTGTGCGACACCGCTTATCTCAAAAAGGGAAACTTTTATGGCATCAAATTAATACTATGCATTGTTATGCTTGGAATTTATGTGAATACATGATTTTACTTGTTGTTCTGAAGACTCTAAGAAACACCTTCCCTTCCAATGTGAGTTTAGTGATAATGGAATTATATCCTCTTATGCTATGGGTGTTTATAATTACTATGATGTTGAACAAATTGAAGAATTTGTTGCTTTTAAGGGTGCTTATGAAATTGCTTCTTTGATTGAAAAGCATGATGCTACTCTTTACAAATCTGAAAATTTAGCTATGCTTGAATACTGCTATGAAAATTATGCCTCTAATGGTTATGTTAAATCATATATTGAGGACTCCTCCGCTATCCAGGAAGAGACTAATATTTAGCAGGATATGGAGGAAGATATTGATGAAACTATGAGCTCATTAGATGAAAAAGATGATGAGGAGAGCAACAAACAAAAGGAGGAAGAGCGGATTAGCTACCCATGCCCACCTCCTAATGAGAGTAACTCTTCAACTCATACATTGTTTAATTTCCCTTCGTGCTTACCGAAGGATGAATGCTATGATGATTGCTATGATCACATTGATTCGTTTGAAATATCCTTTTTTGATAAACTTGATACTTGCTATGCTTGTGGACAAGATGCCAATATGAATGATGCTTATGGAGATGAACTTGCTATAGTTCCTTATGTTAAGAATGAAATTGTTGCTATTGCACCCACACATGATAGCCCTATTAACTTTTTGAATTCTCCCAACTACACTATATCGGAGAAGTTTGCACTTATTAAGGATTACATTGATGGGTTGCCTTTTACCGTTGCACATGATAATTTTGATGAATATAATATGCATGTGCTTGCTACTCCTACTTGCAATTATTATGAGAGAGGAACTACATCTCCACCTCTCTATGTTTCCAACAAGATAAAATTGCAAGAAACTTCTTACGCTATGTATTAGCCTTTATTTGATGTGCATGCATTGTTCTTTTATGACATGCCTATGCATAGGAAGGAGTTAGACTTCGTCATTGCATGATATATGTTACTTTGTGCTCACTACTACATTATAAATATTTGCTAATTAAAATTCACTTTGATATACCTCGGGATCCGGGTGGATCAATTACTTGAGCACTTTATGCCTAACTTAATGGCTTTAAAGAAAGTGCTGCCAGGGAGACAACCCGGAAGTTTTAGAGAGTCATTTTATTCTGTTGTGTGCTTTTATGAAGTTTAAAACCAAAAAATATAGAGGGGAACTTAAAACTTTACAAAAGGAAAAGTGAAAGTCAGAAGAACGAACACCGTTGGAGTGGGGGATATCCTTGAACTTGTTCATGCCAATGGAAACTTTGTGAATCTTGAATTACAGAAACTTTTCAACAAAAATAATTATCCCCTTGTACAAATCCATTGTATTATAAAAATAATGTGCCAATATTTGCCTTTAGGATGATTAGATTACTTGTTGGTATGTGCGGTGCAAAAACAGAAACTTTGGCTGTAGTGCGTGAATTTACATTTTTTTACTGGAACGCCAAAAGTTTCTGAAACTTTTACACAGTACTTCTATGCAAATTTTTTATTTTGTACTAATTTCTTAGAATTTTTGAGTTACAGAAGTATGGTCAAAGTTCAGATTGCTACAGGCTGTTCTGTTTTGACAGATTCTGTTTTTGATGCATTGTTTTGCTTGTTTTGATGGAACTATGGACTTTATCGGTGGTATAAGCCATGGAGAAGTTAGTATACAGTAGGTATAATTGAAAAATAAAAAATGAATGGGTTTGCAATAGCACTTAAAGTAGTAATTTGCTTTATTATACTAACGGATCTCATGGAGGTTTTTGTTAAGTTTTGTGTGGGTGAAGTGTTCAAAGATAGAGGAACTCTCGATATGAGGAGAAGGAGGAGAGGAAAGAGTTAAAGCTTGGGTATGCCCAAGGCACCCCAAGTAAACATTCAAGGAAACTCAAGCGTCTAAGCTTGAGGATGCCCCGGAAGGCATCCCATCTTTCTTCAACAAGTATCGGTATGTTTCGGTTTTTGTTTCGTTCATGTGATATGTCTAAATCTTGGAGTGTCTTTTGTGTTTATTTTTCCCTTTTCTTTTATGCACCATGCTGGTATGAGATAGTCCATGGTTGATTTATAGAATGCTCATTGCACTTCACTTATATCTTTTGAGTATGGCTTTATACAATGCTTCATGTGCTTCACTTATATCATTTGAAGTTTGGATTGCCTCTTTCTCTTCACATAGAAAACCATTATTTGTAGAATGCTCTTTTGCTTTACTTATATTTATTAGAGCATGATCTTTTCTAGAAAGAATTAAACTCTCATGCTTTACTTATATCTATTTATAGAGTCAACAAGAATTGGTCATTTGCATGGTTAGTCATGAAATCCTACATAAAACTTGGGGATCACTGAATATGATGTGTTTGATTCCTTGCAATAGTTTTGCGATATAGAGATGATAATATGTGGGAGGTACTAGTAAATGGTTGTGGTTAGTAGGAATATTGGTGTGAAGGTTTGTGATTCCCGAAGCATGCACGTATAGTCTTTCGTTATGTTATGAAGTTGGAGCATGATTTATTATTGATTGTCTTCCTTATGAGTGGCGGTCGGGGATGAGCAATGGTCTTTTCCTACCAATCTATCCCCCTAGGGGCATGCGTAGTAGTACTTTGCTTCGAGGGCTAATAAACTTTTGTAATAAGTATATGAGTTCTTTATGACTAATGTGAGTCCATGGATTATACACACTCTTACCTTTCCGCAATTTGCTAGCCTCTTCGGTACTGTGCATTGCCCTTTCTCACCTCGAGAGTTGGTGCAAACTTCGCAGGTGCATCCAAACCCCATGATATGATAAGCTCTATCACACATAAGCCTTATCATATCTTCCTCAAAACAGCCACCATACCTACCTATTATGGCATTTTCCATAGCCATTCCGAGCTAAATTGCCATGCAACTTCCACCGCTTCCATTTTGATGACTTGAGCATTCACTGTCATACTGCTTTGCATGATCGTAAGATAGCTAGCATGATATTTCCATGGCTTGTCTGTTTTTTGATGTCCTTGCTACGCTAGATCATTGCACGTCCTGGTACACTGCCAGAGGCATTCATATAGAGTCATACTTTGTTCTAGGTATCGAGTTGTAATATTGAGTTGTAAGTAAATAGAAGTGTGATGATCATCATTATTCATTATTAGAGCATGTCTCGGTGAGGAAAAGATGATGGAAACTATGATTCCCCCACAAGTCAGGATGAGGCTTCGGACAAATAAAAAAAGAAAAAAGTGAGGCCAAAAAGAGCCCAAAAAAAGAAAAAAAAGAAAAGAAAAAAATGAGAGAAAAGGGAGAAGGGCATGCTAATTCCACACTTGTGCTTCAAAGTAGCACTATGTTTTTCATATAGAGAGTCTCCTATGTTGCCACTTTCATACACTAGTGGGAATTTTTCATCATAGAGTTAGATGCACACCCACTTAGTTTTCAGTTTGAGCTTTCATACACTTATAGCTCTTGGTACATCAGTTGCATGTCAATCCCTACTCCTCGCATTGATATCAATTGATGGGCACCTCCATAGAATGTTGATGAGCTGCGTCGATGAGAGACTTGCTTACCTTTTTGTCTTCTCTATGTTTGCTCCTATCATCATACTCTATTCCACACATAGTGCTATGTCCATGGCTTGTGCTCATGTATTGCGTGAGGGTTGAAAAAGCTGAAGCGCGTTAAAAAGTATGAACCAATTGCTCGGCTTGTCATCGGGGTTGTGCTTGATAAATACTTTGTGTTAAGAAGATGGAGCATGACAAGACTATATGATTTTGTAGGGATAGCGTTCTTTAGCATTGATATTTTCAAAGAAATGATTATTTATTGGGATGCCTGAGTATTAATATCTTTATGTCAAATTATAGACTATTGCTTTGAATCACTCTTGTCTTAATATTCATGCCATGATTAGATATATGCTCAAGATTATGCTAGGTAGCATTCCACATCAAAAATTATCTTTTTTATCATTTACCTACTTGCGGACGAGCAGGAATTAAGCTTGGGGATGTTGATACGTCTTCGTCGTATCTATAATTTTTTATTGTTCCATGCAAATATTATACAACTTTTACATATTTTGGGCAACATTTTATATGATTTATTGGACTAACATATTGATCCAGTGCCCAGTGCCAGTTCTTGTTTGTTGCATGTTTTTTGTTTTGTGGAATATCCATATCAAACGAAGTCCAAACGTGATAAAAATTTACGAAAAATTATTTTGGAATATATGTGATTTTTGGGAGGTGGAATCAACGCTAACGGAGGCCCATGGCCTCCACTACCCACCAGGGCGCGCCTGGCACCCCCTGGCGCGCCCAGGTGTCTTGTGGGCACCCCGTAAGTCAGTTGGGGATCTTCTTCGGGCGCAAGAAAGATAATTTATGGAAAAAAATCATGTAAAAATTTCAGCACAATCGGAGTTACGGATCTCCGGGAATTTAAGAAATGGTGAAGGGCCAGAAAACTGGAACGCAAATAGAAGATAACAGAGAGACGGATCCAATCTCAGAGGGGCTCTCACCCCTCTGCCACCATGGATGCCATGGACCAGAGGGGGAACTCTCCTATCATCTAGGCGGGCAAGGAAGAAGAAGAAGGAGGGGGCTCTCTCCCCCTCTCTCTCGGTGGCACCGGAACGCCGCCGGGGCAATCATCGTGTGACGGCGATCTACCCCAAGAACTCCGTCATCTTCACCAACATCTTCATCACCTTCCCCCATCTATCTACAACGGTCGACTCTCCCGCAACCCGCTATACCCTCTACTTGAACATGGTGCTTTATGCTTCATATTTTCATCGAATGATATGTTGCCATCCTATGATGCTTGAGCATATTTTTGTTGTCCTATCGGTAATTGGTGAATTGCTATGATTGGTTTAATTTGCTTGTGGTTATGTTGCTATCCTTTGGTGCCCATCATATGAGCGCGCATGTGGATCACACCATAGGGTTAGTTGTATGTTGATAGGACTATGCATTGGAGGGCAAGAGTGATGGAAGCTTCTTCCTAACAAAAAAATTGATGCATACAGGATTGAAGGGGGACCAATATATATCTTAATGCTATGGTTGGGTTTTACCTTAATGGACGTTAGTAGTTGCGGATGCTTGCTAATAGTTCCAATCATAAGTGCATAGATGTTGGGGATATCGTGCGACATATGCCAGGGGGTGGCTTATCATGGATGGGGACAAGAGTACGTCGCCAGGCTCTAGAAGCGGGAGTGAGCGAGACCGCATACGCCTGCGAATCTTACCCAGGTGCGGGGCTCTCCTCGGAGATAACACCCCTAGTCCTGCTCTGTGGGGTCTCCGCATGATGACTATGATCAACAAAGTAGCTACAAGCTTGCTCCTTGAGCTGTTTCGGCTAGAGGAGGGAGAAGGGCAAGTCTAGCTCTACTCCTCTCTCTATGTGTATGTGTGAATGGCGTGGGTGCTGAACCCTTTGCATGGGTGAGCCTGGGGGGTTTATATAGGCCTACCCCTAGGGGTACAATGGTAATCCGGCCGGGTGTAGGACCCGGCCGTCAGCGTCTTTGGCTGCCGGCTTCTCTGCCGTCCGCTAGGGCCCGCCGCCTGGTGGGCCACGTTGACTGCTTTATGCTGTAGCCTCGCCCTTGATGACGAAGGCTTGATCGAGGGGAACGTGGATACGGTCCCGCCGCCTGACGGGTACTCACTGTAGCAATACCCTGTCTCGTCTGGTTAATGGTGGACAGACTCCAAGGGGGAGGAGGGCCACCTGCTAGGAGTCGGCCCTCCCTTGTTGCTGCCTGCTTGAGGTTTGCCGCCTTCTGGTGGCTCACGGACAGGTGGGGCCCGCCGTCTACGGGCCGTACTGACCGCCCGTCGTGGGAGCCTGGCTTCCTCTGGCGCTAGTGATGTCACAGACTGCATGGCAACAGTGTCGCGCTGGGCGGGGAGTGTCTGCCCAGTACACAACTCTGTGGCCACGTCCCATCCTGGATTCGGGGGTGGCAGGCCGTACTATAGCCATGCCTTGTCTTGTCGTGGTAATGTGGTGCTGACTTCGAAGGGATGAGGGGCCGTCTGCCAGGAGTCGACACCCTCGCGGCCGCCTTCCAGGGTCTTGCCGCCTTCTAGCAGCCGGTCTCTTGGGCCAGCCGGCCCAAGAAGGCGGTCGTCCTTCCGGAAGGTGTGAGGGGCGCAGCCAGCCCCGATGTATCGAAATACCATGGGGGGCTGATGTGGCTACCTGTGGTCATTTACTCCGACAGTAGTCCCCGAAGCTGGTGGGGCACCGCGGCTGAAAAACAAGGAGCCTCAGCAGCTTCCTACTCTGAGTGGTCTGGTAGTTGGGCTTCGTCCGTCTTCTGGAGAGGCCGGTTGCAAGGAGCCGGCCTAGGCCAGGCCGGCCGCCTGGCGAGTTTGAATCGTAGTGGCAGAGGACGGGTAGAGTGCCAGCCGGATGACAGGCTTGCCGCCCGTGGCTCGCCCGCCACGCGGCGCCAGCAGGCCAGGCCGGCCTGCCAGCCCGCGTGCGCGACGAGACGTCGCCGCATGCCTGGGCCCGCCACTACAGGGCCTCGGCATGCGTGCGGATCCGCTGCGGCCGAGGCGGGCAGTTGCGCTTCCCAGGTGCGATTAATACACGCCATTACGGCGCTGTAACTACGGGGTCGTGGGGGGAGTGGGCGCAATTAATCTTGCGCCCCCCACGTCTCGCCCCCTCGGCTCTGCCGCCAGAGGGCTATAAGTAGGGGGAGGAGGGGGGTGGCGGAACGCACGCGCTCCCTCCTCTCCCTTCTCTTTGCTTTTCTCCTTCCTCTTCTTCTTGCTGTTGCCGCGGCCTCTCCTCTCACCGGAGTCCTGCCGCAGCCCGCCGTTGCCGGACCTCCTCGCGCCGCAGCCACCTCGCGCCGCCGCCGAGCACGGAGCCCATGGCGCAAAGCGGCTGTGCGGGCGACTAGGACAGCTCCAATGTCCACGACGGGCACTTGGAGTTCCTCCGCCAGACGCGGTGGCTCCCCCATGTATTGAACGTCAAGGTGCATGTCCCCCCTAAAAGGGAGATCTCGCCGATGCCGGAAGGCGGCGAGCGCGTCGTCTTCCAGTCGCATTTCCTCCGCGGCTTCGGCCTTCCGGCGAGCGGATTCCTTCGCTCATTTTTGGACTTCTACGGAGTGCAGCCCCACCATCTCACTCCGAATACGGTGCTGCTGCTCTCCGCCTTCGTCACCCTGTGTGAGGGTGTCACACCCTAGTTAGTTCATGCAGTAGAGTGTTGCATCATGTTTAAACTTTTCCAGAAACTTGAAATGGGGATGATAGAACCCCCAGCACCCCCCTGGAAACAACTAGGGTTTACTAAAATCTTTTTCAATGAACCTGAAATGCCCTTCTAAAATGTCCATCATTTTTGTCTTGGGTTAGAACCTCTGCCAAAACTGGTTCACATTTTTCTAGGTCATCATAAGGTCATTGAATTAAATCATATGTAACTGGCATTTGGGCATTTAAATGCTAGTAAATATTTTAAATGTCCAAATAATCCCAAACTGAAATGTTCCATGTTGGATATACTCTATACAGTGGGCATGAGTAGTTTGGTGATTTTTGAAAGTGCCTAGGTATTTTTAGAAAAACCACAAACTTGCAGGAATAATAGAAAACAGAAACTAAAATAGGAAAAGAGAAAGAGAGAGAACTTACCTGGCACCCCAACCGGCCCACCACTGTAGCAGCCCAGCTGGGCAAAGTCAGCCCAGCCCACCACCGCAGCCCCTCTGTCGCCTTCCTCCTCGCGCCAGTAGGCAGGGGCGCGTGCCCGGCGCGCGCAGCCACACGCCGGCCACCTCCACCCTGCCTGCGTGCTCCCTCGTCGCCCTGGATCTCCCTCACGACGCCACACATCCCCCCTGGTCGTCTCTCACTCTCTCTCGAGCTCGACCCCCTTCTCTGCTCTCTCTCCCTCTCTGCCCGAGCGGAGCTCGTCGCCGCCGCTCGCCGTAGTCGCAGCCACCGCCTTCCCCACGTCCCCTCGACATGCCCAAGAGCTTCGCCTCGACGCCCCCGTCCTCTACGTCGAGCCACGCACCATCGGGCGCCCCAGAACACCCTCTCTGCCGTCGTCTTCAAGATCGAGCGCCGGAGATCGCGACCGCCGGCCCGTCGACTCCAGAGCCTCCCTCGGGCCGCCAACCTTCTCTTCGACTTCAAAGTGAGCCTCTCCGTCGTTCCCCTCTACTTCCCGTGTCGATTTCTCCCTCTAGCTAGCTTCGTCGTCGCGGCCGAGAGTTTTGCTCCACCGGCCACGTAGCGGCCGCGGCCACAGCTGCTGCCGCCTGCGTTTGAGCGCGTGGCTATGCTCAGCGTGGTCCCAGGAGCCCAGAGCAAGCATCCGTTCGTCCTCCCGTCCACCGTAGCATCGTTCCTGTCGAGGTCCGAGCTCTGGCTACCGCACCGGCCATCCCCGCCGTCGTTCTGGTCCACTCCGGCTCGCGCTAGCCGCACCGTTGGACGCAGACGAGCCTCAGTTGCGCGTAGAGCCCCACTGCCATCCATTTGTTCACCGGAGGGCAAAACTCGAGCATCGCCGCCGTCTCTGGACGTCGTCGGTGGCTAACCGCCGACGTAACCGGCCATTAGGGCCTAAGCACCCTACTAACTACCCCCTGGGGTCAATGACAGCCAGGCCCCACCGCCTAACTAACCGGCTGACTAAAATAGATTAAGATTAATCTAATTCTACTGGACCCACGCGTCAGCATTGACTTTGCTGACGTGGCCGTTGACTGGTCCCACCTATCTGTGACTCGAGCCAGCACTGTGAGACTGACCAGTGGGACCCACTGGTCAGGTTTGACCTGGACCGTCTCCATTGACCTGCTGATGTCACACCGACATCATGCTGATGCAGTAAATCATTTTCTGGATTTAAAATAATCAGAAAATTCCAGAAAATGTCCAAAACTTCTAAAATTCATAGAAAATAAACTATAGCTCAGAATGAAATAATTTATATATGAAAAATGATCAGAAAAATCCAAAGAATCTGAATATGGCATTTTCATGCATGTTTGAACAAGTTAACCTCACTGAATAGGACAATTCATGATTATGGAATAAATAGTAATTAGTTTTGGAGTTGGAATTTGCTATAGGTTTGAATTCCACTTCAATGAATATGACTAACTGTTGCACTAGGTCAATTCAGTACCTTAATATGACATATCATTCATATGAATGTGCATTGCATTGATTGTGGTTCCTCTTGTGTTTGCCGGTGGTTGCTCCCTCTCAGTAGACGTGGTTCCGACGACGTGTTCGATGACACCGATGAAGAACTATATTATCTTCAGAAGTGCCAGGCAAGCAAAACCCCCTTGTTCATTCTGATACAATCCCACTCTCTCGCTCCTGCTCTCTTGTACTGCATTAGGACAACATCGATTCAACTGTTACATGCTGCGGTAGCTGAACCCCTTTTCCTCTGCATGACCTGTCATTGCCACAGTAAATAGATGAAACCCACTAGCATGAGTAGGAGTTGTTTGAGCCCTGATGTGCCTACTCATTCATGCCTGTTTGTTATGCCTGCTACTGCTTAGAGTTGAGTCGGGTCTGATTCATCGGGGATGATTCAGAGGTGATGAACATGTCCTACTGTGTGTGAGCTAAGTGTGTGAACACGATTTGGTAAAGGTAGCGGTGAGAGGCCATGTAGGAGTACATGGTGGGTTGTCTCATTGAAACCGTCCTCAGGAACTGAGTTCTGTGTTTGTGATCCATGAACAGTTACTACCACACATTGGGCCCTGAAATATGACCCCGCTCGACTTATTAACCGCCCCTGTCCTCTGTCCAGGAGTTGCAACTAGTTTCTGGTGTTTGTAGGATATGTGTTGGAGGCCGTGCGTAGCGCTGACCCTAGGGGTGGGCTATGTTGCGGTAGATACACCGTGGCCCGGTGTTCCGAGCACCCGTTTGGTGTCTCGGGAACCCTGCACACATCGTTTGGGGCTGTGAGCGAAACCCTGGCCGGATCTCCTCGCGGATGGAACCCGAATAGGCGATAAACCTGGACTAGAGACTTGTGTGGTTAGTTAGGTCGTGGTCTACACCCACGTCGGCTTTCGCTTGAAGTCTGCCGAGTACATGTCGTGTGCAGACGCTAAGTGGTGGAAACATGTGTGAAGAAGTACACCCCTGCAGGGTTAATATGATCTATTCGAATAGCCGTGTTCGCGGTAAAGGACTTCTGGGTTGCCTGTACAGTTCATAGACAAGTGAAAGTGGATACTCTAAAACTCGCAAGATAAGCGTGAGTGCCATGGATGGCGTTCTCGTAGGGAGACGGGAGTGGATCCATAGTGGTGTATTGATATGGTGAATATGTGGACTTGTGTGCGCCACCTCAAAAGAGTTACTTGCTGTCGTAGTTCAGGTTAGCCACTGAGTCAAAGCTGGCCTGCTGCAGTTAAACTCCACCAACCCCTTTGTTGATACCGATGCATATGTAGTTAGTTCTGATGTAAGTCTTGCTGGGTACATTTGTACTCACGTTTGCTTAATTTATGTTTTTTGCAGAGAGACTCAGTCTCGCTAGTAGTTCCGCGTGGACTTCGACGTTTAGCTTGTTACCTCAGCTACGATCTTGTGCCCTCGGCAGGATCTGGTAGATAGTCAGGCTTCTCAGCCTTTTTCATTTGTAGATGTCTTTACTCAGACATGTTAAGCTTCCGCATGTGCTTTGACTTGTATGCTCTGAATGTTGGGTCATGAGACCCATGTTTGTAATACTTGGCTCCTCGGAGCCTAATGAATAAATACTCTGAGTTGTAGAGTCTTGTTGTGATGCCATGTTGTATTTGCCCATATCCAGCATATTGTGTGTATGATTGAAATGCTTGGTATGTGTGGGATCCGACAACCTAGTTGTTTATCCTTGGTAGCCTCTCTTATGGGGAAATGTAGTCTGGTGCTTCCACTGAGCCTTGGTAGTCCGCTACAGCCCGGTTTACCGGAGTCCTGTTAGCTTGCTACTGCTCCGGAACACTTAGACTGGCCGGCATGTGTCCTTCCTCGATCCTGTGTCTGTCCCTTCGGGGAAACGTCACGCGGTGTCTTTCGGAGTCCTGTTAGCCTGCTACAGCCCGGATTCCCGGAGTCCTGCTAGCCCAGTTGCTACAGCCCGAATTCACTCGCTGATGACCGACACGTTCGTTGCTGGGTCATGTATGCCTGTCCCCGTAAGTTAGCGCCACTTTGGGTTCACGACAAGTCATGTCGGCCCGGGTTCTCTGTCATATGGATGCTAGCGACACTATCATATACGTGAGCCAAAAGGCGCAAACGGTCCCGGGCCATGGTAAGGCAACACCCGTGGGAATACCGTGCGTGAGGCCGCAAAGTGATATGAGGTGTTACCGGCTAGATCGATGTGACTTGGAATCGGGGTCCTGACAGCTTTGGTATCAGAGCCTGACTGCCTGTAGGATTACCAAGCCAAACTGGTCGAAGTTGAGTCTAGAAATGCTTTAGTTATATAAGGGAATTGATTGTGGAAGGGAACGTAAGGCTCTTTTTACTCCTTTACCTTTTGCCTTTCTGATCTGAGTCAACCTCTTCTTTGCTACGGGGTTTAAGAACTAGGCTTCTCATCTTTCTATCAGGATCACGTGTTACTAATCCATAGTAACTTATAGGATTGCTGGTTTCAAGCCTCTGTTCTGTTCCTACTACTTTTGTGTGTTGCTAGTTGATCTCAGAACCTTGATATTGTGTTGCTAAGTGGTTATGCCACCAATTGCAGGATGTCTCAAATCTTTTGAGCATTTACAGCCGTTATGCTGTCCGAGTCATCCCAGGTTTCTAAATAGTCTGATGCATTTGCAAATCGCTTCTTTCCGTTCCCGATGTTTCTTTGGGCCAGTTTAACCACACCAATCAGTGAGTTGAGGTACTCTGTTGCCTCGACATATATGTTGGAGCTATTGTTATGACCCTAGGTGTCTTAGAGAACCACTCAGTAATCTAGCAATGCTTTGTATCCTCCGTGTGATGATTCTGGCCATTATTTCCGAAAGCATCCCGTGATGCCATTTAGTTAGTAGGCATTCTATTTCTGGGTTCTTGAGCCCAAGATTCACTCTACTTACTTCCTGTTGTTAGTGTTCGCTAGTTCCTTTAGGATATTAGTAACCTTGCGACAGTCCTCGAGGTCCGTGGTATTTCCTTCTTCCAAATACCATGAACCATTAAGGCAGAAGTTCTTTGAACCAAAAGATCACAACCAGAGTGCTCTTGATGAGTTCTCCATTCTACATTGTGAATCTGCCAGTCCTACCTTTCTGCATGGATTATCTGGAAGAAATATGTTGAACTTGTTTGACATACTAAATCTATGCATCCGCAACTCAGAAAACTATATGTTCCTTTGAGTTGTCTCTCTTTAGTTGTATTCTGACCTCTGTCTATCAATTGATAGTCAGGACTAATTGTGCATTCGTGTTATCAATGCTTATTATTCTTGTGGTCCGTCAAGCCATTCTATTCCGGAATGACTAGGAGAAACAAACTCCAGTACCTCATCCATATCCCGGATTGGGTCAAAATAGTTGTGCTCCGCAGATCAAAATGCCAATCCAGCTTTTGATTTTGTTCTACCCTGAAGGATTACCGTCTTATGTCAAGAATGTCATCAAAATTGCACAACCTCTTATGAATTCTTGACGAAGTGATACTTCTCGCCATAGTTCTACATTCCTCGGTCTCCGTGTTGTTGCAACCGGAATACCGACAAGGGAATCGTGATGTGTGAAATAAACACTCCCAGCAACCCCGTTGCTTGGTAGTTAATGGACAATAATCTCATTCTTAGCGTGTTGATTGCTAAATCATCACCCTAAGGTTGATCGTGCCACCTAGTCCATATTTCTGGTGCACCCTTCGATCAATGAGTTAGGATTATGTCAATCCCTTGCTTATTTGATCACATCGTCTTGCCCTGAAAAGCAAGATTGTTCTCGAGCTTAGTTACATATCGGTGGTTCGTGACTTTCCGAATATCTTCTCGGAAGTGCTACCAGGTTGTCACCTGACCGCTATGTTGAGTTCTTGATCAAGTTGGTTTCTTGTAAACCACCCTTTCTCCAAGAATCTGTGTCGGATACCCTGAGCTAGTTGGTTAAGCTAAACAACAACTTGGAGAGTTGGAAGATGAGAGCTTGTCTGACTCAGTTCATTCCTAAGGGATATCCTCGTGTGTGTGTGTTGAAGAATGATGATACTTTCATTGATTGATCCTTGTGATCAATTGTTGGACCTATTATCTTATCCAAACTTTGATTTGAGTATGGGCTATCATCAAATCAAATCAGAACCAACGATGTTCGTAATGTTGTCTTATCCGTGGTTGTTTCCTCGGGCATACACCATTATATCTTTTGGTCTGACACATGCTATCATCTTGTTCACATAATCATGTAACCTCATCTTATGGGAATCTTGATAAATTATTGTTGAGCCCATCGACAACATCCTTATCTTGTCCATGATTCATGTTGAACATTTAAGTTAGTATTGGAAACTTTTGTAAGCATTTCTTCATGCTAGCTCATGGAGCATATGTTTGGATGAAAGAAGTGACTTCCTCTAATTCATGTGCATTCGATGCAAGTTGCCACCGTGAATTCGAGAGAGTTTGTTTTGCTTCCTTTGGAATCATCCCAAGTTAGTCATGCACGTGCGAAGTGCCCTATGGTTTGATAGGTTGGCCGCCTCCACTCCATATGTGTTCCTAGCACACCAAGCCACTGATTGACTTGTTCAAGGAGAAGAAGTTCCTTCTTAAGAGCATGCCTTATGCAAGGACTTCAATATCCTCATTGATGGTCCCCAACCAGAACTCAGTAGTGTTTTATTGTAAGACTATCCTGTGGCCATGCTTGTCTGGGACAGCATGTTCACATGTGTTTAGCAGATCCAGCTCATGTTTTGGAGCTTACTACCATAGTCCATTTCCCGAGAATCTCGCAACGCCATCTCGTCGATTTGTGTTGCAAACTTTCATTTTCTTCTAGACTCGATGAGTCTGGAATATCCTGTTACCAACCAGATCTGAATCTTAGGCAGATATGATGGTTGGAACCTATCCAAGATCTATGATGTAGGTCCCGACAAGGTTGATGTTCTGGCCGACACACCTAGCCGGAAGATCTATCATTGTAGTATCTTGATTGAGCTATTTAACCATCTTCTCCATGAGGATTTAGTGCAACTTATTCTAGAAGTTGATCCTTAGGGGTCCTTGTGCTCTCGGTTTCCTCGATTATGCTAGAACCATTCAACAGTGGAATCACTCTCGTCTGTTGAGTTTCTCCCCAGTTACTAGAATCATTCCCAGCATTTGTAGTTTGCTCCCAGCTTGCACCGCCATTGTACCATCCTTCTATGGACTACCCTTCTCGGCAATTACTGATCAGGATCATCTTCAAGGTAGTTCTACCACGGATTCCACCCATTCCTGATGATAAGCAAAATCATCCCTTGTGTTGTCTTCAACAAGGTAATCCACATCATCCATACTAGTCCAAGTATGCCATTCTACCGAACTCCTCCAAACGATCGCTCGAGATTTGCCTTAGGCTGGTATAGAGAGTCTCAATGATCTCTATATCAGAAGTAATTCTTTTTGCCACTTAAGGTAATAAGTCTACGAGTCATTTTTCCTGAGGTGCCCCGTTATGGTATCATGGCAACTCAACTCCTCGCTACGTTGACAACCGTTCACCACCTTCTTAAGTGTGGAATTGTTGTCTACCTAGTGAACCTCCGTCATGTGTTTCACTCCATCCCTCTAGATGTATGCTTCGTGTCTTAGCTCGAGAGATGTTGCTATGTCTCATTCCGTGATTTGATCCTGAGTTGTTCGATCTTCGAGGAGATCGATCCTTCTAGAGTTTTTTTCCTTTCCTCTTGTTGTCATGTTGGTTGGAGTTCTCGGAGCAAGACATCAGGACAAAGATGGTGATCGAATCAATGTACTTATGAAGTGCAATCTGGATCGTGAAGATTGTGTTAGTCTGCTTTCCCCCCCCTTCATCTTACCCTACGCTTGAATCTCGGGACGAGATTCTTGTTTAGTGGGGGTGAGTTGTCACACCCTAGTTAGTTCATGCAGTAGAGTGTTGCATCATGTTTAAACTTTTCCAGAAACTTGAAATGGGGATGATAGAACCCCCAGCACCCCCCTGGAAACAACTAGGGTTTACTAAAATCTTTTTCAATGAACCTGAAATGCCCTTCTAAAATGTCCATCATTTTTGTCTTGGGTTAGAACCTCTGCCAAAACTGGTTCACATTTTTCTAGGTCATCATAAGGTCATTGAATTAAATCATATGTAACTGGCATTTGGTCATTTAAATGCTAGTAAATATTTTAAATGTCCAAATAATCCCAAACTGAAATGTTCCATGTTGGATATACTCTATACAGTGGGCATGAGCAGTTTGGTGATTTTTGAAAGTGCCTAGGTATTTTTAGAAAAACCACAAACTTGCAGGAATAATAGAAAACAAAAACTAAAATAGGAAAAGAGAAAGAGAGAGAACTTACCTGGCACCCCAACCGGCCCACCACTGTAGCAGCCCAGCTGGGCAAAGTCAGCCCAGCCCACCACCGCAGCCCCTCTGTCGCCTTCCTCCTCGCGCCAGTAGGCAGGGACGCGTGCCCGGCGCGCGCAGCCACACGCCGGCCACCTCCACCCTGCCTGCGTGCTCCCTCGTCGCCCTGGATCTCCCTCACGACGCCACGCATCCCCCCTGGTCGTCTCTCACTCTCTCTCGAGCTCGACCCCCTTCTCTGCTCTCTCTCCCTCTCTGCCCGAGTGGAGCTCGTCGCTGCCGCTCGCTGTAGTCGCAGCCACCGCCTTCCCCTCATCCCCTCGACATGCCCAAGAGCTTCGCCTCGACGCCCCCGTCCTCTACGTCGAGCCACACACCATCGGGCGCCCCAGAACGCCCTCTTTGCCGTCGTCTTCAAGATCGAGCGCCGGAGATCGCGACCGCCGGCCCGTCGACTCCAGAGCCTCCCCCGGGCCGCCGACCTTCTCTTCGACTTCGAAGTGAGCCTCTCCGTCGTTCCCCTCTACTTCCCGTGTCTATTTCTCCCTCTAGCTAGCTTCGCCGTCGCGGCCGAGAGCTTTGCTCCACCGGCCACGTAGCCGCCGCGGCCACAGCTACTGCCGCCTGCGTTTGAGCGCGTGGCTATGCTCAGCGTGGTCCCAGGAGACCAGAGCAAGCATCCGTTCGTCCTCCCGTCCACCGTAGCATCGTTCCTATCGAGGTCCGAGCTCTGGCTACCGCACCGGCCATCCCCGCCGTCGTTCTGGTCCACTCCGGCTCGCGCTAGCCGTACCGTTGGACGCAGACGAGCCTCAGTTGCGCGTAGAGCCCCACTGCCGTCCATTTGGTCACCGGAGGGCAAAACTCGAGCATCGCCGCCGTCTCTGGACGTCGCCGGCGGCTAACCGCCGACGTAACCGGCCATTAGGGCCTAAGCACCCTACTAACTACCCCCTGGGGTCAATGACAGCCAGGCCCCACCGCCTAACTAACTGGCTGACTAAAATAGATTAAGATTAATCTAATTCTACTGGACCCACGCGTCAGCATTGACTTTGCTGACATGGCCGTTGACTAGTCCCACCTGTCTGTGACTCGAGCCAGCACTGTGAGACTGACCAGTGGGACCCACTGGTCAGGTTTGACCTGGACCGTCTCCATTTACCTGCTGATGTCACACCGACGTCATGCTGACGCAGTAAATCATTTTCTGGATTTAAAATAATCAGAAAATTCCAGAAAATGTCCAAAACTTCTAAAATTCATAGAAAATAAACTATAGCTCAGAATGAAATAATTTATATATGAAAAATGATCAGAAAAATCCAAAGAATCTGAATATGGCATTTTCGTGCATGTTTGAACAAGTTAACCTCACTGAATAGGACAATTCATGATTATGGAATAAATAGTAATTAGTTTTGGAGTTGGAATTTGCTATAGGTTTGAATTCCACTTCAATGAATATGACTAACTGTTGCACTAGGTCAATTCAGTACCTTAATATGACATATCATTCATATGAATGTGCATTGCATTGATTGTGGTTCCTCTTGTGTTTGCCGGTGGTTGCTCCCTCTCAGTAGACGTGGTTCCGACGACGTGTTCGATGACACCGATGAAGAACTATATTATCTTCAGAAGTGCCAGGCAAGCAAAACCCCCTTGTTCATTCTGATACAATCCCACTCTCTCGCTCCTGCTCTCTTGTACTGCATTAGGACAACATCGATTCAACTGTTACATGCTGCGGTAGCTGAACCCCTTTTCCTCTGCATGACCTGTCATTGCCACAGTAAATAGATGAAACCCACTAGCATGAGTAGGAGTTGTTTGAGCCCTGATGTGCCTACTCATTCATGCCTGTTTGTTATGCCTGCTACTGCTTAGAGTTGAGCCGGGTCTGATTCATCGGGGATGATTCAGAGGTGATGAACATGTCCTACTGTGTGTGAGCTAAGTGTGTGAACACGATTTGGTAAAGGTAGCGGTGAGAGGCCATGTAGGAGTACATGGTGGGTTGTCTCATTGAAACCGTCCTCAGGAACTGAGTTCTGTGTTTGTGATCCATGAACAGTTACTACCACACATTGGGCCCTGAAATATGACCCCGCTCGACTTATTAACCGCCCCTGTCCTCTGTCCAGGAGTTGCAACTAGTTTCTGGTGTTTGTAGGATATGTGTTGGAGGCCATGCGTAGTGCTGACCCTAGGGGTGGGCTATGTTGCGGTAGATACACCGTGGCCCGGTGTTCCGAGCGCCCGTTTGGTGTCTCGGGAACCCTGCACACATCGTTTGGGGCTGTGAGCGAAACCCCGGCCGGATCTCCTCGCGGATGGAACCCGAATAGGCGATAAACCTGGACTAGAGACTTGTGTGGTTAGTTAGGTCGTGGTCTACACCCACGTCGGCTTTCGCTTGAAGTCTGCCGAGCACATGTCGTGTGCAGACGCTAAGTGGTGGAAACTTGTGTGAAGAAGTACACCCCTGCAGGGTTAATATGATCTATTCGAATAGCCGTGTCCGCGGTAAAGGACTTCTGGGTTGCCTGTACAGTTCATAGACAAGTGAAAGTGGATACTCTAAAACTCGCAAGATAAGCATGAGTGCCATGGATGGCGTTCTCGTAGGGAGACGGGAGTGGATCCATAGTGGTGTATTGATATGGTGAATATGTGGACTTGTGTGCGCCACCTCAAAAGAGTTACTTGCTGTCGTAGTTCAGGTTAGCCACTGAGTCAAAGCTGGCCTGCTGCAGTTAAACTCCACCACCCCCTTTGTTGATACCAATGCATATGTAGTTAGTTCTAATGTAAGTCTTGCTGGGTACATTTGTACTCATGTTTTCTTAATTTATGTTTTTTGCAGAGAGACTCAGTCTCGCTAGTAGTTCCGCGTGGACTTCGATGTTTAGCTTGTTACCTCAGCTACGATCTTGTGCCCTCGGCAGGATCTGGTAGATAGTCAGGCTTCTCAGCCTTTTTCATTTGTAGATGTCTTTACTCAGACATGTTAAGCTTCCGCATGTGCTTTGACTTGTATGCTCTGAATGTTGGGTCATGAGACCCATGTTTGTAATACTTGGCTCCTCGGAGCCTAATGAATAAATACTCTGAGTCGTAGAGTCTTGTTGTGATGCCATGTTGTATTTGCCCATATCCAGCATATTGTGTGTATGATTGAAATGCTTGGTATGTGTGGGATCCGACAACCTAGTTGTTTATCCTTGGTAGCCTCTCTTATGGGGAAATGTAGTCTGGTGCTTCCACTGAGCCTTGGTAGTCCGCTACAGCCCGGTTTACCGGAGTCCTGTTAGCTTGCTACTGCTCCGGAACACTTAGACTGGCCGGCATGTGTCCTTCCTCGATCCTGTGTCTGTCCCTTCAGGGAAACGTCACGCGGTGTCTTTCGGAGTCCTGTTAGCCCGCTACAGCCCGGATTCCCGGAGTCCTGCTAGCCCAGTTGCTACAGCCCGAATTCACTCGCTGATGACCGACACGTTCGTTGCTGGGTCATGTATGCCTGTCCCCATAAGTTAGCGCCACTTTGGGTTCACGACTAGTCATGTCGGCCCGGGTTCTCTGTCATATGGATGCTAGCGACACTATCATATACGTGAGCCAAAAGGCGCAAACGGTCTCGGGCCATGGTAAGGCGACACCCGTGGGAATACCGTGCGTGAGGCCGCAAAGTGATATGAGGTGTTACCGGCTAGATCGATGTGACTTGGAATCGGGGTCCTGACAGAGGGCTACCCCGGCACGCTCCCCACACTCGAGCTGTGGGGAGAGCTTTTCTATCTCAAGCTCGGCCCCGCCGCCAAGAACGAGGCGGCCCAGTGCGGAGCCTACGTCGCGGTGCGGCGCACAGGATCCGGGGTCCGCTTCCCGGCTCTCGCCCTGCTGCAGTCGGCCAAACTGTGGCAGAAGTCGTACTTCTACGTCGAGAATATCCACTCGACGCGGGACTACATCAACCTGCCGGCCTACGCAGCCGGCCCGCCTGTCGAGCCTCACACCAACTGGAAGTTCCGGCCGAGAACCCTGTCGGCCGCGTGCTCCACCGCGCTCCTCCGGCTTCAGGAGATGACGGCGTCGAAGGGCCTCAAGGCCTCGGACCTGCTGGCCGCGTTCGTGAAGCGCCGAGTGCTGCCCCTCCAAGCCCGGCCTCACTTGATCAGCGACATGAGTGGGCGCCGGGACCCGTGCCGGCTGTCCACCAAGGTGATGCCGGACGTGGAGGTGGTCCGCATGGTGAACTTCTTCTCCGACTGCAAGCTGTCAGAGACGGAGTGGCAATTCGGCAAGCCGCCGTACAGCCGAGCCAACCCGCCGCCTCCGGTACGTCCTCTTATTCTTTTTTCCTTTGTTCGTCCAGGTTCTTTCTTGCTGCCTGACTAGTCGGCCTTGATGCAGTGCTTCCCGGGCCAGACGGCCACTGACACGCCGGCCCCGGGACACCAGTACAGGGCGGACCGGTCGGTGAGCGACGTGGACGACCCCGACTTGGGGGCGGCCGCTCAGGAGGAGGACGACGCCACAGGCGTTGGCGGCGAGGGAGCAGGCGGCTCCTTAGGAGGCGGCCATGGGGATTGGCCGGATGACGACGAGGAGGACGAAGAGCCGCGCCGTGCCCATGGCGCCGACAGGGCGGGTGCCAGTTCCTCGGCCGCACCGACTGCAGCAGCCGGCGCGCCGAAGCGCCGGGCCGACGCCGGGTTGTTCGGCAGCTGGCCCAAGAAGGCCAGGACCTCGACCGCCGCGACCAAGCGGCAAGAGGCTGCCGCGAAGGTGTCCCTCTTTCAGAAAGCCCCAAAGCGGCACCCTCTGGTGTCCGCGTAAGTGCCTTGTCCTTTCTTGCATCTTGCTTTGCGCTTGCTTTTCTTCTATCTCTGTGATCTTTTTATTCTCTTCCTCCCTTAGCGCGCAGCACCCCACTTTCCTTGTCGCGAGCCTGTTTGGCTCAGTGATCGAAGTGGCAGACGACGTCACGGGCCCCCGCCGCGTGGATCCGCTCGCCGCCCTCCAGGAGGCGACGAAGAAGAACGTGCGGGAGGCGCGAGAGGAGCGGGAAGCTGCGGCCCGGGAGGAGGCGGAGGCCGACGCGGCGGCCAAGGCCCAAGCCGACGCCGTGGCCAAGGGGCCGGCGATGACTAGCCGGTCCAAGAGAGGGGAGGGGACCCTGTTATCCCGGAGGCGGAGATGCCCCCGCGCATGCTGGCTACCGACACCCAGGGCGGTCGTCCTGACGCGTCGCTGGTGCCACCAGCCAGCGGTGAGTTGATGGTGGGTCCGACTCCTGCAACCCGTATCCCGGTGCGTCGGCGTGCGGGGAGAGCGGCCTCAGCACCGCGACCGTTGGAGGTCGAGGCCGCTAGCTCGTCGGCCCCCGACGCCGAGGCTACCAGCGCCGCCCCACCGGATTGGACGTCTTGGGGTGGTACAGGTGTTTTGAACACGGCCTCGCAGGAAGTCCTGGCCCGGTTCAACGCCCAAGGCGCCGCTCTCCAGCAGTACACGCAGGAGTTCCTGGCGACGCGGGCGGCCGTTCGTGTACGTTTCTTGTTTTCGTTTCTTTGTAATCTTCCATGGGGGCGCGCCAGCGCACCCACTGGGTGTAGCCCCCGAGTTCCGGGCCGGCTGCTGAGCAAGCGGCTCGGAACTTCAGGTCAAGCTCCGAGTACTGACTCGTTACCTTCTTCTGTTGTCTTTGTTGTAGGATTACCACAACATTCGTGCGGCCGCCTATAACTCTCAGCTCTAGGAGCTGACCAAGCGGACCGCCGATCTGGTGGAGAGCCGAAGTAAGTACTTGGTCTTCTTCCTCGCGGGGGCACGTCAGTGCACCCGCGGGGTGTAGTCCCCGAGATTTGGGCCGACTGCTGAGCAGTCGGGCCAGATCTCTCGGCAACTACTTCCCATTGGCGTTGATGGTTTTCTTTTTTCTTCGTTTTAGCAGAAGCCACCGCAGATCTGCGGCAGCGCCTGGGCGAGGCCGAGTCCGCGCTCCATACCAAGGAGTAGGAGCGCAGCCAGGCGGCCCAGGAATGCGACCGCCTGGCCAAGGAGCTGGCGGACCAGGCGGAGCGGCACAAGGTGGAGCTCCAGAAGCTGAAGGAGGAGGAAGACTCCCTCAAGACCGAGTTCGAGACTCAACGCTCGAACTAGGCCGAGAAGGAGAGACTCCTGACCGATGGCTACGGCGAGATCGAGGACATGATTGATGGTAAGTTACTTCTTCTTTTGAACAGCCATCGACTGCGGCAGGAGTCGGCCTCTGGCTTCTAGTTTTTGATCTTCTTCTTGTGCAGAATACTTTCCCGGTCACTCCGTTGCCATCAGCCAGGCCATCGAGGCGCGTCGCGATGTGCGGAGGAAGGCGGGCGCGGACATCGCGCCCAACGCGCCCCGAAATCTCGGCGAGCAGCTCCTGGCTGTCAAGATGTGCCTGCAGCCGGCTCACAGGATGCTCTGCCGCCTGCAGCGCGCCAGGGCTCAGGTGCTGGCCGCCTTCTGGCCCGACGCTCAAATTCCGCGCACCCCCAGTCGGACTGCCGACTGGCTGGAGGTAGCGGTCGGCCTCTTCGAGGCTTGGAAGGGTGCCGCAGCTCGAGCGGGTGCGCGAACGGCCTTGGAGTTCGCCAAGGCGTGGTATCCTGGGCTGAACCTGGCCCAGCTGGCCGCCTTCCGGTAGGAGGCCAGACCGGAGCTGGCGTCGGTGGGCCCTGCGCTTACTCAACGCACGACGGCGATTGCTGAGTACGCCGACACCACCGTTTTCATCCCCGAGCTGGACGAGGAAGGCGCTGAGGTGCCGCCCGACTGGTTCAGGCTGAACCCGGGGGATGTGGGGGACTTGGCGGAAGAGATCGCCACCAGCGACGAGGGCGAGGACGGTGAAGACGACGCACCGGTCGACAGAGCGGACAGCCGGCCTCAGCCCGACCAAGCCTCGACCAACGAGCCGCGTGCCACCATGTCGACCGTTGCCGGGGGTGATCGGGCCGAGACTCCTCAGTCGGCCGGTCCACCATCCGGCGCCGCTGCCTCCGCCAACCCGTCAGACCCGCCTGCTGCTCCCTTGGCCTAGATGGCCACTTTATCTTATCTTTCCTGTTCTTGTAATCTTTTGAACAAGTATGTTAAATTCGCGCAATTCCACCCGCTGGGGGTGTATTCAAACTTTGTTGAATGCTGGCTATGAGCTCTGCTATGTAAATTAACTTTATTCGCACAAGTTGTGCTCTGCCGGGTTCTGACTTTGCCTTGTTTTTCTGCTCTTTTTGGCTTTTTCCTTTGCCGCCTTCCTTTGGCTACCGCCCTGCCAGCTGGACAGCCGCTCTGCGGTCTGTGGCTGGGTCCGGTGCTTGGCCGTTTAGGAAGACAAGTACTTTGGCCGTTTTAGAACATAGCAAGTCAAGTGAGAAGCCGGCCGGCCGGCCAGCTGCTCAGCAGCCGAATGGCGAGGCGAGGGGCTTGGTTTAGCCTATGTTGATGCTTTTTTCCTTAGTCATTTTTTGTGTGGACACCATTTCCTGCCTTTAGCTCTTGCCAGCCGGACAGTCGCTCTGCGAGCTGCGGCTTAAGGCAAGAGAGGGCTTAGATGTCGGCACACTACTTGTCCGACTGCAGGTGGCACCAACATAGGACAAGGCGGCGAGCCCCCGGGCTGACTGGTCGGAACCCGGTGCCAGGCGGAGGAATGAAACAACACATTCTCAGGCATAAACTTATTGTACAGATAAAAAGGGTAGTCCCCGAGTGCTCCTCGAGGGACCCGATGCCTTCACTTTTAATACGAAAGGTAGCGTGGTACATACTGCATTAGCTGTAAAATCTTCGGAGGAGATTTGCGTTCCATGGGCGCTCTGTTTCCTTGCTGGAATCGTCCCTCTTGCGTGGCCTGGGCTTCTGCACGTCGATGAGGTAGTAGGAGTCATTGCCCAAGGCTTTGCTGATGACGAAGGGTCCTTCCCAAGGGGCCGAGAGCTTGTGCTGGCCGGCTGTTCGCAGGATCAGCCGAAGCACAAGGTCCCCCTCTTGGAAAGATCTAGGCTTGACCTTCCGGCTGTGGTAGCAGCGTAGGGCCTGCTGGTAGATGGTGGACCGGCTGAGTGCCAGCAGCCGGCCTTCTTCCAGCAGGTCGATGCCGTCTTCTCGCGCCTCCTTTGCCTCCGCCTCCATGTACATGGTGACGCGAGGCGAGTCAAACTCGATGTCAGTTGGGATGACAGCCTCGGCCCCGTACACGAGGAAGAAGGGAGTGAAGCTGGTCGATTTGTTCGGCGTGGTCCGGAGACTCCAGAGGACGGCCGGTAGCTCCTCGATCCAGCAGCCGGCCGAGCGCTCCAGCGGCTCGACCAGTCGGGGCTTGATGCCGGACAAGATGAGGCCGTTTGCTCACTCGACTTGGCCGTTTGACTGCGGATGGGCAACGGATGCTAAGTCCAGTCGGATGCCCTGCGTCGCGCAGAAACGGGCCAAGGCGCCTTTGGCAAAGTTTGTGCCATTGTCGGTGATGATGTTGTGCGGTATGCCGTACCGGACGGTGATATCTATGATGAAGGTCACCGCAGTCGGACCGTTCAGCTTCTTAATTGGCTTTGCTTCAATCCACTTGGTGAATTTATCCATGGCGACCAGCAGATGGGTCATGCCGCCGCGTGCCATTTTGAACGGGCCCACCATGTCCAGCCCCCAGACGGCAAATGGCCAAGTGAGGGGGATGGTCTTGAGTGCAGAAGCCGGCAAGTGTTGCTTGGAGCCGAATTTCTGGCACCCTTTGCACTTCTTGACCAAGTCCTTGGCGTCGTCCAAAGCAGTCGGCCAGAAGAATCCATGGCCGAAAGCTTTGGCGACGAGGGATCTAGAGGCTGCGTGGTGGCCGCATTCGCCTTGATGGATGTCTCTGAGGATTGCCTTGCCTTTTTCTGGCTCAACGCAGCGCTGGAAGATGCCAGTCACGCTGCGTCTGACAAGCTCTCTGTTCACTATCGTGTATGCTGCTGCCCAGCGTTGTACTTGCCGGGCCAAGGTCTCGTCGGCTGGTAGCTCTCCGCTTACCAGGAAGTTGAGGATGGGCTGCGCCCATGACGGTGCTTCGACCACTGTCATCACGGCCACTGGAACCAGGGCGGTTGGGTTGGGAGGAGGTGGGTTGGAGTCGGCCACCGCTTGTTGTGTCGCTGAAGTCCCCGGGCCGACTGCTGTAGCCCCTGGGCCGGGTTCTGAAGTCCCCGGGCAGGGTGCGACTGCTGCAGTCCCCGAGCCGCCTGCCGACGTCCCTGGGCCAACTACCGCAACCCCCGGGCCGGGTTCTGAAGTCCTCGGGCCAGGTGCGACTGCTGCAGTCCCCGAGCCGCCTGCCGAAGTCCCCAGGCCGGCTGTTGCAGCCCCCGAGTCGGATCCGACTGTTCCGGGAGCAGCCGGTGCGAAGATGGACTCTGATTCCGGCGAAGGCTTGATAGACGGCTTGCGGAGGCATTGAAGGGAGACGCCGGCTGGTATCGCTTGGCGGGTGGAGCCAATCCATGCCAGGGCATCAGCTTGCTCGTTCTCGGCTCGTGGCACATGAAGGAACTCGCACCCGTGAAAGTATCCACTGATCTGCTGGACGAGGAAGCGGTAGCTCGCCATGTTTACATCCTTGGCATCCCAGTCACTAGACGACTGCTGGACTACCAAGTCCGAGTCGCCGTAGCACAGAATCTGGCGGATGCCAATCTCTTTGGCCAGTCGGAGCCCGTGGACGAGTGCCTCGTACTCGGCCACGTTGTTGGAGGCGGCAATGTGAATTTGCAATGTGTACTTGAGCTTGTCGCCTTTGGGAGAGGTGAGGACGATGCTGGCTCCCAGACCGGTGCGCATCTTTGAGCCATCAAAGTGCATCCGCCAATGGGTGGAATCCGGCGCCGGCGGCAGGTACTGGGTCTCGGCCCAGTCGACGAGGAAGTCGGCCAGCGCTTGGGACTTGATGGCGGTGCGGGGCTGGTAGAGGATGGTGTGGGGGGCTAGATCGATGGCCCATTTGGCCACCCGGCCTGATGCATCTCTGTTGCCTATGATCTCGGCAAGTGGGGCAGTGCAGACAACCGTGATGGAGTGCTCTTGAAAGTACTGCTTGAGCTTCTTGGCGGCAAAGTATACGCCATAACACATCTTCTGGTAGTGGGGGTAATTCTGCTTGAGGCCGACAACACTTCACTCAGGTAGTAGACGGGCCTCTGGACCGGCTGTGCCTTGCCGTCCTCCGGGCGCTCGACCACAATGATAGTGTTGACCACCCGGCTGGTGGTGGCGATGTAGAGGAACATGGGTTCCTTAGCAGCCGGAGCCGCTAGGACAGGCGGCGTAGTCAGCATTTTCTTGAGCTGGAGGAAGGCCTCGTCCGCCTTGTCGTTCTACTCGAAGTGAGTGGTTTTCTTCATTAGCTGGTACAGGGGAAGAGCCTTCTCGCCCAGCCGACTGATGAAACGACTGAGGGATGCCAAGCACCCGATGAGCTTCTGGATGTCTTGCAGCCGGGTGGGCCTCTCCATCTGCTCAATGGCCTTGATCTTCACAGGGTTGCACTCAATGCCGCGTTCTGAGACAAGGAAACCAAGGAGCTGGTCGGCTGGGACTCCGAAGACACACTTTTCTGGGTTTAGCTTATTTGAAAATGGCACAGATTATCGAAGGTCTCCTTGAGATCCTCCAGGAGGGTGCCACGCTTCTCCATCTTCACCACAATGTCGTCTACATAGACGTGGGCATTTCTGCTGAGTTGCTTGAGGAGGCACTTCTGCATGCAACGCTGAAACATGGCACCGGCATTTCTCAGGCCGAATGTCATGGTCAGGTAGCAGAAGGCTCCGAATGGTGTGATGAAGGCAGTCTTCAGCCGATCGGCCTTGTTCAGCTTGATCTGGTGGTAGCCAGAGTAGGCATCCAAAAAACTCAACAGCTCGCATCCGGCTGTGGAGTCAATCACTTGGTCTATCCGAGGCAGAGCAAACGGATCTTTGGGGCAAGCTTTGTTGAGGCTGGTGTAATCAATGCACATGTGCCACTTGTTGTTCTTCTTCAGTATAAGGACTGGGTTGGCAAGCCATTCTGGAAAGAACACTTCCATGATGAAGCCGGCCGCCAGAAGCCGGGCGATCTCTTCACCAACAATTCTTCTCTTCTCTTCTGACAGGCGGCGGAGGGGTTGCTTAACTGGTTTTGCATCAGATCTGACATGTAGCTTGTGCTCGGCGAAATCCGTCGGAACACCCGGCATGTCCTTGGGAGACCATGCGAAGATGTCCCGATTCTCACGGAGGAAATTGACGAGCTCACTTTCCTATTTACTGTCGAGGTGGGCCCCCACGACAGCGAATCTCTCTGGGTGCTCAGGGTCCAAGGGAATCTTCATGGTTTCTTTGGCCGACTAGAAGGAGCCCTGGGCCTCTGACTCCTTGGGATCCGGTGACAGGTCCGGCTGCTTGCTGGCCATGGCCACAACCCGGTCAAGGAGCCGCCTTTCTATGGCGATGACAAGGGACTCGGCCAGCCGACTGCTGGCAGCAGCACACATGGCCGACTTCTGGTAGTCGCCGGCTACGGTGATAATGCCCTTGGTACCCGGCATCTTCATCTTGAGGTAGGCGTAGTGTGGCACCGCCATGAACTTGGCCAGAGCAGGCCGGCCAAGGAGCGCATGGTAGGGGCTCTCCAGGTCCACCACCTCGAACCAGATTGGCTCACGGCGGAAGTGATCTTTGTCCCAGAAAAGGCCAGGTACAATGCCATGGAAGACAGTCCGGTTGTGCTGGAGCTACTTCTCCTTGACGCACAGCTTCTCCAGGGTGTCACGATAGAGGATGTTGATGTTGCTACCGCCGTCTATCAAAACTCGGGAGAAGCAACAGGCTCCCCGCTCCGTTGAAAAGGTGGCATCTAGCACCAGGGCGTAGGAACTCGGAGAAGGCATCACCTCCGGGTGGTCAGCGCGGCTCCAGCTGATGGGCCTCTTGGATCAGTGCATGAACTCTGGAACCTCAGAAGCGACCACGTTCACCTCGCGGTGCTGCTGACGCCGGCTGTGCCTGTCGTCGGCCACACTGGTGAAGACGACGTAGGCTCCATGTTCTTCGGGGAATTCATCTTGGATTGCGCCGACGGGGCGGGCCGCCGGCTGCTGAGAAGGCGGAGCCGGCGGGCAACAGGCGGAGGGGGCAGTCCTTCGCCTTTGGCAATGTGGGTGAGCCAATGGCACTTCCGGGTGGTGTGGTTGGATGGCTTTGCGCCGCAGTGGAACTTGCAGGGAGCATCTAGGGTTTGCTCGAAGGAGAAGGCGGGCAACCAAGCAGGCTTGCCGCATTTTTGACGCTTGGGGCCGAGCTGCCCTTCTGGCTGCTGGTCCTCAACTGCCGCCACCTGCCGGCTGGTGGAAGCCGGCTGCTGGGCCTTGCGTTTGTTGTCGTTCGACTGCTGGCGCCGACTGGAGTCACCAGCAGGTGTCTGAGGGGCCGAAGGGAGCATCTTTCCAGGCACGTCCACTCGGAGCTCCGACTTCATGGAGGAGTTGGCGGTGGCGTACTTGTCCGCTATGATTAACAGATCGTCGAGTGTGGCCGGCTCATCGCAGAGGAGTCGGTGCTTGAGTAAGGTGCCCTCTCGGCACCTAGTAGTGAAGTACTCTATGGCTTGTACCTCATGCACCCCTTCGCAGGAGTTGCGCAGTTCGGCCCATCGCGTCAAGTACTCACGGGTGGACTCAGTTGGGCCTTGGACGCACAGGGAGAGCTGGCGAGGCTTGGGCGGCCGCTTGTAGGTGCTGGTGAAGTTGCGGATGAAAACTTCGGTAAAGTCCAACCATCTGTTGACGCTGTAGGGCTTGAGGCTGTTCAGCCATGTCCGGGCCGTGCCCTGGAGCATGAGCGAAACGTACTTCACGGCAATGCGCTTGTTGCCGTTTGCTATGCTGACGGCGGTGGAGTAGTCAACCAGCCAATCCTCTGGCTTCACGGAACCGTTGTACTTGGGAGTGTCTCGAGGAAGTGAGAACCCTTTGGGGAAGGGCTCGTCACGAATGCGGGGGCCGAAACAAGGCGGGCTGATCGCATCTTCTTCTTCTAATGCCAGGGATCGAGCCAAGCGGTCGATCCGGAGGCGGGCATCATTCTCTCCGACTCCTTCACGGGGTCACAGCCGGTCTCCGAGAATCGGATGCTCAACAGGCGGGGGGGAGGTGGGGAGGCACGCCTCTCCCTGTGCGGGGGAGGCGGTCGATCGTCCCGCCGTTCCACTGCTCGTGGGCGGCCGTCTTGGTCACGCTCGATGGTGATGCGTGTGCGGCCATGGCTAACAGCCGGCTCTCGATCTCCTCGGTCGCGGGCACCGGCTGTCGGCGTCTGGGAGGTCGCGCCATGCTCTTGGCGAGGGGGAAGGTTCTCGTCCTGCAAGCCGGGTTCCACCACGCGGCGGCCAGCTTCTTGCTGCGCGGCGGCCGTGTCGATGGGCTGCTGGACGCGCTCCGTCATGCAGCGGTGCTCGTCGCCCTCCAGGCGATCCAGCTCGTCTGCTGCCGCCTGGGCGGCGTATAAGTTCTCCATTGGCGTGGCGTAGACCGGGCGGTCGGCCCCCAGCATGCTGGCGATGGCTGCGCCGCGCTGCCGGACCGTGCCCACGCGGCTGGGTTCGCCGGCAGCCAGCGTGCCGCAGACGGCGCGATCGATCTAGTGCTGGTAGGCCTCAGTGAGGCGTCTCATGGCTGCCAACTTGTTGGCACTGTCGAGGAGTGTAACACGGCATGCCTCAGTGTTTCTCTGCTCGCACCGAGCGCTATGGGCGCGAACAGGTCCCACATTGCCGCCTGTAACGAGTCCCGGCCGGCCTCGTCGAAGGCTCCATCGTGGCTGATGACCAGCACCTCGGTGACGGCGCTGGTGCTGGCGCTGCTGTCCGCAGCAGGGAGCGGGTCGTCGAAGATCACCACGTCACCGGGGAAGGCATCAGAAGGCGCGACGTCGGCGTCGATGACCATGTCGACGGGCAGGTCGGTGGAGTCAACGGACTCCAGGTCGGAGGCCGGCTCGTTGGCGATGTGAAGCTTGCCGAGGAGGTCGACAAGGCAGCTCTCGGAGCTGGCAGCGCCCGCGTCGGGTGCGGGCTCGTCGGAGAGGCGGATCCCGCCGATGAGATCAGTGAGGCAGCTCGAGGCACAGGTGGCTTCCACGCCACGCAGCATGTCGGCGCAAACGCCGTCGGGTGTGCCAGGCTGGCTGCGCTCGCCAGGAAGGAATAGGGTTCCTGTCCAGAATGTGTTTCCGGGCGACGGTGCACCTTGCCCCACGGTGGGCGCCAAATGTTGGGGATATCGTGCGACATATGCCAGGGGGTGGCTTATCATGGATGGGGACAAGAGTACGTCGCCGGGCTCTAGAAGCGAGAGTGAGCGAGACCGCATACGCCTGCGAATCTTACCCAGGTTCGGGGCTCTCCTCGGAGATAACACCCCTAGTCGTGCTCTGCGGGGTCTCCGCATGATGACTATGATCAACAAAGTAGCTACAAGCTTGCTCCTTGAGCTGTTTCGGCTAGAGGAGGGAGAAGGGCCAGGCTAGCTCTACTCCTCTCTCTACGTGTATGTGTGAATGGCGTGGGTGCTGAACCCTTTGCATGGGTGAGCCTGGGGGGTTTATATAGGCCTACCCCCCAGGGGTACAATGGTAATCCGGCCGGGTGTAGGACCTGGCCGTCAGCGTCTCTGGCTGCCGGCTTCTCCGCCGTGCGCTGGGGCTCGCCGCCTGGTGGGCCACGTTGACTGCTTTATGCTGTAGCCTTGCCCTTGATGACGAGGCTTGATCGAGGGGAACGTGGATACAGTCCCGCCGCCTGACGGGTACTCACTGTAGCCATACCCTGTCTCGTCTGGTTAATGGTGCACAGACTCCAAGGGGGAGGAGGGCCGCCTGCTAGGAGTCGGCCCTCCCTTGTTGCCGCTTGCTTGAGGTTTGCCGCCTTCTGGTGGCTCGCGGACAGGTGGGGCCCACTGCCTGCGGGCCGTACTGACCGCCCGTCGTGGGAGCGTGGCTTCCTCTGGCGCTAGTGATGTCACGGACTGCGTGGCAACAGTGTCGCGCTGGGCGGGGAGTGTCCGCCCAGTACACAGTTCTGTGGCCACGTCCCATCCTAGATTCGGGGGTGGCAGGCCGTACTATAGCCATGCCTTGTCTTGTCATGGTAATGTGGTGCTGACTTCGAGGGGATGAGGGGCCGTCTGCCAGGAGTCGACCCCCTCGCGGCCGCCTTCCAGGGTCTTGCCGCCTTCTAGCAGCCGGTCTCTTGGGCCAGCCGGCCCAAGAAGGCGGTCGTCCTTCCGGAAGGTGTGAGGGGCGCAGCCAGCCCCGATGTCTCGAAATACCATGGGGGGCTGATGTGGCTACCCGTGGTCATTTACTCCGACAATAGAATTCCAAGTAAGGGATGACATGCTAGCAGTGGCCTCTCCCACATAAAAACTTGCTATCGGTCTAGTAACGTAGTCAATTGCTTAGGGACAATTCCACAAATCCTATACTAATTTAATTGTACTTTAATTAGAACAGAACCTACTTTTTATTTTTACATTCTTTATTATCTTGCAAACTTATGCCTTCATACCTACAAAGCACTTCTAGTTTTATTCTTGTTCTAGGTAAAGCAAACGTTAAGTGTGCGTAGAGTTGTATAGGTGGTCGATAGAACTTGAGGGAATATTTGTTCTACCTTTAGCACCTCGTTGGGTTCGACACTCTTATTTATCGAAAAAGGCTACAAACGATCCCCTATACTTGTGAGTTATCATGCCTCCTCCTGCTTCAAGTTCCTCAATGGCAACAGCTAGAGCTTCAACACTGGTCGTGCTCGCATCTTGCCAGCGCACCGAGGGCTTTACAATAGCCTCAATTGCTACATCAAGTGCCTCAGCTAGTGGGCAACCAACTTCCTCAATGCCCAAGCTGAAGCAAAAAGCAACTGCTGGCCGTGGAAGTAGGTCAAGTCCCAAGAGCAAGGCCATAGTGCCTCAGGTTGACGAACATGGGCTGGCTGACGAAGATGAGCTCGTAGAGTTCCTTAGAAGGACGCAAGAGCAAGCTGCTATTGCTAAAAATTCTTCAGTCCCAACGATGCTGGACCCGAAGAAGCTTCTGGAATTCATTGACATCTGGTGCACCAAGCTAGACACTCCACTTGATGACCTCAACTTGCCACCTGGCCCAGGCCGTATGATCTCATCATTCATCTTGAATGAGAAGTACAAGATTGATCAGGCAAACCTGGTAAAGAAGCAGCAAATCCAGATGGAGAATGAATTGAGGAAGAAAATGTTGTCTATATCCCCTCAGTAGCTTGTGACATTACAATCTGAGATTCATCAACTGTCTGAATAATATGAGAGACAGGCTAATCATTGATGTCGTGTCAAAGAGAGATTCATCACTGCCTCCACCAAAGTAGTTGAAAACGACAACAAGTGAGAAGCCGACAAGTTTGGCATGGTAGCACCATCAAGATCCTCAGCTCCACCTTAAATAGCATAGGCCAGTAAGACTGTGCCTCCATCTCCGCAAGAGACTACTAGGGAAACTGAAGTAGTTGCGCCTGAAGAAAGTGAAAGGGCAACTGATGAAGTTGTGCCTGAAAAACCTGTCAGGGCGACTACATCAGTCGTTCCTGAAATAATTGAACCATCAAGTTGCTCAGCAGCAGTACAACCAACTACTTCATCATTGAAGATTACCAACCTTCCTTCTGCATCAGAAGTGAAGAAGACAAAGGCTGCTGAGAAAGAAGCTAGAAAGAGAAAAGCTTCAACTCCTCCCATTGCTCCCAAAATTGTGAAGAAATTGAAGATGGAAACATTGTCTTCAATTGTCATTCCCATTGATGCTATTTGAATCTCATCAGCGCCCCCTGCTCCTGCCAATAATGATCGTCAGATTGTACCATATGGGGTGGATTATGAAATCCCTGGGGCTAATGAAGATGATGATGAAAACCACTCTGCTGCTACTATAGAGCAAGTGGATGAAGAAATAGAAGTTGAAGAAGATGCTTTGCTTCACCAAGTCTCGTCACGGAAGCCCTCACTAGTTTCACTGACTTAAGAACATGCTGCTACTTCATCTGGAAGTAGTGAAGCAACTGAAGAGGAAGTGGACATTGACAGTGCAACAACATCCATTCTTCATGATGAATTTTGGGAAGCAACTCACCCAAATTCGCCTGTCACCGCACCCCTCACTCGAGAGCCTCAGTCGCCTGCGTGCACTGAAGGAATACATACCAGCTTTGAGGAAACACAACCATCATTGCAAAACATTCCTAAAGAAATTCCAGCTACAACAGTTGATGAAATTGCTCAAGATGAGCCAATGGTTGATGTCGTCAATACATCTCCATCATGTGCAGACTCAATTCCGTCAGCCGACACAGACACAGTTCCTACTGCCATAGTTGAAGAAATTGCTCGAGCTCTCGTCGTGTCTGATCCAAATGATTCCACCGGGTCCCCACGACCAGTGTTTGATGTACGTCCAAAGAAGCACAACCTACAACCAGTTCCTATGATGCCAAAGATTGGCAGAGTCCTTAGGCGGCCTCAATTTGACAATGCCAAATTCTTCCAAGAGAAGAACTTCTTCGTTGGCGAGTCCCCATATGACTCAGCCAAGATAAGGCGCCTGCGCTTTTGGACAAGGACTCAGATGAATTATTATGCATGTCTTCTATTCGACAAAAACAAAGTATTCCTGCATCGCCATATTCCTCATATAGATATGGAGTCAATTCCTTGCTTCCGGCCTGTTCTTCATGATGCTGGTCTACTCAACTTTTGCACTGATGTCTGTGATTGGAATGAAGAACTAATTCTTCAGTTCTATACAACTGTGCATTTTTCTGGCAACGCTGACGACACTAGAACTTGGGCTTTGGACCGGATGAGTGAAGACACTCACTGCAAAGCACCAATTGATGAACTTCTTCATGCTCTACCAGTTGATCCACCCCAAGAAGAAGCAAGGAAAATATATGAAGAACCTGAGCTGCCCAACAATCTGATGCAAGTGCTGATGAAGCCTTTGGCTGAAAAGAATGCTCCAAGGACAACCTTCCTAGTGAAGGATTTGCTCTATGTGCCAAAGACAGTATACCGCATTCTGGCCAAAACCCTCAGTCCAATCAAAGGACACAAATCCAATACTGAAGAAGTTGTGGGAGTCATGAAGAAATTGTTGTTCCACATCATTCATGGAACTCCCATCAACATTCATGATTTCTTCCTGAGGACTTTGGTCATTGTGGCAGAGTCACCTTTTGACTTGAAGCAGTATGCTCCATGGATCATGAGATTCATCAGATCCCGATCTTCAATTCACTATAAGGTTGATTGTTAGAATCATTTGAGCTATTTGCCTGAACTTGTAATTCTTCAAAGCACTCTATCCACAATTTCTGGCAAGGGCAAGACGATTATTATGAAGGAATTCGTCCCCTCGATGGACAATTTCGTCAGCCTATCTCTAGCTCCAATGCTAATGAATCTGCTAGCCAGGATACTGTAGCAAAAGTCTCGAGGCCAACCTCTGAAGCACCATGTGTCATGACTAACCGTGAGTTGCTCATAAGCCTTCATCAGAAAGTTGACAAAAATCACTAATGGTTAAGCGTCAATTTGCTGTTGTTTAAGCCAATATGACAGTGACGCATAACACCGTCCGCAAGAACAAATACTATGTCCATGAGATGCTTGATCGCACCTGGGCCATCCTTTCACACCTCAAAATAGATAAAGAACTTGCTGCTATGGATTTCCAAATGAACTTTGACTGGGCTGGACCACCAATTAGAAGTACAAGAAAACCCAAGTTCCTCCTCTTATACCAAGTTTGGAGTCTTCATCGCACACAACTGACGAAAATGAAGATGTTGAATGGTCCATCTGGATCACGCGACCCCAACAACACTGGTGCTCCCTCGACCTCTCCATGATATTCTTCAGGGGCGTTAGTCCTTAGCTTTGTCTCCTTTTGGTCATTTGATGACAAAGGGGGAGAAGTCTGAGTTTGCCTTCAAGCGGGTCGATATATGGTCTATTTTTGCTTAAGTTGCAACTCTTGATATTCATTTGATTTGCTCTGTGATGAGTTATAACTTACTAACTGTTGGTCATCTGACTCTTTTGCTACTCTTGATATGCATGCTTTTGATCTTAATATATCTGCTCATGCATGCACAATTTCGCCAGACACCAATTTTCATCATGCATTCATATTCGTCAAATATCTTATGATCATGCATGATTGGATTCCAATATATAGGGGGAGATCTCCACAATTTCAACCTGTCATGTGCATTTGCAATCCAAAGCAAATTCCTCATATGCACATCTTCAGGGGGAGTTCCTCAATATCTTGTAACCTATTTCTTCAAACTCTGTACTTACACTTCAATTATTTTTACTCCCGTTGAAAGCCTAGCCAATTTTTCATCAAGTGCCCCCTTAGTGGTTTCGGTGTATTAAAGACAAATAGGTTGAGGAACTAATGTGTTTGCGACTTTACACAGGTAATACAGTCCCTGAAGATTTGGTTTAACATATGGAAGACGACCCCTAAAAATGGATTTCTTCAAGTGAAGAATTTGATGATATAATTGGTACGACCTTTGAAGAAATTGATGTGAAGACTTTGAAGCTTGAAGACTTCTGTTTTCGTAGTTTCTTTCTTCTTATTTGAGTCATAGGAAAAACCGTACTGTTAAAGGGGGTCTAGGTGAAACATATTTCACATTTCCAAAGTGATGCTCAAACTTACTCAAACGTATACACACAGAAGCCACTTTGAGTGAAGCCTTTGGAAATCTCTAGAACAGCTGATGCATTTGCTAGCGACAGTGACGAAGTTCATCTGGTGTCGGGGTACACAAACAGGGGTGGATGTTTCCCCTGACTTGTGCACGGACAGTAGGCCTCCAACCTGGCAGCACCCAGCATTCAAGACAAAACCAAGCCAGAAAGATAGCCCTTTGATGAATCAAGGGGCCGATCAAGAAGACCAAGACAAGCCAAGAGAACAAGATATCACTAAGGGAAAGCCTCCCTTACCAGGCAGGCGAGCCTGGTCAGGTCGAGGCCACCCCGAAGACAAGTCCGAAGATTTCCCCGGCAGGCTTGCCGGGGCCGCTGGCAGCCTACATCCCTGCCAAGACGCCACCACTCCACCGCATCACAACGCAAGTCATCCATCAGTGCGGTGTCGAGCCTCCAGATAGCTAAGTGGCTGTCATTTGGCATGGGGCATCCATTTAGAAGGAAGTTCACCTCTATATGACACCCGTCCAGAGGCGTGTCAAGCAGACAGGTGGAAGGTGACTAGGCGGTGCGGCAGGCCTGCCGGGCTGCATCCACAACGTGACACCTAGTAGTGCATTTAATGCACTTTGTCCTAACTACCAGAGTTAGGTATGATAGCACTGTTATCTATCTAATCACTGGATAATGACCGTTTTGCCATTGTGGTAACCCCTTAGCCTATAAAAGGAGGGCCCTGGCAACCTAACAAAGGATTCAGACCCTCGTGTACTCATACGCGCGTAGCTGCTCTCCCCAAGGTGACCTTGCCGGGCTTGAGCGCCACGCGTTCCTCATGGTCCCTCCATCAATCCACCAAAGCAGGAGTAGGGTTTTACGCTTCTCAGCAGCCCGAACCTGGGTAAAAACCACCAGCGTCACCTCTGCCGTGCTGTCCCATGGCCTCCGCTCTTTGTGCAACGTGATCACTCCCCCTGCCGAACCACAAGGGGCCGATGGCCCCATAGGTGATCGTGTTCCACCGCAACTTCTGGTCGCTAACGAATTTGGTCAGGATGAGGACTTAAGAGTTCACGAGTGCAATCTGCCTACCGTGAGGAAATTGAGTGCCCCGACGAGTTTGAGAGTTCAAATTCCGACCATTGCTGCACCGCGGGCCAGCTATCGAGTGGATCCTTATCCTGACAACGGTTGAATCAGAGAAGGGCATTTATGACAATTCACGTCGGGTTGCCCTGGCTATAAATAGCCGCCCCCCACAATCACTTGTTGGTTGGCTGCTCCGATAGAACTTGACACTTGTCATTTGAGACAACCCATCTTCTAACGACTTTGAGAGAATCCTAAGTGAGGAAAAACCCAGAGCCAAAGTGATTGAGCATCACTGAAGAGATTGATCTGTGTGATCCAACGCCCGTTACCTTTGAAGACTGTCATTCCTCCATACGGTTAGGCGCCAAGTTCTGAGTACACCAAGAGTCATTGTGGTGTGCCGGTGAACAAGTCTGTGAAGGTTTTGGAAGTCTACCTTGAAGACTTACCACGGGTAATTGGGCGAGGACTAAGTAACCTTAGCTCAAGAGGAATACGGCGAGGACCGTGTGTCCTCTGGGTTGCGACTCAGCCGCCTCAATCAGACGTACAGTTGATACATCAACTGGAATTGGTCTACCAAATTTCATTGTCTTCATCGAGCCAACCTGGTTTCAAATTCCTCACCCTCCCTTACATTATTCCACCGCTAAAGAATTTGTGATCTATCTTCTAACGAATTTGAACGGAAGAATTTCAACATGCTATATTTGATTTCCTCAGTTCATATTCTTCATGCTTGTATGATTGTATGATTGCATGTTCTTCACTCTTAAGTATCCTGATTGCATGTACTCTGATTCTGTGGTGACTTAGTTTCCTTTGTGTTTCTATTTCTTCACTCTGATCTTCGTCAAATTCTTCAGAGTTTGAAGAATTTCAAAAAATCTCCCATTCACCCCCCTCTGGGAGACAACCTGCGCTTTTAAGACCCCATATGAACTCCTAATCGGGAGAAAGCCTAATGTCAAATACTTTCAATTATTCAGTTGTAAGTTTTTCATTCTAAGCAAAAAATCCCATTTAGCAAAGTTTGATGCTTACCGAGTTATCAACAAATCAAACGGATGCATTGAGGAAACGGTAAATGTGGAGTTTGATGAAGATAATGGCTCCCGTGTGGAGCAAATTGTTCCTAGTGTTGTAGGTGATGAGGCTCCTTCACAAGCTATAAGGACTATGGGGATAGGCCACATTCGTCCACAAGAAACACCCAAGTCCAAGTAGAAGAATAAGGAGTAAGAGCCCCTCTTGTGGAGTCTCCACAAGGGAAGTCATCACCACCACCACTTGTATAAGATGCTACAGGAGATCATGAACCTATCCAAGAACAAGATCAAGTCGCTCATGTTCCCGAGCAAGATCAAGGGCAAGCTCAACCAAATGGTGAAGAACCAATTATTGAGGCTCAAGATCAAGCTCAAGTTCTAGATCTAGATCAAGATCAACCCCAACCAGAAGTGTCTTCATCATCATCACTTCCTAATGAATAAGAACTTGTGGTTGTGAAGAGACTAGTGTCTCCAAGGCTAAAACAATCTCAAGGGCAAGCTTCTTCATCAAGTTCAAAACAAAGTGAAGAAGATCTTGCACTCAAAGAGCAAAAAGTGGTCGCCAAGTTAAATCATCTTCAACATCTCACCGAGAACATCTATGGAAGCATGAAAAAGGGGGTAACTACTCATAGACATTTGGCAAACTTTTGTGAACATCGCTCGTTTGTCTCTTGTGTTGAGCCCCTTAAAGTTGAAGATGCACTTGACAACCCGGATTGGGTTGATGCCATGCATGAAGAACTCAACAACTTCACCCGCAACAAAGTATGGACTCTTGTGGAGAGACCCAAGTAGCACCATAATGTCATTGGAACAAAGTGGATCTTCAAGAACAAACAAGATGAACGTGGACAAGTAACTAGAAACAAGGCAAGGTTAGTGGCACAAGGATTTGCCCAAGTTGAAGGTTTGGATTTTGGTGAAACATTTGCCCCCGTTGCCCGTCTTGAATCCATTCGCATCTTGCTTGCATATGCCTCTCGTCATGATTTTAAATTGTATCAAATTGATGTGAAGAATGCATTTCTTAATAGTCCTCTTAAGGAGTTGGTGTATGTCAAGCAACCTCCCTGTTTCGAAGACCCTGATCACCCCTCTCATGTTTATGAACTCTATAAGGCGCTCTATGGACTTAAACAAGTACCTCGTGCTTGGTATGATCACCTTACGGCATTCCTAAGCGAGACGGGGTTCCAGATCGGGGTAATAGATTCCACTCTCTTCACAAAGAGGGTAAAAGGAGAATTGTTTCTGTGCCAAATATATGTTGATGATATTATATTTTGTTCCACTAACCATGCTATTAACATTGAGTTTGAGAATTTTATGACTAAGGAATTTGCCATGAACATGATGGGAGAATTGAAGTTCTTCCTCGGTTTTCAAGTGAACCAATTTAGAGGATGAACCTTCATCAACCAATCTCTTTATATTCAAGCCATGCTCAAGAGGTTCAAAATGCAAGATGTTAAGCCTATGAAGACACCCATGACCACAAATGGCCATCTTAATATTGATCTCAATGGTAAAGGAGTGTGTCAAAAGGTATATCGCTCCATGACCGGTTCCTTGCTTTACCTTTGTGCATCTAGACCGGATATTATGTTGAGTGTGTGTATGTGTGCAAGATTTCAATCCGCTCCTAAGGAGAGCCATTTTTTGGCAGTGAAAAGAATCCTTCGATATTTGGTTCATACCCCAAACTTGGTCCTTTGGTATCCCAAAGGATCAACATTCAACTTAGTAGGATACTCGGATTTGGATTGGGCCAGAGACAAGGTTGACCGCAAGTCCACTTCCGGTTCATGTCAATTCCTAGGGAGATCTTTAATAAGTTTGTCTTCGAACAAGCAAAATTGTATATCTCTCTCAACTGCCGAAGCCGGGTACATTGCCGCCGGAAGTTGTTGTGCACAGTTATTATGGATGAGGCAAACTTTGATGGATTACGGTGTCAAATGTGACAAAGTGCCTCTTTTGTGCGACAATGAAAGTGCAATCAAGATCGTCAAAAATCCAGTGCAACATAGCAAGACCAAGAGACCAAGCATATTGAGATTCGTCATCATTTTATTCGGGATCATGTGGCCAAGGGGGACATTGATTTATTCCATGTCAACACCAAGAATCAACTTGCCGATATTTTCACCAAGCCACTTGATGAAGCAAGATTCCGCGAGTTAAGGCATGAGCTAAAATCATGGATATAAGTAAGTTGGGTTGAGATTCTTGCTAATGCACACATACTCATATAATATCTTGTTTAGGTGTAGGAACATATCTAGGGGGAGCTAGCTCAACTCATGAGCTACCTCATCCCAGTAGTGCATAAATTGAACAAAATCTTTCACATTAGTCACTTTAAGGTGGCACTTGTGCTTCAAAGATGAGTATTGGTCATGGGCCCAAGGTTCTTATCTCCGCGGTGCGATACCAAACAAACTCAAACATGGTGGCCTCGGCCACAGCCCTCCTTTGGGGGTTGAGTCTTTTCTCTTGTGCTTTGTTTGTTTCACTTTTGTGTCTTTAGTTCTCTTATGTTTTGTGTTTTGTTTTTGAGTCTTTTCTATCTTGTACAAGTACTCCACATATACCTTTCTAGTAGTGTTGGACTTCTCGCGTGATGAATTCGGAAATTAGACTGAAATACACCCTCAAGTCTTGGTAAGAATTCACATTCAGCCATAACTTCAAGGAATATTTCCGGTCAAAACTTCCTGAATACCCCGTGCCCACGGGCTATGCACTGTGCACACGGGGCCCCCCATGTCCATGGTCGTGTACCGTGCGCATGAGACCCCCGTGTCCATGGTGGACTGACCCTCGTGCGCATGGGGTACATAGTGGTGCCAGTTATGTTTCTTCTCTGTTCTCCATCCCTCGCTAGCATCTCGAGCTCTTGTACTCATTTGTGTGTCTCTTGTTTGTTTTGTTTTGTTGTTTTGGTGTTTTAGACTCCACTGACAAGAGGTCCGACCTTCATCACAAGCGCCCAAAGGCAGGTTCCAAGGAGTTCACTATTGCTCGTCGTCAGTTGTCAGAGGGAATTGGTCAGGGTTCTGGGCAGGGCCTTGCTCGTCATGCCGCCACCAAGCAGCCCGTGGTTGAGGCATAAGAGGATTCAGAGGAGGAGTATGATTCCCAGGAAGATGCTCACTATGTCAACCTCGCAGATGCAGAGATAGGAGCTGAGGGTGATTTTGTTGATGGTGATGATGAAGAAGAAGATGAGTCTAGTCCTGTGCAAGCCATTCCACGCGGGCGAGATCTTAGGGGGGTGCCTCTCTCCAAATGGAGCAAGCCAGAGATCTGGGCTGAGAGGCAGGCTCATCCATATGCTGCTTCCACCGAAATAGGTGTGGATCGAAGATTCAAGAATGACTTTTAGCATAGAGTGTACCATGAGCTCCTTATGACTCAAGCCAAGAAGTTTGCCCAAGTCAACGCTGAGTGTCTCCAGGACAATGATCATCTCTACCCTGTGCTACTTGTGAGCTGTGTTGGGATTTCCTCGAAGAGGTGAGGATGATGCAGTATAGTAGAGATAAGTATTTCCCTTAGTTATGAAACCAAGGTTATTAATCCAGTAGGAGAACCAAGCAACACTATGTAAATAGCACATGCACACAAAAACAAATACTTGCAACCCAACCCGTAGAGGGGTTGTCAATCCCTCAACGATTACGAGCAAGATTAAATTGTATAGGTTTTGATAGATAGATCTGATAAAAATACAAAATAAAATAAATAAAAGAAAATGGCAGCAATGTATTTTTAGAATTTTATATATGATAAAGATAGACCCGGGGGCCATAGTTTTCATTAGAGTCTTCTCTCGCGAAAATAGCATATGGTGGGTAAACAAATTACTGTTGGGAAATTGATAGAAAAGCAAATAATTATGACGATACTGTAGGAACGAAGTATGTCTACCAGAGGGGAGTGCATGGGAGTTTTAAAATTTCTTCAGAAATATCAAAACTCTCGGAACCCAGCAGCGGAGCGAATGAAAAATAGTTTACAGTGAGCGAATATAAACTACCGAATGGATACTAAGAACATGCATAGAGACAAATCACATGATTGAAACAGACCGAATGTAAATAGGAGGGACAGAGTTAACCAGTGATGCTTGATGGCGACAAGGAATTTGGTAGACTAGTTCGTCCTTCTGCACAAACACTACGTCTGGTTGGAGGGGTTGTGCTTTAACACAGAAGATAAAATCTCTTCACCCTATTCTCCTCGACAATTGGTTCGTCAACCAATGCTGATCACTCGTGGTAGATACTTGAGGCGATCTCCAAACCTTTACAGACTTCTTCTTCGAGAACCACAATTACTCTTGGTCTCTGAAGAAATTGACACCTAACCGTCTAGAGAGTTTGCAGCTCTCAAGAGTAATAGGTAGAGCGTACTGGACTTAGATTCGAGTGATGTCGAACCACTATCTAATTTTTTGGCTCTAGGTGTTTTCTCTCGGTGGATTTTAAACTCAAATCACTCGGAGAGGGGGTTGCTCAACAATCTTCTCAAAATCAAATGGAGTATCCACCGGATAATGCCGGTGCGGGGTGGCTATTTGTAGCCGCAGCCTTCCCCTGGTGGGAAATGACCATTTTGGACACGTGGTCCAGCCAATGGCCAACCGACACGTTCTCAACAGTCGGATTTCAAAGAGCAACGGTAACATTACTTGAGGAACAAGTAATGCTAACTCCTCGGTCAGAGACAAATCTCTCACAGTGAAGAAGATCACAGTCTCTTGCTGGCAAGTATTTGCTCGGAACATAAAGAGATTTCTCTCGCAACTTTCATAGGATTTGGGTTTGGCGTCAGAGAATCAAAGTTTCGAATGCTACACCCCTCTTAATAGTACGGTGGTCCTGTGACTCAATAAAGAGAAGAGAAACAACGAAATAAATACTACGTCTTCACTTCATCTTCAAACTCCTCGATCGCAGTCATTTCCTTCGGACAAGCACCGAACTAATTGCTTCACGTCAGCAATTTTTGAGGGGTCACTCTTGTTATCATAATCTTCGGTGATAACCTTCATTGTAATACAGGGGATTATCTTTGTCGTCTGAATCAAACTCCTCTTCATTCCAGGGACCTGTTACTCTGTGTGCACCAGCAAACACATAAGTCCCATATTGTTTATGTCAACAAGCTCCAAAACATAAGGAGGCAAAACATTGCACCAACAATCTACCCCTTTTTGGACGATTGTTGACAAAACAGCTGATCATCGAAGTGAAGATAGATAAGTCTAAAGTAATTCGAACAAGAGTGAATAAGCGTTACTTTGCTCGATGATGAAATAGACTTCCCCTAAATGTATGCATGGATAAAGGTATGAGATTAAATCTCCTGCAAATATTGAAGTATACAGAGGAAATTTCAATCATTCGAGAAAATGATTCACACTAGTGATATATAATCCATCGAGATCGTAGTGAAATCATTCATATCTTTCGATAATAATTCCACCTACAAAACAAATGCTTCGAGAGGAATAGGGCAGCAGGCGGGGTTATTAACATTACAACAAGGAAATTTTACATCATAGAGCAGATAGGCTGTAAACCATAAGTTTCAAACTCACATGAAGTCAAACCAAAGAAACACAGTAAACAAATCTATCAAGAATCGATGTAATTTTCCCCCTTTTGTCAACGAGTGTCAAAAAGGTGATGAATAATAGGAGTGCAAAAGCGGAGAACTTGATTCAATTGGCGGCATCTCCCGAAGAACTGTCTGATGAGATTTCAGCTTCGGAAGTCACTAGATTAGCTTTGGCTTTAGCAGCATTAGATTTTCCTTTAGGAATGACAACTCGGAGCTGAGAAGACGAGGGCATATTGGGATCTGCCACTTGAGGAACATGGGAGAGCACATTTCCTTCGGCAGGTTTTTCTGTCAGTGAGGTGGCTTCAGATTCTTTGAGCAGTTTGCGAAGCTTAAAATGCAGAAGATCAGTGGTTGGCTCTCGAGCAGGTAGAGAAGGGGTACTTCGATCTTGAAAATCTTCAATAGTGAAGACTTTGTCAATGTAATCATAGAGCTCTTTGAGATTGACATTCAGGAGTTATTTCTCGGTAAAGAACTTGCGAAGCAATTTCCAGAGCCTTTTTTTGTTCTCATCCGCAATCATATGCATGATCTTGGTTCGATTGTTGATTGCATTCTTTCTCGCATCGATCCTCAGTGATGTGCTATAGCAGCAGTTGTTGTGTGCACAAACTGACTTCGAGTTGTGATGGAGGTTGATGTGAAGTCATGCGGTCACGCTGAGGTAGACGTGGCCCATTGAATGTTTTGTGATAATCCTGAGGGCTTGAAGCGGTCAATTTACCTGAAGAAATATCTTCCATAATTTGCATCGTATCGCGAACAGGAGGAATGAAGCTTTTGTGGCTTTGCTTTGTCAGATACTTTGTGCGCATGGCGTGATCAACAACCTTCTGGATCCATGGCGCATAAACTTTGACGCAGTTGGGATACTGAGCAGAATCCTTCAGAATGCGCAGAAACATATCCTCAACATCGAAGATATACCGTTCAGATATAGCATAGATTGCATTCCGAAGAACATCTGAGATGGATTTGTCTGTCTTCATCCCGCCAGAGGGAAAATGGTGTAAGAGAGCATATGATAAAGAGTTTGATTCTCGAAATTTAAATGTTCAGGCAGGGGAGGACCAGTGTAGTCACGAATCTTATCTTCATCCATAGTGCACCGAAAGGTTTCATCTGAAATAGCATCAATGTTGTGCACCCGAATTTCATTGTTACCATGCTCAAAGCGAGGGAAATGGAAGTGTGAGACAAAATCTGTTGAAGTGCACTTGATGCGTTTTCCTTCGGTCATCCACTCCATAATCCATTTGGAGCTGTCAGATTCAGCCCCAGAGATGTACAGAGTGGCATAGAACTGAAGAATAATCTCTCTGTTCCAAGGATGTTCGAATGCAAATACATTGGTGAGGCAGAAATCTTCTAGATCTTGCAAGAACTGATTAAAGCAGCCAATATTCTTCATAGCTGGGATGTCAGGATATTCATGAGGAAAAATCTTCTTGCTGTCATAGAGGACCCAAGAGTAATATATATCATGTTCCTTTGTCCAGAAGCGAGGTGATTTGGAGGTGCGCGGTCCATTATACGGATTGTCTTGAAAGAATTTTGGATGTGTATCCCGATTGAAAAGCGGACCTTTGGCACCAGCACCTGCCGAAAACAAAGGCAGTTGTTCATGAGGGAATGGATATGTGAGTTTGTCTTCGACTGAGATCACTTCATCTCCATATACAACGGAGTCAGAATGACGAGCAGAAATAGATTTATGTTTGGATGGACCAATGTCTGGAATTCTTTGCGATATGTTGATAGACAACTTCAGTTGAGTGGGAGCAGGTGGCACAATGGATGGAGCTGCAGAGGCAGTAGGCAACAGAGCAGATTCCTTTACGGTAGGCACTGAAGCCGAATCAAGAACTGGGTTCACTGGAGTCTGTTGTTGCTGATCCGTCGGAGGAGCCGAAACATTTGGTGTTTCATGAGCGGGAGAAGCTTGAGGTTCAGAGTGAGGGATTTCACCTGCCTCAGAAACATTTTGCTGATAAGGAATATCAGCATGAGCAAGGGAGGCCACAAGCACTAGTTCAGTTGGCCTTGGTGAGGGAGGAGCATCCGAGACTTGAACTGGGGGTTGCGAAAGAACAACTGGCTCAGGAGATTTTTCTTTCTGAGGCTGAGCTTCGGAGTGATCAGGTGACTTTTCTGTTGGAGCAAGAGGTACATTCTTCTTCGTGGTTTTCTTTCACTGCTTCTTTGTTTGCTATGCAGATTGATCAATGTGGCCTTTGACGAGATCATTGTTGCCATTAACCTTGGATTGATGCCCAAGACAAATCTTCTGAACAATTTAATCGAGATCCATGTGAAAACACAACCTTCTGTGCTGGAGAAGAGTCAGGGCATGGTTGATATCCTTGTAGGAATCTTTGAGTGATTTAATGACAAACTTGGAAGTAGCAGTTTTCATTCGATCATCAAGATCATTCAGTTCGGCAGTCAAATTGTTGATTTCTACTGCATCTTCTCGCAGTTCTTACACAAGAGTAGTGGCCTGAGATATAACTTGAGGAGGGATAGGCAGAGAGGCCAGTTCACCATCGAATGGATTATCCACAAATTTATCAAGTTGTTCCATGATGAACACATGATTATAGTAGTGAGGAGCATCAGACTTGGCAATTGGAATAGATGGCACTTGCACTTGCTCGGAAGGAGGTTTTGAAGCCAACAGCTGAGTTAAGATAGGAGCAAACTTAGCAGTCTTCTCCTTCGGAGCAGCAACTTGAGGAGCATTTTGCTCGGTAGTAGGTGCCTTGATTTTCTTCACATCAGGCCTGGGAATTTGTTCGCCAGGCTTGGCCGTACTCACAGGAGCGTCAACAACCAAATCCTTCAGATTGATAACTTCTGGATGAGGTGTTGTATCCACATGCTGTTTCATAGTGACAATGGTAGGTGGAGTTTTTCTAAGAATGATCTTCTTTGGTGGTGTTTTTGGAACTGTAGGGACCCGAAGATCAAGCAACACCGTTGAAGTAGTGATATTCACTTGCTCGCTGAGAGTAGCAGCTACTTTGTCCTTAGTGAGTGGAGGATCATCTTGATCCGAAGATTCTTTAGCTGATTTAGCTTTTCTCTTCTTTGATGCACTCTTTTTCTTCGATGCAGTAGTACTGGGATGCTTGCACTTAGAGCGACCTTCAGATTTACCTTTGGCCTTTTTCTTTTCTACATCATCTTTGAGGAGGCGACGATTTTCTTCTTCTCAAGCCTTTTCCTTTTCAGCCTTCTTGGCTCACTTGATGGCATTATGCTGACACTTAGCAAGCTCATCGGGATATGATTCGGGTGTGCGAAGGGAAGACACATGAGCATTTGGTGGAGGCAGCGGTCTCCCTTGGGGATCACTTGGCTTGATGAGACCAATTTCTCGGCAGTCACCCCATGGTGGATGAAATTCAAAGTTCTGAGCAAACCGAGGATGAATAAGTTCATAATTAATCCATTTGCGCACCCAGTGACGTCGAATCCATTGCAGACACTTATCTCTGTGGTGCTTTGTTTCTCCTGGAACAGTGTTATAATTATCATGGGAAATGTATTCAGCTGTGTTTGTATATGGTTGCCTGCCACCCTTCTTGTTGGGAGCATCTTCTTCTTGCTCGTCGGCATTTTGTTCGGTGTGTTTGCTGGTTGATGGGCCTACCATTGGGCCCTTAGCATTCGGAGCTTTTGATTCATCAGCTGTGCCCGAGAAAACATCTTCTCCATCAGCCATGCTCACTGGTCGAGCAGAATCCTCAACTGACTGCATACACCTGTGAATAAAATAGATACGAGGGAAAATGGGGATAGGGTTATGAATGCTCACATCGAAGATTTTGCAAAAGGGTTTTGAAGAAGAATTAGATGCAGATTTTGAGAAATGTTTCGGATGAAAGAAATGTGTAGAACGAACTAGTAGGTTTGAAGAAAATACTAGTTAACATGCTAAGCATTCCATTCGTTCGAGACATAACACAAACCCTAGATTTGAAAAATATTCGGATGCGAGGGACTACTATGAACCACATCCACACAAGTTACCTAATAGATAAGATCTGAGAATTGCGGTAAAAATAGGTAATTTCAACCGTGGACGAACACGAACGAGAAGAACGGAAGGACGAGTTCGCACTACACATACCCTAACTCGGTGATGTGCAGCAACTACAGTGGCGCGGGGAGGAGGATGATCCACAGCAGCAAGGAATGACTCAGGCGACTCATTTCTAGCAGCGAAGCGGCGAAGGCGATCGACGGCATTGAGCTCAAGGAGGAGCAGTGTGGTAGGGCTTCGGAAAGTGAAGGAGGCGAAGGAGAGAGGTGAATGAGGGAGCGGTGGTGATGCGGTTTATATATGCGAGGAGAAATAACCGCACCGTGTGAATCAGATCGGACGGCCACAGTCGAGGGACTTTGGCAATTCAACAGACCAGATAAACTGGCAGTTGGTGAAGAGCATGTGGCAACCGTCATAAAAGATCATGGTCCTGACTTGGGTGGGAAACCCCAAATTTTGGACGGCTTTCGCCAAAACGATTTAAGTTCGGAACGAACCTTTAACGTGGTCAAGGACACCAGATAAAGTTTCATTGCCAGATGAAATTGAGCATTCATAACAGAACAGCATAGACTAGAAGAGATAGAATAGAGGGAAAACAGGGTCCTAGGCATTTTACTCAGATAAAGAAACACAAACATCCGAACGAAAAGCTATGAGTGAAATACATTGAGACTAACACAAAATTCTTCAACCAAAAGAACTGTGTGACCCCGAGCATCACACAATTATCGTGGCAACCGGTTAGTCTAGTTCCTCGTTAATGTATTCACTCTCAGAAACAAAATTTCACTTCACCGAAATTTTTAGACTCTTCGAGTGTTGTGCACTCATTCCTTCAAAGATGTGGAAGTGATGGTACGGGTGCCGAGTTCAGCTTACTGCATGTTTGCGGAATCTAGGATATTTAGCTCACACCGTAACACACAGAATCTTTTCTCATCGAGAGGCTTGGTGAAGATGTCAGCGAGATTATCTTCAGTACTGACGTGATCAATAACAATATCTCCTCGAGCAACATGATCGCGAATGAAATGATGTCTGATAGCAATATGCTTGGTGCGAGAGTGCTTCACTGGATTGTGTGCAATTTTGATCGCACTCTCAATGTTGCAATATAGAGGAATATTCTTGACCTTGATGCCATAATCCTTCAGTGTCTGAGTGCAACATGCACCAGCAGCAATATATTCGGCCTCAGTCGTAGAGAGAGATACAAAATTCTGCTTCCTTGACGACCAACATACCAAAGATCTACCGAGGAAATGGCATGTCCCCGAAGTAGATTTCCTATCAACAAGGTCACCTACGTAATCTGAGTCTGAATATCCAACGAGATCAAACCGTGCTCCATTAGGATACCATAAACCTAGGGTGGTGGTATGAGCCAAATATCTTAGAATACTCTTAACCGCTTGGTGATGCGATTCTTTTGGTGCAGCTTGATAGCGGGCACACATACAAACACTCAAAATAATATAAGGTCTGGATGCACATAGGTAGAGTAAAGAACCAATCATTGAACAATAAGCTTTCTGATCATAATCCTTACGATACACATCTGCCTCAATCTTACCATTCGTGGGCATTGGAGTTTTGTAGCCCTTAAGTTTGCAATCTTCATTTTATACTTCTTCCACAGTGCGAATGCCAATCTCAGTATGCCCCCATGACTCGAAGCAGAACTCACCAAGTCACTACTGAAGCCATTGCCATTTGACTCAAAGTATCGGGGTTAGCATTTGTTTCGGCATTTTCTTCGGCAATGGCTTGGCGAGTTCTGCTTCGAGTCATGGGGGCATCATCATCGAAAGTATCATGTACATTTCCTTCAACTGGCTTGACGCTCCCAATGGCCATTTGCCAAATAGCATCCGAAATCGGTGGTTCATCTATCACATTAGGCAGGTGCTCCTTTTGGGAGCCGTTAGATTCATCAAACCTCACATTTACCGCTTCCATATCCTTCCCGTGGTGAGAGTTATAGACACGATGAGTATGCGAGTTCGAGCCATAACCAAGAAGAAAACCTTCATGTGCCTTAGGTGCAAACTTGGAATTATGATTCATGTCACCAATGTAACAAGATGCACCACAAACACATAAATAAGAAACATTCGGCTTCTTGCCAATGATAAGCTCATACAAAGTTTTCTTAAGGAACTTGTGAAGATAAACATGATTCACAACATGACAAGCAGTGTTAATAGCATCAGCCCAGAAGCGAATCGGAGTTTTATACTCACTGATCATTGTTCTCACCATTTCGATGAGAGTTCTATTCTTTCCCTTGACAACTCCATTATGTTGGGGAATGTATGTGGCAGAGAACTCATGAGTAATACAATTTTTGTCGAGAAAATCCTGAATATGAGTATTTTTGAACTCAGTACCATTGTCACTTCTGACATGATTAATTCGCACATCATATTCATTCTAGGCCTTCTTGGCGAACCTTTTGAAGATGTCTTGGGTGCATGGTTTGTCTTCGAGAAAGTATACCCAAGTGTAACAAGAGAAATCATCAACAATAACTTGACCATAATGACTGCCTCCGAAACTTGCAAAGTTTTGAGGTACGAATAAGTCCATATGAAGAATTTCTAGAGGTCTTGTTGTGGTCATGACAGTGTTTGATGAATGATGCTTCTTAGCCAATTTACTGGCTTCACACGCAGCACATAGATGATCCTTGTAGAACTTTACGTCAGGAGTGCCACAAAGATGATTTTTCTTCACTAGAGTCTGCAAATTTGTCATACCTGCATGACCAAGTCTTCGGTGCCACAACCAACCTTCGATCGCTTTTGTAAGCAAACAAGTTTGGACTGAGGGACCCTTAGAGAAATCCACAATATATAAAGCAGCCTTTCTATTTCCCTCGAAAACGAAGGAATTGTTAGAGGCCATAAAGACAATGCATTTGGATATAGAGCATAGAACTAGCATGCCTAGATAACAAAGCTTGCCAACTGACATGAGATTGAATCCAAGAGACTGAACAAGTAAAACATCATCAATGCTCTTGTCTTTGGATATAGCAATTTTACCTAATCCAATTACCTTTCCGTTGTTGTTGTCGCCAAAAGTGATATACTTCAGAGATGAAGCAGTTGAGTTGGGGTCGACAAACAACGACTTGTCTCCGATCATATGACTAGTGCATCCACTATCCATTATCCATTCGGTACACCCGGAGACATAGTCCTGCAGAAGAATTAGGCTTTCTTAACCACCGACATCTTTGCAGGTGGCTTCGAAACAAATGAGCAAGCAGGATATGATTTCTTTCGATAACCATAATTGTTACTCGGAGCAGTGCGATCATAATTGTAAGAATAGGCATTGAAATTCTTTCTAGATGAATGAGTATAGTGGTTGAATGAGGTATGCATGTACTCATTCTGTCGAGCATTTTCAGCCTACATGGTTAGTAAAGGAGAGATAGGCAATGCATAGATAGTTTTCCTGGGCACCCAGATAGCTTTCTTTGGGGGGCCATTTCTACTGTTAGGTCCAACATAGCGAGAAAAAACCTCACCATATTGGTTTTTGAACAACTTATAGTTGTCCAGAGAATCATCGAGAGAGTATTCAGGGATAGGTGAGTCATATCCCGAAAGCTAAGCTGGATCGAGCGTTTTGCTCTTTGCAGGCATCCATACAGTGCGAGGATATTGATCAGGTTCCCAGTAGGTGCCATTTTCATTCAGTTTCCTTTGGAAACCGATACCTTCTTTCTTGGGATTTTTGTGAAGAATAAATTTCTTCAGAACATCACACAGGGTTTGATGCCCTTTGCGAGATTTGAACATTCCTGTTTGAATAAGATCCTTCAACCTAGCATTTTCATCAGACACAGAATCATTCTCCACGACAGAGGGGTTAGCATTCACAGAAGATCTAGCATTTGATTCATCATTACTGCATTCAAGGCATTTTAAGCAAGGTGGAAGAAACACTTCAGGTTTCTCTTTGAGTTGTTGGGTGAGAAGAGAATTTTCTCTGGTAAAATCCTCATGAGCCTGTCTCAGCGACTCAAGTTACTATTTCCTTTTCAGGTAATCATAGGTCAATCTCTCATGGTTGGCCGAGAGAAAATCATGACGATTTGATAGTTCTTCCATTCATGACATGAGAGTGGAATGCTCTTCTGTCCACGACTGATATTTCTCCATCTCCTCAACCAACAACTCTTCAGATTTCTTGAGGGTTTTCTCAATTTTCTCAAGAGAATTTTGTTGTATATTAGCAATTTTGATTAGTTTAGCATGGTCATCTTCATCTGAAGAATATTGATCACTGGTGTGAACCCTGTGATGTTTGGAGGATACCTTTTCTTCCGAAGCTTTGGCCATGAAGCAGTAGGCAAGAGATTCATCGTCGCTTGAATGGTTGTCGAAGAAGTTTGTTGCAGGGGTGGTGGCACATGCTATACCAGCCATGCCCGAATCAGAATCCTCATCGGATTCATCAACTTCCTTGGAGTCAGATGACCCTTCTTCATCAGAATTCATCTCCTTGCCGATGTACGCCTTGGCCTTGCGAGAGGTATTCTTGAGGTTGGAGGAGGACTTGGAAGGATTTCTTGAGGAAGATCTTGATGAAGACTTGGAGGAGGAGCTATCCTTCTTCTTGAAGAACTTCTTCGTTTTCTTCTCATCATCGGAGTCGTAGTTATTGCTCTTGCTTTTGCCTTGATAGTTTCCTGAATCATATCTTCCACTGGCATGGATTTCAACTTCCCAGAGAGGGCAATCCGAGATGAAATGTCCTGGATTTTTGCACTTGAATCAGGTGTAATCTCCAGTGGGTTTTGATGAAGATTTTGAACTGCCAGAGTTGCTGGATCCTTTCTTCTGGAACTGGTTCTTCCTGTGAAGGCGCTTGTATCTTTTCATGATCAATGCGATATCTTTGCTGATCCTTTCTGGGTCATCAAAATCTTATTCGGCATTTCCTTCGGAGGAAGAATCAGCCACAGCCTTGAGAGCATGACTTTTGCGATGACTTGAGCCATAGAGATCTCTCTTTTCTTCTTCCTGTTCCTCATGGGCATTTAGCCTTTCCATGATATCAGCAGAGTCGAGATATTTGAAATCAACTCGTTCCCTGATCATCAGAACTAGAGTGTTGAATGAACTGTCAAGAGATCAGAGGGATTTCTTCACAACTTCATGGTCAGTGATGCACTACAAAAAAACCACTTCCGTGATGATACATGTTTGTCACAGTAGGTAACGTTTTCTATCATGCATGTACATCCATGACAATTTTATGACAGAATCAAGATAGTCATAGCTTTGCTGTGATAGAAGTGTTCCATGGCAATACCGAAATTATCATCACAGAAGTGTCCACTTCCATGACGATAAATGGCCTGTCATGGAAGTGCTTTCGTCAAGGGTAACCGACATGTGGCATCCACCGTAACGGGTCGCCGTTAAGCTATCGGGTTCCAATTTGGATCCAATAACGCGTTAATAGCCCGGACCAATGGGGATTTTCCACGTGGAAAATTATCATTGGCCGGAGGAAACATGTGTCGGCTCCGCGGTGGGCCTGATGTCGTCCATCCAATGGAGGAGACTTGCCTATGATACGTCGACACATGGCAGGGCCCAACATAGGCCCATATAGGTTAAAAAGGCCGGCGGAGTCAAGAGCCCGTATGATTTACTCAGATACTAGTGGGTTGGACCACTAACGGCCTGCTTAAACATGGCCCATTTACATCCCACCGCTAGATCTGGCTTGTTAATTGTTCACCGAGTATTCGGGCCCAATTACGGCCCAGTGAGATTTTGGCCTGTTAGAGGCCCGATGTAGACATGGGCCCATTTTAGCTCGGTGTGTCTTTCGGCCTGGGAATGTCCCGTGCTGCGCATGGGCCATATATGGTTTGACGCGACATCCGGCCCGCTAATGGCCCGTGATCAAGGTGGCAACAGTTCAGCCCAACGTGACTTTGAGCCTGTTAAAGGCATGTCGTATAATTCGGCCTGTTGATGCCTCTACTAAGCTTTCGGCCTCTTAAAGACCCATGATATTAGTGGGCCACTAAGGCCTGAGATATGTTTCGGCCTGGTAACGGCCATCATATAACTAGGCCAACAATGGTCCGCTCTACATTTCAGCCTGCTAAAGGCCCGTGGACGACTATTGAAAATTGAGGCCCAACATGCATTTCGGCCTGCTAAAGGCCCATGGCATCTTCTGGGCCGTAACAGGCCAGGAGAATATTCATCCTGTTAATGGCCTGTAGTTACATGGGCCCAAGTAAGCGCTGGGTCCACCAAAGGCCCAACTAAACTTTGGGCCCAATGAAGGCCCATGTAAGTTGTGGGCCTGACACACAGACTCCACGAAAGGCCCCAATGGCCAATCAGCGCAGGCCCAAGAAAGTTTTGTGCCGGCCCAGTTGTGGCCCGCTAAATGCAGGCGAAGTGTTTTGGCCCGGTCAACTACATCAGATTTCCCCATTTTTGCCAGATAGCGAATGATGGCATATACGGTAACTAGTAGGAATTAAGAACAAACCTACTCTATACAATAAACAAATGATGCCATAGTCACTTAGAATAAACCTACACTACACAATCAAGGATTTATGGTATATTACATCAATTGGGCATCGAAGTTCGCCACCAGTGATCATAAAGCGCAACAAAGAAGCAGATTACAAAAAATGGGCGCCATTGCAGCATAACAAAATAATACTGAACCAGACCACTTCCAAGACAGTTCAAGAAAGGTTAGCCTTTCGTGGGAGCTGCTGCACAAGGAGCTGAGCAAGGCTGTGAGACCGGCCTAGCATGTCATTCTTAGCTTCCAGGTGTAGCTGTTTAGCAAAGAGGTTCTCATTGGTGTTCTCTGCGATCTTCCTTAGATATTGGACTTCAAGTCGAAGGTGAGTTGGAGAATGCCTTTCTGCTTGAACTTGAGACTGAAGAAGTTGAACTGATTCAGGCAGCGAATTCTGTGAGCTTGTGTGACTTCTAGTCTTAAGTAACTTGAGACTGAAGTGGGGTGCGATGGTTGTCAGTGGCGTGGAAGTAGATCTACGATGGTAGACGGGTGCATCGGGGAATAAGTCCCGTTGCAGTGGACGAGAAGGTCATCAGAGCGGCCTCGGCAAGGAGGACGACGGTGCCGATGAAGCGAGGGGACACGATGCAAGGCTCCTGGTCGATCGCCCTGTATGAGAAACGTCCATCTCTAGCAGTGGATGATGCAGTCTTGGTAGGAACTCCAACATGGTGGAGGACGGCGACGATGGATGGGGTGGCGGACGAAGGAGGCTGGTGTGGGGATGGTGTTCTAGCGCGGATGTTGTATTAATGGGACAATGGAGGGAGAGGTACGGGGAACCATTTCTTTGGGACACGCCTGTCTGAAATATGGGAAAGTTACAAACTTAGCCCCCGTTTAAAATTTGGACGTCTCATCGGTTGGGGATAGGACGGTAATCTCGCATCTCCCCAATATTTGCCCAGAGCGATTTCGGGCGAGGAGAGGGTGTTTTGGAGCCCACGGTGTATGAACGGGGCTGACAGGTAGGGCGGTTGTGTCACGTATGGCTGAAGTTACAAACCTGGCCCTATTAAAAATATTTGCCTACATCGATTTCGGCTGAGTCGAGTTTGTTTCACCGCCCACCATGTATGAATGGGGAAATGGAGGGAGAAAGAGAGGTCTTTCGGACGGGGATCAATCAAATGTGTTTTGCCGACCATGTTTGGCGCCCACCGTGTCTGAATGGGCTCAGAGGCGGTCGTGTCACGTCTGATTGAAGTTACTAACCTACCCCTATTGATAGCAGTGGTAATCGGGCCGATGGGTTGTCCGTGTAAGGGATAGACATTAATTTCCATCTTGCAAACATTGGCTTCGGGCAGCCGACGTGGGAGTTGATGTTTTGCCGCTTCTTTCAAATTTTGGGACAATAAGCATTCACATTTACCTTGGCAACTAAATTCGAATCCATTTTGTATTCTTATACGAATCTTTATAAATCAATCTATGTTTTCTTATAAATCTTCAAAAGCACAACATTCCACTATTATATATGAATATGATTTACAAATGCCGATACTCTAATTCAGAAGGTAGAATCCAATTTAAGGTGAATTCAAATATGTGAAACCAATTTATGTCCAACTCAAGTGTAACATGTATTACACACGCAACATATAGTGTAGTCTCATTTATATATGTACACAAGCGATGTCTCAAGATTCAAAATATCGAGTCAATCAACCAATAATGTACAAAACTAACAAACATATAAACACTTACTATATGGATCAATAATATCAACTAACATACATAAGCCAGGCTGCTGTAACTTTTTTGCTAGAAGAGCATCATTTTTTTAGCAAAGCTGGTACAACATCTTGGCCCTTTCAGATGCGTGCCACTTAAGGCCCATCTATACTACTATTATTGCTGAATGCACATTCAGCCTGATTGGCATATTTGTAGGTCTGGCATAGCAAACAAAATGAAATATCTTTGCCTCAACAAAAAAATGAAATGTCTCACAGTCTTATCAATTAACACAGACTCATGCTAAAAAAAATACAGACGAAAAAACAAAAAATAATTATTACATGAACAAACAACACAAAGGTTATTCAACAATGGAAAAAACATTTCACCTATGATTTACCAAGTGGGATTTTAATTTCCTTTTTTCCTTTAGGACCTTAACAATGTGGTCAGTCTCAGCTTGCTTCATTTTGAAATCCACCAAATATTTAATGGTTGTCTTGAGTACTGCTTGTGATTGTGCTATTTGCTTCCTCAACATGTCAACTTCATCTGTGTAGAAGCAGAATCTCTTTCTACCAATAGTTTAGCCTCTAGAGCATTAGTAGTTGGCAATTCATGATGTACGATTGGGCCAGTGCCACTGCTCTGGGATAATACAAGGTCCATAGGACCTTGCTCTTTGATTTTGGGCTAACCTGTTTTGCCATTAATGTTCCGATTGGATTTGGAAAAGTTGAAGTTAGCAAAACATCGCAAGTGGGAGTTAGAACAGCAACCCAGTTAAACAAACAAGGAATTAAAGAGTTTCGATTGGATGCTGAAAAGTAGTTATTAACAACATTGCAACCGGTTGCAGCAGTGAAGCAGTTAAACAAACAAGTTTTGCAAAAGGTACCTCTTGTCGCATTGGAGTTTCTCTTGGATACTGAAAAGTTGAGTAGCCAGTAACTTGATTAGAGCAACCGGTTGCAACAGCAAAGCAGTTAAACAAACAAGTTTTGCAAAAGGCACCTGTTGTGGCGTTGGAGTTTCTCTTGGATCCTGAAAAGTTGAGTAGTCAGTAACTTGATTAAAGCAACAAGTTACAGCAGCAAACCTGTTACGCAAATAAATTTTTGAAAATGTACCTGCTGTGTAATTGGACTTCCAATTGGATCCTGAAAAGTTGAAGTTGGTAAGATGATTACAGCAACAAGTTACAGCAGCAAACCAGGTAAACAAGGAAGTTTTTGAAAACATACCTGTTGTGCCACCGGAGTTTCAGTTGGATCCTACAAACTTGAATGTTAGCAATCATAAATAAAGTGTTGCAAGAGCCATAAGAAAATAACATTAAACTAGTAAAACTAACCAGTTTTGCAATGTATTTAATTACACATGAACTAGTAAAACTAACAAGTTCTTGCAACGTATTAAAGTAACAAGTCGGTACCGATTACCAGCAACACAGACATTTGTAAATTTTTTTGATGTAAGCAAAATGATTCTGACACATATATATAAGTTAAAAAGATGTTGTCCCTCATATAAACTTGACATTTGTCTGTCTATGAACATGCAAACATTACTAGTGCTACAAGTCATAACAGCAAACCATTTAAACAAACAGGGTATCCGAAGGTAAATTACACATGAATTTTGCTGCACCCTAGAAGTAGATATGACCAGCTATGTACATGCTTATGTAGCTATTTAAGTTTAGGCAAACAGGTAATTCTATAAATATTAAGTATCAAACACATAGATAGGCGCAGTCTATAATAGGATTAACAGGCTATGGCATTATGTAATCAGTAGCAAACTAAATTAAGCCAAGCAAGGTAATTGAACAACTTTGCAATCAGTGGCTAACTAAAATTCCGAGAAGCAGGTAACTGAACTTATGCTAGCTCTTTGTACAGGCACATTGCAACTTCTTTTTCACTTAAAAGGTTTTACGAAGGAGTCCATGGCATCAATTGCTTGGATACACAGTCCCAATACTTCTTTCTTCCCACACTGCATTGGTAAGTTGAATGGTTAATCTGATAAGATGGTGCGTCCTAAGGAGGGCAATTTTACCCATGGGTACGGGTACCCGCGGATACCGTACCCACTTGGGCAGGGTATGGGCACAATTTCATACCCACGGGTAATACCCATACCCTACCCGTTAAGTCATGGGTAGGGCACGGGTATAGCCTTTCGCCCATGGATAACCCATACCCTACCCGTTTATACTGTCATGTGAATCCTACCCGTGATTCACAAGTGTACCTATGTGAAAGTTGTGTCGTGAGCTTATGAACCTATGTTAAATTTGTCACCAATTGTCAATTTGAATTGAGATAATTGTCATGTACTCATCTATCTATTATTGAGTTGAGATCAATGATTTTTTTGTCAAATGTGCTATAAATTGTGAATAACTTGTGTACTATTTGATCTACCCGTTGGGTACCCAATGGGTATGGGTACCCGTCGGGTATGGGTACGGGTAAAGTTTCATACCCATGGGTACGGGTATGGGTAGAGTTTTGTACCCATTAACTAAATGGGTATGGGTGTGGTATTGCTCTAACCGCCCCATACCCTACCCATTGCCATCCTTAGTGCGTCCTTCATATGTTATATGTGGACGGGTTGTCAGACTAGTTGTAGCAACACACATCACACTAGCTTTTACTGTATATTTCATGCGATTACATTTGGCATATCGAGATATAAGCAATCTACAATAGGATGAAAAGACTAGCATCCTTCACATTATTGGTGAACTCAGTTCATAGAAACAAGCAATTCAACAATTATGTGTGTAAATCAAAATCACCATTGGAATATTTTTCACTACCCCAATCATACATGCAAAAAGGGGCGGCGCCACTGTAGGGGCTCGTATGGGCGGCCGCCTCGGGTGGCTGGAAAGTGCGCACCAAGTTTGAGTCGTACAGGTTGGCCCAGGCTAGTTTTGTTCATCCCAGCACACGAGCAGGCAATGTAAAAAATGAAGAAAAACTTTTCAATTTGGATGGGCCAATAACGTAAGTGCAAGGCAGTCCCTATAGCTGGCTCGGGGCCCAAAAGAGCGCCTCCAATATCGACCGACAGCAGGAAAAATCCCCAATTCATTCGCTCCAGCCTCCAGTCTGGTTCGCTCCTAACCTAGACACCACTGGAGAAAACCAATAGAGCTCTTCCTCGTGCCCTCATTGGACGCTGGTCGCCGGGCTTCAAGCGAATGGAAGGAAAAGAAGATGAAGATCCAACCCTGGGTGTAGCCTGCGTGGGACGCAGGGGCGGCAGCACAGACATGGCATCGAGCTTGCGAAAACGGACAGTCGCAGCTTGCAAGAGCAGCATCCGCAACGAGCAGGTACATCACATCCCTAATTATATCTAATTCACCTGTTCAATTTCTGGCCATTAGTTAAACCTGATGGTGCTGTAAAACTGGTTGTATGTAGGGAATCTACAAGAAAATGAAACCAATTTCTGCTTATTATATAACTCCCTCAATCAATACTGAACTGACTGAACCTAATGTGTCTAATCAAGTTTCCGGTGCAAACATACAAGCTCATATTGTTCTTGAGCCTGAAGTGTCTAATGAACAGATTGGTAATGAACATATAGTGTCTAATGAGGGTGTTGGGGAACGTAGTAGTAAATCAAAAAAATTTCTACGCATCACCAAGATCAATCTATGGAGAGACTAGCAACGAGAGAGAGAGAGAGAGAGAGGAGTGCATCTTCATACCCTTGAAGATCGCGATGCGGAAGCGTTGCAAGAACGCGGTTGGAGGAGTCATACACGCAGCGATTCAGATCGCGGTCGATTCCGATCTAAGCACCGAACAACGGTGCCTCTGCGTTCAACACACGTGCAGCCCGGTGACGTCTCCCGCGCCTTGATCCAGCAAGGAGGAGGGAGAGGTTGGGGAAGACAGCTCCAGCAGCACGACGACGTGGTGGTGGAACTTGCAGTTCTCCGGCAGGGCTTCGCCAAGCTCAAACAGGGGAGGAGGAGGTGTTGGAGAGGGGGAGGGCTGCGCCAGGGGAGAGGTTGTGGCCTCCCTCCCACCCCTCCACTATTTATAGGCTGGGGGGGAGAGGGGGCCGGCCCCCTAGATCCCATCTGGAGTTGGGGGCGGCGGCCAAGGGGGGGAGGAGTGCCTCCCAAGTCAAGTGGAGGCCCTCCCCCTTTAGGGTTTCCCCTCTCCCATGCGCATGGGCCTTAGGGGGGCTGGTTCCCCTAGCCCATTAAGGCTAGGGCGCCCCCTTACAGCCCATGCTGCTGTATTGGACGTGGTGGAACACTTTCCGGACTTCCGGACCCCTCCGGAATCCTCCGGAACCTTTCGAAAGCTTCCCGGTACAATACCGAAAAAACCCGAACTTTTTCCGGAACCCGAATAACAACTTCCCATATATAAATCTTTACCTCCGGACCATTCCGGAACTCCTCGTGACGTCTGGGATCTCATCCGGGACTCCGAACAACATTTGGTATTCACATACTATTTCCCATAACAACCTTAGAGTCACCGAACCTGAAGTGTGTAGACCCTACGGGTTCGGGAACCATGCAGACATGACCGAGACATCTCTCCGGCCAATAACCAACAGCGGGATCTGGATACCCATGTTGGCTCCCACATGTTCCATGATGATTTCATCAGATGAACCACGATGTCAAGGATTCAATCAATCACGTATACAATTCCCTTTGTCTACCGGTATGATACTTGCCTGAGATTCGGTCGTCGGTATCCCTATACCTTGTTCAATCTCGTTACCGGCAAGTCTCTTTACTCGTTCCGTAACGCATGATCCCGTGGCTAACTCTTTAGTCACATTGAGCTCATTATGATGATGCCTTACCAAGTGGGCCCAGAGATAACTCTCCGTCATACGGAGTGACAAATCCCAGTCTCGATTCATGCCAACCCAACAGACACTTTCGGAGATACCTGTAGTGCACCTTTATGGTCACCCAGTTACGTTGTGACGTTTGATACACCCAAAGCATTCCTACGGTTTCCGGGAGTTGCACAATATCATGGTCTAAGGAAATGATACTTGACATTAGAAAAGCTTTAGCAGACAAACTATACGATCAAGTGCTATGCTTAGGATTGGGTCTTGTCCATCACATCATTCTCCTAATGATGTGATCCCGTTATCAACGACATCCAATGTCCATGGTCAGGAAACCGTAACCATCTATTGATCAACGAGCTAGTCAACTAGAGGCTCACTAGGGACATGTTGTGGTCTATGTATTCACACATGCATTATGATTTCCGGATAACACAATTATAGCATGAACAATAGACAATTATCATGAACAAGGAAATATAATAATAACCACTTTATTATTGCCTCTTAGGCATATTTCCAACAGTCTCCCACTTGCACTAGAGTCAATAATCTAGTTACATTGTGATGAATCGAACACCCATAGAGTTCTGGCGTTGATCATGTTTTGCTCGTGGAAGAGGTTTAGTCAACGGATCTGCGACATTCAGATCCGTATGCACTTTACAAATATCTATGTCTCCATCTTGAACATGTTCACGAATGGAGTTGAAGCGACGCTTGATATGCCTGGTCTTCTTGTGAAACCTGGGCTCCTTGGCAAGGGCAATAGCTCCAGTGTTGTCACAGAAGAGAGTCATTGGGCCCGACGCATTGGGAATAACTCCTAGGTCGGTGATGAACTCCTTCATCCAGACTGCTTCCTGTGCTGCCTCCGAGGCTGCTATGTACTCCGTTTCACATGTAGATCCCGCCACGACGCTTTGCTTGCAACTGCACCAGCTGACTGCCCCACCATTCAAAATATACACATATCCGGTTTGTGACTTAGAGTCATCCAGATCTGTGTCGAAGCTAGCATCGACATAACCCTTTATGACGAGCTCTTCGTCACCTCCATAAATGAGAAACATATCCTTAGTCCTTTTCAGGTACTTCAGGATGTTCTTGACCGCTGTCCAGTGTTCCATGCCGGGATTACTTTGGTACCTTCCTACCAAACTTACGGCGAGGTTCACATCAGGTCTGGTACACAGCATGGCATACATAATAGACCCTATGGCTGAGGCATAGGGGATGACGCTCATCTTTTCTCTATCTTCTGCCGAGGTCGGGCATTGAGCCGTGCTCAATCTCACACCTTGTAATACAGGCAAGAACCCCTTCTTGGACTGATCCATATTGAACTTCTTCAATATCTTGTCAAGGTATGTGCTTTGCGAAAGACTAATGAGGCGTCTCGATCTATCTCTATAGATCTTGATGCCTAATATGTAAGCAGCTTCTCCAAGGTCCTTCATTGAAAAACACTTGTTCAAGTAGGCCTTTATGCTTTCCAAGAATTCTATGTCATTTCCCATTAATAGTATGTCATCTACATATAATATGAGAAATGCTACAGAGCTCCCACTCACTTTCTTGTAAACACAGGCTTCTCCATAAGTCTGTGTAAACCCAAACGCTTTGATCATCTCATCAAAGCTAATGTTCCAACTCCGAGATGCTTGCACCAGCCCATAGATTGAGCGCTGGAGCTTGCATACCTTGTCAGCATTATTAGGATCGACAAAACCTTCCGGCTGCATCATATACAACTCTTCCTTAAGGAAACCATTAAGGAATGCCATTTTGACGTCCATTTGCCATATCTCATAACCATAGTATGCGGCAATTGCTAACATGATTCTGACGGACTTTAGCTTCGCTACGGGTGAGAAGGTCTCATCGTAGTCAACCCCTTGAACTTGTCGATAACCCTTAGCGACAAGTCGAGCCTTATAGATGGTCACATTACCATCCGCGTCTGTCTTCTTCTTAAAGATCCATTTGTTCTCTATGGCTTGCCGATCATCGGGCAAGTCTGTCAAAGTCCATACTTAGTTTTCATACATGGATCCTATCTCGGATTTCATGGCTTCAAGCCATTTGTTGGAATCCGGGCCCGCCATCGCTTCTTCATAGTTCGAAGGTTCACCGTTGTCTAACAACATGACTTCCAAGACAGGGTTACCGTACCACTCTGGTGCGGAACGTGTCCTCGTGGACCTACGAAGCTCAGTAGCAACTTGATCCGAAGTTTCATGATCATCATCATTAACTTCCTCTCTAGTCGGTGCAGGCACCACAGGAACATCTTCCTGAGCTGCGCTACTCCCCGGTTCAAGAGGGGATACCTCATCAAGTTCTACTTTCCTCCCACTTACTTCTTTCGAGAGAAACTTTTTCTCCAGAAAGGATCCATTCTTGGCAACAAAGATCTTGCCTTTGGATCTAAGGTAGAAGGTATACCCAATAGTTTCTTTAGGGTATCCTATGAAGACGCATTTTTCCGATTTGGGTTCGAGCTTTTCAGGTTGAAGTTTCTTGACATAAGCATCGCATCCCCAAACTTTCAGAAACGACAGCTTAGGTTTCTTCCCAAACCATAATTCATACGGTGTCGTCTCAACGGATTTCGACGGAGCCCTATTTAAAGTGAATGCGGCAGTCTCTAAAGCATAACCCCAAAATGATAGCGGTAGATCGGTAAGAGACATCATAGATCACACCATATCCAATAGAGTGCGATTACGACGTTCGGACACACCATTACGCTGAGGTGTGCCAGGCGGCGTGAGTTGTGAAACAATTCCACATTTCCTTAAGTGCGTGCCAAACTCGTGACTCAAATATTCCCCTCCACGATCTGATCGTAAGAACTTTATTTTCCTGTCACATTGATTCTCAACCTCACTCTGAAATTCCTTGAACTTTTCGAAGGTCTCAGACTTGTGTTTCATTAAGTAGACATACCCATATCTACTTAAGTCATCAGTGAGGGTGAGAACATAACGATAACCACTGCGAGCCTCAACGCTCATTGGACCGCACACATTAGTATGTATGATTTCCAATAAGTTGGTTGCTCGCTCAATTGTCCCAGAGAACGGAGTCTTGGTCATTTTGCCCATGAGGTATGGTTTGCACGTGTCAAATGATTCATAATCAAGAGACTCCAAAAGTCCATATGCATGGAGTTTCTTCATGCGTTGACACCAATGTGACCAAGGCGGCAGTGCCACAAGTATGTGGGACTATCATTACCAACCTTACATCTTTTGACATTCACACTATGAATATGTGTAACATCACGTTCGAGATTCAATAAGAATAAACCATTGACCAGCGGGGCATGACCATAAAACATATCTCTCATATAAATAGAACAACCATTATTCTCGGATTTAAATGAGTAGCCATCTCGCATCAAACGAGATCCTGATACAATGTTCATGCTCAAAGCTGGTACTAAATAACAATTATTGAGGTTTAAAACTAATCCCGTAGGCAGATGTAGAGGTAGCATGCCGACGGCGATCACATCGACCTTGGAACGATTCCCGACGCGCATCGTTACCTCGTCCTTCGCCAGTCTCCGCTTATTCCGCAGCTCCTGTTTTGAGTTACAAATATGAGCAACCGCACCTCTATCAAATACCCAGGAGCTACTACGAGCGCTGGTAAGGTACACATCAATAACATGTATATCACATATATCTTTGGTATTGCCGGCCTTCTTATCCGCTAAGTACTTGGGGCAGTTCCGCTTCCAGTGACCGTTTCCCTTGCAATAAAAGCATTCAGTCTCAGGCTTGGGTCCATTCTTTGGCTTCTTCCCGGTAGCTTGCTTACCGGGCGCGGCAACTCCCTTGCCGTCCTTCTTGAAGTTCTTTTTACCCTTGCCTTTCTTGAACTTAGTGGTTTTATTCACCATCAACACTTGATGTTCCTTTTTGATCTCCACCTTCGCTGATTTCAGCATTGAATATATCTCAGGAATGGTTTTCTCCATCCCCTGCATATTGAAGTTCATCACAAAGCTCTTGTAGCTAGGTGGAAGCGACTGAAGGATTCTGTCAACGACCGCGTCATCCGGGAGATTAACTCCCAGCTGAGACAAGCGGTTGTGCAACCCAGACATTTTGAGTATATGCTCGCTGACAGAACTATTCTCCTCCATCTTACAACTGTAGAACTTGTTGGAGACTTCATATCTCTCGACCCGGGCATGAGCTTGGAAAACCATTTTCAGCTCTTGGAACATCTCATATGCTCCGTGTTGCTCAAAACGCTTTTGGAGCCCCGGTTCTAAGCTGTAAAGCATGCCACACTGAACCAGGGAGTAATCATCACTACGCGACTGCCAGGCGTTCATAACGTCTTGAGTTGCTGGGAAAACAGGTGTGTCACCTAGCGGTGCTTCAAGGACATATGCTTTCTTGGCAGCTATGAGGATAATCCTCAGGTTACGGACCCAGTCCGTGTAGTTGCTACCATCGTCTTTCAGCTTGGTTTTCTCTAGGAATGCGTTGAAGTTGAGGGCAACATTAGCGTGGGCCATTTGATCTACAAGACATATTGTAAAGATTTTAGACTAAGTTCATGATAATTAAGTTCATCTAATCAAATTATTCAATGAACTCCCACTCAAATAGACATCCCTCTAGTCATCTAAGTGTTACATGATCCGAATCGACTAGGCCGTGTCCGATCATCACGTGAGACGAACTAGTCATCAACGGTGAACATCTCTATGTTGATCGTATCTTCTATACGACTCATGTTCGACCTTTCGGTCTTCCGTGTTCCGAGGCCATGTCTGTACATGCTAGGCTCGTCAAGTCAACCTAAGTGTTTTGCATGTGTAAATCTGGCTTACACCCGTTGTATTCGAACATTAGAATCTATCACACCCGATCATCACGTGGTGCTTTGAAACAACGAACCTTCGCAACGGTGCACAGTTAGGGGGAACACTTTCTTGAAATTTTAGCAAGGGATCATCTTATTTATGCTACCGTCGTTCTAAGCAAATAAGATGTAAACATGATAAACATCACATGCAATCAAATAGTGACATGATATGGCCAATATCATTTTGCTCCTTTTGATCTCCATCTTCGGGGCACCATGATCATCATCGTCACCGGCATGACACCATGATCTCCATCATCATGATCTCCATCATCGTGTCTTCATGAAGTTGCCTCGCCAACTATTACTTCTACTACTATGGCTAACGGTTAGCAATAAAGTAAAGTAATTACATGGCGTTTTTCATTGACACGCAGGTCATACAATAAATTAAGACAACTCCTATGGCTCCTGCCAGTTGTTATACTCATCGACATGCAAGTCGTGATTCCTATTACAAGAACATGATCAATCTCATACATCACATATATCATTCATCACATCCTTTTGGCCATATCACATCACACGGCATATGCTGCAAGAACAAGTTAACGTCCTCTAATTGTTATTGCAAAATTTTTACGTGGCTGCTATAGGTTTCTAGCAAGAACGTTTCTTACCTACGCCACAACCACAACGTGATATGCCAATTTCTATTTTCCCTTCATAAGGACCCTTTTCATTGAATTCGATCCGACTAAAGTGGGAGAGACAGACACCCGCTAGCCACCTTATGCAACTAGTGCATGTCAGTCGGTGGAACCTGTCTCACGTAAGCGTACGTGTAAGGTCGGTCCGGGCCGCTTCATCCCACGATGCCGCCGAATCAAGATAAGACTAGTAACGGCAAGTAAATTGACAAAATCGACGCCCACAACAACTTGTGTTCTACTCATGCAAGAAACTACGCATAGACCTGGCTCATGATGCCACTGTTGGGGAACGTAGTAGTAAATAAAAAAAATTTCTATGCATCACCAAGATCAATCTATGGAGAGACTAGCAACGAGAGAGAGAGGAGTGCATCTTCATACCCTTGAAGATCGCGATGCGGAAGCGTTGCAAGAACGCGGTTGGAGGAGTCGTACACGCAGCGATTCAGATCGCGGTCGATTCTGATCTAAGCACCGAACAATGGTGCCTCCGCGTTCAACACACGTGCAGCCCGGTGACGTCTCCCGTGCCTTGATCCAGCAAGGAGGAGGGAGAGGTTGGGGAAGCCAGCTCCAGCAGCACGACGGCGTGGTGGTGGAACTTGCAGTTCTCCGACAGGGCTTCGCCAAGCTCAAACGGAGGAGGAGGAGGTGTTGGAGAGGGGGAGGGCTGCGCCAGGGGAGAGGTTGTGGCCTCCCTCCCACCCCTCCACTATTTATAGGCTGGGGGGGAGAGGGGGCCGGCCCCCTAGATCCCATCTAGGGTTGGGGGCGGCGGCCAAGGGGGGAGGAGTGCCTCCCAAGTCAAGTGGAGGCCCTCCCCCTTTAGGGTTTCCCCTCTCCCATGCGCATGGGCCTTAGGGGGGCTGGTTCCCCTAGCCCATTAAGGCTAGGGCACCCCCTTACAGCCCATGCTGCTGTATTGGTCGTGGTGGAACACTTTCCGGACTTCCGGACCCCTCTGGAATCCTCCGGAACCTTTCGAAAGCTTCCCGGTACAATACCGAAAAAACCTGAACTTTTTCCGGAACCCCAATAACAACTTCCCATATATAAATCTTTACCTCCGGACCATTCCGGAACTCCTCGTGACATCCGGGATCTCATCCAGGACTCCGAACAACATTCGGTATTCACATACTATTTCCCATAACAACCCTAGAGTCACCGAACCTTAAGTGTGTAGACCCTACGGGTTCGGGAACCATGCAGACATGACCGAGACATCTCTCCGGCCAATAACCAACAGCGGGATCTAGATACCCATGTTGGCTCCCACATGTTCCATGATGTTTTCATCGGATGAACCACGATGTCGAGGATTCAATCAATCCCGTATACAATTCCCTTTGTCTACCGGTATGATACTTGCCCGAGATTCGATCGTCGGTATCCCTATACCTTGTTCAATCTCGTTACCGGCAAGTCTCTTTACTCGTTCCGTAACGCATGATCCCGTGGCTAACTCTTTAGTCACATTGAGCTCATTATGATGATGCATTACCGAGTGGGCCCAGAGATACCTCTCCGTCATACGGAGTGACAAATCCCAGTCTCGATTCGTGCCAACCCAACAGACACTTTCAGAGATACCTGTAGTGCACCTTTATGGTCACCCAGTTACGTTGTGACGTTTGATACACCCAAAGCATTCCTACGGTATCCGGGAGTTGCACAATCTCATGGTCTAAGGAAATGATACTTGACATTAGAAAAGCTTTAGCAGACGAACTATACGATCAAGTGCTATGCTTAGGATTGGGTCTTGTCCATCACATCATTCTCCTAATGATGTGATCCCGTTATCAACGACATCCAATGTCCATGGTCAGGAAACTGTAACCATCTATTGATCAACGAGCTAGTCAACTAGAGGCTCACTAGGGACATGTTGTGGTCTATGTATTCACACATGCATTATGATTTCCGGATAACACAATTATAGCATGAACAATAGACAATTATCATGAACAAGGAAATATAATAATAACCACTTTATTATTGCCTGTAGGGCATATTTCCAACAGAGGGATCTAATGCAAGCATTTTGCAAGCTCCCATTGAAGGATTTAGTGTGTAATTGTGATCTGCTATGTTGAGAGAGAGAGAGAGATATTTGTAGGAATTGATGACAAGCAAATTATAGTACATTTTCATGGCCTGAGGAAACGTTGAGGCCATCTACCACAACGTCCCCGTATCATGACAACGTAGCATAAATAATTTTCTAATCTGTTGTTTCAAACTATTGGCATACTTGTGCAAGATAGATATATTGATATGCAGTTTGTGCACTAGTTATAGGTGCAATTAGACTTGGATATTTTTGGCCAGAGAGCGAATAACTCAAGTAGGTATAGTCCATGTTAGTAGTCCTTGTCCACCATGTTGTATTTTGTGCTTTTTGGTGCTTAGATCATCTAGTGGTTTATAATCTGGAACTACTTTGGATCATTAGATGGTTTTCAAAGTGCATGTAGCTTCACATTTCTCAAGTTATGTTGATTTCCGGAGTGCAAGTTGCTTCGTATTTTATAAGTTAAAATTTTGTCCCTGGTAACTTCAATTCATGGATCCACCACTACACACAAATCATACACGCAGGGCAGTACGAATTAAATGAAATGCAGGGACTTACGCTAGCTCGTTGTACATGATCACTGTAGCTCTGCTTCCTCTTGGGATGTTCCATGTACAGGTCCATGTTACCACTTGCTTGGATGTGCAGGCCCTGTGCTCCTTGCATCCCCCTCTACATTTTTGGTATGGCGAATGGTTGATCAAATGAGAGGAATCGACCTTGCTGTTGTACCGGAGGATAGGTACTTACAAGGTTATATCGGCGTGCAGGATGTGTACCAGATCCCGTAGCGGCGTCATGCTTCGCTAAAAAATGGTTTTGCTTGTTTCAGATGATATCTCCGGAAGAAATAAGAGTTAAAGTTAGAGTTGCATAGGCATGTAAGATAAGAGAGTAGTAAAAGGATATCCAAACATCATCGGAACAGTGCACTGGGAGTGATATGTGGATACCTAGTTCGGGCCGGTGTTTGGGCATGCTCGCCTAGAGTGCGGGTCACTTTAGAGCCACTGAGGGTGATTCGCTGGCGTTGGCTGGCCGCGTACAGATGCAGATCTTGAGCGGCAGCGGAGCGCTATGATGCGGTGAAGCACCAACAGCCTCGGGGGGTGGAGGTCGACGATGTGCTCGGTGAAGTAGCCTCGATGATGTGGGAGACAGCATCGCTGAAGCGCACCTGATGCGGTGTCGGTGTCTGTGAGGCACGTTGGCTGCGACGGCCAATGTTGTCGGTGGACCACCCGGTGCGGTGGACGAGGGCGTAGATGAGGCAGCTCCGGTGCGATGGTGAAGCGCGGCCGTCATCTTCGTCGTCGTTGTTCGGCACAGAGGTGGGAAAAGCGACGAGACGAGGGGCGATTCAAATTTTTCTTGGGTTGTCGGCGAATTAGGGATTTCAGCACTCTGGGCGCGGAAGGGGGCGGGGGAGAAGGGAGATTTTGCAGGGCTGGAATTGGGGTCGCCAGATATTTCAATCTGAAACGTGGAAGCGCGAACTTTTTTTGTCATCCTTCTTTGGGGGGGGGGGGGGGGAGGTGGTGGGTGCTAGCGTCCGTACGACACACATGACCACCACGACACGACCCTGGTCTGCCTGGTGTGCCTACATTTGAGAATGCAAACCAATCTTCTTTCATTGGCAAATGAATCTGTATGTATTGCCATGCCCATGTTTTCCTTGCAAATAATTAGTCCTTCTAAACGAGATACTATAAATTAATTAATGATGGGTTATTTGAATTAGAGTGTGTTTGTCACATAGCGATCTCCAATTCTAACGTGGATTTTGCATTTCACGGTATCCACGCTACTTTCTTAATTCAAATTCATATGTATAAGCTGAACACTATGGTAGTGAGAAAACTTTGGATGGATTCAAGCATATGACCACACACATACAAAATACCACAACAATCGAGTCAATATCAACTTTTGCAAACCAACTATGGCACGAATTCGAAATAATTACGAAATCCATATGCATGGTCCTCAATTCAAATATTACAATGTACACTAAATCGAAACGTCAATATTAAGTCTAGTACTATCTACATTCAAATGTTATTTTTAGCCCCCCCGGCACACATGCTACATACTTCCTCTATCGATCAATCTTCCTCTCCTAACCACCTTACAAAACTATTGGTTTCCGACACACGCTCATTCTTTCTCTACATGTTTCGATCTCTAACTCTCTCAAATACACAACCCCCTTTTTCCACTCTGTCAACAAATGTATCTCTCTCACACACCCACCATTGCACTCTATGCTGAGCTCTCTCTCTCTCTCTCCCCCTCCCACCTTGTCTCGCTAGATACATGCATTGCCTATCTAGACCCCCCTCTCGTGCGCATGCACACACATTGTCTATCTAGGTCACTCTCTCGAGACCATCTCACTCTTTCTTCCACACGGCGGCCCACACTCGCTCAATCTCTCTCTTTTATCTAAGTCTCGATTAACATCGCTTTCTCTCACACACAAACAATATATCTCCCTGTTCGGGCCTCGATCGACACGCTCTATACTCTCTCACGCAGATTGTCTATCTATGTCAGTCTCTCCAAGCCGTCCCACTATTTCAACCTCATGGTGGCCCACGCTCGCTCTCTCTCTCTCTCTCTTTATGTATGTCTTGATTGACCTCGCTCTTTCTCACACACAAACAATATATCTCCATGTTTGGGCCCAATTCGACATATTCATATTGTACTCACAAAATGCCCGTGCGTTGCACGGAACATCAAGATGCATTTATATGAGTAGTTTATCTTGTCGAAGATAATGATGAATGACGGAAGGCCTTATCTGCAAATGTGGGGAGGGGTGCGGGTATCTTTTTGCAAAATTGTCATAGTTTCCTTCCTATCTGTCAGATATAGATCGGACGGCCTATATTGCAGGATGGCAGGCACACCATCATCACCAGCTCTGTTTTTTATAAGAGTAGAGACACTCTCTCACGCACATTGTCTATCTAGGTCACTCTCTCCAACCCGTCTCACTCTTTCGACCGCATGACGACCCACACTCGCTCAATCTCTCTCTCTCTCTCTTTATCCATGTATCGATTGACCTTGCTTCCTCCCACGCACAAATGATATATCTACCTGTCTGTGACTGGATCATCTCTCAAGCTATCTCTTACAGCTCTCACCCTTCACAAAAGCTCAATCAGACAATATCTCTCAGAGCATATATATCTTTTTAACGAATGTCGGGCCACACTCACTTTGTCTCTCTATCTATCTATGTCTCGATTGACCTTGCTTTCACACGTTGTCTCTTCCACACACTGAAGCTACCATTCCATCCCTCGAAGAGCCAGAGCTATTTACATTGCGAGGGGGACTCCACCCTTGGATTAATTTGTGAAGGCATTTATTCTAGTGGGTTTAGATTATATTTTTGTAGCATTTGGACCACAACTACTCCAAACACCATTGCAACCCCCACCTCTCCCCCAATTGATTTCCCTCTGGCTTGGTCACTGCTCTCTCGCACGCCCTTTCTCACCTTCCACGTCGCACCATGGTATTTTTGCAAAAAACTGCGGTGTTCTCTTTAATAATTACAAATAAGCTACAAACTACACAACGGGAGTCCACCTGTAATGGAACAATTTTCAAACCAGAAATTAAAGTTCTACAAACTACACACCTGGGGGCCCACCTATCATGGAACAAATTTGGACCCATATATCAATTAAAAATGAAAAAGGACAAGGATCGAACATGCGACCAGGGCCTTCAAGACGCACGTCAATAGGCAACATAGTAGCAACGTTTGTTGTACTCCCCTTCGTTGATATATTGTTTTTATATTACCACAACCTATTTAATGGATAACATGTTTTTATATTAGTTTTAGTAGATTAGTGGGACTGGATCATCAACACGTACTATTTCCCTTCATTTACTGGTGGGTCCCATGTCTGCTCTCTCTCTCCTCCCCTTCTACGTTTAGAAGCACGGGCAAACACGAAGAACACGCGGGCGGTGTTACTGTTGACCGTATCTGGACTCGTCCACAAGTTATGGCACTAGTTTCACGTACTAGTAGTACTATATGTAACGAGTTTAGGAACAAAAGTGACCGTGACAGACAAGTTAGGCTAGTAGTAGTACTATTTATCTACTAGTAATAATTAAATGCGTGGATAAATTTTCATATTTATGACTTTTTATAATTAATTGATACGACTCTAGCAGAACATTCAATCGATCAAACCATAGGTTTCATTCAGTCTGACTGCGACTTTTACATTCATACTACGATCGAACTAAAATAAATGGAAATGATAAATCCCGAACGTTCAGATTTTAAGCATGGCAATCCAAATGTTTTTCATGGCAAATTTACATCACGCGGCGGCGGTGGAGGCGTCTTGCGGCTGGAAGCGGCTCCTCTGTCGTGCTCTGTGTGTCGTCGGGCCACTAACCGACGGCGACGGTGATGTCTTGCATCGTTGTTGGCGTACTCCTGGATGTTGGCCCTAGCTTCAAGGAAGGCCAAAATGTTCTGGACTTCGGTCTCAAGGAGCCAGTCAACTGGCGGGAGGCACTAGCACCTATTGGGGATACACATAACAGGTAGGCCCATGAAGGGTCAAAATATCATAAAGCATGGGGTTCACCCATGAGGTGGGTCCAGATAAATCTCATTCATACATACTGTCCACTCGATCGACGTACCATCCACTCGGATGACAGGCAACCACTCGGTAGTATGACTCACTTGGATATGCGAAGACCAACAATCGGCAAGGCAGTCGAAGCATCATCCTAGTAGTAGGGTGACATTATGGCAGTCATGCTCCACCTTGTAACATAAGAGGTGAGGGGGTGGCGCACTCTATATAAGCCACCCCCACCACTAGACTTGGGGGCAGTCCCTCATTCTTCTCCCCTAGCTCTCTCGCCATTAGTCTCAGGACGTAGCTCAGGCATGGAGACCCGTTCTCCTATCTCTCATACACATTGTAATCTTTGGATACATACTCAGATAAAACAAATCCTCTCTGGAGCACGAGACGTAGGGTTGTTATCTCCACTGCGAGAGGCCCGAACTCGCTAAAACACCGTGTCACCCATATGCATCTCGGTAGATCACGCTCCTTTACCCTATCCCATTCTATTTTCAGATTTGATACTATGACAGTTGGTGCCCACCATGAGGCATGGCATCTATTGAGCCATGATGCAGCTGGTTATTTCTTCAACCACCGGTGGCACATCGATTCCCGCTGGTGCCCTCTATTCGGTTTGATCTTCATGTTTTAACACGTTTTTTGTACTGTTCATCTGCATGACGAGCAAAGCATGGCAAACGGAAGGGAAACAGACATCCATCCAAGCACATACAAGGAGATCCATCAACCTTTAGGTTGGCTTGCCTCGCATCCGCATGAGCTGACCACCTGAATCGGGGTTCTGGACATCGCCAATAGCAGCAACGGCGGCGTGAAAGCAAGAAACCGACTGCGCCTCCACGCACGGCCGTCGGCATCGTCCGCCCCATCGTCGTCTCCGACCTCGGCACAACCGAATGCGCCTCCCTCCACATGCGGCCACCGGTGCCGTCCGCCTCGTCATCGTCTCCGACCTCGGCACAACCAAGTGCATCTCGTCTGCGAAGTCGCCGTTGAGGCCCCGTGCACGGCCACCAGCGCCGTCCGCCTCATTGTCGTCACACATGGCGGCCAGCGTCATCGTCACACATGGCCGCCAAGGCCATTCGCCTCGTCATCGACTCCATCCTCATCGTCGTCGTCACGTATGGCCGCCGAAGGAGCAGGCGCGCAGCGCTCCTTCCTCTAGTGCCGGTCACCGGCGATGGTCTCCGTACCGAAGGCGCGCTGTAGCGGCGACCTACGAAACAACCTGGACCCACAACCAATGGCCGTTCGGGATTAAAGGAATAAATGCCTTGTAAGTGCATGCATAACGTAGGCCACCTAATCGAGCGATAACTGCATGCAGCAAAAAAAAGGAATGGAAGGACAATTCCCACACATACGCGGCTCCACCGGCAATCATTAAGTGCATGCCTAACATCAGTCATAATTCCATCAAGCATGGATTGACCTCTTCGTTAACATAATCACCTTATTAACTGGCAAATTGATGGGGATTACTAACGCCACCTATCTAGTTGTTTCGGCCAGAACAAGCCAGCTGTTTCCACAACCCACCGGTTCCGCGCCAGTTAATTCGTGCATGCATGCATGTATAACCGTCCGGCCTTCAACTTCGTGGCCGTCCTTGCTAGTAACCAAGGGTCACCCGATGGATCTTTCACTCGAACAGCTGCGAACTAGATCCATTCAGAGTTCAGACAGATGAAGCCACTCGGACACAGACTCAAGTTCACTCGGCCACGAACATGAGTTCACTCGGAAGGATTCCTCCTCCAGTATCGGTGTGCAAGTCGGAGGGGGAGGCACGGTCCTGGCTCGGTGTCAGCATTGGCGACTCCTCCCGCCGGTGTCGATCGCTCGATGCGGTGCGAAAGCCAGGTTCTGGCCGCGCTCCCACGGCGCCTCCTCCCCCCGGCATTGGCCGCCCGACCATGGGCGCCGCGGCGGAGGCACACGCCCAGCTTGACGCAAGCGCGCGGCAGTCCCCTCTCCGGATAAACCGCACGCGATGACATATGCAGGGAAGACGCGAACCTGGCATGACACGGGCACTCGGCGGGGAGTCCCCTCGATAACATCACTCGGCCTTGCGCTGGGCATCCTTCAAATTGGCCAGCGGCTCGGCTCCCCTAAACAACAAATGATAGCCAACAACACTGCTCCTCACTCCGGTGCCAGCTACTCGGCTAGCCGATGCCGCGGTGAGGCCCAAGTCGAGCATGGCGCAGGTGCTTAGCGCTCCCTTCCCTGGCACCGACTGCTCGCCGGTGGCTTCCGGCGGCCTCCATCCAGCGCCGACTGCTCAACACGGTGTGAGCACGGACCTCTTGTCCCCGGGCATCAGATGTCGGCAGCAGCTCCCACGAGAGGAGGCAAAGGCCCAACGCGGCTAGAGTCCGGAGGCTAGCCCCGCCCCGAGCATGCGGCGGCTCCTCCCTCTGTGGGCTGGTGGTGCTCCATTTCCATGACGACGAACTCAGGGGAACAATCTTATCCACTACGATAATTTTACAATTCATTGCTCAAATTATTCGACAATAGCTTAACAGTCCCTTTTCTGTTCGAACACAGGTTCACTCGGACGGGACTGAAAGCTCCCTGGAACAACCGACCGGTAGGACAATTCACACGCATGCTCGGGCGAATTTACTCGGATGGTTAACTGACCGCTGCAGCAGTTGGACACATCTCCACCACTCGGCAGCCTCGCGCGTCGCCGCTCGGTGAGACACATCTCCACCACTCGGCTGCCCCGTGCGCCATCACTCGGTGAGACATATCTCCACCACTCGGCCGTCCCGCGCGTTGTCACTTTGTGAGACACATCTTCACCACTCGGCCGCCCCGTGTGTCGCCACTCAATGGGACACATATACATCACTCTTTTACATCCCGCGCGCTGCCACTCGGTTGGGCACGTCTTCATCAACACCCCACTCGGCCGCTCATGCGCCGTCAGACAGCTAAGTTATTCTTCACGCACTGCACCTTGTTAAATAGTTATTTTCGTGTTCCCGAGCATCCCATAACTCACATACACGGCGTTCACTTGGAGTCCACAGCACCGAGTGTACCTCTATGCTCGATTGTTTATTTTCACGTACTTGCTTAGTACCGATTATTTGACTTCCGAGTCCAGCTTGCATTTTAAGCTAAGTCACTTATGGCATGGTTACGAACACCATGTGTTCTCTTTCAACCTCAAATGGTTAACATCAGTCCCGGGGACTACAACTCAGTCGGAACACTACACTTCCACTTCATTTGGGTCCAATACTACAACGAGTTCAGTCTGATCCTTCACTTCGACAAGTTCGATCAGATCTTTCGCTCTTTTAGACTCTTGCTGGTTTTGAACTAGCAAGCCCCTTGCGCACCCAGCGGGTGTCTATGGGTGTTATTTACACAAATCATTTCAGCACACATCAAATTACATTGAGAAGTTATTGCATTGGCTTGTGCTATTTTTCATACACAAGTTATGCGATCACTCGATGGCCTTATGCGCCAACTTCATCGCTACTCATACTTGGTCACCATATCGATCCTAGCGCACCGCAACACCGACCTTGTCGCTCTGTTGACTTCAAACACATCCGGCGGACCTCTTTGTGGAGTCCTCTTCATCGTGTGAATGACACAGACCTTGTCGTCTCGTTGGGCATGAGACAGATAAGTCCCTTTTATAGTTAAACTGCATACTTCACTCCTTTGCGAGTTTGACTCTTTAGAGCATCACTTGAAAGTTGCTCCTCAACTTTAGCCGAGTCCGACTCGATGAATTACAATTTATCCTTCCAAAAATATATTTCTCGTGCTCTGACAGGTCCACCGTCGAAGCATGTAGTATGCTCGGGGGCTACGCCCCACTCGAGGGCTGCAGCTCATTCGGAATCACTCTCTCCTGAGTGGTCAAGTACTTCATCACCAGTGGATCCTTCACTTCAACGAGTGCAGTCAGATCCGCCACTTCGACAAGTTACATGATCACTTAGATGCTCCGTGTGCCATCTTTGTTCCTACTCAGACTAAGTTGCCGCGCTCGTGTTGTTGCACCACAACCATAGTACACCGACCTCGTCGCTACATAAGCTTTGTAAGCATCTGACTGACTCCTCCGAGGACCATTTTCACCACTTGGCCGCCCCGCGCGTCGCCACTCGGCTGCCCCGTGTGTCGCCACTGGGTTGGACACGTCCACACAAATCGGCCGCCCCCACGCGTCACCACTCGGTTGGTCACGTCTTCACCACTCGGCTGCCCCATGCGTCGCCGCTCAGTGAGACACACAAAACCACTCGGGCGCCCCGCGTGTTGCCACTCTGTTGGACACATTCTCACCACTCGGCTGCCCCGTGCGTCGTCACTCGGTTGGACACGTCCTCATCAATCGGCCACCCCGCGCGTCGCCACTTGGTTGGTCACGCCTTCACTTTGGCTGCCCCGCGCATCGTTGCTCGGCTGGGCATGTCTTCATCAACTTACCCATTCGATCGTCCCGCGCGTCGTCACTCAATTGGGCTCGGCCTCACTACTCAGCCACGCCGTGTGTTGCCACTCGGTTGGACACATCCTCACCACTCGGCCGCCCCGCATATCGCCACTCGGTTGTGCACGTCCTCACCGCTCAGCCGCCTCGCACGTCGCCACTAGGTTGTGCACGTCCTCACCACTTGGCCGCCCCGCGCGTCGCCACTAGGTTGGTCACCTCCTCACCACTCGGCCGCCCCGCGCGTCATCACTCTGTTGTGCACGTCCGCACCGCTTGGCCGCCTCGCACGTCGCCACTTGGTTGTGCACGTCCTCACCGCCCGGCTGCCCCCACGCGTCGCCACTTAGTTAGGCACGTCCTCACCGCTCGGCCGCCCCCGCATGTCGCCACTCAGTTGGGCACGTCCTGATCGCTCGACCGCCCGCACATCGCCACTCAGCTGACACATCCTTGCCACTTGGCCGCCCCACACGTTGCCGCTCAGTTGACACGTCCTCACCACTCGACCGTCCCCGTGCATCGCCATCAGTTGGACGCGTCTTCACCAATACATCCCCAACGCAGAGAACAACTAAGTTACTCATATGATCAAACCTCACATCGCACTCTGTAGCGAGCTTGCTTCTTTCAAGCATCACTCGGGGGATGCGCCACAGCCGAGGGCTATGCCAGCCTCAGGGGCTACGCCCATTTAATCAACCTGTTGATCATGTTAGGAATATTTTTTCTGAACATACTTGCTCGGTCCGCCGAGGACCTATAAGGGTAGCATCATCCACTCGGATGATCGCCCAAATCATTACCCGGAGTCATATTCAGGACTGCAAATGGGTGAAACCGACGCTCCTCCATGGATACACTTGGCCCTTCTTCTAGGCTCCAAGGCGTCAGCTTCACAAACTTGGACTCAGAGATGGCATGTGCTGGTGTTCCCCCGGGATGATGAGTGGCTTCTCTCCGGAGAATCAGTCCACGCGCTAGCCTCACCACTCAGGTTTTCATGGCATGTCCACCTCCGACCACTAGTCTATCTCCTCTGGGAGACATATGAGTGTCATCTAGTTTTTCCTTGTAGTGCCTCACTTTACCCACTAACCTCGACATAACCGCTTCTGTGCGGGCGCGCGTGATTTCTCTTTGTGCCTTTCCTAAAGGACACACATCGGTCCGACCGACCACCCTCCAAAGGTCTCCATGCACTCGAACACGTAAAACACCCGACTAAAGTCACCTTCAGAATTACAATGGATGAGCTCGATGCCCCTCCGCGGGTTAACTTGGCCCTTTGTCTAGGCTCCAAGGCGCGTGCCTCATAAACTTGGACTCGGAGATGACATGTGCTAGCGTTCCCCTGGGATAATGAGTGGCATGTCTCCGGAGAATTAGACCATGCGTCGGCGTTGTTAGTTAGGTTTCATGGCATGTCCTCGCTCGGACCTTGTCGGTGCAACAAACCCTGGGTCTGTTGCCCAGACCATGCACAGGCCCGAGATCAAGATTGCGACATCCAAGACAAGGCCAAGATGAAGAGATAGGCTCTTTGAGGAGTCAAAGGGCAGATTAAGAAGACCAAGTTACAACATCCAAGACCATGACACTACTGATGAAAAAACTCCCTTGTTGGGCAGGCGAGCCTGGCGAGGACTAGGTAGCCCCGGAAGCAAGCCTCAAGACCACCCCGACAGGCCTGCCGGGTCCTACGAAGGCAAAACACCCCGCCAAGGCTTCACCGCTCCACCTCACAGCGACGCAAGTCATCAATCGATGTGGTGTCAAGCCCCAAAGTGACTAAGTGGCTGTCTTTTGCCACATGGCAGCCATTTCCTACAGGAATCGCCTCCAAATGACACCCTTCCAGCGACGTGTCATGCAGACAGGAGAGAAGGTGGCCAAACAGCCCGGCAAGGTGTGCCAGGCAGGCTATGATGTGACGCTAAGTGGCGCATTTAATGCGCTCTGCTCTGCCAGCAGAGTTAGGTATGATAGCACTGTTTGCTATCTAATCAGTACACAATGACTGATTTGCCACTATGATGACCCCTTGATCTATAAAAGGAGGCCCATGGCAACCATAGAAAGGATTCGGACCCTTGTACACTCGTACGCGCGAAGCTGGTCTCGCCCCGAGGCAACCCTGCCGGGCAAGCGCGCTATGTTTCCACCACCATCCACCATCAATCCACCAAAGCAGGAGTAGGGTTTTATGCCTTATGGCAGCCCGAACCTGGGTAAAATTGCCCGTGTGATCTCTGCCGTGCTGCACTACGCTCGTTCGCCCTTTGTGCAACGTGCTCAGTCCCCCTGCCGAACCAAAAGGGTCCCGTGGCCCCATAGGTGGCCGTGGTTTCCCACTACATCTTTGGCGCGCCAGGTAGGGGGAAGTGCTAGCGCGAACCCGAGGAGTGTACGTAGCGTGTCATCTTCACCGCCATCTTCTTCATCAACGGCTCCATCGTCCATGGCGCCCAAGAAGAAGCTCGGAGCCGCGGCTCATCCATCCACCTCAAAGGCCCCACCGCACGTGACCGCCGATGCCGCGGGGGCTACGGGGGCGCCTGGGAGTGTGGACGCGACGGGGGACGTGGTCGGCGCAGGCGGCGTCGTTACCACCTCTCCTGCGGCTGAAGCAGGAGCAGGTGGCACCGGAGAAGGATAGCACCAACAACATCCCAGCGGCCATGCCCCACGAGGTATGGAGGAGAGATCATTCCATCTGCACCTCCCCGTCCTGTCGAGGGGCACAGCTGCAGCGGGGGTACTGGCTCTAGGGGGAATCGCAACTCCTCGACCACTCCCGCAGCGGGTGCGACCGCAGAGCATGCGCCACCCGCGGAACCAGCCGACCCAGCCGCGACGCTAAATGGAGCCGCTGGCCCTCAAGCGTCTCCACCTCGTCACCACGCCATCCAGGCGGCTGGCTCACGACGATGAGAGCACGGCGCGACCGCTACCGGCACCGTCAGGAGCCGGGCGACGTTACGGTCTTCATCGACATCCATACCAAGCACCGCTTCAGAGGCCATGGCGCGGGCCCAGCTGCTGTTGAAATTCCCGCCGGTAGCTGATCAGATGGATGAGTGGAGAGCCACCATTCAGAGTCTGATTGGCTTCGTCGAGGCGGGAGGATCGCAGGGGGCTGTCCCGCCAAGGCCTCCCCAGGCAACGACAACGGCCTATGCTGCTGGCCGTGCAGATGGGGCCACTCCTATGATGTAGTCCCCTCCACAGCAACCAGCGCGGGAGCTGTGCAACCAAGAACACGATGACATCTCGATGGCTTCGTCCGACCCTCGAGCGCGTCAAGGCCAACAGTGAGTCCTGGAGGACAGGCAGAGGGATGGCGTGCGTGTCACCATCGAGCGACACCGTGATGCCCGCCGCTAGTCCGACAGGCATGATGGCCCCGACGTCGACGAGCCCGCACTCGCTGAAGGCGGGTACCTGCCTTTCGAGGCTGGGTGCCCCGCCTTCACCCGTGAGCTGCGGCAAGTCCGTTGGCCGTCCACTCGCACTTTCAAGCCAGAGATACCAGAGAAGTATGATGGGAGAATGAACCCGACAGAGTTCTTCAGCTTCTACACCATCGCTGTTCAAGCTGCCGGGGGAAGAGATGAGAAGGGATTCGCCAACTACTTCCCTTTGGTACTCAAGCCAAATGTGAGGTCTTGGCTGATGCACCTACCAGAGAACTCCATTTCGACCTGGGCTAACCTGTGCCATGAGTTCATTGGCGCCTTCACGGGCGGCCATCAAGAACCAGGGCAGGCCAGCGACTTGCAGCTTCTCCCGCAGAAGGAAGGCGAGAGCCTGCGGAAATACATGCAGAGATTTAGCCGAGTCCACAGGAATATTCCAGACATCCACCCGGCAGCTGTGATAGTTGCGTTCCAGTCCAATGTGCACAATCGTCGGATACATTCCAAGACGAACTTTCGATTGCCCAAGATTGTGAAGGAGCTTTACACTCTCGTGGATAAGTGTGCTCGAATAGAGGAGGGGAGGAAGGTCCCCGGAGAAGAGGATGGCATCGACATCGATTCAGAGGACGATGCGAGGCCACCGGCCAAAAGAAGAAGAACAAGAAGCGCAACAAAAGGCGCAAGGACAAAGCAGTGATGACCGTTGAGGGATCGGGCATGCCTAGTACCGGCAAGAAAGCCAAGGCTGAGATACCCGGCAAGGAAGTTGCCACGTGCACTGGTTGCCGGGAAGCCGTGGCTACCGAGAAGGCTGGGAAAGGCGATGGCCCGTACTGCAAGATCCATCGGACCAAGGGCCACGATCTCTAGGAGTGCCATCAGGTTGAGCAGCTTGTCAAGAAGCAGAGGGCTGAATATGAGAAGCGAGATAAAGAGAAAGGTCAGAATGGTGCTAGGGGAAAGGGCCGGGGTGGCGGAGCAAGCCGCCCCGGCAAGGCTCCTCAGAATCAAGGGAAACCTGCCAGAGGCCATGAGAAGGAGGATTGCAACGATGAGAGTGATGGAGGAGATGAAGAGGAAACCAGCGAGCAGGAATTCCAGAAAGCCACTGATGCCCTGTGCATTGACGGGGGTGCATCTTTGCACTCCTCCAACCGCCAACTTAAATGGTGGGCGCGTGAAGTCAATGCCGTGGAGCCAGCGACAGACTCTCGGAGGCCGCTCAAGTGGTCCCGCACGCCCATCATCTTCGACGAAGAGGACCACCCTGACCACACCACCTCGGTAGGGTGCTTGCCGTTGTTGGTATCACCAACAATCCGCAACCTCAAAGTCACAAAGATGTTGGTTGACGGCGGGGCCGGGTTGAATCTGATTTCTTCAAAGGTCATCAACAAACTCTAGATAGCAGAAGAAGAGCTCGAGGTTACTGGTACGTTTCAGGGAATCAACCCCGGCAGGTATCGTCCTAAGGGCAAAATCATGTTGCCGGTGACATTTGGGGGAGAGTTGAATTACCAGACTGAGAAGATTGTGTTTGATGTGGTTGACCTTCCCCTGCCATACAATGGAATCCTTGGTCGCCCAGCTCTGGCCAAGTTCATGGCGGCATCCCACTATGCCTACAACACCTTGAAGATGCCAGGGCTGGTGGGCGTCATTTCCATTCCATCAGACGAGAAGGACGCAATTATTTGCGTGGACAAGATGTACCGTGAAGCAGTCGCGGCAGAGGCCACTGAAGTTGCAATCCCCGCCAAGGAAAGTAATGGAAAGAAGAAGGCTAACAGGGACGCAGGCAAGGAATCCGGGAAGCGTACCTCTTCGGGGTATGCTGCGCCTGTTGATGACTTGTCGGAGAGTTCCAATAGCAAGAGATCCAAGGCTTCCGCACCCGCTGTGAAACAGGTCCCAGCAAGGCTGGCTGGCACTGATGGTACATTCACTATCACAGCCCCCCTCGATGACAAATACGAAAGTGCGCTCATTGCCTTCCTGTGGGCAAATGTCGATGTGTTTTCCTGGCAACCATCTAACATCCTTGGTGTTCCCAGGGAGGTAATCGAGCACCACCTTGCTATCTGCCCACATGCCCAGCCCGTCAAGCAGAAGGTCCGGAAGCAAGCTTTGGAGCGACAATTGTTTATTGCCGAGGAGATCAAGAAACTTGAGGTAGCTGGTCTAGTTAGAGGAGTGTTGCATCCAACGTGGTTAGCAAATCCTATGGTGGTACGCAAAGCTAATGGGAAGTGGAGGCTGTGCATAGATTTTACAGATCTGAACAAGGCATGCCCGAAGGACCCATTTCCTTTGCCGCGCATCGACCAGATTGTGGATTGCACCTCCGAGTGTGACCTGCTTTCCTTCCTGGATGCCTACTCTGGATATCATCAGATCTTCATGTCCAAGGAAGACGAAGAGAAGACCACGTTCATCACCCCATGTGGCACATACTACTTCGTGTGGATGCCTTTCGGGTTAAAGAGTGCCGGGTCCACTTTCGCAAGAGCAGTCCAGATTGGTTTTGAGTCACAGTTGCACAGAAACGTTGAGGCTTATATGGATGATATTGTGGTCAAGACCAAGGACAGATGAACCCTCATTCAGGATTTAGAAAGAGACGTTTGCTAATCTGTGCAAGATCAACTTGAAGCTAAACCCGGAGAAGTGTGTGTTTGGCGTTCCTTCCGGCAAGCTACTTAGCTTCTTTGTGTCCCACCGGGGGATAGAGGACAACCCCGACAAGATCAAGGCTATCGAGTAGATTCAAGCACCCAAGAAAGTCAAGGACGTGAGGCGTTTGACTGGGTGCGTTGCCGCGCTTAGCAGATTCATTTCCAAGTCTGCCGAGCGTGCCTTGCCGTTCTTCAAGATTTTGAAAAAGGCAGGACCCATGGAGTGGACCCCAGAGGCATACGCTGCACTACAAGATTTGAAGGCCTACCTTTCCTCTGTGCCCACTTTGGTCGCTCCAAAACCTCAATAGCCGTTGCTGCTATACTTGGCGGCAACTAATCAAGTGGTTAGCGCAGCACTAGTGGTGCAGCGGGAAATGGATGAAGCAGCAGACATAGCTGGTGTCCCTTCTGGGGAGGAAAGTGAGCACACCCCAGCAAGGTCAGATGCAGATCAAGATGGAGAAGAGCAAAGCAGCGGAAGCAGTTCTCTGGTCACGACAAAGAAGAAAGTGGTGCAGTGCCCAGTATACTTCGTCAGCTCCCTGTTGCAGGGGGCTAGATCCAGGTACTCTGGCGTGTAAAGAATGATTTTTGGCCTTGTCATGGCCTCAAGGAAACTGCGCCACTACTTCCAAGCCCACGAGATCACAGTTGTCACCCGTTTCCCTTTGCAACGGATACTCCGAAACCCTGAGGCTACCGGAAGGATAGTGGAGTGGGCTTTGGAGTTATCCATCTTTGGTTTGAAGTTTGAGAGCACATCAACTATTCAGAGCAGACTGTTGGCAGAGTTTATTGCAGAATGGATGTCAACTCCTGACGAAGAGGTATTGGAGACAGTTATTCCCGGCAAGGAAGCACCCCAAGAATGGATCATGTATTTCGATGGTGCCTTCTCCCTACAAGGTGCAGGGGCTGGAGTGCTTCATGTTGCTCCCACTGGAGAGCACCTGAAGTACGTCGTCCAGATGCATTTTCCCTGGGAGGAGGCTACCAACAATACAACAGAGTACGAAGGGCTCCTTGCCGGGCTCAGAGTTGCAACAGAACTAGGGATCAAGAAGCTGATTATTCATGGAGACTCACAACTTGTGGTGAGATGAGTCAACAAGGATTACCAAAGTCCATTAATGGAGGCATACATTGAGGAAGTGAGAAAGTTGGAGGAGCGCTTTGACGGATTGCAAACAGAGCATGTACCCTGTGCGAAAAACAGCATTGCTGATCATCTGTCGAAGTGCACTGTGCAAAAGCTCCCTGTGGAACCAGGAATTTTTGTTATCCATCTGACTTAGCCCTCCGTATCCCCAGCAACAATGGCCAGAAAGAGGAGGAAACTGGACTCCGGCAAGCCTCTCCCGGTAGAACCTTCTGAGGATCCCGGCAGAAAGCTTGTTGGGCACAACTCCCCTTTGGTTGCTGAGCTGCATCCTCCCGCCAGGCCACCGGTCCTCACGGTCGAGGATTGCGCTCTCATGAATGAGGAGGTGCCGTTAGTCCTCGTTGCCGAGCCACATGCTCCGTCTTGGGCACGGCACATAGTCCATTTCCTCCAAACTGGAGAACTTCTCGAAGAGCAAGAAGAAGCTGAAAGAGTAGCCCAGAGGGCCAGTATGTATCAGTTCATTGATGACACGCTGTATAGAAGGAGGCTCAACGGTGTGAAATTGAAGTGCATTTGCCGGGAAGGAGGAAAGGAACTACTGGCGGAGATACACAAGGGTATGTGCGGCTCCCACATTGGATCAAGGGCGTTGGTTGGGAAAGCTTTCTGGCAAGGATTCTACTGGCCCACAGCCCTCCAAGATGCGGTTGAGCTTGTCACCAAGTGTGAAGCCTGCCAGTTCCATTCCAAGAATATCCACCTGCCTGCCTAAGCACTTCAGACAATCCCTTTCTCATGGCCGGTTTTTGTCTGGGGGCTCGATATCCTTGGCCCTTTCCCCCGTGCTGCCGGGGGCTTTGAATTCTTGTTCGTTGCAATCGACAAGTTTACAAAGTGGCCGGAAGTAGAGCCCGTGAGAAAGGTGACTGCTCAGTCAGCTATCAAGTTCTTGAAAGGATTGGTGTGCCGCTTCGGAGTTCCTGCCCGGATCATCACTAACAACAGCACCTAGTTATCGAGTCGCGCCTCCATGCAATACATTCATGCCCTCGAGAGAAAAATCTCGTTCGCCTCTGTGGCCCATCCAAGGAGCAATGGGCAAGTTGAGAGGGCGAACACTGAAGTGTTGCGAGGACTCAAGACTAGAACATTTGATAGGCTGCAGAAGTGTGGCAGGCGATGGATCGATGAGCTGCCGGTGGTTCTTTGGACCCTCAGAACGACACCAAATCGAGCTACCGAGCAGACACCCTTCTCCCTAGTCTATGGGGCAGAAGCAGTTATCCCCACGGAACTCATTTACGGGTCACCTCGAGTGCTTGCCTACGATGAAGTAGCGCAAGATCAGCACTGGCATGACGACGCTGTGCTACTCAAGGAGAACCGTCTTCGGGCTGCTACGCATGCCCCACGCTATCAGCAAGCCCTGCGTCACTATCACAGCCGCAGGGTTCATGCCCGGTGTTTTGAGGAAGGCGACCTTGTCCTTAGGCGCGTTCAGTCCGCCAAGTGTGCAAACAAGTTGACACCAAAGTGGGAAGGCCCTTACCGGGTAGTATGAGTCACCAGACCTGGCGCAGTCCGTCTGGAGACCGGAGATGGCATTCAATTGCAAAACTCATGGAACATTGAGCATCTCCGCAAATTCTACTCATAAGGCGTGGCTGTCGGGCCCTGCCCGGCAGCCACCCTTTTGTACAGGCCTTGCCTCTGTTGCATGTAACCCCTTGTACAAAGCTAGGCGCAGACCCTGAGCAACAGAGAGATAAATGAAGCGCTGGGGGGGGCCCGACAAATTGCATGCATGCATAAGCATATCATGAGCATTGCATGTTCTTGTAGATAAGATCGCATGAGGCATCATTTTCATCTGCATCAAACTGCAGGCTCCTACCGTGGATTCGGTCCCGAAGAAGGAGAAGAGAAGACAAGCCTACATGGTGATCCCCGGCAAGCCCAAACAGATAAGTTCTCTTCTTATCCTTACGCATTCTGTAAGCAGAAACTTGTGCATATGAAAACCTAGCCACCTTCGAAACATAGGTGCTCCCATCCTTTGGCTCAAATGTTGCTTCAGTCAGGATGGTCGTAGTGGCCTTTGATGGAGGAGGCTTGGCGGGGGGGGGGGGGGAGGGGGGCTGGTCCCTCTTTAAGATTTGTGCGGGCAGGTAGCTTCACGGCAACAATTCGGGGGTACCGGCAGGATAGCTTGCCGGGACTAACTTGTTTACTTGAACGTATAGAGGCATTTTGCCTCTGCATGAGTATGACACATGCACAAGTGCCCGGAAAAGCTTGTCTTTTTCATTAATATGCAGATGAACAAGTACAGATCTTACAGAACACTGACAAGGATAAAGAAGATTACATTATATAGACTAAAGTTTGGCAAGTGCCTACATATTTTAGATTGAAAAAAGATAAGTGCCCCGTAATCCCTTTCTTGTCCATCTCCTCCTAGGCACTGTGGTGGAAGAGAAGGAGGCCAAAAGGGGTGCCTGAGCAAGACACCCCACTCGACCCCATCAGGACCTGCCGGGCGCAGCCTGACAAGATCGAGAGTGGCGAGGATGCAAAGGAGAGGGACGGAAGGAGCAGCTCGATGGTGCCTCGGTCACCACCTCCAAGGCCAACCAGAAGCTCCAGCAAAAAGCACTGGCGGGGAGAACCACCGAAGCTCAGCTGGAAGACTGCTGGAGGAGGCAAAGGCACCAAGAGAGCGGCCCTCTCTCCGGCAACCAAGAGGCCAGTGATGATGGTGCCGGGGAGGGAGGGGAAGAGCGGAAAGACGAGGCAGCAGGTCGGCAATACAAGATGAAGGTGTCGGTGCCATTGTACTCCAACCTGACGCCTTGCCACCCGCCTTCTCTGTCTTCCCTCGATCTTTCTCCATCACCACCGCTCCAGGGGGACGCCGGCTCCGTGAGCCATTACCTCCCCCGGAGAAGCTACGGGCGGCGGGGGCATCCGAGGCGCGCGAGGGGCGTCGCTCCCCACCTTGGCGGGCAGGAAGATGCTGCCGTCTTCAACATTTGCCCTGACTTCACCAAAGGGGGCGATACCGGGATTACCAAGGGATCCGAGCACTGCAGCCCTGAGGGACGCCGGAGCCACCAAGGGCTTCAGCACTTAGGAGGAGGGGACAAACACGCCCCCGCGAGAGAAGGGCTTGGCGCCTCCCGCGCTATGGATGGCATGTCCGCCGTGCCCCGTTTTACTCCAGACTAGACTCACTCCCCAAGCTCCTTCATAAGCTTCCGGCGTCGCCAACCTCAAGCTCGAGCCCGGGGCTTGTCCCGGGTCTCTTTCTCTCAACATTGCAAGAAAAGGAGAAGAAAAAGGCGAGAGGAGGAGCGTGGATGAGCACTTCTGCTTCCCCCCTGCCCCCTTTTATAGGCAAGCTGGGTGCTGGGGGCTGATCCATCGATGGGTAACTACCGTCCCTCTCCTCCAACTCGAGAAGACCGGGCCCCTGCTCTGGCACTCTCCCGCACCACGCACCTCCATTACCTACCCCACTCAATGCATGCAGCATACGTGGCTGGGGATAAGGGCGTGGTGGGAACAGTGAATTGGTAGTTACTCGCCCGTGCATTAAAGTCATTCATGGGCCATTACAGGAATGGCCCCACAACAATTGGCGTTACGCGATGGGCGGAAGAACCAAAAATTGACCTGGGCTCAGATTAATGAAGAAGCAAAGAAGATCTCAAGGGACAAGCAGCTATTTCCTCCTCGCCTGTGCACAAGTTAGGGCCTACCCCGACGCCGCCCGGCGGCGCGTTCGGGCCAGGCCCGGGGGCTCCTGTCGGTGCAACATACCTTGGGTCTGTTTCCCAAACCGTGCATAGGCCCGAGATCAAGATTGCGACATCCAAGACAAGGCCAAGATGAAGAGATAGGCTCTTTGAGGAGTCAAAGGGCAGGTTAAGAAGACCAAGTTACAACATCCAAGACCAAGACACTGCTGAGGAGAAACCTTCCTTGCCGGGCAGGCGAGCCTAGCGAGGACTAGGTGGCCCCAGAAGCAAGCCTCAAGACCGCCCCGGCAGGCCTGCCGGGTCCTACGAAGGCAAAACACCCCGCCAAGGCTTCACCGCTCCACCTCACAGCGACGCAAGTCATCAATCGATGTGGTGTTAAGCCCCAAAGTGACTAAGTGGCTGTCTTTTGCCACATGGCAGCCATTTCCTATAGGAATCGCCTCCAAATGACACCCATCCAGCGACGTGTCATGCAGACAGGAGAGAAGGTGGCCAAATAGCCCGGCAAGGCGTGCCGGGCAGGCCATGATGTGATGCTAAGCGACGCATTTAATGCGCTCTGCTCTGCCTGCAGAGTTAGGTATGATAGCACTGTTTGCTATCTAACAGTACACAATGACTGATTTTCCATTGTGGTGACCCCTTGATATATAAAAGGAGGCCCATGGCAACCATAGAAAGGATTCGGACCCTTGTACACTCGTACGTGCCTAGCTGCTCTCGCCCCGAGGCAATCCTGCCGGGCAAGAGTGATGTGTTTCCACCACCATCCACCATCAATCCACGAAAGCAGGAGTAGGGTTTTACGCCTTTCGGTGGCCCGAACCCGGGTAAAACTGCCAGTGTGATCTCTGCCGCGCTGCGCTACGCTCCTCTGCTCTTTGTGCAATGTGCTCAGTCCCCTTGCCGAACCAAAAAGGGCCCGTGGCCCCATAGGTGGCCATGGTTTCTCACGATAGACCTCTAGTCAATCTTTCCCGAGAGACATATGAATGCCACCGAGTTTTGCCAGCAATCAACCCAATCCGATCAATCAGAAAATGTATAGTCCAAAATCTGTTGAAGTTTTGTTCAAATCGTAGTTGACTAAAGCTTGACGACTGGCTCCGAGTGCCCCCGCGGTGCTCGGGCCAAATCATGTTTTTAGTAAACTCGTTCTACTAAACCTCAATAGATTCGGGGGCTAAACCTATGGGAGTGCCGTCAGTCGGCATGTTCCTCACTCAGCTTTTTACTTTTTCAGAAAATATGCTCTATACCTAACGCTCACTCTTCGTCTCCAACCTGATCGCAACCCGATCGTCTGGTTCGCAAGAGCAAAAGCTAACAGTTAATGTGAGAAGTACTACTGGAACGATTACTCCCTGGAGTGTCCAGCTTTTTCCTACAGTCGGTAGTTTCGAGGCCGATTCATTCATCGTGCCGAGGGCACGAAGGTCCACCTGCTTGACCCAGTTCCAGGCTGAATTTATTTACCGTGCTGAGTGCACGTAGATCAGTCCGACTGATTCGGCTCCAGGCTGAGCTTATTTACCATGCCAAGTGCGTGAAGATCCATCCGATTGACTCAATTTCAGACTAAAATAATATTTACCGTGCCGACTGCATGGAGGTTCACCAGAAACTTAAACCCTCTGCCAGACTCATCTAGTCCGACAGAGGCTCGAGGACTACACCCAGTGGGTGCACTCAGCCTGCCCCCACTAGAAGAGAAGCCAAAAATAAACGTTCTACACGGTCAAGTCCAGCACTAACATTCAAGTACAACAAACCCTAAAGACTCCAATCGACTACCAGCAATCAGTCAGAGTCTCAGGGGCTACACCCTATGGGTATGTTGATCGTGCACCCATAGAACAAAATTCTGAGTAATCTGTTACTCGATGCAGGACCAGCTCCAGATCACTCAAAAAAATTACTATAAGGTGAGTTTAACGCTCCTCCGCGGACCCGTTTCGAGCCTTATTCTAGGACTCGAAGCGTGAAACTCATAAGTTTGGATCTAGAGCTGACTCGTATTGATGTTCCTCTAGGAAAAAAATGGCATCTCTCCGAGAGAGCGGTACATGAGTCAATCTGGTTGCCCAGTTTTCATGACACTTCCATACTCGGATCACGAGTATACCTCTTCCGAGAGATGAACGACTGTCACCATGTTTCTCCTTGCGGCCACTTACCCTAGATCAGTCGGGAAGCGCAGTGCCAGAATCCATTGAGATTTTGTTCAAACCTTGGTTGTTTGAAAGCACGATGACGGGTACCAAGTATTTTTGCAATCACTCAGGCCAAATTGTGTCTTTCACAAACTCGCTCTGCAAAATCGCAACCGATTCAGGGGCTAATGTTGGGGATACACATAACAGGTAGGCCCATGAAGGGTCAAAATATCATAAAGCATGGGGTCCACACATGAGGTGGGTCCACATGAATCTCATTCATACATAGTATCCACTCGGACGTATCGATGTACCATCCACTCGGATGACAGGCAACCACTCGGCAGTATGGCTCACTCGATATGCGACGACCAACAGTCGGCAAGGCAGTCGAAGCATCATCCTAGTAGTAGGCTGACATTATGGCATTCATGCTCCACCTTGTAACATAAGATGTGAGGGGGTGGCGCACTCTATATAATCCACGCCCTACCACTAGACTTTGGGGGCAGTCCCTCATTCTTCTCCCCTAGCTCTCTCGCCATTAGTCTCCGGACGTAGCTCAGGCATGGATACCCGTTCTCCTATCTCTCATACACATTGTAATCTTTTGATACATACTCAGATAAAACAAATCCTCTCTAGAGCATGAGACGTAGGGTTGTTATCTCCACTGCGAGAGGCCCGAACTCGCTAAAACACCGTGTCACCCATATGCATCTCGATAGATCACACTCCTTTACCCTATCCCTTTCTATTGTCGGATTTGATACCATGACAGCACCGGCGCGGGGACAGGCGCTGGCTGTGGTGCGATGGTGACATTCGTGTGCACAGGCACCGTCACGGGCGCGTGCGTCAGTGCACGCGTAGGCACATGCGCTGGCAGGTGCACGGGCACTTTAAAGTCAGCGGGGACCTCGTGGAACCCCGTGGCATTAAGCTCGGCGACAATGTGTGGCTCCCAGCCCATCAATGCCACGGGGTTGGGCGCTGGCGCAGTCGGGGCGACGGGAGCTGGAACAGGAACGGGGATAGGCGCGGCATCTTCCCGCAAGGCCAGTTCAAGCTCGTCCCAAAGTGCCTTATGTTCTTGAGACTCCGGCTGGGTGTCTTCCTCAGGAAACTGGAAGACTAAGGGCAGCCCATCGTGATGCGGCATGGCGTACGGTGAGGTCAGGCTGGTTGGAGGTAGACAACAGGAGAATCAGAGAGGAAGAGAAAAGATTGTAGCAAGACCGAGGAGTGCGGCGGTGATTTAAACTGCGGCGCTGACACCATTAAAAGTGGGGGCAATTGGGAGGAAGGTGGGCGGCGGAGCCTGGTCAAAGGGCTCGCCTCCTAGTGAGCCTGCGTAGCAGCCTGGTCGCATGCCTCCCAGTCAGCCTGCGCAGCGGCCTGGTCGCACACCTCCTGGTCAGCCGGCGCAGCGGTCTGCTCGCATGCCTCCTGTTGACTCACACGCTTGCTCGGACGGCACCTGCCGATGAGAAGCGGGACTCATGGTGGCACGTAGGTCAAACACCCACGATTTGAATAGTTAAACTGTTCGCATTAACGTTACACGTCTTTGTGCGAAAATACCCTGGCTCTTTGTTTGTGCAACTTTTCATAAGCAGATTTTCTCAAATTGAACAAAAAAATTACGACAGCCTATTCGTGCCATATCACGAGACGATGCTCAGTTTCATGAATTTCAGGTCAGTTTTGGATTTTCTAGAATTTAAAATCCTGGATTCGAAACAATATCTTAACCTGCATCATGAAATACATTTTCAAGCGATACATCTTTACAGTTGTGGATGTTAATATTTCTTATGAAAGGATTTGGTCAAACATTTTGCTTAGTGAGACTTTGGACAAGTTATATGCAGAGTAAAAGGATTAGTACTAGGCGACCGAGGGAATTGAACCATGCTCGGCATAGTAGGTAACGTGAGCTAGTTACTAAAGCATCCCTCCATTGTTCAGCGGTATTCATTATGGAGCAGGGACATGAGGGGAATTTCCTAGGGCTGGAATTCTGGCCGCCAGATATTTTGACTCGAAACGCGGAGGCTCGAGTGGAGGCGCGAAGTTTAATATCATTGTTCTTTTGGTTGGGGTTGGCTAATGTACGTACCACATACGCCACCAGCAGGACACGAGCCCGGGTCTGGCTGGTATGCCGTCGGGTGCTACCATTTGAGTGTGTGAAAGGAATCTTTTTTTAAATTGCCGAACGAATCTATATGTATTACAATGCCCATATTTTCCTTGCAAATAGCTGGTCATTCCAAAAGGCATGGTAATTGATTTATGACGAGTTCTTGAATTAGAATTAGTTTGTGATATAGTGATCTCAACATGGATTTCACATTTCATGGTGTCCACAGTAAGTTTTTCATTGCAAATTCAAATTTACAAGATGAACGGTATGGTGGTGAGGAAACTTTGTATGTATTCAAGCATATGCTCACACACACACGAATACAACAACAATCCAGTAAGTATAGTGCATCTATTTTTCCAGACCATGAATGTATGACACGAATTCAAAAATAAAATGTAAGCCATGCATGGTCCTCAATTCAATATTTAAAACACTATGGTAAAATGAAACATGAATATTAAGTCTAGTACTATGTACATGCAAATGTTGTGTTTAGGTATCTCCATCGATCCCCCCCCCCCAACACACACACATACTTCGTGTATCGATCGATCTTCATTTCTTTGATTTTATACAGTATTACGTTGAGTAGAGTAGAGGGAGTGGCTTGTCAACACGTGCATGAACGTTAACTCACTTACTGGTGGGTCCCATGTCTGTGATCTCTCTCTCCTCTCCATCTAGAACAACCCTTTAGATGCACGGGCACACACAAAGAGTGGTGCGAGCTTGCTGTGGTGTTATTATAATTAAAAAAATGCTTGGAAAATAGAAGAAATGCCTAGAACAAGAGACATTGTGGCTGGCTAAGACGGTGGTAACCACACCTGTCCTCCGTGCCACGTTAGCCTGATGAAGCTGTGTGGCTAGTGGGGTGTTTTCGACCGACTGGCTGGGTCCCGAGGTCGAACCATAGGTACTACAGTATATTTTTACACACACATTTTCCCTTGGTGCCGAGACGTGGCACATCCTACCGCGCGGTTTCTGGGTCCTCCCGGGTGGTGCAGGCATATTTTCTTCATTGCCGAGACGTGGGATGCCCTACCACACGTTTTTTGGGTTCTCCTCGGTGGTAGCGCTGAAGCAAGTAAATGAGGCGTCAAAGCACAAAAGCCCACCTTTATCAGCGAGTACACCAGTGAAGCACATTGGCTAGCTAGTTGGGCTAGTGCGACCGATTAGCTAGGCCGCCGCCACATTTTTTCAACCCTTTTATTATCTCCTTGCCGGTAGGTAAATTTAAATATCCACCGCTGCGTTGCTTTGATCTTTGGGTGCGGCAGGTGCGGCAGGATTTTTATTTTTTTGATTGACGGGAGCAGGCGCGTCAGCAATTAGTCATGATGACCCCGGGTGGTGCTCACTAATGTCAAAAGTCATCGACTGGTGTTTTCCCATGGTGAAAACCAAAAGATTCACCCCGCTCCTCGGCTAGATCCCTCCGCCTTCCCATATATTGCATTGCCTTTCAGCCATTTCGACCCCTTTGCTTCCTCTCCCCATTGCTTCTACCTAGTTCCATGGCGGCGCACCAGATCACGGAGTCTGAGGTGAGGCACCTAACACAGGATCTCCATGCCAAGGATGCGGAGCTCAGGGCCAACGACGTGGAGCTCCGTGAGCTCAAGGAAGAGAGGAGTGCCATGCTCCTCCTTTATGTGCGGGAGTTCACGGAGCTTCAAAAGCGGCAGGCGTCCACCACAAAGATGCTCGAGGCATCGGTGGCGTTGCTGCAGAAAGTGGGAGATACGATAGGTGGTCAGGCGAGCTGGCTGGAGCGCGAGCGGGCCGATCGTGATGAGGTCCAGGATCGCCTCAACCACTTGCTAGACCATGTTGCCGTGCACATGTTGCGGCTGCGCGATGCCTACCATTGTGACAGCGCGACCATGCCGGTCGTCGGGCTAAACCCGTTCGACCACCCCATCGACTTCAACGAGCTGCGGCTTCCTGACATGGTCTCCTTCACCTATATCTCTGAGGAGCTGAGCCGTCTCCGCGTAGTGGTGGGGACAGAGTTAGACAAGGAGGGGTTGCAGGCTGCCATCGCTGTTGCCGGGCGAATCCTCTTAGGGCTTCATCACTGGACTCCATTCGTGCCATTGGACGCCATCTTTAACAAGCTGGCTCCCGTCGACCGGGAGCGGGCTCTGCGGGTGGTGGCACCCTGCATCACCACCGTCGTGCACCTCGAGAAGCAGAGGGACTTCGGTGGTGTTTAGGCGTCCTATGCATGGGCATGTCTCGGCGCAACATGACCGTTGGATCAAAATCGGACGGTGCAGATCAGTCACTGTAGCACAAAGCGTGCGGGTGTGTTTGGTTGCGTTGTCATCTCAACATAGTTGTTCCCTCTTCATGCATGCTCATCAAAGCACCCCTCTTCATGCATGCTCTCCATGCCCCTAGTGTATTTGTGTTAACCTAGTGTGGACTCATGCACCCTTCATGCACTCTGCCAAGCACCCAAAAGTGGGTCAAGAAGGGAACTTTTGCTCCCATGCACCCTTCATACACCCTACCTAACACATATTCGTGCTTCATATGATTCATGTTCCGCGGAGTACTGTAGCACCGTACTCTCCGTGCGCTGTAGACCTAGTTCAGTTGACATTGATCTCACCGTTCATTCTCGACCGGACAGTAAAAAAAGGGGCGTGTTACATCACTGTTCGTAGTTGACATGCGGACAACATCATTTTTTATCGTCATGTCTTACTACACTACCAACAAGATTATAGTACTGACGTATGAACCACTGCACATGCCTAGTAGTAGGAGTACTGTGTAAGTTCAAGTGGCTTTCATGTTTCTCACTCCTCCGTCGTAAGAGTGGAAACACTTGCTATAATCATTTTTTCAGAAACAGTGGACACGCTCTACCGCACGGATCCTCCTCGACGGTGGTCGGGAACCTTGCTACTCACTTTCGCCGACGTGTGGGACAGCCAGCATCGGGGTCCACTTGCCATGCACTAAATTACTCTGTACTAGAGTGCACAACCGCACGGTAGACTACATCGGTCGAAGCGCCGCAGTAATGCCCAATGAGCCGTCAAATCACAAAAACCCCACCTTTCCAGCAGTAAGTTGGACGGACGAAGCAACCATCATTTCACTCTTCTCCCTCGTCATCCTCTCTTGAAGAAAACCCCAACTTGCTTCTCCCTCATCTTGTTCCTCATTTCTTCAAGAAAACCCTGACGCGCTTCTGCCATTGTTCTTCTCTCCCAAAGAAGGAAAGGTGAGCGCATCAATGGTATTGCTTCTGGCCAAGGCCCGGTATTGCAACCCCGCGACCGATCCTAACTCCCTCTCTGTTCTTCTTTTGGGTTTCTGATGGACCCTGGAGTACCGGCCGAAGTGATGTCTATGGCTCTGGCCAAAACTGTAGAGGCTCAGGGTACGAAGAAGCGCAAGCACCCCGCTGAGACTACCGTAGACAGGCTCAAGGCCATCGCCCTATCCAAGCCCCCCTCGCTGGGATCCCTCGTTAAGCCAGTCCAGGTAATATCTCTTCTTGATGATCTTTTTGGCGATCTTGATCGTGTTTTTTCATCTAACAAGCAGTACTAGTACTAGTACTAGTAGTACAACTTTCTGGGCGATCTTGCATGTGATTTTTGTGTGCCAAATGATGGTTCTAAATGGCTCTTTTGACCAAAACATGTGAGAGGTTAACATACATATGATTTTTGCACATAACACTGATTTCTTATAGATTACTTTCAACTACTTTATGAACAACATCAATGCTAGCTGTAGGAAATGCACGATTTTAGCTCTCGTGCCTTGGAAGAGAGTATAGTAGCCTCAGTAACTTGTGTTATGGATATTGCAAGTAATCCCTCTGTTCACAAATGTAAGATGTTCTAACTTTTTTGTGCATCTCATGTAGACATGTTCTAGTGTCTTTGTTCACTCATTTCTGTGCATATATGTAGTCTTATATGGAGTAAAATATCGAAAATCATCTTATATTTCTGAACAGAGGTAGTAATAAAATATTTGGTTTCTGTTTGAATTAGAACTAGGTCCTCGGTGGATATAAAGTTCTCAAAGTCATGCCATGTGAACTGGAAGACCTGAGGATGTGTTCTACTACTAAACTATCCAGCTGCTGTGTCCTTGTCGCCACATGTCGTGAACAAGTGTTTTCCTGTAGCATTGTTCTCAGGCGTGTTCTGGAGGGTGTACTTCACCACATCAATTTCCTAGTTGTGCCTTCGATTATGAAGGTTATGGTTCTTGTCAAGCTTCCCGACAAATCTGATGCGGACTGTCTTCATCATCATGTTTATGAGTGGAAAGACCACTCTGTTAGGTTCTCCAAGGTTGATGAGATGGCGAAGGTGCCGGTAGACATCTCTCATGAAGTCCATGGCCTAGTCAGTTATGTGGGGTACATCCCGTAGGTCGGTGGCAAAAATAGTCTACATAGTTTAATTAGTGCAACTTTGCTTGTCTGTAGTAAGTACTATTGTTCAGTACTTGATTTGTGTGTGTGAACCCTGTATTGTTAGTATTGCTGCTTTTGTTGTGTGGTGAGTCCTGAGAATAGTCTATGTTAATGTTTGTCCACTCAATTCAGTCTGTATATTTTGAAGTATCTAGATCATCTTTTTTGTGAGGACGGTTTATCAATTATGGTTACACTCCAATATTTGTATGCGTTGCAGGGTTTATCGCACCCACCAGGATTTCCAGTCCCATGGATGTTTGCTCCAAATGAGTTGTCACGATCGTTGGACTGTCCTGCTTGTGGGAGTAAGTGGGGGCCCTGTATGCCACCCGTAATTAAACGATCAAACTTCTATTTAGAACTTGAACATATGATATCCTGGTAAGGATTCACTCGTTTCACATCAAGTAAATATGATTGATTTACTGTCATGTTTTCTTACTTTTGCTGCAATTTTACAATGCAGGTTTTGCCATGTCACATTCCTTATAGAATAAACCATTTGGTTTCCTCTATGATGGTTATTTTAGCAGGTTTCACTTCTTATGATGTGTCAGTAATGAAGGCACTATCCATCACTTATATTACTGGACATAATTAGATCAGTCTGTTGTCTGAGTACAATCTGAAGCCCTGTGATGAACTGCAGCTTGTTTTAACGAACACGCCACAATTAGTCCTTCTCATGTTTAAAAGAAGTGAAGAAAAAGACTGGATCCAGGTCATGGAGCCTAGCGAAGTTAGAGAGCTGAAGTATGAAATCATAGCAGACCAGAGATGGTCGTTGCTGTCTTGCACATCGGTACCACCTTCAGCATCAGATCGAGCACCGGCACCTGCTCTGACGGCACTATAGCACTGACAGCGGCAGCAGCTCAGTCTGATCCACCAGAGGATTCAGCACCGACCGCGTCAGCGGATCAGGCTGATCTACCAGAGGATCGGGCACCGGCACCTGCTCCGACACCAGCACCAGCTCCACAAGGAGCACCATCTTCGGCAGCAGCAGCAGCGGCACTACCAATCGCACTGGCACGGGCACTAGCAATGGCTCCGGCACCTGCACCAACACTTGAAGTTGCACTTGCATCTGCTCCGGCCCATGCAACGGCAACAGAACCAGCACTTGCACCGACACTAGACTGGGCTGTAGTTCGCACTGCATATACCAAAGTCCTTACAAAAACTGACATCTCCACCTTCTTGGTAGGCATTGGTAGCCCAAGTGCTTCGTTCTTTTTTCTTTCCATGTTGTTTCACATGATTCACTGTGTTGATCTAACTGTTTGTGTATGTCTTCTTGTTTGCAAACAGAGAATTCCTAGAGAAGCGAGGGAGTCGTTCAATAATGCGGGCGACCGTGGCCAAGTTTCTCTTACCATGCGCAGCCTTGGTGTGAATGAACCTGCTCAATATATCGTAAGTACAAAGGATGGTCGCATGATGATTAATGCTAAAGGATGGTTAAGGTTCAAAACTCTATCAAATCTTGCGGTTGGGGATGATGTAAAATCAAACTTTCTTGGCAAGGAGAGCTGGTCCTAATCAACTTTGAAATTCTTCAGTAGCAGCATGCAACTGATGAACTGATCTATCCTCCGATAACTTTTGATGTAATAATATGGCATGGTGAAACAAGTGTCATGTGTGTATAAGTAGTACGACTGTATTATTTATCACGTAGGATATCGTGAAAGAATTGCTACTCCGATTGCTAATTAGGAACTGTCGTTCGATTTCATTCTAACAGTTGCCGTGCTTTATTTAATTTTATGTATTCGCCTTGCGCCAGCATCTAAAACTAGCACCGTACCAGTCGCTTGCAATATTTACGAGATGAAATGCGCAGAGTTAGAACACATGGGTCCCCAAACATGCAGGCCCACCGGCCTGTGGCCCAAACTCCAGACCCGTCAGCCTATCTGAGTATTTTATTCTCATCTGAACCCCATATTATGTTATATATATTCCCCTTGATTTTTCTTATGTATAAAGTTGTGATAAAAGATTTTTATATTTCTTTACAGAGGGAGTATCTCTCTAGCAAAAATATATTTATGTGTAACTAGTTACTCCTTCCTTTGTACTTTCTTTTGCTGATATGCAGGGCATCCGGCAATGGGGTCCACGTGCCATGCACCAAATTAGAGTGCACAACTACACGGTAGACTCACCCCGGTCATAGCGCCGCAATAATACCTAATGAGCCGTCAAATCACAAAACCCCCACCTTTCCAGCAGTAGCAGTAAGCTGGACGGATGAAGCAGCAATATTTCACTGGGCCTGAATCCCCTTCTCCCTCGTCTGCTTTCTCAGAGAAAACCTCCTCTCGGCGATTGCTTTGGGTTTTCTCATGGAGAACCAGATACGAATTCTTCATCCTTCCGCGATAAATCCTAGTCCCTTGGTCGCCTATAATCCTAGGATGGCAGCCGCTGCTGTTGATGCATTTTTCTTCCTACTGAATCTAGTGTGTTTCATTTGCAGTGCCCAAATTGCGAGGACCCTACAGGTTTTTGCGCCCTCGGCGAGATGCCACACTTGTTCCTTCTAATCCTAACACAGGATTATAAAACGCGCATAGTATGTTCCTACAATCCTCTTTTCTATCCGGGAGGGTTGGGGTTTTTGAACATGCTGTCGACTAATTTGGAAATTTGGATTGCTATATTTGGATAAAAGGTACTAGTACCATGGTCAACACTTACCTGAAAGAGGAAATTATTTCTAGATTTTGATAGCGAATAAATTGTGTTCCCATATTATTTTTCCTGCAGTGCATCCCTTGCTCTGCCAGAACACATGTACTCAAGATGGTCGGCCTTGCCATAACTGAATACACCAGTTTAATGGTCACATTGAAGACAAGCCATGGATATAAGTTCCCAGTTGGGTTCATGAACCAAGAAGATCGCTGATTTTTTTATGGCCGAACTTGGATAAACTTTCTCAAGTGTTACGGACTGAAAGTTGGCACACGAATATTGATGGAAATAGCAGAACCTGGTCTCATCTTCACTGTGACCTTCCACCCCGATGTCGTTCCAGTAGTTCATCCATGTTAGTTTTGTATCTGTATCTTGCATGTTGCCTCAATTACTTCTTAATCCACCTATTCTGTCTAACTAATCACAATTTGACTTTACAAGTAGCAACAATTTATTATTCTCTTCTCTCACGAAGATGCTACTTCTAACTAATATTTCTTATAATTGGTGGCACGTGTAGGTCATTACAAAGTTCAAGACACTACTCGTTTGTTATTTGATAAGAACTCGACTATTACTGATGCCACTAAAGTTGACTGGGACGACATCCACCAGTTCCTACACTTTATTGATCGTCTTGAGGTCCTTGTGGGGCGTTTCAATGGTGGAAGGCCACGTGGGATATGTGTGCCACTGGTGCTCATGTTGAACAGGTCCAACTGTGTCATTAAACTTATGGTACAAGCTGTTTTCTGTTATATATGTTGTTCATAAACTCTTGCATATACACAGTTTTACACATGTGATCTTCTTGAAACAGAAACTGCCCAGTTTTATTGTTCCTATATAGATGCCTGACCATGGTCGGGTCAGACTTGCGCTTGGTCACAACATGATGTTTATGTCGACCTACTCCATTTCCCTTGGAGGTGAAAAGATACTTATTCATGGGTGGTCTCAAATAATGAAGGCCCGTCCATCTCGGAGAATAGGACAGAAGGTTATGCTCATGCTTTTCCAAGGCTCTGAAGCGAATATCTTGTTTATTAACCACACTTCGAGATGAGGCCACTTTCAGAAGGTTGTGGATGCGCGGGGTGGCGCCTGGGCCTTGTCCTGGGGCATGGTGGCCTCACCCTTGGTTAACTATAGGCAAAGTAGCACTGTTCGAGGCGTGCTTTGTATGGTTGAACCTGTATAAGTACTCATACTGCTTTCAGCTATGGTTGTTAAGTGCCCCTGCTGGTTTCAGTTAAGGTTGTTAAGTACTCCTGCTGCTTTTATAGTTTGTTGTGTTTCTTCAGTCTCGTCTTCCTCCAGCCGCCAAAACCAAATAACATCGGCGGGGCCACATGCTCCCGCCTCCCATGGCTGGTTGCGCGTCAGCGCACGCATCGCCGCCCCACTGTCTCCTAAATCGTTAACGTGGACGTTAGCCCCACCCCGCACCTGAACCAGTCAACCCTTGTACTCCCCTTCGCCCGCAACTTCACCGCCACATCTTCCCCGGCTCCTGTTTGTTCCCATCCGAGGCCTCACCATCGTCCTCCGCGTGCTTTGGTGCGCTCACCGTGGCGCCGCCCTCTCGCGTTGTCAATATGGTCAACAAACAAGAGGAATCAGGAGAGGACTGTACTTGGAGAGGATGACAGTAGGGACCCACCATGTCCATTGCCGTACGCAAGCAAGTTCCTCAATTTTTGTTATATACTCCATTGTCAGTGTATAGAAAAAGAAAATGCTTCCTCCTAGTGGTTTGCTGACATCTGGGACCCACGACATTTTCAGCGTATAGTCAATAGACAAGAGAACAGCACAAGAGCGGCTGACACCTGGGACGTAGCTGCTCAAGCAGTAATTTTTTTTGTTTATTGTTGAGATGGAGTATGGTTTCTATTTTACGTTCACCACATGACCAGCCCAGCTATTTTTTCTTGGTGAAAATGGCCCAATCCAGGCTTACCCAACCCAGGCCTACTTATTTTGGCCCAATCCAGGCTTACCCAACCAAGGCCTACTTATTTTCTCCGCCCTGCTGGGCCGCAACTCTTTCAAGACGGCTGCAAATCTTAAAAGTAATATGAAATGGGCTGTAAATATTAAAAAACACACGACAAATTGGCAATTACTTTCAAATTTCTAATTTTTTTTCACATTTTAAGATTCCAATTTCATTAGGCTTTAACCTAATTTAAATATATCTTCAAAGTACTTTAAATCTGGCTCGACATTTCGGTATTAAAAATAGTTTGGACCCCACCGAAATATGCGAAATTTTGTTTAAATTTTTAACCCTGGCCCTCGCCAACAAAAAGAAAACGGACTACAATAAATTTCATAAGAAGTTGCAAATGAGCTGTAAATTATTAAAAAAATAGGAAATGGGCTGAGTTGTGGGCCTATTAAGTTGACGTGTATGCAAGATTTTTTTACCTATTATATACGTCAACAAACGATTCTACCAGAAGTGACTGTTGGATGTCAATCCAACGGCCGTCGTGCTTCTTCAATCTCTGATCTTCTTGCTCCAGCAGCCAAATCCAGCGCCGGTGGGACCGCCTGCTCCCGCCTCCCGTGGCTGGTTGTGCTGCCGCGCAGGCCTCACCGCCCCCTACTACTCCCATCGTTGGCCAGGCCATCCCTCTGCTCACCCACACCCCTCCACTGTTGTGGCTTTGCCGCCTCCAGGCCATTCCCTTCCTGGGTCTCACCATCGTCCACCGCGTCGGTGTTCTCGGCACGGCGTGGTCAACGTTCTCAACAAACGACAACATCGAAAGAGGGACGTACGTGGAGAGGCTGACAGTTGGGACCCACATGGTCCATGGCTGCACGCAAGCAAGTACCTCCTTATTACGCCCAAAAAATGAATCCTCCCCATGATAGCTGGGACCCACCTGCTATATCTTCGCACGGAAGGAAGTGCCTCCTTATTAAGCGAAAAATAACGATTGCTCCCCATGACAACTGGGGCCCACCAGATTTGGAGGCTGACTTGTGGCCCTACTAAGTTGACGCGTACGCAGGGCTTTGTCAACTTAGTGAACAAATGATTCTATCACCACTGATCGTTGGATTATTAACATCCAACGGTCGTCCTGTTTCTTCAACCTCTGATTTTCTTGCTCCAGCCGTCCAAACCACCGCATGCTCCTGCCTCCCATGGCGGGTTGTGCTGCTGCGCAGGCGTCACCACCCCATCCTACTCCCGCCGCTGGCCAGGCCATCCCTCTACTCACCCACACCCCCTCTTATTCTGCAGCGACGGCAGCTTGACACCGCCGCTGAACCAGTCAACCCTCGTACTACCCTCCGCGTGTTCCCTGGCTCCTCATCGTTCCCTGCCTCATCGTCGTCCACCGCCTGGGTGCTGTCCGCATGGCGTGGTCAACGTGGTCAACGAACGACAGCCATCGGAAGAGGACTGTACGCGGTGAGGCTGACAGCTGGACCCACCAGCTACATCTTCGCACGCAAGGAAGTGCCTCCTTATTACGCACAAAAAAATGAATCCTCCTCCTGACAGCTCGGACCCACCATCAATAACTTCGCATGCAAGGAAGTGCCTCCTTATCCTCCCTGACAGCCGGGACCCACCTGGTCGAAGCATACGTAGAGTTGTCATTCTGGCCGCAAATGTGTACGTACATACAGGTCCATCGGTCTTTCTTCCATGATGAATCGTGGCCCAGTAAGGAGCGGTAGCTGTTCAGGCAGTCCCATCTAAATCATGTACACATACGATAACCATGCTGCAAAAAAGACGGTCACATACATACATATGGGCGTGGTCTCGAACGCACACAGTGACGGCATCCTGTTCATCGGGCAACCAACCGGCTGGGTCAGAATGGAGAAACAGCGTCCTGTTCATCGGAAGGCAACAGACTGGGTCGGAATGCGTCCTGTTCAATGGGAGCCAACCGGGTTGGAAGGAACAACCGAAATGGGGTCTGGCATACCATAGTACGGAGGAAACAACCTTTTGTTCGACCGGCTACGGTTGAAACGGGGTCCGGTTCATCGAGAGGGGTCTGGCATACCACAAAACGGAGGAAACATAACTTCTGTTCGAGCTCTTACAGTCGAAATGGGGTCCTATCCATTAGGAGGGGTGTGGCGTACCGCAAAACGGGACTCCACGAGCTACTGTTCATCCACCATCTACTGCTTCGCTCCATCCTCCACGGGCTACTGTTCATCCACCGTCGACTTCCTCTAGCCTCCACCTGCTACTGTTCAGCCACCGCGTCTTCCTCCTGCCTCCACCATCTACTGTTCATCCACGGGCTACTGTTCATCCAGCCTCCACTGGCTACTGTTCAACCATCCCTCCACAGGGTCCTGTTCATCCACCCCCAACCGGCTCGGGTCTGGCGGCCTCCTCGATCGGAGTCCTGTTCATCCAGCGGCAATGGCCTACTACCACGGGGTCCTGTTCATCCAACCCCACCGGGAACTGTTCATCCAACCCCCAACAATGGTCACTATTCATCAAGAGGGAAGTTCGATCAGCTTTAGTTAACAGTAGTAGCGAAGGAATCGCTCGGGTTCAGTTAACAGCCAAGGGATCGATTGCTCGGGTTCAGTAATGTAGCTAGTGCAATGGCTTGGGTTCAGTAAGCGAATGCCTCGCTCGGGTTCAGTTAGATCCCAACACCTCGCACACACGCGCGTACGTGTACGAGAGAAACGCGCAAACCTCCGTGCATTGCTCGGCCCCGACCACCCACCATAACCCGGAACTCCCCAAAATTTTCCTCGCCCTCGCTTCTACCATGATTTTTTCCATCATGGACAGCCAGAAGAATGTCATGCAGGTGCGTCGCCGGCCAGCCCAGGATGAAAAGCTCATTTTCTGTCATGATTTTTTGTCATAGAAGTAGGAGCCCACCACATCTATGATGATACATGGTTTTGTCACAATTAGCATCATAGAAGTGTCATAACCATGACAGAAAAAAAATTGTTCGGGCCAAAATATCACGGATGTGTCTTTTTTTTGTAGTGATGTCTTTGGCGCCGAGGCCTTGCAACTCATTTGCAATGTCACTCAGATGATCGAAGGTTTGCTGACAGCTTTCATTTCCGATTCACTTGAACCGAATGAACTTCGCCCGAAGAGTATCAATGCGAGCTTCTTTTTGAGTTGAAACACCCTCATTAATCTTCTCGAGAATGTCCCACAATTCCTTCGCAGTTTCACACTCATGATACCGAAGAAATTGAGCATGAGAGAGATGGCCACCAATTTCATCTTTGTCTTGAGCATCCAATTGAATGAGTCTTTTCTCGCGGTCAATAGGAACTTGAGGCACTTCAATCGTGACTCCATTCTGCACCACATTCCACATATCATCGTCAATAGGTCGAAGATGGATCTTCATCTTCTCTTTCTAGAAGGGATAGTGCGTCCCATCAAAGATGGGAATCTTGAGATGTGACTTGTAGCTCACTGAAGACATATTTAAACTCCAAGGTGGTTAGACCAAAATGAGCAGAGTCAAGGAGTACCTTGCTCTGATACCAATTGTAGGAATGAAGTATGTCTACCAGAGGGGGGTGAATGGGAGTTTTAAAATTTCTTCAGAAATATCAAAACTCTCAGAACCTAGCAGCGGAGCGAATCAAAAACAGTTTATAGTGAGAGAATATAAACTACCGAATGGATACTAAGAACATGCATCGAGACAAATCGCATGATTGAAACAGACCGAATGTAAATAGGAGGGACAGAGTTAACCAGTGATGCTCGATGGCGACAAGGAATTTGGTAGAACAGTTCGTCCTTCTGCACAAGGACTACGTCTGGTTGGAGGGGTTGTGATTTAACATGGAAGATAAACTCTCTTCACCCTATTCTCCTCGACAATTGGTTCGTCAACCAATGCCGATCACTCATGGTAGATACTTGAGGCGATCTCCAAACCTTTACAGACTTCTTCTTCGAGAACCACTATTACTCTTGGTCTCTGAAGAAATTGACACCTAACCGTCTAGAGAGTTTGCAGCTCCCAAGAGTAATAGGCGGAGCATACTAGACTTAGATTCGAGTGATGCTGAACCAATATCTAATTTTTTGTCTCTAGGGGTTTCCTCTCGGTGGATTTTAAACACAAATCACTCGGAGAGGGGGTTACTCAACAATCTTCTCAGAATCAAACGGAGCAGCCACCGAACAAAGCCGTTGCGGGGTGGCTATTTATAGCCGCGGCCTTCCCTGGTGGGAAATGACTATTTTGGACACGCGGTCCAGCCTATGGCCAACCGACACGTTCTCAACGGTCGGATTCCAAAGAGCAACGGTAACATTACTTGAGGAACCAGTAATGCTAACGCCTCGGTCAGAGACAAATCCCTCGCGGCGAAGAAGATCACAGTCTCTTGCTAGCAAGTATTTGCTCGGAACACAAAGATATTTCTATCGCAACATTCATAGGATTTGGGTTTAGCATCAGATAATCAAAGTTTCAAATGCTACACCCCTCTTAATAGTACGGCGGTCCTATGACTCAATAAAGAGAAGAGAAACAATGAAATAAATGCTATGTCTTTGCTTCGTCTTCAAACTCCTCGGTCGCAGTCACTACCTTCGGACAAGCACTGAACAAATTGCTTCACGTTAGCAATTTTTGAGGGGTCACTCTTGTTATAATAATCTTTGGTGATAACCTTCACTGCAACACAGGGGATTATCTTCGTCATTTGAATCAAACTCCTCTTGATTCTAGGGACCTGTTACTCTGTGTGAACTAGCAAACACATAAGTCCCATACTGTTTATGTCAACAAGCTCCAAAACATAGGGAGGCAAAACATTGCACCAACAGATATCCAAAGAAATGATCATACATAGGCATCACGTCCGAGATTAGTAGACCGAAATGATTCTGCATCTACTACTATTACTCCACACATCAACCGCTATCCAGCATGCATCTAGTGTATTAAGCTCAGGGAAAAACAGAGTACTGCTTTAAGCAAGATGCCATGATGTAGACAAGATAAACGTATGAATAATCCACATAATTTTACCCTTAATAGCAATGATACATACGTATCATGTCCCTTTCTGTCACTGGGATTGATGTAACACCCCATGTAATTAGCCACAGTAATCACTTTTGATAATGACAAGTCAGCATGATTAACAGTGCCAAATCATCATTTGCATCATATTGCATTTCAACTACTAACTCAAAATTCAAATTAAATTAAAGTGGAAAATAAAAGTTGTTCAAACACAGAAACTAAAATGTTCATTAAATAACAAATATTCCAGAGACAATGCTAAAATTGTAACCAACATTTAATAAATTCATTAAGTGACTCTAACAGTGCCAAAACAACAATATTTAATCCCATTTAGCTTTATAAAATTGCAAATGAAATGATATGAACCCAAAACCATTTTTTGGCATTAGTAGATGTTGCACTAGAGTTTTGTGACTAGTTCACATATTTTACAAAACTAAATATGAGGCCACACAATTTTTGCAAAGACAGAAAACAGAAAAGAAATAAGGAAAAGGAAATAAAACAAAATACAAAAATAAAAAGAAAACAAACCCCCCCTCGCCCAACTGGGCCACGGCCCAGCCAGGCCATCAGGCCGGCCCACCCACTCCCCCTTTAACCCCTCGGCGACCGAAACCCTAGCCCATCGCCCCCCCACTTCCCCCCCTCGCTCGTTTCCTCCCCCTCCCCCCGATCCAGTTCTGGATCGGGATCGGGCCGACGCCCGCCGCTCGCCGCCTCGTCCACCTCGCCGGACCTCGCCTCCCCGTCCTCCTCCCCAAAGGGCACCTCGAGCCTCGCCGCCCCCTGGTCTCTACATCACCGGTGAGGGCCTCGCCCTCCCGCGTCTCTCCCCTTTTGTCTCGTGCCTGCCGCGGCCCCCTCCGCCCCTTCCACTGCTGCTCGCCGGCCACCGCGCCGTTGCGTGCCCTTGACCCTCACCCACAGCCACCGCGCCCGGGGCTCGCCGAGCCCCACCGCGCCCGCCTCGCCCCGTAGTCGTCGCTGGCCGCACCGCGGCCCTGCTCGCCACGCTCGGCGCGCCACCACGCGCACACGCGCTCGCGCCCTCGCGCCCGGTCGCCGTGCCCCGTGCCCCGCCGCGCCGTCCACTGCCCCGCTGCTCTTGCTGTTCCACCGCTCCGCTGCCGCCTCCCGCACGCTCCTGCCGCTATCCTGCGCGGCTGCCCGCGCTGCTGCTGTTGCTCCGCGTGCTGCTTGCCGCCTGCTGCCTCTCGCAGGCCACGCCCCTCGCCGTGCCGCTCCGGCGTTGGCCTGCGCGCGCGCGCCCAGCGCCCCTCGGGCGCCCGCCCATGGCCCCTGCGCCCGCAGTGGCCTATGGGCCACTGACGAATGGGCCCGATGCACCCAGTGACTATGACACGTGGGGCCCAGCCCCACAGAACGGTTTATAAAAAATGAAAAAGAAAATGAAAATGAATTAATAAAATTCATAATTAATTAATTAACTAATTAATTAGTGAATAAATTAAGTTAATTAACTCTGATTTACTTAATCTAATTAATTAGTTAGTTTAATTAAACAGTAATTAGATTAGTTAAACCCTAATTAACCTAAACAGAGTATGAATGTGGGACCCACACGTCAGAATGACCCAGTCAACGCCCTGTTGACTGCTGACGTCATGCTGTGTTTTGGATAATGTTGATTTAAAATAATTAAATAAATTTCAGAAAATAATTAAATCTTTAGAAAATCATATAAAATAATCCGTAGCTCCGATGAAAATAATTTATATATGAAAGTTGCTCAGAATTTCGATACGAACCCGAATATGCCCTCTGTATTCCTGTCAGATGCCCCTAGCTAGATGAACATGGAACTTTTAAACCGGTTTCGATAAATGAATAGTGCCCAATGTTAATTAAATAAATCCAGTTAAATTCCTAAATTAACTAAAGCATTTAGTTAGGCAGTAGAACACCTTTGCATAGCATTTAGGCATGTCATACATATTGTTTGCATTATTGCCGTGAAATTTATTGTTTCTCTCCCCCTCCTTCTCTCTCGGTAGACGCCGAGACCGACGACGTTGCAGCTGGGTACGACTATGCTACAGACAAGCAGCCCGTTGACGACCTCTCTCTCTTGCCAGAGCAACCAGGCAAGCCCCCCCTTGAGCATCCAGATATCGCCCATTCCATTTCTCCTGCTTGCATTAGATTTTGCTACTATTAATGTTTGCTCCTATCCTGATGCATAGCCTGCTTTTGTAACCTGTTTATTGTTACCTTACCTGCCTATGTTAAACTGCATAGTATAGGTTGGTAGTGAACCATCAGTGACCCCCACCACCTTTCCCTTGTTGCCCCTGCTTGATCGTCAATGACTCGATCAATGTGATCGTCGACCAGAGACCGACACATCACCCCCCTTAGTTGTACGACTCTGCATAGTTACTATCGAGTGCCGAGGGTGATACCTCATAATGCACTCCTAATAAATACTCTGCAGTGTAGCTGTTCGGTCGTGGTCATCGAGGGTGATTTCTCCTTCTCCACTTCCGATACGACTCTGTCGTACAACCCTTCAGTGTGAACCTCGAGGGTGATGCCTCATACGTTCACCCTGATGATTTCGTCGAGTGGAATTCACCAAGGGTGATTCCTCGGGGTTTCCCCCTTGATGTTATGACCACACGGTTACTTTGACCTTTTTACAGGTGGGTCGACCCTGATGGGTACCCGCTGGGGATCTATGATGTCGGGTGTGCCGAAAGGGCACTCGAGTGTGATATTGTGGCGGAGCTTCAGAAACTCTGATTGTCTCCGCGTGATACTAAATGAGCCTATTGGATTTGGGTTTGTGATCTGAGTGGGTCAACGTGCCCTATACGCACTACCACCACGCGGGATAATGGTTATGGGGCCCTCTGCGATGTACGTTTCTCCCGAAAGCTCATCAGACGTCACGATTCACCATGCGGGCTGATCGCCGGGATTGGGCTAGATACTTCACTGACGAGTTCAGTGTCGCGCCTGCACCCCGGCTAGCCACGCAACGCGCAGGGTGCCCAGGGCGATGGCCAAGACCTCTGGGTGCATAGGTTAGTCCGGCGTGCTGACCTCTCTGCTGAGCCTAGGTAGGGCGCTGCTTCATGTTGATCTCCCGAGGCTGGGCATTACCCAGCAAGTGTGTCCGGCCAGAGTTGATCGAGCGTGTTGGGTAACAGTAGTGCACCCCTGCAGGGATGAATTATCTATCAATAGCCGGTCCTACGGTAAAGGACGCTCAGTTTGTGTATCCCGATCTACTACATGAATTGGTTACTTGTTACTTAATTGAAGCTTCGGGATCGCTTTCTCGCAGGGAGTCGAGGAAGGATCTTTAGGCTTTGCTTCAACATGTTTGCTAAATAAAATGCTATTCTACTCTCTTCTATTACTGCAAGATGATGGCCTCGTGAAGATGCTAGTCTTCGATAGGAGTAGGCCTTCTCTCTATTCTGGCATTTCTGCAGCCCAGTCCACATATACAGCCTTTCTCCATTGATAATGTTGCATATGTAGTATAGATCCTTGCTTGTTGAGTACCTCGGATGAGTACTCACGGTTGCTTTACTTTCTATTTTCCCCATACCCCACCTTGATGATACATCAGACGATGGAGTCTAGGAGCCAGACGTCCCAGCCGGAGCTTACTACCAGGAGGGTCCAGATGGCACTTACTACTGGATCGAGCCAGCCGACCAGGAGAGGATCGGAGGCTCCTAGGCAGGAGGCCAATGCCTTTCGATCTAGAGTTATTGTTTGTGCTAGCCTTCTTAAGGCAAAACTTGTCTAACTATGTCTGTACTCAGATAATATTTGTATGACTGACTTATGTATTCGGATCTCCGGATCCCTGGTCTGTAATATTGGGGATCTCCATTTATTTGTGTTAGAGTTGTGATGTGATATCTTCCCGTGAGTCCCTGTGCTTGATCGTGCATGTTTGCGTGTATGATTAGTGCATGATTAAGTCGGGGGCGTCACAAGTTGGTATCAGAGCCGACTGCCTGTAGGAAGCCCCCCTCCAAATTCCTTGGCCGAAGTTGAGTCTAGAAACCAAAAAACTAATTTACTAACTTGGCTGTGTGGCTTACGGGCCCACGTCGCCAACTGGGTGGTATTAGGATCTTTTATTCCTCGTCTATACTCTAGGACTCTGATCTCTCTTCTATTCGGGTTAAATAAATTTTACTAACACCGACACTTAGGATCTCGTAAATCCCATCTACCCCGAGAGCTGGATATCGGTGCGATCTCCCTGTCATTGATCAGATTAGTCTGATAATCATTTTCCTTTCCATTGTTTTGGTTAACCTTTCTCTCCGAGTTGTGTTAAACTTCTCATTGTCGATTGACAAACCTGAATTTCCTCTGTTTCAGATGGACCGTTTGTTCCCACCGCGTCCTACGACACAGCTTGTGCTTCGCACTTGGGCTCGTGATGCCCGTGGGTTTCCAGCTGTTCTGATCGCCCTCCTGACCAGACTTCGCTACCGCTGGTACCCCGAGTACATGGTCTACGAGGATTACCGCGAGTTCAACCAGGAGCAGTACCATGCTGATGTTCGTGTCTATGATCAGCAAAATGACTCAGACACCGAGCTGCACCTTTTCCACGGTATCGGCGTGACGATTGAGATGGCAGTCCATGATGCCGCCTACTCTGCGGTCGCACGTCTCCGAGGAGAGTTCAGCGATGTCCTGGACGACTCTGAGTTCCGATACATTCCGTATGCCCCTGCTGGAGATGCTACTGGATACTACACAACTATCTGTGCCCCGCACGAGCCTCGTCGCTATGACCAGCGCATTCTGATTCAGTACACTCAGGCTCTAGATCGCACTGTTCGGGCTCTTGCCGTCGAGTTGGTTGCCACTCGAGCTCGTCTCTATGATGCTATGACACAGTTGCTACCCGCTGTTCATGCCGGAATACATCTGGAGCACATCCTTTATCCGCGCAGGACTCAGATGTATGCTGGTATTGACTGGCCTGCTGTTGGAGGTCACACACCTACACGTGGACCTCTTCTTACAGCTCGAGACCGGGTTCTGCATTAGAGTGCACATGGAGTGTAGGATCCTTCCGCGACGAACATTCATCGTCCGCACTCGCAGTTACCCTGTTACAGTGGTTTTCCCCGACGTTGATGTAGCCTTTGCTATGTCTCGTTGTGTACTTCCTTACCGCGTGCCTGCGCGCCGCCAAGTATGTCTAGCCTTTAAATTTGCGCCGTTATGCTGTCCGCATGTACCCGACTCTGTGTATGAATCTGTATGTCTTAATTGACTACTGTTATGTATCTGTTACACTACTTAAATTGTTGTCGAGTTACATCATGCTTGTCGCTAAACAATCGCAATTGCTTTTACTAAACTACCCCCTATTGATACTAAGCAGGATCATTAGACCAGGATCGTTAGACCAGGTGCTCGAAACAAGAACAGAGGATATTGCCGTGATACGGTGGTCAAAACCTTTGGGAGATTATATAATGAGTTTTTACCATGCAAAACAAGTATTCTGGAAGAAAACGGAGTCTGGAGGGCACACGATGTGGCCAAAAGCCTGGGAGGCACGCCCAGGGGGTAGGGCGCGCCCCCACGGCTTGTCACCTCCTCGTGCGCTATTCGACTACTTTTTATTTTCCTAATTTTTTAAATATTCCGAAACAAAGTAAAATTGCTTTTTGGGAAGGTTTTGGAGTCGGTTTACTTACTATATCACATACTTATTCCTTTTCAGGGTTCTGGAGCATTCTGGAAAGTTTCCCTTATGTACTCCTCCGGTGTTATGGTATGAATAAAATTAGTTTCAACATTTATGGGCATACCTGAGATATAATGTTTGATTCTTTGCCCATTCACCACCTTCGGGTTAGTGCCCACGGCATTGTTGATCTTGATGGCACCGGATCGATAAACTTCTTGCAAAAAATCATAGACAAGAATTGTATAGCAAGACATGGTCACCTACATTAAATTCGCGCTTTTGTATCCTTTTTTCATGCCATCTTTTAACCTTTTCTTTAAACAATTTGGCATTTTCATAGGCTTGGGTTCTCCATTCATCAAGTGAGCTAATGTCAAATAAGCTCTTCTCAGTGGCAAGTTTGAAATCATAGTTGAGTTCTTTCATTGCCCAATAAGCTTTATGTTCTACTTCAAGAGGTAAGTGACATGCTTTTCCATATACCATTTTATATGGAGACATACCCATAGGATTTTTGTAAGCAGTTCTATAAGCCCATAATGCATCATCAAGCTTCTTAGACCAATTCTTCCTAGATCTATTAAGAGTCTTTTGCAAGGTCAATTTTATCTCTCTGATACTTAACTCTACTTGACCACTAGACTGAGGATGATAAGGAGATGCAATTCTATGGTTAACATCATACTTAGCAAGCAATTTACGGAAAGCACCACGAATAAAGTGTGAATCACCATCAGTCATTAAATATCTAGGGAATCCAAACCTCTGGAAAATAACTTTAAGCATTTTAATGAAGGTGTTATGATCAGCACTACTAGTTGGAATAGCTTCTACCCACTTAGTAACATAATAAACAGCTACCAAAATATGTGTATACCCATTGGATGAAAGAAAAGGTCACATATAATCAAATCCCCAAACATCAAATGGTTCAATAACAAGTGAATAATTCATAGGAATTTCCTGACGTCTACTAATGTTACCAATTCTTTGACATTCATCAAATGACAAGACAAACTTACGAGCATCCTTGAAAAGAGTAGGCCAATAAAAACCAGATTGTAATACCTTGTGTGCAGTTTTGTCCCCAGCATGGTGTCCTCCGTAGGCATCGAAGTGACACTTGAGTAGGATCTGTTCCTGTTCATGCTCAGGTACATAACATCTAATAACACCATCTAGTCCTTCTTTATAAAGGTGTGGGTCATCCGAGAAGTAATGTCTTAAATCATAGAAAAACATTTTCTTTTGTTGGTATGTAAAACTAGGTGGTATAAATTTAGCAACAATAAAATTAGCATAGTCTGCATACGATGGAGTACTACGAGAAGTATTTATAACAAATAATTGTTCATCGGGAAAGCTATCATCAATAGGTAGTGAGTCATCAAGAATATTTTCTAATCTAGACAAGTTGTCTGCTATGGGGTTCTCAGCCCCCTTTCTATTAGTAATATGTAAATCAAATTCTTGTAGCAAGAGAACCCACATAATGAGTCTAGGTTTAGCATTTTTCTTTTCCATAAGGTATTTAATAGCAGCGTGATCAGTGTGAACAATTACTTTAGAATCAACAATATAAGATCTCAATTTATCACAAGCAAACACAACTGCTAAAAATTCTTTTTCAGTAGTAGCATAATTTCTTTGAGCACTATCTAGAGTTTTACTAGCATAATGGATAACATTTAATTTCTTATCAACTCATTGTCCTAGAACAGCACCAACAACATAATCACTAGCATCACACATAATTTCAAAGGGTAGGTTCCAATCAGGAGGTTGAACAATAGGTGCAGAATTTAAGGCTTTCTTAAGGATTTCAAATGCTTCTACACAATCATCATAAAAAATGAATGGAACATCTTTTTGCAAAAGATTAGTGAGAGGCCTAGATATTTTAGAGAAGTCTTTAATAAATCTCCTATAGAAACCAGGATGACGAAGGAAGCTTCTTATACCTTTGATATCTTTAGGACACAGCATGTTTTCAAGAGCATCTACTTTAGCCTTATCAACTTAAATACCTCTTTCGGAAATTTTATGCCCCAAGACAATACCTTCATTAACCATAAAGTGGAACTTCTCCCAATTCAAGACAAGATTAGTTTCTTCACATCTCAGCAAAATGTAACACCCCCAGTGGTTAACTACAGTAATCACCTTTTGATTATGCCATGTCATCATGATTATGAGTGCCTAATCATCATTTGCATTATATTGCATTCAGCTCCTAACTCAAATTCAAAATTAAATTCAAAGTGGAATATAAAAGTTGCTCAGATCAGAAACTAAATTGTTCATTAAATAGCAAGTAAATCAGAGACAATTAAAAAATTTAAACCAACATTATTGGAATTGGGTAAGTGACTCAAACACCCTCAAACAGTGACTAAAGACAATATTTAATAACCTATTAATTAATATAAAATAAATAAGAAATGATAAATACCCCAAACTAATTTTTTGTGATAGGGTATGTTGCACTGTAATTTATGGACCAGTTTATGTATTTTATAAAATTCATTTGGATACCACACATTTTGCAAAACCAAAACTAAAAAGAAAAGCCCCCCCCCCCCCGGACCAACTGGGCCGTGGCCCAGCTGGACCACCTGGCCCAGCCGCGCCCCCCTATCCCCCACCACCGAACGAACCATAGCCACCTAGCCCAATCACCCCCCCCCCATGTCTCCCTCGTCCCTCTGCCCCTCCCCCCTGATCCAGATCGGGCGGGCCGCGCCCGACCCCGACGCGTCATCGCCCCACTCCCCGTCGCCGTTCGATGCCACCAAGCCGGTGCCCCTTTGCAACCTCATCGGACTGCCGCCGCTGACGCCTCACCTCCTCCCTGGAGCCTGCGCTCGCTGCCTCCCTCGTCGCCATCGCTGCCCTCCCTCGCCGGACTGCCCCGCCCCGCCTCTCCATCGCCGGTCGCCCTCGAGCCTCACCGGAGAACCCCTGCATCAGGGGTGAGGACATCCCCATCTCTCCCCTTTTCCTCTATCACCTCGCGCCCCCGCTTCCGTCCGGCGCGCCCGGCACCCGCGAGTCTTCCCCAGCTCGCGCCCCAGCTCGCTCTATGCGCGCGCGCCCGCAGCCGCACGTCCCCGCTGCCGCCAGCCGCTGCTCCGGCTACGACCGACGTGAGCCCCGCGCGCCCTTCCGCCCGTGGTCGCGCCCTCCTGCTGCTGCTGCGCTGCGACTGCTGCCACCGGCAGCTCGCCCACGGTCATCCCGCTCCGCCCGCGCCTACCACCGCCCATGCCCATAGCCCACAATTGCCGCGTCGCCGTTCCCCTGCTCCCGCGCCATCGCCCTGCATACGCCCCGCGGCGGCCCTGCCGCTGCTCCGCGCCGGCGCGCCGCCCTGGCCCCCCCTACTCCTTGCGGCTGCCCTGCCGTGGCCGCCGGCGCCCCGCAGCGCCCAGTTGGGTGCGCCCTGCGGGTCAGCGCTCGTTCGGGCCACGCCCGATAGCCCAGCGCCCACTAGGCCTCCCCTGGGCCTATGACGTATGGGCCCCGCCTAGAGAACATTTAAAAAAAATAAAAATAAAATAATAATAATAATAATTAATTAATTAAATAATTAATTACTAATTAACCTAATTAACTCTAATTAATTAAGACTAATTAAGTTTAATTAACTAAATGTTTAATTAAGCTAATTAACTACTGTTAATTAACTAACAGAGGCTGACATGTGGGCCCCACACGTCAGTTTGACTAGGTCAACTGCACTGTTGACTGCTGACGTCATGCTGACGTCATGCTGACATCAGCATACACTGTTTCGGATAATGTTGGATTTAATAATTCAAATAATTCCAAAAAATCAATAAAACTTTGAAAAATCATATAAAATAATCCGTAGCTCAGATCGAAAAACTTTGTACATGAAAGTTGCTTAGAACGACGAGACGAAACCGAATTCGCGGTCTGTTAGTCCGTCACACGTCTCTAACCACCTAAACATGGGACATTCCCCCTCCGGTCATCTGTCTGACAAATGTCCGGAACCGGAAAAACATTCCGGGATGTATTCCCCCTTCCTCGGTGACGTGCAACCATACGTTAGGACACACCCGGCACCGTGTATTGCCATGTCATGCTTTGTGCTGCACTTGTTTGCTTTATATTTACTGTTTCCTCCCCCTCTTCTCTCTCGTTAGACTCCGACGCAGTTCCTGGTACCGCCGCAGCTCCGGAGACCAAAGACACCATTTGCGACCTTGCCCTTGCCGCCGAGCAACCAGGAAAGCACCCCCTTTTGAGCATACCGATATCGCCTATTCTTTCTCTCTCATGCTTGCATTAGAATTGCTGCTGCTACTGCTTTACCTATTCTGATGCATAGCCTGTTTATTGTAACTTGCAATTGAAACCTTACCTGCTTACCCTAAACTGTATAGTATAGGCTGGGTAGAGACCTATCAGTGACCCCCCTAGTTCCGACTGCCCCGCTGGATTATCAGAAGACCCGATCAAGGGGAATGACGACCAGGCCCCGACACCGCACATCACCCCCCCTTAGTTGTAACGACACCGCAGCGTTACTATCAAGTGCCGAGGGTGAAACCTCATGTAGCACTTCTGATGTTAACTCTGTAGAGTAGCTATTTGGTCATGGTCATCGAGGGTGATTCCTCCTTCTCCACTTCCGATACGACCATGTCGTGCAACTCATCAAGTGTGAACCCATCGAGGGTGATTCCTCCTAAAGTTCACCTTGACGGTTACATCGAGTAGGAATCCAACGAGGGTGATACCTCGGATTCCCATGATGTTATGGACACACAGATACTTGGACTATACTATTGTTACTTGGAAAGGCGGGTCGACCCTGAGGGGTACCCGCGTGTGATGTGAAGACAGGTTGCCTGGATGGTGCCCGAGTAATGAATACGAGGCGTGGCCGGGAATTCTTGGCCCTTGCCATAAGTCCTCGAGACGGGGCGACGGGGTCACATCGATTGTGAGTCTCTGCTCGGTACCGCAACCCCAAGGTACTGACGATTTGGATATTTGATTCGAGTGGGCCTCTGGCCCTATAGCACTAACCATCACGCGGGAATGATTATGGTTACTCTGCATCGTGGCATCAGCCGAAAGTTCTGTCAGACGTCCAGTTCAGCATTGCGGCCGGGACGGACCGGCGCCCCCTGGTGCCTGGCTTCCCCCTGCACACAACGACCCGGAGTGCACATGGCGATGGCCCAAGACCCCTGAGTGCTTAGGATCTAGACCAGCGGGGACCTCTCTGCTGAGCTTTAGGTAGGGCTGCGGTGTGTCGTTTGGCCGAGGTCGGGCATGACCCAGAAAGTGTGTCCGGCCGAAGTTAATCGAGCGTGGTGGGTAAGTTGGTGCACCCCTGCAGGGAAGAACTAATCTATGCATAACCGGATCCTTGGTAACGGACACTCGGAGTTGTATCCTGATCGATACAATTAGAATTGGTTACTATGGCTCTGGGATTGCTTCTCGCAGGGAGTCGAGAAGGGATCTCCGGACGAGGTTGATGACTGTATGGCTCTGGGATTGCTTTCTCGCAGGGAGTCAAGAAAGGATCTCTGGGTGAGGTTGAGACTTATCGATACTACTGCTTTATACGGTACTAATCTACACTCTTCTAATGCTGCAAGACCACTGAAGATGCTAGTCTTCGATAGGATTAGGCTTTCTCTCTATTCTGGCATTTCTGCAGCCCAGTCCACATATACAGCCTCTCTTTGATAATGTTGCATATGTAGTGTAGATCCTTGCTTGCTGAGTACTTCGGATGAGTACTCACGGTTGCTTTGCTTTCTTTTTTCCCCCATATCCTTTTGTTGCAACCAGATGACGGAGCCCCTGAGACAGCTGCCCCCGCTGATGATCGCTACTACTACCCCGAGGTTGGATATTACTTCGAGCTTGCCGTCGACCAGGAGTAGGATCGGAGGGTCCCAGGCAGGAGGCCTATGCCTTTCGATCGTAGTGTTTTTCTTTTGCCCCGCCTCTCTAAAGGCCTTTCTGTTTCTGTTTCATATCTGTACTCAGATATCTGATGCTTTCGCTGACGCTTGTACGCAAGCTTATGTATTCGAGCCCTCGAGGCCCCTGGCTTGTAATATAAAGCTTGTATGACTTTATTTATGTTTTAGAGTTGTGTTGTGATATCTTCCCGTGAGTCCTTAGGCTTGATCATGTGCATTTGCATGTACGATTAGTGCACGATTGAGCCGGGGGCGTCACACAAAACTCGATCAAGGTTGCTTAAGCAATCATCAAAAGAAGTTCCATAAACGGAAAAATCATCCATGAAAACCTCAACAATCTTTTCACAAAAGTCGGATAATATAGCAGTCATAATCTTTGAAAGGTAGCAGGTGCATTGCATAAACCAAAAGGCATACGTTTATTAGCAAAGGTACCAAAAGGGCATGTAAAAGTAGTTTTTTCTTGATCCTCTTGTGACACAGGTATTTGGGAAAAACCAGAATATCCATCTAGAAAGCTAAAAATGTGTATATTTTGATAGTCTTTCTAGCATTTGATCAATAAATGGCAGAGGATAATGATCCTTCCTAGTAGCTTTATTTAATTATCTAAAATCAATTACCATCCTATAACCTGTGATAATTCTTTGCGGAATCAATTCATTTTTATCATTAGTAACAACAGTAATACCTCCCTTCTTAGGGACACAATGAATGGGACTTACCCATCTACTATCAGCAATAGGATAGATTATACCTGCTTCCAGAAGCTTTTGAATTTCATTTCTTACCACTTCTTTCATCTTAGGATTCAACTGTCGCTGGTGATCAACAACTGGTTTAGCATCAGGTTCCATATTAATTTTATGCTGACATAGAGTGGGACTAATGCCCTAAAGATCATCAAGAGTATATCCAATGGCTACACGATGCTTCCTCAGAGTTTTCAATAATCTCTTTTCTTCATGCTTTGAAAGGTTAGCACTAATAATAACAGGATATATCTTCTTCGCATCAAGATAAGCATATTTTAGAGTATCACGTAATTGTTTAAGGTCAAACACAGGATCACTCTTGGGTGGAAGAGGATCTCCAAGAGTTTCTACAGGCAAGTTGTTTTTCAAAACAGGCATTTGTTTAAAGAATATCTCATCTATTTCATTTCTTTCATTCATATGCATATCATTTTCATGGTCTAGCAAATATTGTTCTAAAGGATCAGTAGGAGGTATGGCAATAGAAGCAAGACCAATAATTTCATCTTTACTAGGCAATTCTTTATCACGAGGTTGTCTACGGAATTTGGAGAAATTAAACTCATGAGGCACATCCCCGAAACTTACACTATTAGTTTCTTTCTCACAATCTATCTTAACATTAGTCGTGTTTAAGAAAGATCTACTGAATATAATGGGACAAAAATCATTTTGTGGGGATACTCATGTGGTTCAAAACTTTGTTGTTCCCAGATGGGTATGCTGCGAACCTTATGAGGGCGGTGAATCTTGATAAATTGAAGCTTGGCGGGATGAAGAGTCATGATTGGCACATATGGCTTGAGCGGTTAATGCCGGTGATGATTCGAGGCTATATCCCTGAGGACGATTGGGAAGTATTAGCAGAGCTTAGCTATTTCTTCCGTGTTCTTTGTGCTAAATAAGTATCTCCTACTGTGATAGATGAGATGGAAAAACAGGCCCCCGAGTTGCTCTGCAAGCTAGAGAAGATCTTTCCACCGGGCTTCTTTAATCCAATGGAACATATGATTTTACACCTCCCTTCCGAGGCAAGAATGGGTGGCCCTGTGCAGAACCGTTGGTGCTATGGACTTGAGAGAATGCAAAAGACTCTTCGAGCTAAATGTAGAAATAAATGTAGAATTGAAGCCTCCATAGCCGAGGCATTCTTGGCGGAGGAGATTACAAACTTCGCGACATCACGATATGCGGCCAATATTCCAAGCTTGCATAATACAAAGTCTCGATACAATACTGGCAACCCCAACCATGAATCCAAGATCAGCCTCTTCAAAGGGCAACTCAGACCTGTGGGTGCTTCTGGTTCAAAGAATTTGGATCCGAAAGAGTGGAGATCGCTTACGTTGTATATCCTCACCAACCTAAAAGAAGTGCGGCCGTACATTGAGTAAGTGATTGGTACATTATGTAACATTTACTCACATGTTTCTCTCTAACTCCGCTCATTTATCATTGGGCAGTCAATTCGTTGCCCAATTCTCGAATGGAGGGGTCGAACGCGATTCACTCGATGAGTATGAGCTTCTTGCTGGCGAAGGAGACGGCAATTACGGTTTCATTTCTTGGTTCAGAGAAAAGGTAAGGTATACTTCTTGGAAGACTTGAAGTAGGTATTACGTGCGACTAATACACCAATCCTTTCCACTTAAACTTGTAGGGTGCGTCAATATTGGACAAAGAGTTGAAACAAGTTGCTAATGGGTTAGACTATAAGGTCGGTACGTTCGATAAATACGACATCAACGGGTATCGCTTCCGCACACATGGGAACGAGGAGCGTCGGGACGTTCTAAAATCAAGAAACACGGGAGTGTCTGCTATTTGCAATGGAGTTGAGTATTATGGAAGACTTGATGAAATATACGAACTGCATTACTTTGGGGCAAATCCTCCGAAAGTCGTTGTCTTCAAATGCCATTGGTTCGATCCGGAGAAGGTTAGGCGGCGAGATGATATTGGGCTAGTCGAAATTCGACAAGACAGCAAATTAGAATGTGAAGATGTCTATATTGTGGCTCAGCAGGCGACACAAGTTTTTTATCTCAAGTACGCATGCCAAAAGAAGAAGTATCTTAAGGGTTGGGATGTCGTGTATGAAGTGCCGCCACATGGTAAACATCCTTCCCCCAATGAAGAGGATTATCAACCTCACATCGACCCCGACACATATGATGGAGAATTCTTCCAAGAGGAACATGGGCCTAGAGGCCGTCTCAACATCCATCCACGCATGGAAGTACACATTGACAATGAAGAAGAACAAGAAGAGGAGGAGGAAGAAGAAGTTACGAACGTGCAAGACCTATCAATGCTTGAACGGTTACGTCTAGGCATTGCCGATGAGGGTGACGATGACGGTCGACACGAGGACGACATCCTTGATGACACGCGCGATACTGATGATGAGGCTCGAACTGACCCCGAAGAAGAGACAGATTGTGATCCAGATGACCCCGACTATTTTTAGTCATAGTGTTGAACTGTTATGTTGATTTTGTACTAGTTGCTTTACCATGACCTGCATGATCTCAAACATGCTGTAATGTTGAATTTGTAATATTTTTGAACTTATGCTTATTTATTTGAACTATAATGTTGTTTTTGTACTATAATTGCCTTACTAATTCTCATTGCGTATTTTTTTCAACTTTTGCTTTTTATTGAACTATAATGTTGTATTTGTACTAATTGCTTTACTATTTGTCATACCAGGTGAGTGAAGCATGGTGGCCACGCATCGGAAAAGGAGTTCCCCGGCAACTAAGGCCCCACTCCCCCTAGCGAGAAATCTGCTTGACAGTTATGTTGCTGATCCTCCTGAGGCTCCCTCTCAGGCTCTCCGAGGAAGAGGAAGAGGAAGAGGCCGGGGAAAAGGTGCGGGTGGACGAAAGCCTAAGAGAAACCTGGCCTCACTCACCAATCCTCCTCGGCCTCCCTCGCCACCACCTGCCGCAACATCGCCTGCTCTGGTCTCACTCGGCGATCCTCCTCGGCCTCCCTCGCCATCGCCTGCTCTGGTCTCACTCGCCGATCCTCCTCGGCCTCCCTCGCCACCACCTGTCGCGACATCGCCTGAGGTTGAGAGGGTGGCGGACGAGCCGGTGCCTCACTCCCACGTGTTTGAGGAGGAGATGGTGGATGGGCCGATGTCGTCGTCGGAGGACTACCGGATGTCATCGTCGGAGGAGGATGATGAGGAGGATGTTGGTTTCATCCAGGTTGAGGAGGGAAAGACCGTGTACATGTGTGGTTCATCAACTGCCCCTGATCGAGATCTTCCTGTCGAGCAGAGGCCATGTATTGGTCCATATGGAGAAAGGTAACTGACTTTGGCTTCCCATTTTCTACCTTCAATTTATGCAACAATTGCTAATAACTTTGGCTTCTCATTATGCAGCGGTTGGAAGAAAGTTGGAGATGTCCAGGGTAAGAAGTACCGGCACGTGAACGGTGTCCTTGGGATCCTCATTAAGGAGCATTACCCTGGCATGGTTACTTTGCCTGGGGAGGGCAATGTTCCGGAGCCAGCACGAACTTGGGACCACTTCAAAGCCTGTAATGATACTGGTGTAGCCAACGGCATCGAGTTTCACAACAAAGCCGAGCGGGTCTTTGCCGAACTTTGGGTAATCATTAAGTTTCTTCACACACTGCATATATATAATCCATAGCTAGTCAATTGCCTAATCTCGATTGATCTCGCGTGTATTTGTAGGATTTCTTTAGATGCGAGGATGGAAAGTTGGAGGAGGCACGAGCGATCGTCAACGGACATTGCCCCAAGCTTGTGCACAATCTGATATACGAGGCACGCCCTTTAGCTATCCGCACTTATATGGCACTTCAAGGCTATAAGTGTCTTGATAAGAAAGCCGGTAGGAGAAAACATCTTGTCAAGGACGAGTACATGCAGGTAAAGCATTTTCATGCTTGTTATTCCTTAACCATCTGTCACTCAATTTCTTTTTGATGTATATGAGACGCAATTGATTAATTAGGTTACTCCGAGATGGTGCGCCGATAAGGGGGAGTGCTGGAAGCGGATCGTGGACTATTGGTGTTCCAAAGAGTATAAGGCGATAAACAAAGATTACAGAAAACGGCGAGCCGCAATGCAGGATCCACCACACCATCACGGCAACTTGAACCTTATGGAGTTCGGGGAACGTTGGGTATGCCTTCCTTCCCATCGATTTGTTCTTCATAAGCTTGCTGCAAACAAAATAATAAAATGGACTTGCTAATAGAGTTAGAAAATTGGACTTGCTAATAGGTTGTTTGGCTCCACTGGAAAATAAACTCATTGTTATTACCCTTTTCTATCTATTTTTACCTATCTGGCTGGCATACTGACAATCTGATCTGATCTATGCCTTGCCCCCAAATATATATAGTATCAGCCTACTACTTGAATTTCTACGCATAAACAAACACATATGTGCTACAAATCCGCGTCCCCAGCTATATTGCCTATATTATAGGAACTAAAAGTTTAGTACTGCTACAGCATACAACTCTTAATATATTACAAACTATGCATACATGTTGCCAATCCTTGTGATGAAATCTTAATCATGTTGCTTTGGTTGCAGGCGTCTCACAATAAAGCTCCGTTGCCCAACCTTTTCGTCTCGTATGCTTTGGCCCATAAGGGAACGTTCAGATCAGCCACGCCTTATAATGAGAGTGACACATCTTCCGCGTATACCAGCAAGACCGCATACGATCGGATGGACAAATTTAAAGGGAAGGCAAAAGAGTTGAAAGGGCCTGAGTATGATGTGACATCGGAGCCCCTTGACCACATGTTGGTTATGATCTCTGGAGGTGGTAGAAAAAATGGCAAGGAAGCGATTGCAGGAGGCATGTTTCCTAGGTCCTCTCGTCGCTCTCTCCCTGAGTACAAAGCTCGGTTAGGTATCTCAAATACTACTACATGTAAACGCTCGACTCCAGTTATGGTTGAGATGGAGGTATATTCTATACAAGTCCTTCTATATATGCTTTTTTAATTCTTACTTAGTGTTGGATTTGAATATGCGATTGCAATGCCATATTTTGTAGGCCCGCCTGGCGGAGGAGAGGCGGCAAATGGCGGAGGAGAGGCGACTGCTGGATGAGAGGTTGGAGGCGAGGTTGCTGGAGGAGAGGCAACTGGCTGATGAGAGGACGGAGAAGGCGTTGTTGGCACAAACTAGTCAATGCTTTGCAATGTTTGCGGTTAGTTCCTTAACAGCCAAGCATGTACATGTAGTCCTTTACTATCCGTAGTTAACCTTCACTCCTCAAACATAATTTGCAGGCTTATTGTACCCAGAATGGTATGCCGCAGATGCCTGCCTTTTCTCCGCCTCCGCCCCCAACGGTCAGTTAATTGAAACACTTGCACGCACCATTATTGCATTTCTTAGTCCGAGTGTCGTGCTAACCATGTAATGCTTCATGCAGCATCAATCAGGCCATGGATCAAGCAATGATCGATCTTCACATGCACCAGGCCCAAACGGCAATAACCTTGGTGGTTCTCCGATTCTTTGAGATCGAGCATGGTTAGTCCCTACATATCTCATTGACTCATTCACATATGTCTCAAATTTGTCAAAGTAGAGACATGTAGCTATATGCATTCTTGAAGCTACTTGTTAATTTTCATGATTTAGAGACCACTTTGAAGATATTCATGATTTAGAGACCACTTGAAGATATTCATGATTTAGAGACAAGTAGCTATTTATTTTCATGATTTAGAGACCATTTGAAGATCTCCATGATTTATAAACTTTTAAGTAGAGATCGTTTAAACCATTTGAAGATCAAACTTATAAGTAGAGACAAGTAGAGACCATTTGAAACCATGATCCATTTGAATCATTTCAACCATGATCTTAATTAGCTATGTGCATTCTTGAAAATATTTATTCTCATGATTTAGAGACCACTTGAAGCTAATCATTTTTATGATTTAGAGAGCACTCGAAGATATTCATGATTTAGAGTGTTCAATTGAACCAATCTTATAAGTAGAGACAAGTAGCTATTCATTTAATGTTTAAAAGACCATTCTTGAAGATCTTCATGATTTACATTGTGAAATTAACATGGGGTAGAAGCTATTTATTTTGGAAACTCACTAGGAATTCAGGATGTAAATGGACAGCTCGCTGGGCATTGTGGGACTTGCCGGTTCTGACCACCACTTCTTATGTGGGACTATGTCATAGTCCAATTAACTTTTTTGTGGCGTATGTTGTGTCAAAATACTTTCTTTTGTCTATTTGGCATATTAATGATTTCGAGCACATTATTTTGTTGTTTACCAAAATGTGACAGACACCATTTCATCTTGTAGGTTGCCATGCGGATGCTCTTTGTACTACGATGTGGACATGACATTTGTTGTAGTGCGAAATCTTACGTACTGATGCCATCTTTGTTCTTTGTGTATTATTATTTGCTATGGACCTTTGTTATGGAACTATGCTATGGATATGTATCTTTGTTCATTTTGTGATATATATTGTGATAAAGATCTTTGTTCATTGTGATATGGATATTTATTCATCGTGATATTGTGATATGGATCTTTATTCATCGTGATATTGTGATATGGATCTTTGTGATATATACTGTGATTTGGTATGGATCAGGGGAATTTTGTTCGTTGTGATATATACTGTGATGTCATATATATATATATTATGTACTGAAATGTTGATTTTTTGATTTTTTTTTAAAAAAGATGAGCGTTTGCCGTCTTGTCCTAGACGGCAAACCAGCCACGTGTCAGCAGCCTGTGCTGTCTGGCCGTTGGTCTGGCGGGGCCTGGCAGGGGTTTGCCGTCTGGAAGCACAGGAGGTAACGGCAAAGCATACAGTTTGCCGTCTGGTCTGAATTACACATGACGGCAAAGAATACAGTTTGCCGTCTAGTCTGAACCACGCAAGACGGCAAAGCATAAAGTTTGCCGTCTGGTCTGAACCACGCAAGACGGCAAAGCATAAAGTTTGCCGTCTGGTCTGTACCACGCAAGACGGCAAAGCATACAGTTTGCCGTTTGGTCTGTACCACGCAAGACAGCAAAGCTTGCTTGGTTTGCCATCTGCTGAGCTATGTATCTGACGGCAAAGCAACTGACGCCGTCGGTTAGGGGTGGAGTTCTGTTAGGTCGTTTTTTTTGCCGTCTGGTTGGATTCGCTGACGGCAAAGACAAATTATTGACGGCAAATTCTTTGCCGTCACCCCGACGAAGAGCAGACGGCAAAGCAGTCCTTTGCCGATTTAGGCGTTGCCGTCTGACTTTGCCGTCTACTGACTGACGGCAAACTCTTTGCCGTCTGTATTTCCCTCTTTGCCGTCTGTACGTCCCTGACGGCAAACTAGCAGTTTCCTGTAGTGTTGGTGTATTCTGTCCAGAAAAAAAACTCCAAAAAGTTTCGTTGCATTTGGACTTCGTATGGTATTGATATTCTGCAAAGAAAAAAACAGCAACTGGCACTGGGCACTATGTCAATTGGTTAGTCCCAAAAAATGATATAAAGTTGCTTGTAAATGAATATAAAACATCCAAGATTGATAATATAACAACATGGAACAATAAAAAATTATAGATACATTGGAGATGTATCAGTGAGCTACTCGTTGTTAGTTCATGAGACTCTGTTTATTTATTGTAGATCTTATATGCTTAATGTGCTTATGCTACTGTTATGTTATCTCTCGATGCTTGCTCACCACACCTTTGCATGAGATCTAGGCATCGTTATAGGTTTTATTTTGTTGATCTCATGCCTTGACAATATTGATCAAGGGGGAGCCTCGTATGTGTGTGATTGATGCATACTCAAGCATATAATTTTATTGCTGCACACCTATAAGGGGGTCTCCTATGCAACCATTATCGCATGGATACTTGCTTAGTTATATCTTTGATGCCATGTCCTAACCATGTTGTCGTTAATGCACCAAAAAGGGGGAGATTGGAAGTGCAAGTGTCACTTAAATTTTATTTTGGTGTGATGACAATATGGTTAGTGGAACTAATATCGGTTGCTCAAGTTTATCTCAGGATGTTGGTTCCAAGTTATTCTTGATGGAGGTGTGCGACCCCACCCCCTCAATTGAAAAAGATCAAAGGCGTGGTTTACCGGCGGCCCGAAGGTTGTCTTTTTGGTTTGATTCGAGTCGTAGGAAAGACCGCACTATTAAGAGGGGTCTTTGTGGTTTTATGTCATGTGGGAATGCCATTGCCAAAACTTATACCCCAGCCTTCCCACTTCTACCACCAAATAACCGTAGTGTGCTACTTGTGGTACCCAAAAAGTTTGCAATAGAAGGTTTCTGGGTACCCCGTGCGCACGGGGTCATTTGACCCTCGTGCGCACGGGGTAGTCAGGAACTTCATGGGTACCCCATGCGCACGGGGTCTTCTGACCCCCGTGCGCACGGGGTACTACGTAACTCCCTAGGTAACCTGTGCGCGTGGGATCTTTTAACCCCCATGCGCATGGGGTGCTGCGTAAGTTCCTGAGTACCCCATGTGCACGGGGCTGACTTAGCCCATGCGCACGGGGTCCAACGGGCAAAAACAGTACCACAGCTAAGAACACTATAAATAACCCCCTTCTTCCTCCTCCATCCCTAACCCTAATGTCTTGTTGAGCTCCAGCATTGCTCCACCTCATTTTGCTCAATACTCTCAATCCCTCCACCCAAACTTGTTGAAACTTTGGGGATTGGGAGAGCAAGACCCGATCTACACTTTGACCCAACCAAATCGTGTTCCCCGCAACATTTCTCCACCATTGACTTGTTACTCTTGGATCTTGGGCTCCTACGAGGTTAGAGGTTCCTCCGGAAGCTTCCTTGCTTGTGGTGTGCTCCGAAGAAGTTTTTAAAGGTGTGGTGGTCGCCTTCAAGACCAACCCCGAGTGATTCGAGGCTCATCTGTTGGGGGTGACTCAAAAGAGATTACGGTGAGCCTTCAGTGGCATTCCACAAGCTTTGGCTCCGGCACCACTCTAAACGGAGAATAGCTCTTCCCCAAGGAAGAGTAAACATCAGGATAAAATGCGCGTCCTCGTCTCACATGTGGTTAATCCTTTCCCCCACTTTACTTTGCATTGTATGCTTCTTGGCTTGCTAATTAGATTTTTGCCTAGCATATTTAGCTTTAAGCTTGCTTGTCATATAGGTTGTGTTCACCTAGTTGCATATCTAGTGAACCCTATTTATCCGCTAAACCTTAAAATTGACAAGAAAGATTAACATGTGTAGTATCCTATTCACCCCCCCCTCTAGTCGACCGTATCGATTCTTTCAGAAGGTCACCGTTTCTTGGGACCACACAAGATGTTCGCTGGTTGTGTTTTTACTGCGTAGATCGTATGTCGTGTGAGATTCTGGTTTTGGCGTGTATCTGCTGCCGTGAATATGATGTTCATGGAGGTCCCGTGAGCGGGTTTGTAACACCGTGGAGGTCGTACGATGCGTCTCCATGCGAGATGGTTGTGGCAATCGTAGAATCCTCAGGCCTACCCTTGTTTATTATACACACGTTTTATGAGGCGTGAAGGCAAGTTGTTGAGGAATTGCCCTGATCCATCAGCGACCAGCTCAAAAGAGCCGAGCATGAGACAATGGTCTGGTGAGAGATCACCAGCCTTTTCCATTTCTCCGTGCCGGATTCAGTCTTTGATCAACATCGCCCGTGCCTGGCAAGCCAACTGATGGAGCAAAATACCGTCAGATCCCTCGGTAGGGTTCATGGCGAGATCAGAAGTACCAGGATGGAGTATGAGGGAGTCCTGGACTAAGGCGTCCTCGGGCTGATGGCCAATCTCTTGTGGGCCGGACTGATGGGCCGCTCTTGATCTATTGCTGGAAGGCTGAACTATGGGCGACTTCGAGTTCGGGAAGGAAACCTCCGAAGCCTTGGTGTGTCCTCCAAGTCAAGATGGAAGGATCAACATGTTTGTTCCCTGATGGTAACCGGCCATGTGTAACCCTAGGTACCCTTGGTGTCTATATAAACCAGAGGGTTTTAGTTCGTAGAGGCTAGAAGAACCATTATCCTACCCATCTAGGGTTTAGTTCATCCGATCTCGTGGTAGATCAACTCTGTAATCCTCATACACACATCAATACAATCAAGCAGGACGTAGGGTTTTACCTCTTCGAGAGGGCCCGAACCTGGGTAAATACTGTCTCCGCATTCCCTGTTCCCCATTGATCCTAGATCCACAGCTCGGGACCCCCTACCCGAGTCCGCCGGTTTTGACACCGACTGAGTATGCACACATAGTTTACCCAGGTTCGGGCCTCCGATGTGGAATACCCTACATCCTGCTTCTTCTTGTTATTCATGGTGAGGGGATACCTTGTGTAGAGGATTACAATGGTATACGGGATATCTACTGAGAGTGAGGTCTGAGATTGGATGGATGAATGAGGCCCTAGACCTCCCTTTATATAGACAGGAGAGGTCTAGGGTTTACATGGGGGGTAAGTGAGATTAATTCTGCCGCCGCCCTCAGACGTGGAGAGCATGCACATCGCCTTCGCCTCCCTAAGGCTTCCTGACCTCTCTTGGGCCTAGTGGGCCTCGTTCGAGGCTGAGGCTGGGCTCCCTTATGCCAGGTACCCCAGGTATAGGACCCCGTCAGAAATCTCGTCCCTTAAGAGGTAGATTTAGGGGGAAAGATTTGGTTACGAAATTCTAATGAGTCTTCTCGGTCTTAGTTGCTCTTCTCGAATAGGTCGTTCCACTGCATTCAAGTCTTTATTTCTCTGCATCAATGCACCATGATGAAGTTGTCATTCTTTCTTTAGGATCTTCATCATACTTACAAAAAGAATAAGGAGTAACTCGACAATGATGGTATAAAAGAGGTAATTGTCTATGGTTATCTCATCAATGAAAGACATAGGTATCTCTCAAGTTTTGGATCACAGGAATCATAACAAGAATGAATTAAGAAGATACGAATAACTTTATTTGAGTAGGCAAACATTTATTGCCTAAGAAGTAGGGAGGAAAGGTTTAGGGTGTCGAGAATGAATCTCGCGTCTAATACCGGAATGGATCATCTCAAGGAAAGTGGCTCATAGAAACGCATATGAAGCCAAGTGCAAAGGTAACTTCGGATTCAAGGATCACATACTCCTAAAGAAACTTCATAGTTAATGACAGAGTTTCCGTAAAGAATTCTAAAGATTGACATGTACAAGGTAGAATGATAATCGATTCCATGGATAACAAGAAGATTCAGCCGCAAGTGATACAGAAAGACAAAGCATAGTGCACCAACAGGTATTTGGGACTTGAGCATTTCTGAATCATTAGGATGATCAAAATCAAAGTGATCATCAAGCATTCCACCTTGATGAATGACAGGGGTGGTGGCATCTTGTGTGATCACGATACAAGGTTTGCCAGAGAACAGTTTGTCAGCTATGTTGGCAACAGCATCGGTACCAAGGGCGGGGGACAAAGAGAACCATTTTCCTGCTTGTTAAATGAGGTGGACCAATAGGCAAAGTTCTCGTCCATCGGTGGTAACCGGAATGTCATCGACAATAGTAAGAGGGTCTTACTGATAGAGTTCTACACCGAGGTGTTTATGTAAGCAGGGAATTATTACTGCTTAGATCATATAAATTTTTAAGAAAGCTTAAACAGACCAATGGAAAGGAAAATATGATTGTACAAAAGTATTAGGAGTATATCCTTCCCATGGATAAGCAGAGTATGATATACATGATAAGACAACAAGTATATATCCATGTAGATAAAGGGGCAAGGAAAATTATGATGTTCACCCATATAATGTTGCTTGGATAATTGATCAAGAAACATTTGGCATCGCGCTTCCAATGTTCTTATTGATGTTCGGAGTACCACAGTCATGCTTCGAGGTAGCATCGGTATGGTCATCAAGTAAAGATTGAACTTCGAGAACACAAGGATCCATCATAAACAACTTCTAAAATAAGTCATATAAGTTCTTCATGGAAGGATTGCTAATCTTGTTGAACAAGATACTATAATGATAGGTCCTCCGGCTAGGTGTGGTAGCCACTTTATCAGGTACATAGAGACCAAAGTTATAATTCTTGGAAAATGTTCTAGCCATCATATCTGCCTGATATTCAGATCTGATTGGTGTTAAGATACTTCAGACTCAGCATGCCTGAGAAGAAAAAGGGTGCAATACAATTCGACGAGATGACATTGCAAGATTCTTGGGAAATGAACTACGGAATCAAGCTCCGAAACATGAGCTAGGTTTCATGACACACATGAACACATTGTTCGAGACAATCCTCGGCACATGGAAGTCTTACAACGAAATGCAACCGAGTTCTGGTTGGGAACCATCATTGAGGATATCAAAGTCCTTGTGTAACTCCGGATTAGCTCTTACGAAGGAAATTCTTTTCCTTCAACAAATCAATCAGTGGCTTCGTGTGTTAGGAAATACATATGGAGTGAAGGTAGCAAATATATCAAACCATAGAATACTTTGCACATGAGTGAATGATTTTTGGATTATTCGAGAGGAAGAGAAATAAACTTTTCCCATATTCACGATGGCAATTTGCATCAAATGCACAAGAACCTTTAGAGAAGACACTTCTTTCATCAAACATATATGTCATGATCTAGGCATAAAGATAATGCTTTCAAAAGTTTCCAACAATAGCTTAAATGTTCATCATGAACCATGGAGAAGATGAGCATGTGGCCGATGGGCTCAGCAGCAATTCATCGAGATTCCCATAAGGATGGATTTCCACAATTATGTGAACAAGGTGATAGCATTGGTCAGACCAAATGATATAATGACGTATGCTCGAGGAAAACATCCACAATTAAAAATTGATCGAAAGTGCACCCGAAAATATGGACTAAGCAACATGATCAATGTTAGAATGATAATTCAACAACCAACAATAGGATTGCTAGAAGTTTTGAATTCACACATCATAGTTCACTTGTTGGTATTCCGGTTAGAAACAACATGGGGACCAAGAAATGACTGGTGATGGTGAGAAGTATCACTGTATCAAGAATTCATAAGAGGTCGTGCAATTCCCATGATATTGTTGACATAAAATATGGTAATACTCCAAGGTAGAACAGAATAGAAGATGGATATCAAGGAACTCAAGGTACAACCTGATGTAGTGTGGACCCTAGTTCATGATCTTTCCACACTCTGAGGGGGAAAAGGGAGTAAATCAAGAGAGGAACACAACAGGAATCACTCAAACAAACCCAAGTCACACATCTACTAGAATAGCAACATGAGATCCACAAGCATACAAGAACAATCACAGGAAATAAGGTAAGGTTCTTCCTACTCCATAGGAGGTGAGGTCTTGATGATAGTCTTCTCCACAAGGGAGGTCTTGATATCCACTAGGGATCTTCTCCTAGGAGGTCTTGATCTCCAAAGGAGTGGTAGATGAGCAAATCCCTCTATAATATCTCAATATACTTTGCTAACCCTAACTAGGAGGAGGTGGAGGTCTATTTATAGTAGCCCACGAGATACGAGGGGGGAAGAGGGGATATGATACGTCTCCAACATTTCTTTAATTTTTTATTGTTCCATGCTATTATATTATCAATCTTGAATGTTTTAGATGCATTATTATACTATTTTATATCATTTTTTAGACTAACTTATTAACCTAGTGCCCAGTACCAGTTGCTGTTTTTTCCTTGTTTTGTCTTTATATAAAATAAATACCAAACGGAGTCCAAATGGAACGAAACTTTTTGATGATTTTTCTTGGACCACAAGACGCCCTGGAAGCTATGGGAGGAGGCCAAATGGGCCACGAGGGGCGACAAGCTAGGGGGCCCCAAGCTTGTGAGCCCCCCATAGCTCCTCTAACCCTCATTCTTCATCTATAAATTCCCAAATATTCCCTGAAGACCAGAGGGCACACCAAAAATACTTTTCCGCTGCCGCATGTTTCTGTCTTCCTGAGATCCCATCTGGGGACCTTTTTCGGTACTCTGCCGGAGGGGGATTCGACCACAGAAGGCCTCTACATCAACCTTGCTGCCCTTCCGATGATGTGTGAGTAGTTTACCATAGACCTACCACTGGTATAGCGAGCTACTATACAAACGGTTTTTAGCCCCTTTCCGCGACGACATTTTGAACCGCTGCCTACTAAGTGTGGGAGATAGGGGCTCCTTCCTACACGACCCAGAAACCGTCGAGGATAGGCCCTCGAGTCACACACGTTGCACAAAATGAGCTCATGTGCGATCGGGATAGCCATTGCATACAATTATACATGCCCAATCGTTTTCGTTCGTATGTACATCCCACATAGTGAATCCCAGATAAATGTTTCCCTTCGTATGTAAATCCCACACAATCAATAAACGGAATACGTTTCCATTTGTATGTACATCCCACATAGTCAATCCAAGAAGAATGTTTCCATTTGTATATACATCCCACACGATGAATCCCAGACAAATGTTTTCGTTCGCACCTACATCACACACAATTTTCCCCATCAAATCATCTGTGATAGTGTTGCCATTGCAGACGATATTAACAATTTCATCGTTTGTGTTATTGAATGCATCACGCACAGTGCATAGAAGAAACTGTGTGGCATAGGCTGTCCATGACACACACTTTTTATGTGGAAAATGTTTGTGCAAGGTGGCCTAACGAAACAGTTTTCAAGAGGAAGTCATGTGTGATTGTTCATTGATCCAACACATTTTCTTCCTAGAAACTGTGTGCGTTGTCTGAGGTCATCGCCCACGGTGTTTTCTCAATAACTATTCGCAATAGAAAAACCCAATTAGCAGGCTAATTGGCCTATTATTAATAATCCATTTATTAATCAAATTGACATTTCATATTAAGCACACAATATATTTCATTTTCATATTATGGAAGCAGGATTTCATAATTGAAATACATCAGAGTACAACATTATATAGCTTCAACACTCAGTTACACCATATAGGCATATAGCTAGCTACCCCCTTACACAACTTCACCAGCACCAAGTTTCACATGCAACATCTATAACCTTTCGAAATTAGCATCATAGACGGTACATAGACAGATGAATCTCATCTGGAAAACTGCTGAAGCGGAAGGCAAATATTGAGCCTTCATTGATGTTGAAGGTCATTGCAACTTTAGGCTAGTGCTTGTGGATGATTGACCGTCCATCCTTCGTCCTCTTCAGGAAGACTTCAATATTGTACCATGGGTGTTGTATGAATACCTTCCTCGCCTCCTGACCATACAGGTGGTTTGAGAGGTAATCATCAGTGAACTGCTTTGGAAAGCCCTGAAAACAAGGATATGCATAAATATCTTCTCTAGATTTGAAATGGCGCAAAGGAATAAAAAAGACAAGGTATAATAGTTAGTACCATCCTGTAGTGAACTGATGTCTTGTTCATTGTGCAGATAAAGATCTTGTTGTTTTTTGCCGCTAGTTTCTTTATCCTAACAATCTTTCTGAGTTTCTTGACTTGACTGATATTCATGGAGCAGCACATGCAACAGGTTAGCCGAACATGCTAAACCGGTGTAGCTAGCTAACTGAACATAGGTCCTTATAGTGAGCTAATAAGACAAGCTACTCCTCATTGTCGGAGATATCGATGATGATTGGCTCCTTGGACATGGAAGAGGGCGAGGCCTCCACATCATGGGTGCCCTCCTCGTAGTGGTGAGTTGTCTGAGCCGCTCCGGGCACCAACCTGCTGGCTCTCGAGTTGAGGTAAGCATGGGCATGCTGAGAAAACACCTCATAGTCTTCATCGAACGCACCAATGGTGGCTTTAAGAAAGCGCCATGAACTATCATTTAAAGCAGCCAACCGTTTCGCGGCATCGGCGCGTGGGGCGTCGATGGTGGCATCGATGGCGAGGTGCTCCTCCAAGATCTGGGGGTTGGCATTAATGGCAGCCATCGCGACCTCATCTGCGCGTGCGGCCGCGATTTGCTTCTCCGCTGCCAAATGCTCCTTGAGCTCCTAGCTATACTACATGCACCATGGCTTAGGGTGCCGCTTATTTGGGGTAGGGGTCGGTGATTTGGGTGGAAGGTGTCGCGCCGGTGGTCGGGGCATGTGGGATGTAGAAGGAGGAGGAGGATGGGGTTGGGTGTGGATTACCTGCCTGGATCGACAAGGCCGAGTAGCGCGAAGGAGGGTCGTCGGCGAGGAGGCGGGGATGCAAGCAAGGAGTAAAGGTTTGAACTTGGAAAGGAAGGCGGACACAAGGGAAATGTGGCTTTTGGTAAGGGGGAGGGGCGGGGAGGTAGATATTTCCGTGGAAGCCAAAAAATTTGGCTCGGTGCAGCGAAAAAACTGGCGTGTAAAGTGTCATCAGACATGGTCCCTTATTCAGCACTGTGTATGATATGTGAACATCACAAACGATTCATATAGCTTACCCCGTGTGTGATGAGTTTGAACATTCAAATTTTGGTCCGAATTTCCCTGGTTACATTGGTCATCCATGTCATTGCATAATTTGGGTAAACAAAAGAGCCTACAGCACACCCACACTTCTTAATCGAGCAAGTTCAGCAATTAAACAAACTAGCTGACCTAAACATTACTCTAAAAAATTAAAGACCGGCACTCTAAATTAAACAGAGAGTACTACTCCAGCCGGCGCTCGTCGATCTCCGCCACCTCCTTCATGTCCAGCTCGCGCCTGACGATCTCCTGGGGAAGGGGCTCCATGGCATCCATCGCACCATACTTGGCAAGCATCTCGCCATCTGTGTACGCCATCTCTTTGGAAAAGGCCGCCACGAGCTGGGCGTGGGCAGCCACGATCTAGGCTTCAACGGGCTCCATCGTGGCAAGGTATGCCACCAAGGAACGAATGGCTGCTCGAATGCTCTCGGCGATTGCCAACCCTTCGGCCGTGGGTTGCCGACTGTTGTCCTCGAAACTTTGTTCGATTTGTGCGGTGACCGCCAGGAGCTGGGCGTGGGTGGCCTCGACATGGTCCTGGGCGGCCTCCATCAGGGCTAAGGCCACCGTTACGGAACAAACAGCTGATGTGTCATTCTCGCCAGTTGCTATCCCCGTCGCAGATGTTGCTGCCGCCACCTGAGCAGCAATAGTGGCTGTTTGGGATGCCTTGGCCGCCCTGTCGCAGATTGCGGCCGTGCTCATGCAGCTTGTTAGCACGCGCATGGCGGCTGCAGCTGCGCTCTCGTTGGAGTGGGCCACCGAAGTTGCCCTCATGACGCGGGTCCACATCCCCATCTTTCACCGGTGATGATTGAATAGTGAAATGATATTTGGGGAGCGAGCTAGTGTGCTTGACGTGCCGGCTGTGGACTGTAGCCGACGCACCTTCTCGTGTAAGCCATATACGTACTACTCCGACGGTGCTCCAAGATATTTTTTACTGCATCTCACACGGTTGGTGATAATAAACTGTGTGCGATCTACTTGATTTTTCGTTTTGATTTGAAATACATAATTGGGTCACAGCGGCAAATGAGGGTGTTTGAATTGCTATAACTTTTATCTTCAGTGAACATGCAACTATAGGTGTGTCGTCAAAAAAATTGGAATTATTCAGGGTTCGTTTGGACATTTTTGTACATTAACTTGTTTTTCTAGTCATTTCAAGTGCACAATTCAAAATTAAACTACATGCACATGCTCCGGTGCACCAAAATGGGTTGTTAAATCATATATGTGTCCATGGGTTGATGATTATGTCCCATGCAAGAAATGGGGATGAATTTCAAACACCTCGGCACCGTGGCTCGCCGGCAAACGTTGAGATACTTGGTTTTGAAATTCTAGTAAATCCAAAACTCGTCTGAAATTCATGAACCTTTGCATGCTGATAGGTCTCCAATGTATCTATAATTTTTTATTATTCCATGCTGTTATATTTATCATTCTTGGATGTTTTACAATCATTTTATAGCAACTTTATATCATTTTTTGTGACTAACCTATTGACATAGTGACCTGTGCCAGTTGCTATTTCTTTGCTTGTTTTTTACTTCTCAGAATATCCCTATCAAACAAAGTCCAAATGCAGCAAAACTTTTTGGATTTTTTTTTGGACCAGAAGACAACTTGGGGGCCAAGGAAGGACCAGAGGGGATGCCCATGGGGACCACAAGACACCAGGGCACGCCCAAGAGCCCAGGCACGCCCTGGTGGGTTGGGGGGCCCATGGGGTCGCCTACACTACCTCTTCGCCCTATAAATTCCCAAATATTCCAAACACCCTAGGGGAGCAGACGAAACGCAATTCCAGCCGCCGCAAGTTCCAGAACCACGAGATCCAATCTAACACCGTCACAGAGGGGTTCATCATCCTCATTGGTGCCTCTTTGATGATGCGTGCGTACTCCACCATAGACCTATGGGTCCATAGGCAGTAGGTAGATGGCTTCTTCTCTCTTTTTGATTCTCAATACAATGGTCTCTTGAAGATATATTTGATGTAAACCTTTTTGGGGTGTGTTTGTTGGGATCTGGTGAACTTTGAGTTTATGATCAGATCTATATCTATGAATATTATTTGAATTTCTTTGATCTCTTATATGCATGATTATTTATAGCCTCGTATTTCTTCTTCAAATCTTTGGTTTAGTTAGGCCAACTAGATTGATTTTTCTTGCCATGGGAAGAGGTGCTTTGTGATGGGTTCGATCATGGTGTTCTCACCCTGTGACAGAAGGGGTAGCGAGGCACGTATGTATCGTTGCTATTAAGGATAACAAGATGAGGTATATTCCTACATGAATAGATCTTATCTACATCATGTCATCGTTCTTATTGCAATACTCCATTTCTCCATGAACTTAATACACTAGATGCATGCTGGATAGCGGTCGATGTGTGGAGTAATAGTAGTAGATGCAGGCAGGAGTCGGTCTACTAATCTTGGACGTGATTCCTATACATTGATCATTGCCTTGGACATCGTCATAATTATTCCATCTTCTATCAATTGCCCAACAGTAATTTGTTTACCCACCGTAAGCTATTTTCTCGAGAGAAGCCACTAGTGAAATCTACAGCCCTCGGGTCTATCTTTTATCATATTGCTTTCAGATCTATTTTTCACCGTATTTGTTTTCAGATCTATTATTCCAAAAACAAAAAAATAATTTGTTGCACTGTTTATTTGCATCTTTTATTTCATGTTTTATTCGGATCTATTTATCCAACTACATACAAACCAATCTATCTTTTTACCGAGGAGGGATTGACAACCCCTCTTACGCGTTGGGTTGCGAGGATTTGTTCTTTGTGTGCAGGTACCGTTTACATAGTGTTGCTTGGTTCTCCTACTAGATTGATACCTTGGTTTCATAACTGAGGGAAATACCTACCGTAGCTGTACTGGATCATCCCTTCCTCTTTGGGGAAACACCGACGCAGTTTCAAGCCGCATTAAAAGGAATTTTTGGCGCCGTTGCCGGGGAGACATCATCAACATCTATCAGGTTCCTAATCACAAATCTCATCTCCTTGTAGTTTACATTGTTTTCCATTTGCCTCTCGTTTTCATCTCCCCCACTTCACAAAACTTGTCGTTTTATTTGCCTTCTCTTTTTCGTTCGCCTTTTTCTTGTCAGATCTATCTTTTTGTTTGCAATCTTGATTGCGTAGTTGCGATGTCTCAAATACTATGATGTTCCTTACCCCAATATTTTGCTTGAAATTGAGAAAAGTACCAAGGAATATATGACTACACAATTTGAGCACAATAAGTATTTTACCGAAGAGCTTAAGGAACACTCTGTTGTGCTAGATGCTATAACAAAACAACTGGATGATGTTAGTAGAGAAGCTTCCAATCTCCAATCCAAATATGCTCATGCTAAAAATTTGTTAGGCAAAATATCCGATGCACAAGCTACACTAGTAAATCAACTGGCCGCTAAGCCAATTTCTCTAGAGGATAAAAATGATGAAGATCTTAAAGTGATTGGTGTTTCTTCTATTGACTCCTTGTTTAGTAAAATTTAAATTGATGATAAAGGGACTTAAGAAGAGTCAACTTTAGCTAGAGGGCGTCCCAATAATTCGGAGGGTGAAAATCTTGATGAAAAAATTGATAAAAGTGGGTTTGGAGAGGTCAAAACTTTAACTTGTGATGTGCCCACTCTTTTGGATTACAAAGACTTTAATTATGATAATTTCTCTTTGGTTGAATGTATTTCTTTGTTGCAATCCATGATAAATTCACCCCATTCTTACGAAGAAAATAAAGCTTTTACTAAGCATATTGTAGATGCCATGATGAAAGCTTTAGAAGAAAAGTTGGAGTTAGAGATTTCAATTCCTAGAAAATTACATGATGAATGGGAACCTACCATTAAAGTCTAGATTAAAAATTATGAGTTCTTTGCTTTATGTGATTTGGGTGCTAGTGTTTCCATAATTCCGAAATCTTTATGTGATGTGCTTGGTCTTACCGATATTGAAGAATGTTCTCTTAATTGGCACTTGGAAGATTCTACTATTAAAAAGCTTTTGGGAAGAATTAATGATATTCTTATTCTTGCAAATAGGAACTATGTGCCAATAGATTTTATTGTTCTTGATATTGATTGCAATCCGTCTTGTCCAAATATACTTGGTAGACCGTTTTTACATACTATTGTTACCGTGATTGATATGAAAGAAGGCAATATTAAATTTCAATTTCCACTAAGAAAGGGTATGGAACACTTCCCTAGAACAAGAATTAAGCCACCATATTAATCAATCATTAGGGCATCCTATGAATCAAAAACCAAAGATGACAATACTTGAATCTATGCACTATGCCTAGCTAGGGGCATAAAATGACAGAGCTTGTTGGGAGGCAACCCAATGAATAAAATTTATTTTTGCTTTTTTCTTTCTGTTCTTGAATGTTTGCACAATTATGCCTCTATTATTATTGTGTTTTTATGTTTTAATTAGTGTTTGTGCCAAGTGAAGCCTTTGGGATAGCTTTGGGTGATAGTTGATTTGATCCTATTGAAAAACAGAAACTTTTGCTTCCAGTAACACAATTTTTAAAATTTAAAGAAGAGACGAAAAATTCTCAATTTTTTACACAAGATTTAAATAGAAATTTAATCAGTTTTCCTAATTTTTCAGAAATTTTGGAGTTAGATAAGTATTATAACAATTTGCATCTTTACAGACTATTCTGTTTTTGACAGATTCTGTTTTCTTTGCATTGTGTGCTTATTTCAATGAACCTATGGATTGTATTGGAGGGTATAAGCCATGGTAAAGTTATAAAAAAGTATATATAATGCAATAAAAAAATTTGAATGGGTTTGCAAAAGTACTTAAAGTAAAGATTGGTTTTCTTATACTAACGGATCTCACGAAGGTTTGTTAAGTTTTGTGTGATTGAAGTTTTCATGTTTTGGGTGAGATCACGATGGATGAAGGAATAAGGAGTGTCAAGAGCCTAAGCTTGGGGATGCCCCATGGCACCCCAATTTATTATTCAAGGAGAACCAAGCACCTAAGATTGGGGATGCCCGGAAGGCATCCCCTCTTTCTTCTAACGACCATCGGTATTTTACTTGGAGCTATATTTTTATTCGTCACATATCATGAGTTTTGCTTGGAGCGTCTTGTATTATATGAGTCTTTGCTTGTTTTTCTTTTAAATTTTTCACAAGCATCCTAGCTGTACACACCTATTTGAGAGAGCCAAAATTATGCCATGATTTGTTAGAATTGCTCTATATGTTTCACTTAATTTTTTTGAGCTATGGAATTGCTCTAGTGCTTCACTTATATCTTTTTGAGCACGGTGTGCTTTGAAATTCTTGAAGAAATGCTCTCATGCTTCACTTGGATTAATTTGATAGTTACTAAATTTTTGAAGAAATTCTTTTGTGCTTCACTTATATTATTTTGAGAGATGAAATGTTTATGCTCATGTTCTTCACTTAAATTTGTTTGAGCTTGTCAAAAGCAATTGCAATATATGAAATTAGTCCCAAAGTGATAGATATTCAAGAGGGATATAATAAAAACTTTCAATAAGATCATTGGACAAAATAAACTTGATTCTTTGTAATTGTTTTGAGATATGGTGATAGTAATATATGAGTCATGTTGGTGAGTAATTATGCTTTAGTAAGAATATTTGTGTTAAGGTTTGTGATTCCCTATGCAAGCACAAAAGTCAATAGTTATGCAATGAAATTACATCCTACTTGTGGTGCATTATTCAGTGTTAGTTATTCTCAATGGTCGCCTATGTGAATTTTTTTTCTTGGTTGGTTGCTTCTCAATCTTTTTGCTAGCCTCCACTTGTACCAAGTAGAAATACTACTTGGGCGTCCAAAATCCTTAAACCCAGTTTTGCCATATGAGTCCACCATACCTACCTATATGCGGTATTTCCGTGTCGTTCTAAGTAAATTTGTATGTGCCAACTCTAATTTTTCAAAATGAATTTCCTTTTTTGTGTGCCCGTACCGCTCGTGAAGCGGCAGGGGGTGGCCAATATTTTCCATGCTAGATGTGTTATTCTCAAGATGAGTGTGTATTCACTTGTCATTGCATGAGAGTGTGGCAGTAATAGGGATGCCCAGTCCTGAAATGAAAAGGAAATTTACTTTATGTTGTCAAATAATAAATTCCTTGAAAAGTGTTGGTATGGACGGTACCCGTGGATACGGCTAGCCGTGAAGTGTGAAAGTATGGTGGAAAAAGGAATAAACTTTATTTTATGTTTGGGAACCACCTATGATATATCTAGCATGGAAAGTGTTAGGAATTACTCGGTCATTTTCGTTGACGGGAAAAGCATGCCTCTCAAAATATTTTATCTCTCAATTTAAGCTTTGAGTTCTCGCACCTCTACAAATCCCTACTTCCCTCTGAGAAGGGCCTATCTATTTACTTTATGCTATTTTTATTTTTATTTGAGTCTCCATCTTCTCTTATAAAGCACCAACTAGGGAGCACTATGATCATACTTGAGCATTGGATGTAGCTAATATTTGAGTGTGTTTCATGAATGGATCAATGATTGAGCATGATGGGCTAGGGATAACTTTCTTTAGTGTTGATATTTTGAAAGACATGCTTGCTTAATGATATGCTTGAGTATTGAAGTTATCATGTAAAATATAGACTATTGCTTTGAACCATCTAAAACTCCAAATGTCCATGCTACAAAAGAAAAGAAAATGTGATGAACATGTTAGGCAGCATTCCACATCAAAATTTTTGTTTTTATCATGTACCTACTCGAGGACGAGCAGCAATTAAGCTTGGGGATGCTGATACGTCTCCTACGTATCTATAATTTTTTATTGTTCCATGTTGTTATGTTATCATTCTTGGATGTTTTACAATCATTTTATAGCAACTTTGTATCATTTTTTGGGACTAACCTATTGACATAGTGCCCAGTGCCAGTTGCTGCATTTTTGCTTGTTTTTTACTTCGCAGAATATCCCTATCAAACGGAGTCCAAATGCAGCAAAACTTTTTGGAGATTTTTTTGCACCAGAAGACAACTTGGGGGCCAAGGAAGGACCAGAAGGGAGGCCAGTGGGGACCACAAGACACCAGGGTGCGCCCAGGGGCCCAGGCGCGCCCTGGTGGGTTTTGGGGCCCACGAGGGGCTCCTGCACCGCCTCTTCGCCCTATAAATTCCCAAATATTCCAGAAAGCCTAGGGGAGCAGATGAAACACAATTCCAGCCGCCGCAAGTTCCTGAACCACGAGATCCAATCTAACACCATCACGAAGGGGTTCATCATCCTCATTGGTGCCTCTCTGATGATGCGTGAGTAGTCCACCATAGACCTACGGGTCCATAGGCAGTTGCTAGATGGCTTCTTCTCTCTTTTTGATTCTCAATACAATGGTCTCTTGGAGATCTATTTCACGTAAACCTTTTTTGCGGTGTGTTTGTTGGGATCAGATGAACTTTGAGTTTATGATCAGATCTATATCTATGAATATTATTTGAGTTTCTTCGATCTCTTATATGCATGATTATTTATAGCCTCGTATTTCTTCTTTGAATCTTTGGTTAGTTAGGCCAACTACATCGATTTTTCTTGCCATGGGAAGAGGTGCTTTTTGATGGGTTCGATCTTACGGTGTCCTCACCCAATGACAGAAGGGGTAGCGAGGCACGTATGTACCGTTGCTATTAAGGATAACAAGATGGGGTCTATTCCTACATAAATAGATCTTGTCTACATCATGTCATCATTCTTATTGCATTACTCCATTTCTCCATGAACTTAATACACTAGATGCATGCTGGATAGCGGTTGATGTGTGGAGTAATAGTAGTAGATGCAGGCAGGAGTCGGTCTACTAATCTTGGACGTGATGCCTATATATTGATCGTTGCCTTGGATATCGTCATAATTATTCGATCTTCTATCAATTGCCCAACAGTAATTTGTGTACCCACCGTATGCTATGTTCTCGAGAGAAACCACTAGTGAAATCTATGGCCCCGGGGTCTATCTTTTATCATATTGCTTTCAGATCTATTTTTCACTGTATTTGTTTTCAGATCTATTATTCCAAAAACCCAAAAATACTTTGCTGCACTTTTTATTTGCATCTTTATTTCGTGTTTTATTCGGATCTATTTATCCAACTACATACAAACCAATCTATCTTTTTACCGAGGAGGGATTGACAACCCCTCTTACGCGTTGGGTTGCGAGGATTTGTTCTTTGTGTGTAGGTACCATTTACATAGTGTTGCTTGGTTCTCCTACTCGATTGATACCTTGGTTTCATAACTGAGGGAAATACCTACCGTAGCTATGCTACATCATCCCTTCCTCTTTGGGGAAATACCAACGCAATTTCAAGCCGCGTCACATGCTATCATGGAATGGCATCAACATGTTGTCGTAAAAAAAATTGTTCCATTTGGGGCAGGTTTTGGTATAAGCTTCTCACAAGAAGCCTCATGGTTCTGGTAGGGAACGTGTCACCTTTGTGAACAAAACGATATTCTTGCCTCTTCTTGCTTTCAATTTTATTCTGGTGCCAACATAGAACAACAGGAGTGTCGTGTTAAATTTTGGAATTTTTCGGGGTTCGTTTGGACATTTTTATACATTAACTGAGTTTTCTAGGCATTTATGTGCATAATTAAAATTTGAACTAAAGGCACATGCTCCAGTGCATAAAAATGGGTTAAAAATCAAATGTGTGTCCTTGGTTGCATGCTTAGGTCCCATGCAAAAAATGGGAATGAACGTCAAACACCTTGGCACTGTCGCTTGGCCGCAAACATTGAGAAACATGGTTTTAAAATTCTAGTAAATTTAAAACTTGTCTGAAATTCATGAAACTTGGCATGCTATCATGGAACGACATCAACATGCTGTGGTAAAAAAATTGCCCCATTTGGGGCAAGTTTGGGTATAAGCTTCTCACAAACCAGAGCTTCTCACAACAAGCCTCATGGTTCCGGTAGGGAACGTGTCAGCTTTGTGGACGAAACGATATTCGTTCCCTCTTCTTGCTTAATTTTTTTTCTAGTGTCAACATAGAACAACAGGAGTATTGTGTTAAATTTTGGAATTTTTCTGGGTTCGTTAGGACATTTTTATATATTAACTGAGTTTTCTATGTATTTATGTGCATAATTCAAATTTGAACTACAGGCACATGCTCTAGTGCATATAAATGGGTTGAAAATCAAACGTGTGTCCTTGGTTGGATGCTTAGGTCCCATGCAAGAAATGGGAATCAATGTCAAACACCTCGGCACCATCGCTTGGCCGCAAATATTGAGATACATGGTTTTAAAATTCTAGTAAATCCAAAACTCGTCTGAAATTCATGAAACTTGGCATGCTATTATGGAACGACATCAACATGCTGTGGTAAAAAAATTGTCCCATTTGGGGCAGGTTTGGGTATAAGCTTCTCACAAACCAGAGCTTCTCATAACAAGCCTCATGGTTTCGGTAGGGAATGTGCCTCCTTCGTGGATGAAACAATATTCATTGCCTCTTCTTGCCTTCAATTTTTTTCCTAGTGGCAACACAGAGCAACAGGAGTGTCGTGTTAAAATTTGGAATTTTTTGGGATTCGTTTGGACATTTTTATACATTAACTGAGTTTTCTAGGCATTTTATGTCCATAACTCAAATTTGAACTACAGGCACATGCTCCAGTGTAGAAAAATGGGTTAAAAAATCAAATGTGTGTCCTTGGGTGCATGCTTAGGTCCCATGCAAGAAATGGGAATGAATTTCAAACACCAGGGCACCATTGCTTGCCGACAAAACATTGAGATACTTTGTTTTTAAATTCTAGTAAATCCAAAACTCGTCTGAATTTCATGAATTTTGGAATGCTATCATGGAATGGCACCAACATGTTATGGTAAAAAATGTCTCATTTGGGGCAGGTTTTGGTATACGCTCCTCACAAACAAGAGCTTCTCCCAAGAAGCCTCGTGGTTCCGGTAGGGAATGTGTGTCACCTTTCTGGACGAGACGACATTCGTTGCCTCCTCTCGCCTTGATTTTTTCTAGATACAACATAGAGCAACAGGAGTGTTATATTAAATTGTGCAATTATTCGGGGTTTGTTTGGACATTTTACGCATTGACTGAGTTTTCTAGGCATTTTATGTGCATAATTCAAATTTGAACTACATGCACATGCTCGAGTGTAGCAAAATGGGTTAAAAAATCATATGTGTGTCCTTGCGTGCATGCTTAGGTCCCATGCAAGAAATGGGAATGAACTTCAAACACCTCAGCATCATGCCTCGGCCACAAATATTAAGATACTTGGTTTTAAAATTCTAGTAAATCCAAAACTCGTCTCAAATTCATGAAACTTGGCATGCTATCACGGAATGGCACCCGACATGCTGTGGTATTTTTCGTGTCCAATTTGAGAGAAGGCACACTCAAATCAACATCAAACAAAGGCATTTAGAAACAAATAGCTACCACCTTATCATCTCAAACGTTTGTATAATTTAAATTGTGGGCGTTCTGTTAACCATTCACGTGATGCCACGCGACACACTTTTAATGGCTAGGAGGTGCCGTGCTGACAGCTGCTTGAGTAGACGGGAGGCGTGCGAGCGCAGTCCGCTGCGCAGGCTGACTTGGAGGCGTGCAAGTTGTCCTCCAATGCGCAGGCTCACCGGGAAGCGTGCGAGTTGTACGCTGCGCATGCTCACTGGGAAGCAAGCCCTTTGGCTTCCATGGCCGCCTGCCTCGCTCGCATCCTCTCCATTAATGGCGCCTGAGCTGTTGTTTAATACGGGCGGCCTTACTGTTCGCCTCCCATTCCCCTCCCTTAAACCCCCACCGACGCCATGGCGCAGAAGTATCATCTGCCACTAGTCTTCCAGTTTGGTGAAGTCGACTCTGAGCCGGACGAGATAGAAAACAAGGAGGAATGGGACCTCATGGACATGGCACTGAATGAGCTGGCCGCGGCGGTTGCTGCCCCTGCTCCCATCCCTGCGCCCGCGCGAACGACCATCCCCGTAGCATTGACGGGTTGGTCTTCGAGCACCATCGCAGTGCTAGAAGCCGCGGGTGTGAGCGAGGTCATCGCGGACCTGCGCTACTCGTGTTCATGCCAGCGTCAGCGCCCGTGCCCGTGCGTGCCCCTGCACCCACCGCGGCACCGGTCCTCGTGCGTTTGCCTGCACCCGCCACGCCCGTGCCCGTGCGTGCACCCCCCCCCTCAGCGTCATGGAACGCCGCCATCGACCGCTACCTCGCAGCGCCGCGAGTTGCCGTCCTCCCGCGCCCCCCCGTCGATTGCGCGATGACATCATGTTTGATTTCTAAGTGAAGAACATTCTGTGCTGCCTTAAAGACTTCAACAACGACGCCCCGGATGACCACAATGACAACGCCGGTGCGGCACGCCACCTCCGCTGCCACCGGAAATAGTTTTTTTGGGTTTAATACTATATCTCGATCGTATGAATATAAAGTTGCAGTGTGACTGAATGAAACCTATGGTTTGAACAAACTTGTGTTTTTCTCTCTGAATGTATAGAGTTATCAAACGATTTAAAAAAACATCAATGGTTTTTAAATTTAAAACACTCATCACAAATGTTTTAGATAGAACACTCATATGCAAACCGACAGCTTCCCGAGTAAGCCAATGGAAAATGTGCCATGCCGGATTTGTGCAGCTCTTCATCGCAAACGTTTTAGATAGAACACCTGTATGCAAAGCGAGAGGTATGGTCCTTTCCAATTAAGCCAAGGGAAAATTTGCCGCGTTGTATTTGTGCATCTCTTCATTGCAAACAGTTCAGATTGAAGACGATATGCAAAGCGAGAGCTATGGTTCCTTCGCCACTAAGCCAAGAGAAAATCTGGCACGCAGGATTTGTACATCCCTTCAATGCAAAGGATTTTTTCGAATGACCCGTGTGCAACCACGTACATACAATTTGGAAAGATTTGCATCTGTCATATTGGGTATATTGCCATTTGTCGATCTAGTAACATTGCCCTTTGTCAACCTTGTAACACTGCCATTTTTTAAAATTTGCAACTAAAAATCACTAGCACTATCTAATTTTTGCAACTAAAATTCAGTAAGCATAGATATAGCAGTCGTTCTTTATATAAACAGTTCAACTCGACAGCTGAACTTACCAAACTTTTCCCCAATTGTTGCCAACCACGTACTGAAATAGCTAGTTCATCTATATATACTAGCTAATTTTAAGTACGTTATACAGTTCAACCACATCTATAGTCAGATGAACTAAACAAAATAGCCCCTAAATACCACTACTACGGAGGGGCTTTGCACTACTTCCAGCAGCCTCTCCTCTGCAGAGCGCGCTCAGTAAGAGGCAGAGGAGGAGGATCCGACCGACGAGCTAGACAACTGGAATCCGGTGCCTGACGCTGCTGCACCTTTAGCGACGCTCACCTCGAACGCCCTCTGCCGCTCCAGATGACCCGTCTTGAAGCGGCGAGACTCCTTATAGATCTGCTCATTCCACACCTCTGTGTCAGCGTGTGCTACGTCCATGGAGGCGGTAATACTCTTTGCGTGCTCGACCAGGCACTCCTAATCCTCCTGCGGGAACTCGATGTAGCGCGCAAGGTCCCTGACGCACATGCGGGGCTCCACCTCCACCTCCCCCCTTCGGGCAGCAGTGGCGGAGCGGGTGATGACCCCGGCGGTCGACGGTGGGGTGGTAGCGACGACCGCCACCTGCCGCCTTCGGGCTGCTGTGGCAGTGCGGGTGATGGCCATGGTGGCCGGCAGTTTGGTGGCGGCCGTCGTCCCGCTTTTGGGCCGCAGTGGAGGAGTGGGCGATGGCCCTGGTTTTCGATGGTGGTGTGGCGGCCACGGTGGCAGATGGTGGGGTGGTGGCAACGGTGGCCGGCAAAACCTGTCGACGGGCAGCGGCGGCGGAGCATGTGGTGGGTGTTGCACGCACACCCAACATGGACGTGATACGTCTCCATCGTATCTACTTTTCCTAACGCTTTTGCTCTTGTTTTGGACTCTAATTTTCATGATTTGAATGAAACTAACCCGGACTGACGCTGTTTTCAGCAGAACTACCATGGTGTTGTTTTTGTGCAGAAATAAAAGTTCTCGGAATTGGATGAAACTTTTCGGAGAATTATTATGGAATAAATTAAAATTGCTGGAACCAAGACCCACTGGAGGGGGCCCAGCTGCGCACAAGGCACCAGGGCATGCCACCCCCCTCTGGCGCGCCCTGGTGGGTAGTGGGGCCCATGACGCTCCGCTGACCCTAATTCCAACGCTATAAATCCTATTTTTGGAGAAAAAAATAAGAGAGGGAGTTTCATCGTGTTTTACGATACGGAGCCACTGCCACCTCATGTTCTTCATCGGGAGGCCAGATCTGGAGCCCGTTCCGGGCTCCAGAGAGGGGGATCTTCGGTCTTCGTCATCACCAACCATCCTCCTTCACCAATTTCATCATGCTCATCGTCGGGAGTGAGTAATTCCTTCGTAGGCTCGCTGGTCGATGAGGAGTTGGATGAGATTCATCATGTAATCGAGTTAGTTTTGTTAGAGCTTGATCCCTAGTATCCACTATGTTCTGAGATTGATGTTGCTATGACTTTGCTATGCTTAATGCTTGTCACTAGGGCTCGAGTGCCATGATTTCAGATATGAACCGTTTATGTTTTCACCATTATATCTATGTTCGTGATCTGATCTTGCAAGTTCTATGCACCTATTACGCGTTATGATTCGTAAACCCCAAGGTGACAATAATTGGGATACTTTCCAGTGATGACCTTAGTTTGAGGAGTTCATGTATTCACTATGTGTTAATGCTTTGTTCTGGTTCTCTATTAAAAGGAGGCCTTAATATCCCTTAGTTTCCTTATGGACCCCGTTGCCACAGGAGGGTAGGACAAAAGATGCCATGCAAGTTCTTTTCCATAAGCACGTATGACTATTTACGGAATACATGCTTACATTATATTTATGAACTGGATCTAGTTCTGTGTCGCCCTAGGTTATGACTATTATATGATGAATATCATCCAACAAAATCACCGATCCAATGCTTACGAGTCTTCCACATATTGCTCTTGCTAAGTTATTATTACTATTGCTACTGTTATGACTGCTACAAAATTGTTACTACTGTTACTGTTACTACGGTTACCTTACCACTACTATCAAAATATCATATTACTGTGCTACTGATCACCTTGCTGCAGATATTTAATCTCCAGGTGTGTTTGAATTGACAACTCAACTGCTAATACTTACAAATATTCTTTGGCTCCCCTTGGGTCGAATCTATAAATTTGGGTTGCATACTCTACCCTCGAAAACTATTGCGATCCCCTATACTTGTGGGTTATCAAGACCTTTTTCTGGCGCTGTTGCCGGGAGCATAGCTATATGTGTTGAGTCACTTGGGATTTATATCTAGTTATCACTATGAAGAATCTGAAAGATACAAGAACCAAGATCATTCCATCTAAGATGAGGGGAGGTAAGGAATTGCCATCTAGCTCTGCACTTGATTCACCTTCTGTTTTGAGTAAGCTTGCCACACCACAACCTACTATTAATTTTGATATGTCGCAAGTAATTGATGATGCTACTTCTGCTATGAATGATGCTTATGATGATGCTAGTACCTTGCTTGATAAGACTGTGCCACTAGGTGAATTTCTTGATGAACAAATTGCTAGAGCTAAAGTGAATGAAATTACTGAAACTGATGAAATTGCTAAAACTGGTGAAGTCTTTGAAGCTGAGAATTATGAAACACCTATTAGGCCTAGCTCTCCTAGATTTGAAATGCCTAAGATACCTGAGGTTTATGGTATGGATGAAGAGGTAGCTAGATACTTTCTTGCTTGTAAGGATAGAGATGATCTAAAAAACTAGTAGTCAAGTTGAAAGAAAAATCTTTGAATGCTAGAATGAAATGTGATCCTAAGTTCGCTACTTCACCTATCTTTGTTACTGATAAGGATTATGAATTCTCTGTCGACCCAGAGTTAATTACTTTGGTTGAATTTGATCCTTTCCAAGGAAATGAAACTGAAACTGTTGTGGCACATCTTACTAAACTAAGCGATATAGCCACCCTATTTGCTCATGAGGAAAAAATTCGCTACTACTATATTCTTAAGTTATTTCCTTTCTCTTTAAAGGGTGATGCTAAGACTTGGTACAATACTCTTGCTCCCGGTTGTGTGCGTAGTCCCTAGGATATGATTTATTACTTCTCTGAAAAATATTTTCCTGTTCATAAGAAACAAGTTACCTTACAGGAAATATTTAACTTTGTGCAAATTGAAGAAGTGAGTCTCCCACAAGATTGGGGGAGGCTTCTCCAATTACTTAATGCTTTGCCTGATCATCCTCTCAAGAAAAATGAAATACTTGATATCTTCTATAATCGACTACCGATGCTTCTAGGGATTTCCTAGATAGTTGTACTGGTTGTGTTTTCAGGGAATGAACTGTTGAACAAGCTGAGGAGTTATTGAATAGTATATTAAATAACTATGATGATTGGACACTTCCTAAACCACCGCCTAAACCCACTCCAAAGAAGAGGGGTATTTTATTTCTCAGTCCTGAAGATATGCAAGAGGCAAAGAAATGTATGAAGGAAAAATGTATTAAAGCTGAAGATGTTAAGAATTTACCACCTATTGAAGAAATACATGGACTTGACACACCAACACCACTGATGGTAGAGGTAAATTCTTTATTAAAGTTTGATGAATGTGACATCCCTTATAATAAACATCCTAGTCAATGCTTATATGAATTTGATAATTATATCATGAAGCAAGATCACTTCAATGCCCATGTTATGAAACAATTGAAACAAAACTCTGATATGATTGATTGCTTGAGTGACTTGTTATTCAGAATCACTAATGATGTTAGAGGTGTAGGAAAGCATGCCTCTATGGTTCAAACCTAGTTAGAACAAGTTGCTAAATCTCAAAGAGAATTGCTTAGTGAAATGAACAATAATATAAATGATTATGCAGTTAGAGTAGCAACTAGGGGAGGCAAGATGACTCAGGAGCAACTTTATCCTGAAGGTCACCCTAATAGAATTGAACAAGACTCTCAAAAAATTAATACTGATGCACCTACACTGGTACAACGAGGTGCTATACAAACGGTTTTTAACCCCTTTCCGCGACGGCGTTCTGAACCGTCGCCTAGTGAGTGACTGCGAAAGGGGGGTCCTTCCTACACGACCCAGAAACCATCGTGGATAGGGAGCCTTGGTGCATACAGTTGTCCCTACTCGTCTGTGCTTGCATTGCCATCACATTCAGTATTCTGTGGTCCTATGTTTACGATGCGCATCCCATCACAAACGGTTCACGATTATAGAACGTGTATGATAAGCAGACAATCACACACATTCACTTTTCCCGAACTGTGTGCGACAACTAATTAAGAAGATAAGCAAATTGTCGTATGAGTGTCGTATAGGATTACGAAATGTTGGACCGTCATAACATCGTCGTACATGATAACTATCGCACACGCTATTCTGTGGTGCAACATTTATGATGCGTAACACATTAGAAATAATTCATGGTTGCAAATCGTGTAAGATAAGGCAACTATCACAAACGTTTAGTTTGCCTGCACCATTTGTGATATTGTCTGACATCACACACGGTTTGCAAACACCGACTGTGTGCATGCTCGCACATGTTTCCTCTCTGTGAACCATGTCGGATTATGGTTAATATCACAAACGTTTGTGTTTTACCAACCGTGTGCGCCGTAATGACCTGCGGAGCATAATTTCACCGTAATTTAATTGCTGCTATTTCAAATTGTACCGGATTTGAATTTGAAAGTTTGCTATAGCTTATTCATATCCATCGGGTTCAAACAACCAATGCATTATTCGATTCACAGGTACATATGTTCAAGAATTACATAAGCACCAAATAAAGAATGATGAACCACAGTTGCATACTTGTACTATTAAAGACGGTAAAGAAAGAGGCGAAATACATTCTGGTTGCTGAACAAGGTGAAGCGGAATGCCCGTATTGTGCCCTCCTCCATGCAGAAGGCATGCACGACTCTAGTCCAACCCCTTGTGATGGCCGACCGCCCATCCTTCACTGTCTTCATGAACACATCTAGATAATCATCGTGTTCTGGTAGAAATACTTTAACCTTTGCATGCCCACCTATCATGTAGTTTGAGAGGTAACCTTGAGTAAACTACTTTGGGAACCACTCCAAAGGAAAAAGATTCAGACATTGTCATCTAACACAACTCATTATGGGCAGTAAAAAGAAGGCTACAGGGTTCTTACTTACCATCCTACAGTTCGCTGTTGTCTTGGATAAAGTGTAAACAAATAGTTTAATTGCCATCTTTTGACCCATTTTACTAACAATCTTTATCAGCTTACTTACTTGATGCTGGTTCATCAATATCTCATTGCCCCATACGCAGAAAGGGTCGAAGCGCGGATCTTTACCAATGACATATGTACCTAAAAGCACCAAGTTAATATTAGAAGCTAAACAGCAATTGCACAATGATGTAGTACAACATCCCCTCTCCCTCGGTCACATATTAGATGAATTAACATCTTATATTATGGGACGCAGGGTGTTTATTGCATTCTTACAAATTATCGGCTGATTAACTACTGTTGTATCCATGGGTTAGAGTTAGTTTGAGCTAGTTTGGGCTCAAATAGCCCTAAATTATATCCAAACATGAGGGCTAGTTTGAGCTAGTTGCATCTAACCCACCCAAAAAAACTATCCCACCCAAGAGGTGCTAATTGGAGCTAGTTCTCCTGGTGCATTTATTGTCAATCTAACCCTGTCATCCAAACACCTCTTCGGCTAGAGTTAGTTTATGGTTAGTCATGAGCTAGAAACTAACTCTAACCTCTAGCTAAGTTAGAGTATCCAAACAGGGTTGTGTCATTGTTGTTGCTGCTGCTCTTCTACGTATATCTAGACATCATCAGAACATTAAGGTAACACTCTTCCTTGTTGCTATGTAGCCTAGGATTGCATATTTAGACATTCAGTACAGTGCATGTTGCTGTGTAGCCTCAGATATATTACATATGGCCCTAGTTAACATAACGATAAATGGGTTACAAATATATTCAGTTAAAAGTCCCTTATCAGCCCCCGGCCTATATGGTACCAGCTACCGATATCCTGAACAGTGAGTATATATAAGCCATGGGATGAAACTAACCTCGATGAAAAACAGCAGTCGTTCCCAAAATTTTCCTATGTAAGTACATCGAGAGGCATGTTAAGCACAACAGGCTAAACATCAACCAAATATATCCATGGCAGACAAAATAATCTCCAAAAGATAACTTCAGTGTATAGGTTTAAGCACGCTAGTAAAGCAAAACAAGTGGAAAGGTGTGTTAACTGCAATAGGCCTAACATTTAACAACGGGTAAACATAGTCATTCAAACTGGCATTGTGCCGGTCTAAGTACACTAGTTATTGTTAAATATAAATGGAAAGACGTGTTAACTAAAAAATGCAGCAACCAAATGTAGTCATTCATAGTGGTATAGTTGAAACTGGTATTGATGAAATTGAACTGCACAGGCTTAACGGCATATGCTAGCTATAGCAGGCTTAACGGCAAGCAAATATATGCATTCCTATCGGTATGTTTAAAACTGGATTGATGAAAATGTACTGCACAGTAAATAGTTGCACATATAGAGCATCACATTGTGAACAACTGAAATAAACAAGGCATGCTGCAAACAACCAAATATAGCAATTAAAACTGGACATATTCTCACTACACTACAAAAGGGACTCGACAAAAAAAATTATCGGTTCCCCCTATGAAGAGGCACGGCAAAACAAATCATGGGTTTCCTCACTTGTCACAGATGGGCTCGTTCCCGTGGGAAGAGCACGGACCCTGGATGCGCTCCATGTTGTCGCAGATGGGCTCCTTCCCCTTGGAAGAGCACGACTGTAGGTTACCCTCCCTGATGTCGCGGACGGGATCTTTCCCCTTGGAAGAGCAGATGCGCTCTTTCCCCTTGGAAGAGCTGGAGAGGGTGCCCTCCTCGTGGTCGCCGTCGATGAGGTCTGACTTGGAAGCTATGGATCCCAAGCCAGCGTCGCAGAACGTGTCCTTCAGAAATGACAAAAGGGGCTCGATGGCGATGTAGGATGGCCAATTCTTGATAGCGAGCCAGAGGATATCAACGGTGGGGCCATGGATGAGATCGACGGTGGTTGAACCCGAAGGGTTGGGGGTGGGCCACTTAACCTGTGACATAGCCCGCGTCAGGCCATCGTTGTCGATGACCTCGATGTCGTAGCCGGCGTCCGTGACATACCCGCATACTCTAGCCCACTGATTGAGTGCGTGCGGCTAGTAATGGTCGTCAGCTTCCTCGGCGGGCACCTCAGTGATTTCGGGTGAAGAGACCGCGATACACCTCTTTTGGGCCAGTCGCTCCTCGAGCTCCACGGGAAGCATAGTCAGGCTTAGGCTGCGACGCTCTGGAGTGGGGGATGGGGATGGGGATGGGGGTCTGTGGGAAAGGGGGCGCTTGGCAGGCGTCATGTAAGAAACTCAAGGCGGCCTGGGTATGGAGATCGGTGGGTAAGCTGCACGGGCAAACTGGCAGATGTTGACAATGGAGGCCTTGTGGCGGCGGCGGCGGTGACCTTTCTAGGGTTTTGAGCGAGGGAGGGGTTCCGGTGGGGGTGTGTGTGTGTGTGCGCGCGCGCGTGCCCGAGGAGGTTTTGGGGTGTGTGTGTGGAGGGGGGCGGGGGGGGGGGGGTTTGATGAAATGACGCGGCTACTGAAAATTTTAATACGCGGGAGTGAAATGCCGGGGCTATTGAAAATTTGGATGATGGTGCATCGCACACGGTCCGGAAATAACAACTTTGTGTTATGAAACAGAAAAACCCTCGAGGCGGGCAGATATTTTTGAGGGATGCAGGCGGGAGCGGGAACAACAAACATCACACACGGTCGAAACATAATAACCGTGTGTTATCAAACAGAAAAAAACCTGCAGGCGGGTAGATATTTTTGAGAGGGGAAGCCTCGTGGAGCCCAATGTACTGTGCAGATGTGCGTGACAGGGGCACTGGCGTGGCACACGGTTAGTGTGAGTGAACCGTGTCTGTTGCGTCATCCGACTTGTCTGATGTTCATAAATTTGGCGAAAATGACGCGGGAAAGGGTCAGAACACGAACACACTTGCATGTGGACCAAATATATGTATGAAAAGGGTGTTTTGATGTTCAAATACCAAATGCAACTTCGATGTGGCACCTATCTCGCAAAGCGCACGGTATTGCTTGCCCCCTCGTGTCGGCAGGAGGGGAATCCTAAGCGATGAACGCATGCCCCCCTCCACGGAGGTTCACCTAGCAAAGTGTGAAGTAGCAGCCCCCCATCACACACACACACACACACACACACACACACACTCTTTCAGTCGACGGGCCGGAGATGACATCTCACCAAGATTTATCGTAAAATGGACCAAGAATAATCCACCTTGGTCATACAACCCCTCTGTTGTTGTTGGTCAAAGTGATGGCCATCCATGCGACCCCAGAGATGGGCTAGCTCACCAATAATCTCGTAAGTAGCTAGTCCCCGAAGACAACCACTGCCTGTGGGTGGCCCAAACATATGTATGGAGAGGTGTTGATGTTTGAATACACAATGGAACAACTTTGATGTGGCACCGTGCTTTCGAACCAGAAATCCCCACACGGAGCGAGGGTTAGTTGACGATGCATATGTATGTCACACCACACTTCGAGCTGATGACGGGGATTCATGCATGCATGCGTGCATAGTATGCGCTCAAACTTAATTAGGTCTGAATCTCACCATGACCTATACTACGATAACACGAACCAAAGGAAGAATCCGCCATGGTAACCTATCTTTTTTCGGTCAAAGTGATCATGGATGTCCACGCGGGCCCACGAATATATAGGCTTGTCGCCGATAACCACGCAAGGGAGTGTACCATTCGAAGAAAACCACTACATGCATATGTATGGAGGTGATGCATGCATGCATGTTTGAATACCATTCAAAACATTGATGTGGCATGTGCGTCGAAAATCATACAGTCCCCACACAGAGCGAGATCGGTTCATGACGTGTCGTGGTACTAGCCACTTCGACTCGATGGGATGGCTGGATTCATGCGTACACATGCATGTGTGTGCTCAAACTGTATCATGTCATCCCAAAGCATGACCTATATATATACCGTATTAGAAACAAAAAAATAATCCCCTCCTAAGTCAAATTAACCTCTCTCGTTGTCAGGCAAAGTAGTGATGGACCAAGCGGGCCCACAGATGGAAAGCATCGATATCGCTGATAACCTCGTGAGTGGGTGCGAGAGGACAACCACCATCGTTTTGCATGTGGGCCAAACATATGTTGAATACCCAAAATGCACAACTTTGATGTGGCACATGCCTCGAAAACAGTAAAGTCCCCACACAGAGCGAGGTCCATGAAGCGTACTACATATGATGGTCCCCTTCCCCCTCTTCGACGCATACTATATGATCCTACCATAATACAACCCAAAAAGAATCCTCCTTGATGGTGAAATTAATTAACCTCTCCCGATGTAGGTCAAAGTGATGCATGCATCGACGATGACCTCGCGGGCCCACAGATGGAAGCGTCACATGTGAGTGTCCTAGGATAACCACCGCCTGCATGCATGTGGCCCAAAGTGGTGTTGTGTGATGTTTGAATAGCCAATTCACAACTTTGATGTGGCACGTGCCTCGAAAACCGAAAAGCCCCGACACTGAGTGAGGTGTACTTGTTCGTGGACGCGTACGTATAGTATATATGCTAATCCCCTCCCACCTCTTCGATGCGCACTATATACTCCCACCATAACACAAACAAAAAATATTCTACCTTGCTGGTCAAATTAAACTCTCTGCCGGCTATTGGTCAAAGTGATGGATGACGAACTCGCGGGCCCGCAGAAAGCATCACACGCGAGTGAGTGTCGTGTAGGACAACCACCGACTGCATGTGGCCAAAACATGCATGTATGAAAGGGTTGTGCAATGTTTTAAATAACGAATTCACGACTTTGTTGTGGCACCTGCCTCACAAAACAACCACACGGTGGCTCACGACTCGTAGTGTACTGCCAGCCACCCCCACCCCCCAGACGTACACACACACACACACACCGCGCATCCACCGCAACTACGATGCATGTTAAATTTTCCCGCGGTGAACATATGTTACCAAATGAGGGATGTTTTAATTTTGAAAAAAAACAAAGATCATTAAGACGTTTTAGTACATTGATTGATTTTCTAGGGGTATAATGTGCAAAAATCAAATTTGAGCTACATGCACACGTGACAGTGCACCTAAATGGATTGGAAAAACACATGTCTCACTGGGTGCATGTTTACTCCCCGTGCAAGAAATTTCAAACATTGAGAATCTTGATTTTTAAATTCTAGTACATCCAAAACTTATTTGAAATTCATGAAACTTATCGTGTTGTCATATGGACACCAATACAAAGTGGCATTGTACTTTTTTGGGTCAAATTTGAGACCAGTTTTGATGTAATCTTTATCTTCTTACAAACGGGAGATTATTAATAATTGGGAACCAATATCGCAAACGGATTATTTATTTGAACTGTGGGCATTAGACCAACAATGGATACGTGCCATGCTTCGGTTAAGCAATAAAGTGGCGGCATTAATCATCAAAATAGAAAAACAATATACGTGCCGCCATGCGACCCCTGTGCTGTGCGAGCTGGCGTGAGTTGACGGGACACATGTGACCAGTCCGCCACGCAGGCAGATCGGGAGGCGTGCGTGCAGGTGTGTGAATTGACAGGAGGCATGCTCGCTGTGCAGTGTCATCGGGAGGCGTGCGAGTAGCTGTGTGAAATGACGGTAGGCATGCCAGCAGTCTGGTGCGCAGGCTCAACGGGAGGTGAGCCAGCGGTTTGACCGCCGCCCGCCTCTCTCCCACTACTCCATATTAATCGCACGCCCGAGCGGCCACACCCCCCATATTCGCCGCACACACAATCCTCTCTCTCCGCCTGCATCCTCGATGCTGCTCTCAATCCTCACCGCCGTCTGTGTATGAGGATGCCGCCGAAGTGCCCCATCGGAGGGAGTACCGATGCCGGCGTTGTGGAAGCACCGAAGCACGGCGTGAAGATGGAGACAGAGGTTGCCGCCGCCGCCGAGGTCTCGTTGCACCCTGACGTCGTCGACTATGTTGTGGTTCCACAGCCGGAGCCGGAGGTCCACACCGACTCCGGCGACGACCCCGGTGATGACTCCGCCGACGACTCCGATGACCACTCCGGCGATGACTCCGACAACGACGGACAACCGGTTAGTCATCTATACCCATTTATGTGTCAAATACATCCTAGGGTTTCTCTGGTTACTCCTGCCTCCCCCTTTTTGAAATAGAAATCCTATGGTTATGTTCTCTCAATCCATGAAATCTGAGTAAGTTTCGTTAGATCTGTGTAGTGTATTGATTGTTTGAATGGTCGAAATGATAAGTCATTAGTTGTTTCATCTGTACAAATGATTTTTGCTAATAATCCAACTAGGGTTAGTGTTTCGTGCTAATAATTCCTAGCCAGGGCTTGACAATTGATTTTTGAATGACCTAAATATATGTTTGTGCCATTTTTTTTCAAGATTGGTCTGTACATAGACGATTGTGCTTAAAAATCGAACCATAATCTTTGGATATGTCTAAAAAATAGCCATAAATTCCATCAATTCCTAATCCTACTTTACGGCATGTAAACATTGATTTGATGCCAAATTTTGGCAACTGCCAAATGTTCGATAGAGATTAATTTGTAAACATTAATTTGACGCCATATTTTTTTACTATATGTATAGGTGCTGTCTGACGATGTCGACAGAGGCAAATCCTCAGGGAGCTTTATGCAGAAATGTATAACAGGCATATTAGGACCTGGGACGGCGGCTATCGATGCCCATTTTGCAACCAAAAGCTTCGTGACGCGTATCAAAGTGTTCTGCCGCATGCAAGAGGACGAGCCGTTGGCTCCTTTAGGCAGAAGTGTTCTCGCAGGGTGGCGCACGACGCGTACGCCGAGTACCTGGAGAAGCTTCAGGATCGTGTCGGCAGATGAGATGAGATATGGGATCGAACTATGTACGCTTGAGTATGCTTAATGATGGTTGAACTATGTACTTATGGTTGAACTATGCTAGTGTACGCTTATTATATATGTCTGAGTATGTTTAATCTATGTTTACTTATGTCTATATGTGGGATATGGATGAAATCAGTTCGGTTGATGGAATCTACCTCCGTCCTGGTTTTATTGGTCCCCTTTGTAATTTGTGTTAAATTTTGACCAAAGATTTAACTGAAAAAATGTTAGTACTGGTCAGCAAAAATTATATCGTTGGATGCGTATTTGAACATAGTGTTCAATGATATAATTTTTGGTGACATGCATAAACATTTGTTAGTTAAATCTTTGGTCATAATTTGGCACAAATTACAAAGGGGACCAATAAACCGGGACGGAGGCAGTACGTCAATCACAAACGGTTCCCAAAATTGGAACCGTGTGCAATGACTTTCATTTTCCCTCTTACGTCAATCACACACGGTTGGCTCTAGCAAACCGTTGCCTCTAAAACTCTTTGTGGGACAGAAAACCCTCACCACCCAATTCAAAAAAGAAAAAAGAAAACCCTCACCATCCCCACATCACAAAAACCCTCACCCCACCCGACACTCCCTCCGGTCCCCATTCACACTTGCACAAGCTCCTCCGCGTCTATGCATGGCTCCGCCTATCGCCGCAACAACCACTTAGCTTGACGCCTATCGCCAGCGCCAGGCTGCCGGCAAACCCCACCGCATTTCGCCACTTCTGCTTGCCGCCACCTATCGCCATCGACCTTCTCGACGCTGCTTGCGGTCGACCCAGCTCTGCCGGGTTGGGGAATCCGCCGTATTGAGGGTTTTTCTCATGGACAACAAGGTAACTAATTTAATGAGATATTATCTCATCGCTTATCCCAGTTCATCTGCCTCCTTTAATCACCTGGCCGAAATTGGCATGAATTCATTTTTATTCGAGCTGATTTGAGGATTTTCTTTCATTCATAGGGTGTACAGTGGATGGACACATCAGGACTTTGCGGCCTCGGCCAGACATCCATAGAGTTCCATCTCACCGTACCAGATGACTTGAGGATGCGCGCGGTATGTTCAATCTCACCTAAATCGGTTGGCATGGCCTACTTTCCTGAACATATACTATATATTGCTGCATTTGGATAAAAGGTGCCACATGCAGCATATACGTTTAAGGGGATTTTTTTCCTCTTCTTTCTATATTAGGCAAATTAACGATGTATTGTTCTTTTGATTACTCTCATATTTCCATGACATCATGGTTACCCTATCTGTTTAATTATAGATTTTTGTCCTTTGATTTCAACTGCAGTACAGTTCTTTCAATTTCGCCCATATTTGCATGTTACCATATTCTTTAACATTCCTACCATTTTCTGCAGCGTGTCCCTTGCTATGCAGCAGAATCTGTAGTACACAATCTTTCCCTTTACATAAATCAAGACTGCAGGGATGTCATACTGAACACAAACCATGGATTTACAATCTTTACTTCTATAAGACTTGATGAATGTGGTCACTCCTATTTTGCCAAGGGCCTTTGGACAGAAATTTCTAAGTTTTATGTACTGAAAGCTGGCACTAAAATTGCACTGCACATAAAAGACCCTAGTCATGAGATATATGCTAACTTCCCCGACGATATCATCCGTCCAGACTTTGTTCGAAGTAAGTGTTCTTTTCAAGTATCTGCATGTTGACTTACCCAGCAATATCAAAGGAATCGTGTAGTATTTAAGCAACCAATTGTTATTCCATTTTCTTACTCTATTCCTACCTACTAACTTCTAGTTACCAATACACTTTTCTATTGCCCTATTTTAACTAAATATTCCCTGTACTCCCTCTTCTATCGGAAAGCGCCACTGATGAGGAGACTCCGGAGGTGGAGATCAGGGCTGCCAACAAGCGGAGGCGGGTCGAGCAAGAACCGCAATCGACTTCAGCAGGCCTAGACTTCATCAGTAGCCTCCCCGATGATATGTTGGCAGTCATCATCTCCCTCCTCCCTATCAAATATGGGGCGCAAACAACCGTCCTTTCCTGGTGGTGGCGCCCCCATGGAACTCCACCCCTCTGGACCTCATCGACACCCACGAGCTCTGCCATGGCTATCGCAAAAGCTTGGATGCATTCTCCAAGATCCTCGGCAGTCACCCTGGCCCAACCAGTGGCCTTAGCATGGGCAAGTTCCATTCCAACGGCAAGGACCGAGCCAAGCTTGACGACTGGTTCTGATCCCCCGCCCTAGATCAGCTCGAGGAGCTCACTTTTGATGATGGGCATATGCGCTCACTGCCAACGTCCGCGCTCTGCCTCGCGCCCACACTGCACGTCGCCAAGTTCAGGAACTGCCATTCCCCTCCCCCCTTAATGACGCGCCCGCTCTTATTCTACCACGACTGAAGCACCTCGAGATCGTCGTCATCTGCCTCCCAAACGGTGACATGGAGCGCCTACTCCGTGGCTGTACTGCACTCGAGTACCTTCGTCTTCAGGCGATCAATGGGTTGAATAGCTTCCACATCACCTCCATGACTCTCCGGACTATTTATATGTGTTCCTGGTGCTGCAAGAAGACATCACAAGATGTGTACCACGGTATGGTCATTGAGGACACACATTCATTTGAGAGATTACTTGTAGTTGATCAAGAAGGTCCAACAAGAATCAATGTCATTTCTGCACCAAAATTGACAGTGGTGGGCTACTCGTCTGACAAATACTCCGAACTTTTTATTGGATCCACACTCGTTCAGGTACAACAGTCGCCTTCTACCTCTCCTTCTAGAGATTAACATTATTTCTAATTTTGAAGATGTATGTTCGTCTGTCATCCAGAAAATGATTCCGATAAGCTTGACCCCAAAACTGTGCACAGTGAAGGTCTTGGCACTAGAATCTATCAGCCCCAACCTAGAGGAAGTTGTCAGTTTCCTGAGATGCTTTCCGTGCCTGGAGAAACTATATATCGAGGTGATGTTCCTTTCCTATTAAATGTTAACCATAAGGGAGTTCAATTTGTGACACCTTTTCCCAAGTTTATAATGACAATGTACTACGATTTCTGAAGGATTTTTGGAGGATTTCAGTACATACATGTTCCCCCCCATATTGGTTGTTTGATCCATATGGTTACAATCCATAAGCATTTCTCCTTTGGATTAATCTATACTAGTTTTCTTAGGAAACTTTTCATCCACTACAACCTCTTGTGAAGAAGGCTACATTTTTTCTAGATTGTAATCAAATGCCCTTGTTAATCATGTCGGATCGAAGATGGCACGTTAGTGCATTTTACAAATCCTGCAAACCAAATAGTTGTAGTAGTGTTCAAAACTGCATGTAGGCACTAACACGTTTTCTTCTTTTGCAGATAAGATTAGGCCCGGTGGTGGATAATGTGATACAATATAACAATCACATCGAATGCCTAGATCTGCATCTCTCAGAAATTACTTTGAACTCCTACCGAGGGACTTTACCGGAGATTATATTGGGTTGGTTCTTTGTTGTCAGAGCAAGGGTGCTGAAGGTACTGAGGTTTGCCCTACATTTATTTTGCAAAAATGAATGGTTTATTGATCAGGGCCGGCGGTTGCGGCAGAATGGAATAGGCTCCGAAAATGCTGAATTTCATTTTGGAACTTCAGATGACAGAGTAATCAGAAGTCATCGTGTCAACCCCATACATGACTTCTCAGTGGCTCACCCCTTTGTGAAAATTATGAGGTTTTGAAACCAGCCTTACAAGTGGTAATATTAGTTTGAACCTCTCTTATATCCATGTTCAGCGGATCAGCGTGAGCGTTTGCAGCTGATGAGCTGAATTTCATTTCTAATATCAGTTTGAACCTTGTAATCTTCGAATTTGAGCCATATAACTCTAAAATTTGAACCTTGTAATATTTCGATCTTTTTGTGGTACAATCGTTGAAATGGCATCGTATGAGACTCGTATATTGGTAGCCCTATTTTGAAGTTAATATGCAATGGACTTAGATTTTATTAACCATTCTCGAATCTGTTTACCTTATCGATCTCATAGCACACAATCTGTACAGCTAACTCGACTGCGATCTTCGACATTATTGCACACAGTTGGTTTCTTCAACCGTGTGCCTTGTAGAGCGTAGAATTAATTATCGCACTCGAGTGTCCATCATCACCCTTCTGTGTAACTTTGACCTCATCACCCACGGGTAAACTTATGACCGAAGTCATTCCACACACTTCGTGTTTACAAAGCTTTTTGCCAATAAACGCCCATTATTTGTCCCTCTTCTAGCCGACGCGTGGCCAAACTAGCCGGGCGGGAAGCTTGCGTGGTAAACTACACGGTAGCGCGGGAACAGGCTCACCTACGATACATTTGTCACCTCTTCGAGCCCACGCGTGGTCAAACGAAACGCGTGTGGTGTTGTCAAGCGTGCACTGGAATCCTCCACTATGAACGCGGTGACATGACGTGATGATTACAGGCCGGCCGGCCCCCATTTATTACAGCGGCCATGTAACCCTTGTGTCTCTTCAACCTTTCGATCACGCCCCACCATTGCAAGAATCACACCCACCATGACAAATTCTTAGAGGGTATCCTGCGCGGCTACAATGGCGCTCCGAGTGGCTGCCGATGATGAGCAGCAGTTCACCATGCATACCATGGTGGCCACCCACAGAAGGTTCACGGAGCTCTCGGTGGTGTACACCAACAACCCGGTCTGGGTGGAGCACTCCATCCACATCATGGAGCTGTTGCTTGCTGAGGAGAAGTACAAGGTGGTCGGGTTCGACCTCGAGTACACCCGCGCTCGTGCCGGGTCTCGTCCCAAGGTCGCTATCGCCCAGATGTGCGTGCGCAATCACTTCCTCATCTACCACTACTGCCTGGCCACAAGGCCTTGCCAGCGTTTTGCCCGGTTTTGATGTCTACTACACAACTTGTTCTTGTAGACTCGTGTTGGGCCTCCAAGCGCAGAGTTTTGTAGGACAGTTGCAAATTTCCCTCAAGTGGATGACCTAAGGTTTATCAATCCGTGGGAGGCGTAGGATGAAGATGGTCTCTCTCAAACAACCCTGCAACCAAATAATAAAAAGTCTCTTGTGTCCCCAACACACCCAATACAATGGAAAATTGTATAGGTGCACTAGTTCGGCGAAGAGATGGTGATAAAAGTGTAATATGGATGGTAGAAATATATTTTTGTAATCTGAAAATAAAAAAACAGCAAGGTAGCAATTGGTAAAATGGAGCACAAACGGTATTGCAATGCTTGAAGATGAAGCCTAGGGTCCGTACTTTCGCTAGTGCAATCTCTCAACAATGCTAATCTAATTGGATCATATAACCATCCCTCAACGTGCGATGAAGAATCACTCCAAAGTTCCTATCTAGCGGAGAACATAAGACGAAATTGTTTGTAGCTATTCTTTCCGATCGATCTATCCAAGAGTTCGTACTAAAATAACACCAAGTTATTTTTTCCGATCGATCTATCAAGTGTTCGTACTAAAATAATACCAAGTTATTCTTTCCGATCGATCTATCAAGAGTTCGTACTAGAATAACACCAAAGCAAATTCAGATTCATAATACTCAATCCAACACAAAGAACCTCAAAGAGTGCCCCAAGATTTCTACCGGAGAAACAAAAGACGAGAACGTGCATCAACCCCTATGCATAGATTACCCCAATGTCACCTCAGGAATCCGCGAGTTGAGTGCCAAAACACATATCAAGTGAATCAATATGATACCCCATTGTCACCACGGGTATTCATAGCAAGACATACATCAAGTGTTCTCAAATCCATAAAAGTATTCAATCCGATAAGAACGAAATCTCAAAGGGAGAACTCAATTCACAACAAGTTAGAGAGGGGAAAACACCATATGATCCAACTATATTAACAAAGCGCGCGATACATCAAGATCATGACATCTCAAGAACACAAGAGAGAGAGGGAGATATTAAACACATAGCTACTGGTACAAACCCTCAGCCCCAAGGGTGGACTACTCCCTCCTCATCATGGTGGCTGCCGGGATGATGAAGATGGCCACCGGTGATGATTTCCCCCTCCGGCAGGGTGCCAGAACGGGGTCCAGATTGGTTTTTTGTGGCTACAGAGGCTTGCAGCGGCAGAACTTCCGATCTAGGGTTACCCCTGATGGTTTCTCTATTTATAGGAATTTTTGGCGTTGGTTTCACGCTAAGATGGGCCTCGAGGTGAGCACAACCCACCGAGGCGCGCCTGGGCCTCCTGGCGCGCCCCGGTGTCTTGTTCCCTACTCCTTCACCTTCTGGTCCTTCCACAAAGCTTCAGGGATCTCTTTTGTTCCAAAAAAAATCATCAAAAAGTTTCAGCTCATTTGGAGAACTTTCATTTCTGCACAAAAAACAACACCATGGTAGTTCTGCTGAAAATAGCGTCAGTCCGGGTTAGTTCTATGCAAATCATACCAAAACCATATAAAATTGTTTTAAATATGGCATGAATACTTCATAAATTATAGATACGTTCGAGACATATCAGCATCCCCAAGCTTAATTCGTACTCGTCCTCGAGTAGGTAAATGATAAAAGAAATAATTTATGAACTGTGAATGCTAGCAAAATGCATAAGTTTGATTAATGATAATTTCAATCACTTTTTCTAGCATCATAACAGCAACTCTTTCTCATAATACTTATCATGATAAAGTAGCAATTGAAAACGGAATTTTTGTTGTGGAAAGCTACCTATCATATTCATCATATACTCTTTCTTTTGTAGCATGGACATTTGGACTTGAATGATTCAAAGCAATAGTCTATAATTTGATATGAAGACATCAATACTCAAGCATATCAACAAGCAACGATGTCTTTCAAAAAGTCAACACTAAAGAAAGTTATCCCTAGCCCAGCATGTTCAATCATTGATCCATTCGCAAAACACACTCGCATATTAGCTACATCCAATGCTCAAGTACGATCATAGTGCCCCTTAGTTGGTGCTTTATAAGAGAAGATGGAGACTCAAATAAAAATAAAAATTGCATAAAGTAAATAGATAGGCCCTTCGTAGAGGGAAGTAGGGATTTGTAGAGGTGCCAGAGCTCAAAGCTTAAATTGAGAGATGAAATTTTTGAGAGGCATACTTTTCCCGTCAACGAAAACGACTGAGTAATTCCCAACACTTTCCATGCTAGATATATCATAGGCGGTTCCCAAATAGAAAATAAAGTTTATTCCTTTTTCCACCATTCTTTCACGATCCATGGCTAGCCGTATCCACGGGTGCCCTCCATACCAACACTTTCCAAGGAATTTATTATTTGACAACATAAAGTAAATTCATTTTTCATTTCGGGACTGGGCATCCCTAATACCTTTGCCGTACTCTCGTGCAATGACAAGTGAATAAACACTCATCTTGAGAATAACACATCTAGCATGGAAAATATTGGCCACCCCCTGCCGCTTCATGAGCGGTACGAGCACACAAAAAGGAAATTAGTTTGAAAATTTAGAGATGGCACATACAAATTTGCTTAGAACGGCATGGAAATACCGCATATAGGTAGGTATGGTGGACTCATTTGGCACAACTTTGGGTTTAAGAATTTGGATGCACAAGTAGTATTCCCACTTAGTACAAATGGAGGCTAGCAAAAAGATTGAGAAGCAACCAACCAAGAAACAAAAATTCTCATAAATGAGCATTAAACATAACTAACACCGAATAATGCACCACAAGTAGGACGTAATTTCGTTGCATAACTATTGACTTTTGTGCTTGCATAGGGAATCACAAACCTTAACACCAATATTCTTACTAAAGCATAATTACTCACCAACATGACTCACATATTGTTATCTCCATATCACAAAACTATTGTAAGGAATCAAACTTATCATATCCAATGATCTATATGAAAGTTTTTATTATATCCTTATTGAATATCCATTACTTTGGGACTAAATTTATGTATTACCATTGCTACTAACAAGCTCTCAAATAAATTTAAGTGAAGCACGAGAGCATAAGTATTTCTCCAAAAATTTCAACTCTCAAAATAATCTAAGTGAAGCATGAGAGTAAATGACAAACTGCCCCAAGATTTCTATCGGAGAAACAAAAGACGAGAACGTGCATCAACCCCTACGCATAGATTACCCCAATGTCACCTCAGGAATCCGCGAGTTGAGTGCCAAAGCACATATCAAGTGAATCAATATGATACCCCATTGTCACCATGGGTATTCATAGCAAGACATACATCAAGTGTTCTCAAATCCATAAAAGTATTCAATCCGATAAGAACGAAATCTCAAAGGGAAAACTCAATTCACAACAAGATAGAGAGGGGAAAACACCATATGATCCGACTATATTAACAAAGCCCGCGATACATCAAGATTGTGACATCTCAAGAACATGAGAGAGAGAGATTAAACACATAGCTACTGGTACAAACCTTCAGCCCCGAGGGTGGACTACTCCCTCCTCATCATGGTGGCCGCTGGGATGATGAAGATGGCCACCGGTGATGATTTCCCCCTCCGACAGGGTGCCGGAACGGGGTCTAGATTGGTTTTTTGTGGCTACAAAGGCTTGAAGCGGCAGAACTTCCGATCTAGGGTTACCCCTGATGGTTTCTCTATTTATAGGAATTTTTGGCATTGGTTTCAAGCTAAGATGGGCCTCGAGGTGAGCACAACCCATCGGGGCGCGCCTGGGCCTCCTCGCATGCCCCGGTGTCTTGTGCCCTACTCCTTCACCTTCTGGTCCTTCCACAAAGCTTTGGGGGTCTCTATTGTTCCAAAAAATAATCAAAAAGTTTCAGCTCATTTGGAGAACTTTCATTTCTGCACAAAAAACAACACCATGGTAGTTCTGCTGAAAATAGCGTCAGTCCGGGTTAGTTCTATGCAAATCATACCAAAACCATATAAAATTGTTGTAAATATGGCATGAATACTTCATAAATTATAGATACATTGGAGACGTATCAGGTTTGTCAACAACCCCCACTACATGTTCGCTACGGTGGACATCACCAACGATGTAAAGGTGCTCAAGAATTCGGGCATCGCCTGCCAGAAACTTGTCGACATCCAGGGCCAATACAAGATCTGGGGCAGCAACGAGCATGAGAAGGACTCACTGGTTCACCTCGTCGAGGCCATCATCGATCCCTACTATAGAGACATGAAGGATTCCTGCAACAAGGACAAGCGTGCCTGGCACTCGGCCTTGATGGAGAAACTCGACAAAGCTCACGTTGTGTACGCGGCCAAGGAGGCGTACACGAGCTACGAGATGTACAGGCGGATCGTTGACATGAGGAAGTGCCTCCTTACCCAAAACGGCCAGGGATCTAGTCGGAAGCAGAGCAATGGCAAGCGTCATTGCAACAAGTAGATGATTAGATCCTCATTTCTCCTAGTTTAGTATGCATGTAATTACTTACTTTGGTGTGTGGAAATGTTATGTGTGTAGTCACTTGTGTAATTGTATGCTTAATTTGGTTATGCAATGCTGTCTTTTTAAGTATATATGTTGGTGCTCTGTAGATAAACCAAATCACATCGCACACGGACTAAACAATGGAACCCGTCGGTGATGATTTCATCAATCACTGACAATTGTATACCAGCAATCATTTGCTCACAACACACACGGCTTGTTAACAGGAATCGTCTGTGTTGTTATCGGTCTTCCCACACATTTCCGATTACAGACCTATTTGCCACGTATCACACACATCTTGTTAAGTTGAACCATTTCTGTTCTCTTGGCTCAACGCAAACATTTCATCCGAGTGAACTGTATGCCGTATATCACACACACCTTCATCTGGCTGCCCGTTTCTGTTGTTCCACATCATCACAAATAGTTTATCCGAGTGAACTATATGTCGTACATCACACACGCCTTCATCTGGCAGCCCGTTTCTTTTGTTCTGCCTCATCGCAAATAGTTCATTGAACTGAACTGTATGCCCCGCATCGCACACGCAACTAAATCTGAACCGTGTTTGATGTATCCTTCATCGCAAACGGTTTGCATCTTTTTTACGGTTATTTTACATCACCGTTTGCGATTAATGCATCACACACAATTTCGTCAAAGGGTCTCTGATCGTAGTGTCGCGTTAGAAGCATCCTGCAGTAGTGCTAGTCCATCTAAAAGGAAAAAGAAAAGAAAAATGCTGGGACTATGCATACTTCTAGTTAACCTGAGATAGAAAAACCTTCTGAAGATAACAATGATGTCTCTATCTCTGATACTGAAACTCAATCTGGTAGTGAACATACACCTAGTGATAACGAAAAGGATAATGATGATGTTCATGAAGATACTCAACCAGGCAATGATAAAGAACCAGATAATGATGTTGAGATAGAACCTGCTGTTGAACTTGATAACCCACAACCTAAAAATAAACTTTATGATAAGAGAGACTTTGTTGCTAGAAAACATGGTAAAGAAAGAGAACCATGGGTTCAAAAACCCCTGCCCTTTCCACCTAAACCATCTAAGAAAAAAGATGTTGAAGAATTTGAACGCTTTGCTGAAATGCTTAGGCCAGTCTTTTTTGTGTACTCGTTTGACTGATATTTTAAAGATGGCCCCTCATGCTAAATACATGAAAGAAATTGTCACTAATAAAAGAAAAATACCTGAAGTTGAAATCTCCTCCATGCTTGCTAATTATTCTTTTAAGGATGGAGTACCTAAAAACTTGGAGATTCAGGAATACTAACTATACCATGCTCTATTAGAAGAAATTATGTCAAAACTGCTTTATGTGATTTAGGAGCTGGTGTTAGTGTTATGCCTTTCTCTTTATACAAAAGACTTGATTTGAATAAACTCACACCTACTGAAATATCATTGCAAATGGCTGACAAATCAACTGCCATACCTATCGGCATTTGTGAGGATGTGCCCGTTGTTGTTGCAAATGGTACTATCTTAACTGACTTTGTTATACTTGAGATGCCTGAGGACGACAACATGTCGATTATCCTTGGTAGACCCTTTTTGAATACTGCAGGGGCTGTTATTGATTGCAATAAAAGCAAAGTCACTTTTCATATCAATGGTAATGAGCATATGGTGCACTTTCCAAAGAAATAATTTCAAGTGAATGTTATTAATGTTATTGAAAAGTCTTCGACAATTACTATTGGAAGTCTTCAACTCCCTCTTCCTACTGCCAAAAAGAAATATGAAATACTTATTGTTGGGGATATGCTTATCCCCATTGAGGTAACTTAGTGTTTTACGAAAATTCTTCGGGGTCATGTTAATCGGAAGTGGTTGTTAATACGACTTGATCAACCTTATTAAAGGATTACTTCTGACGGACATGTGGTCAATGAATTTAGTAAGCACAACCTTCTATACCAACTTTTTGTTTTCTATTATTTTTAGTTAAATACAATAAAATGCCATGTTTATCCTGTTTTCTGAAATTTCCGTGCAATAAAAAAGTGGCCAAAAATAAAAGGGCTCAGAATGACTTGAAATTTTTACATGATTTTTTTCTGAATATTTAAGATTTTTTTATGCAAATAACACCATAGGGGGTGCCTCTGGTGCCTACAAGGCACCAGGGCGCACCACACCCTCCATGCACACCCTGGTGGTAGTGGGCCCCACGTGGGCCCCCTCACTTATCCCTTCAGCTCACTTTCACCTACCTCCAGAAAAAAAGTCACACTAGCTCTCTCTCTCGTGTTCTTGCTCTCAAACCCGCGGACTTCAATCTCTTTGCTCGAAGCTCCATTTCTGAAACTGTTTTGGGGGATTGCTACTTGGTATGTGACCCCCCCTTTGCTCCAATTAGTTTTTGTTCTAGCGGTTTATATTTTTGTGTATTTAGCTACTCTTGGTGCTGCTGTAAATGAGCTTGCATGTAGAATTCTTTGAGTTCCTAGTAGTTTGAATGCTTGATTTGGCCTCTAGGTATCCGTATGAGTAGTTGCTATCAATCTTGTGAGGTTTTGTTAATAATAATTTTGTGGTTCAGAAATTTGTACCTAGGAAGATGGACCTATTTCTGTCGGCGTTCTGGGATCGAGGGTACCCAGATCTGCCTGCCTGCGGCCTTTACGGCCCAACTACAATAACTCCAAGGCAAGACCTTCACGAGGACCCAAGCCTCGCAAGGCGAACGACACCAAGACCTCCAGAGGAGCGGCCTCCCTAGGCTGCCTCCCGAGGGGCGGAGACTTCTATGCAGGTACCCAGCCTCACGAGGCTGTGATGATGTGAGCCATGATGACCACGGCCAGGAGGGTGCCAGCAGGTGCAGAGGGGATAGTTTCCTCTTCGGTGCTAAGGGAGCAAGGGCAGGCGCAGGTTCCCGAGGAAGGCCCCAAAGCTTTCCTTCCTGGTGCAACGAGACCAAGCACACAAGCTCGGTAGGACGGATGTCACCGCCGAGCCCACCATTGTGTCACGGCCAGAAGCTTTGCAGGCGAAGACCACCTTTCATCAGGATAAGATGTACTCCTTGTCCCCCTTGAAATCGGTCATTATGGAATCCCTTCCCGCCTAAGCTATGAGGGAAGAGGACCAAGGCCACTATAAATATAGGCCAGCCATCACCGTAGAAGGGATCCCGGATCGGACCCTTGACCAATCCATCCTCACCACTCGAGCCCTCGTGAGGCAGCTCGCCCACTGTACCTAGTTCATCCACCACCTCCTCGTGAGGCCAATCCACTACAAAGGAGGAGTAGGGTTTTACACCGCAAGGTGGCCCAAACCTGCGTAAATCTCTGTGTTGTTCCCTTCTGCACGATCCAGCGTACTCGTCGAGAGTAGGCCATGGGCATGGCGAGCTAGCATTGTTGAGGAGCGAGTTCCTTCATTCACGCCTCTGAGTTTGAACCTTCTTGGGTCTGCGGAGCCCTGAATATGACATTTGGCGTGCCAGGTAGGGGTGTGTCAGAGCTCCGCCTCTTCACTGACCACGCTCCGCCCTCGCCTCGTTGCTTCCATGGTGGACGTTGTCCCGCAGGTCTGGCCACCCGAAGCCTATGGGTGCACTGCAGGCTGCCCGGCCTTCACCCCCGGCCTGCGCCGGGTGTGGTGGCCCGCGAAGTTCAGGCCAGCGCTGCCCCCCGGTATGATGGCACTGTGGACCCCGAGGAGTTCCTCCAGCTGTACGCGTAGGCCATCCAAGCGGCGGCGGCGACGACAAGGCCATGGCAAACTGGCTCCCCCTGTCCCTCGCTGAGGCCCCTCGATCTCGGCTCCGTGGCCTCCCGGCCGCCTTGATCTCTTCTTGGGAAGAGCTCAGCGGACAGTTCGTCATGCCCTTCGCGGCACCGGCGCCCCACGCAGTTGCATGCATCATCGGCGGGTCGCAAGCGCCCGCCTCTGGCCGCCACGTCAAGCAATTTTTCCGTCGGGTAAGTGGAACTCGGCCTCAGCATGAGGCTCTGCGGGGCCACACAAGGCCTGAGACCGACATCACCTTCTACTTCAGGGATCATCCAAAGACGGCGGCCGCTGCGGGTGCACTCCCCATGCTGTGCACGCCCACCATCAGCAATGTCGTGGTCACCAAGACCCTCATCGATGGTGGCGCCGGCCACAACGTCCTCTCCCTAGAGACCTTCAACATACTCCAAGTGCCTTACGACCAGCTCGCGCCCACCAAGCCCTTCTCAGGGGTAAACAAGGGCTTCGCCACCCCCTTTGGGCAGGTGCGCCTTCCCGTCTCCTTCGGCAAGCGTGACAATTACCGCACCGAGCTGATCGACTTTGACATGGCCCGCATCGGCCTCCCATACAACGCCATCCTGGGGTACCCAGCTCTCGCCAAGTTCATGGCGGTGACCCATCCAGGCTATAACATCATCAAGATGCCGGGCAGCAGTGGCATCATCACGGTGGCCGGAGACATGAAGGACGTGGTGGTCCGGGCCCTCAAGCTTGCCTACGGGGCCGTGACGGCCTCTCACCCTGGCGCCGGGGACACCCCAAAGGCCCTAGGAGCCGCGCCCGCGAAGAAAAAGCAGTTGTTCTCTAAGGACCGGGCCGAGACGAAACAGCTGCCTGTCGACGATGGGGGCTCAGGCCCCACCTTCACCATAGGTGCCGGCCTTCCCCCGAAGTAGGAGGAGACATTGACTGGCTTCCTCTGGGCGAACAAGGACGTGTTCGCATTGGAGGCGTCAGACTTGGTGGGTGTCCCGAGGGAGGTGATCGAGCACCACCTGATGGTATGCCCCGGAGCACGCCAAGTGAAGCAAAAGGCGCGGCGTCAAGCATAAGAGAAGCAAGTGTTCATCGTCCAAGAGGTCCGCAAGTTGCAAGAAGCCGGTGTTATTCGGGAGGTGCGGCACCCGAATTGGCTGGCCAACCCAGTAATTGTCCCCAAAAAGGGGGGAAGGAGCGCATGTGCGTTGACTTCACAAGCCTCAACATGGCTTGCCCTCAGGACCCCTTCCCGCTTCCGCACATTGGCCGGATCGTGGATTCCACTGCCGAGTGCGATCTGTTGTGCTTTTTGGACGCTTTCTCAGGATATCATCAAATCAATATGGCGATAGAGGACGTCGAGAAAACAGCCTTCATCTCCCCGTGTGCAGTGTATTGCTACACCTGCATGCCCTTCGGGCTGCGGAACGCCGGTGCAACCTTCCAGCGGCTAATGCACATCGTGCTGGGGCCGTAGCTGGGAAGGAATGCGGAGGCGTACGTCGACGACATTGTGGTCAAGTCGCGGCAGGCAAGGAGCCTCATCGAAGACCTAGAAGAAATGTTCGCCAATCTGCGCCAAGTGAACCTGAGGCTCAACCCGGAAAAGTGCGTGTTCAGGGTCCCGTCCGGCAAGCTGTTGGGTTTCCTTGTATCACATCGAGGGATCGAGGCTAACCCCGAGAAGATCAAGGCAATTGAAAAGATGCGTCTGCCGCAGACCCTCAAGGAAATGCAAAAGCTCACGGGCTGTGTGACCTCCCTGGGGCGCATCTCCAAGCTCAGCGAGCGCACCCTCCCTTTTTCAAGCTGATGAAGAGGAAGGGCCCTTTCGAGTGGACTCCAGAGGCTGAGGCGGCCTTCGAGGACCTCAAGAGGTACCTCACGAGCCCACCTGTCATGGTGGCTCCTCATCCTCTTGAGACCCTGGTGCCCTACTTGGTGGCCACCCCCCACTCGGCCAGCGCAGCGGTCGTGGGAGTCCGGGAGGAGCACGATGGCGCAGGCGCGAAGCAAGGTGACCTGGGAAGGGTCGCGCAACGTTCGCCGCCTTGGGACGGCGCCCCTGAGGCTCTCGTCACTTCTCCAGCCAACGGGGCTCCTGAGTCCCTCGTGCCCCACACAGAGCAAGGCGCCATCAATACCTCACCCCTCATCGAGCACCTAGTGTACTTCATCAGCACAGTGCTGCGGGATGCACGCACGCTATCCCATGCAGCAGAAGCTCCTGCTCGCACGCCTCGTCACCTCCAAGAAGCTGTGTCATTATTTCCAGGTCCACCCCATCAAGGTCATCTCCGCATAGCCCCTGGAGAAGGTGCTGTGCAGCCCCAACGCCGCCGGGAGGGTTGCAGAGTGGAACATTGAGCTGCAGGCCTTCCAGCTGGAGTTCGGCACCACCAGGGTCATCAAGGGTGCGGCCCTCGCTAATTTCGTGGTGGAATTGACGGACAAGCCCGACCGGGGGCAGGACGAGGGCCAATCCCTCGCACCTGGCAATGAGGCACCCGACTGCTGGGTCATGCACTTCGATGGTGCCTTCGCGCGGCGGGGCGCGGGGGCTAGAGCCGTACTCATCTCACCGACCAAGGACAAGCTCTACTATGCCGTGCAGCTTTGCTTTCAGCATGGCGAGAAGGTCTCCAACAATATCGCAGAATACGAGGGCCTGATTGCCAGCCTCAGGGCTGCGCTCGCCCTGGGGGTCAAGCGTCTCACCATCAAGGGTGATTCCCAGCTTCTCGTCAACTTCTCCAACAAGGAGTACAAACCAAAGGACGAGCACATGGAGGCATACCTGGAAGAGGTACATAAAATTGAAAAACGCTTCTTGGGCTTGGAATTGCAGCACGTTCCGCACGGCACGAACAAGGAAGCAGATGACAACGGCAAGAGGGAATCTCGCCGTGAGCCCCAGAAGCCTGGCGTCTTCGAGGAAAGGCTCTTCAAGCCATAGGCGGCACCCCCCGCCGCAGGCCCAGCGCTGCTCTGAGAAGAGCCGCCTCCGGCCCCGTCCTCGGGCGCCCCAGCCTGTGGCCTGACCTCAGGAGCCCACCTACTCCTGGCGCTAGAGCCTCAGGAAGGCTACTGTACCGAGGAGTTCAAGGCATACTTGCTCCATGACAGCTTACCAGAGAAAGAGGAGGACGCAGAATGCGTGGCTCGCCAGGCCACTGCTTATTGCTTGCAGGACGGCGAGCTGTACCGAAGACGCCCTAAAGACGTCTCGCTGCGATGCATATCCGAGGAACAGGGGCACGAGCTGTTGGCCGACATCCATGGTGGGGACTGCAGACACCACTCCTCATTGCGCACCCTCATCGGCAAGGTGTTCCACAGCGGGTTCTACTGGCCTACGGCCCTCCACGAAGCCACCGAGCTGGTCTGATCCTGCGAGGCCTGCCAGTTCCATGCCAAGCAGATTCACCAGCCTGCGCAAGGTCTCCAGACCATCCCGCTCTCATGGGCCTTCGTGGTCTGGGGGCTGGATATCCTGAGCCCGTTCCCTCGGGCGGCCGGCGGTTACCGCTACCTCTACGTCACCATCGACAAGTTCACCAAGTGGGCGGAGGTGGAGCCCGTGCGCACCATCCCCGCCGGCTCGGCCGTCAGGTTCATCAAGGGCCTCGTGAGTTATTTCGAAGTCCCCAACCATATCATTACCGACAATGGCTCCCAATTCACAAGCAACCTCTTCAGGACATATTGTGCTAACCTTGGAATGCAGATATGTTACACTTCGGTGGTGCACCCACGGAGCAACGGTCAGGCTGAGCGCACCAACGCGGAGGTCCTGAGGGGCCTCAAGACAAGGAGCTTCAAGAAGAAGCTTGAGGCCTGCAGCAGGGGTTGGCTCGGTGAGCTTCAGTCTGTGTTGTGGTCCATCCGCACCACCACGACTAAGCCCACCGGCGAGACCCCGTTCTTCCTCTTCTACGGGGCTGAGGTGGTCCTCCCGCACGAGGTCAGGCACCGCTCCCCGTGAGTCTTGGCATTCGATGAGGTGCGTCAGGATGCCTCGCGGGGAACGGATCTCATGCTTGGGGAGGAGGCCCATCGCCAAGCCTCGTTCCGCACCGCGAGGTACCAGCAGGCGCTGCGGCGCTACCATTGCCGCAGCATCCGCTCCCAGACTCTCGAGGTTGGAGACCTCATCTTGAGGCGGGTCCTCTCCAGGGAGGGCCTCCACAAGCTCTCGCCCATGTGGGAGGGCCCGTTCAGGGTCGCCCGTGTCTCGAGGCCCGGCGCCGCATGTCTGGAGACGCAGGACGGGGTCCCCATCCAGAATGCTTGGAACATCCAGCATCTCCACAAGTTCTACCCGTGACACTCTCACGTAATAATGAGTGGGGTTGTACATGCCCCGGAGTCTCCCGGTACGCCGCCCCTCGGCCCCACGGGGGCTCCCGCCCACGCCCAAGTGGAAGCCCCATGCTCCGTGCTGGCGGATGACACAGTCGAACAACCGCTATGCCCATGCCTAGTGGAGGCCCCATGCTTTGCGGTGGTGGGAAGACTAGCATAGGTGTTGGACGCGGCTTTTTCTTTTGCTCGCTCTTGTAACAAATTTGCCACTTTCTGGAATGAAGTTTGAAGTTCTCGCATATTTATTCGATAAGGGGTGGGACTTTCTTTTTCATGTTTCCAGTGTTTTTCCCTCATTGGATGTCGTTTTCGGAGGAAGTGGCGCTTGCCTGTTGCTCCCTCCAGTTCGTCCCGCGAGTGGGGGCTGGGCACGGTGTTACATTCGGGCTAGCCCCAGGCTGCAACGGCCATGGGTTCGCCTGCACGCACACCTCGCCAAGGCCTTGGCATCCGAATCCTCGCGCGACGCTCTCAAGCGAGCCAACGGGCATGTATCGCTCTAGGCCCCTGGCCTTAGGAGCCCTTATCTCCTGGCCTTGCCGGGCATCGCGACCCGGCATACCAGCGACGACCGCCCCTTGCTCTGGGCTCTGGATGCAAGATGGGCGCCAAGGAAAGGTGGCTGGAGAAAAAGTGGCCACGGTCTGGCTCTTTATTAAGGAATCATGCATCGAGTGCTCTATACATCTCCGCAAGATCCGACGCCTGGCGAAGGCATCTCTGGAGGCCCTACAATCTCACAAGCCCCCAGGGACCTTGCGGGCCATGGGCCCCTCGAGGCAGTGGAGCGACCTGGTCTGTAAGGAGGGAGCCTCCTCGGGACCCCAGGGGCATACCTAGGATCAAGGCTCTAGAGGAGTGCGCCCCGCGACGCAGGAACCCGCCAAGGGTGGCGAGCACACCAAGCTAAGTTATTCTAATCGCGCTAGGCAGGAACTTTCAATTGATAGCAATATAAGTACTAGAACATGAATGGGAAACACTGATATAAAGGCGCAAGCACCGTGGTTCATTACACGCCCCCACGGGGCTCTTCATGGTTCTTGATGCAGGAAATAAAAAAACAAAGAAGCGGCCTCCCGAGGACCGCTGCTCCTGAGGCCTCGCTCCGACGCTGCGCACACTCAGTCGGAGTCCTCCTCCTTGATGGGGGCATGGTGGCGTGGTGGTTCGGCGTCTTCCTGGGCAGGAGCACGGCGGCACGGCGGCCCAGCCTCCTCCTTGGTTCGGGAGCGGTGACGTGGCGGCTCGTCATAGTCATCGTCGCTCGAGCTTTCCCCGGGGGAGGCGTCACTATTTCCGGAGGTATCGCGGCCATTGCCAAGGGAAAGTTCAATACGGAGGACGCCGCCGCCGCAATGGTCGTCGTCATCGGAGAGATGGTCCCTGTCGCTGCTGTCACCGTCGGGGCAGCACCCCAGCACCTGCCGTCCTCCCCGAAGACCTTGACGAAGAGCATCGCCGCCCTGTCGTACTTAAAGTGGAGGGTATGTCTCCCCTGTAGGCCACGGGCGCGGGCAAATGTCTTCCACCCACGGTTCAGGAACACGTTGCCTACGAGGGTGACCTCGACCTCCACCCACGAGGCCTTGTTGCAGCAGCCGTCGGCCTGTAGCCATAGGCCGGCAGGTCCTCCGGCCGGCAGCGCCCCCGCGAAGAAGCGCGGAAGCTGGAGCCAGGTGCCCTCCGGCCTTTCCACCTACACAACAAACTCTTTGGTCATGTCGGCCGTGTGTGAACGCGGGCATGGTGCCCGGACGGCCGCCATGGGCCTTCCACCCCGACCACAGCCGCCATGGCTTCCGCGGCCATTCCCGCGGGAGGGAACCTTCCCACGATCGCCGGAGGCAATGCGGACCCCCGTGGGGGTGCGCTCGCGCCCCTGGGAAACTGTCGCCGGTATGGCGGTGGACTTGCGAGGGCGGCTGCGCCCCCTCTTGAGCGGCGGTGCCTCCGGACCTCCTTGGGGGCCTTGCCCTTCTATTTAGCAGTGAACCTCCTAAATGGCGCCATGGTCGCCTCGGCAAGGTGGTGGCTGCGGTGGAGATAGGAGAAGAGAGGGCGAGAAGACAAAGGTGGGATGGGGCATTGCCCCCTCGCCCTCTTCTAGGCGATCGTGGGCCAATCGGCGCACCTCCACCTTTGCGCAATGATGACCTTGTAGCATGCACATCCAGTCTTTTGTCAGCCTGGGCAGTTGCTGAGCCGACGTGGGGAAGCGGAGGTGTCCGCGTCCCGTGACGCGCCACGCGTCGAGCCTGGCCCGCAGGCGGTTGGGGCCTGCGTCGCTTCACCCTTGCCCCTTGGCTTTGCCTCGAAGCCAGCTCGAGCGCGCCTTGGGCCCGGGGGCTACTGTCGGCGTTCTAGGATCGGGGGTACCCAGATCTGCCTGCCTGCGGCCCAGCGCGTGGGCCCATAGACGGCTTGTACGGCCCAGCTACAACAACTCCAAGGCAAGACCCTCGCGAGGACCCAAGCCTCACGAGGCGAAGGACACCAAGACCTCCAGAGGAGTGGCCTCCCCAGGCTGCCTCCCGAGGGGCGGAGACTTCTATGTAGGTACCTAGCCTCACGAGGCTATGATGACATGAGCCATGATGACCATGGCCAGGCGGGCGCCAACGGGCGCAGAGGGGACAATTTCCTCTTTGGTGCTAAGGGAGCAAGGGAAGGCGTAGGTTCCCGAGGAAGTCCCTAAAGCTTTCCTTCCTGGTGCAACAAGACCAAGACCACCAGCTCGGCAGGACGGATGTCATCGCCGAGCCCACCGTTGCGTCACGGCTAGAAGCTTTGCAGGCAAAGACCACCTTTCGTCAGGATAAGACGTACTCCTTGTCCCCCTTCAAACCGGTCGTTGTGGAATCCCTTCCCGCCTAAGCTATGAGGGAAGAGGACCAAGGCCACTATAAATATAGGCTAGCCATCACCGTAGAAGGGATCCCGGATCAGACCCTTGACCAATCCATCCTCACCACTTGAGCCCTCGCGAGGCAGCTCGCCCATTGTACTAGTTCATCCACCACCTCCTCGTGAGGCCAATCTACCACAAAGCAGGAGTAGGGTTTTACACCACAAGGTGGCCCGAACCTGGGGAAATCTCTGTGTTGTTCCCTTCCGCATGATCCAGCGTACTCATCGAGAGCAGGCCATGGGCATGGCGAGCTAGAGTTGTTGAGGAGCGAGATCCTTCATTCACGCCCCTGAGTTCGAACCTTCTTGGGTCTGCGGAGCCCTGAATCCGACAATTTCAAAGAATTTCATATAAGATAAATGCCAAGGGACTCACCGATGAATCATCAGCTGGTGACATCAACGCTCTGTGATGGACGGAGGTCCGGCCGTGCGAATGGCCGCATAATGCCTTCATGGACGAAGCCAGATTCCACCAAGAGTTCGCGCAATTCATTGCAAATGCTGGACTTACCAATTTCCTCGCAGATGAGTGTGACCAACACCACACCCTCACGAACTCCTTTATGCAAAAAAAATATTTTCTGAATAGGCATGAACCTCCTATGGTGCTGTTTAATTTATATTCTGGAACCCATTAGATACCGCTTACTAAGTTTTGCGAGATATGTTTAATTCCCTCTGATGGGGAGTTAAGGGAGCCTAACCGCCAGAGTTTGAGGACTTCCTCCTCACTTTGACAGTGGGCGAGGGAAGGGGCGTGTCGAAAGCCACGGCCACTAGTCTGCATTTTCCTTCTGTGCACTATTTTGATTTATTTCTCGTGAAGTGTTTGACTTCTAGAGAGAAGGGCAGTATACTGAGTGCCCTGACCTTGTCATTTTACGCTGGGCACTTCACAATGATCACACCTTTAACTTAGGGGCTATTGTTGCACGCCGTCTGCACATTAACAGAACTAAGGGTAAAATACATGGTGGTATCTATGCCACCCGTTTAGCGAGACACTTTAACATTCCGATATGCCATGACGATTATACGTTACTTAGAGTTTACTTAGATCGCCAGTCGATGGTTGACCACCACTTTCTTGATAACAATGAACTACTGGAACCTCTTCGTTACAACTTGGTATTTAGTGAGGTTACCCGTGATATTATTCCTTTGCATGCACCTGCTTTGTTTGATTCTATTGTCAGGAACGGATACACGGTCATTCCTGTGGACATTGTCGCCTACCGGAACGCCCAGGCAGCGGCAGATCAGGAGCCCCAGGAGTGGGATATGATACGTCTCTGATACGTGTCCAACGTATCTATAATTTTTTTATTGTTCCATGCTATTATATTATCTACCTTGGATGTTTTATATGCATTATATGCTATTTTATATCATTTTTTGGGACTAACCTATTAACCTAGTGCCCAGTGCCAGTTGCTGTTTTTTCCTTGTTTTTTGACTTTTATAGAAAATCAATATCAGACGGAATAAAACTTTACGATGATTTTTCTTGGACAACAAGACACCCACGAAGCTTCGGGAGGAGGCCAGAGGAGCCACGAGGAGTCCACAAGCCTCCTGGTCGTGCCCCAGGGGGGCGCCCTCAGGGCTTGTGGGCCCCTTGGGACTCCCCTAACCCTCATCTCTGCACTATAAATCCTCAAATATTCCGCCTATACCATAGGGCACACCAAAAATACTTTTCCGCCGCCGCAAGCTTCTCTTCAAATGAGATCCCATCTTGGGGCCTTTTTGGGTACTCTGCTGGTGGGGGATTTGATCACGGAGGACCTCTACACCAACCTTGCTTCCCTTCCGATGATGTGTGAGTAGTTTACCACAGACCTACGGGTCCATAGCTAGTAGCTAGATGGCTTCTTCTCTCTCTTTGATCTTCAATACAATGCTCTCCTGGATGTTCTTGGAGATCTATTTGATGTAATCTTCTTTTGCGGTGTGTTTGTTGAGATCCGATGAATTGTGGATTTATGATCAGATTATCTATGAATATTATAAGAGTCTTCTCTGAACTCTTTTATGCATGATTAAGATAGCTTTGTATTTCTCTTCGGATTATCGGTTTGGTTTGGCCAACTAGATTGGTTATTCTTGCAATGGGAGAGGTGCTTAGTTTCGGGTTCAATCTTGCGATGTCCTCATCAAGTGACAGTAGGGGTAGTGAGGCACGTATTTGTATTGTTGCCATTAAGGAAAAAAAGATGGGGTTTTTACCATATTGATTGGATCTATCCCTCTACATCATGTCATCTTGCTTAAGGCGTTACTCTGTTCTTATGAACTTAATACTCTAGATGCAGGCAGGAGTCGATCGATGTGTGGAGTAACAGTAGTAGATGCAGGCAGGAGTCGGTCTACTTGTCACGGACGTGATGCCTATATTCATGATCATTGCCTTGGATATCTTCATAACTTTGCGCTTTTCTATCAATTGCTCAACAGTAATTTGTTTACCCACCGTATGCTTTCTTCGAGAGAGAAGCCTCTAGTGAAACCTATGGCCCTCGGGTCTATTTTCCATCATATATTTTTAGATCTATAAAACCCAAAACCTAAAAATACCTTGTTTCAACTTATTTATATTTACTTTGTTTTGCTTCTGTTTATCTTTTATATCTATCTCTATTAGATCTCACTCTTACAAGTGACCGTGAAGGGATTGACAACCCCTTTTTCGCATTGTGTGCAAGTGTTTGTTAGTTTGTGCAGGTGCATATATTGGGGTCTTGCTTGTACCTCCTACTGGATTGATACCTTGGTTCTTAACTGAGGGAAATACTTGTCTCTACTTTGCTGCATCACCCTTTCCTTTTCAAAGGAAAAATCAACACAAGCTCAAGAAGTAGCAGGAAGAATTTCTGGCGCCGTTGCCAGGGAGGTTCTACATCAAGCCTACCAAGTACCTATCATAAACTCTCATCTCTTGCACTTACATTATTTGCCATTTGCCTCTTGTTTTCCTCTCCCCCACTTCTAAAACGTTTTCAGAAAAACACAAAAATATTTACTTTTTTATTTGCCCTTCTTTCGTTCACCTTTTCATTTGCTTTTTGTTTGCCTGTGTGCTAGATTGCTTCCTTTGTCATGATGTCTCAAGAAAATACCAAGTTGTGTGACTTTTCCAACACTAATAATAATGATTTTATTAGTACTCCGATTGCTCCCGCCACTAGTGCAGAATCTTATGAAATTAATGCCGCTTTGTTGAATCTTGTTACGAAAGATCAATTCTCTGGTAGTCCTAATGAAGATGTTGCATCCCATCTAAATACTTTCGTTGAGTTGTGTGATATGCAAAAGAAAAAATATGTGGATAATGATATTGTTAAATTGAAGCTTTTTCTGTTCTCATTAGGAGATCGTGCTAAAACTTGGTTTTCATCTTTGCCTAAAAATAGTATTAATTTATGGAACAAGTGTAAAGATGCTTTTATTTCCAAGTATTTTCATCCCGCTAAGATCATCTCCCTTAGGAACGATATAATGAATTTTAAGCAACTTGATCATGAACACATTGTACAATCTTGGGAGAGGATGAAATTGATGATTAGAAATTGCCCTACTCATGGCTTAAGTTTATGGATGATCATACAAATTTTTTATGCCGGATTGAATTTTGCATCTAAAAATCTTTTAGATTCTGCCGCGGGAGGTACTTTTATGGAAATCACATTAGGAGAGGCTACTAAACTCCTATATAATATTATGGCAAATTACTCTCAATGGCATACCAAAAGATCTTCTACTAGTAAAAAAGTGCATGCGATTGAAGAAATTAATACTTTGAGTGGAAAGATGGATGAACTTATGAAATTGATTGCTAGTAAGAGTGATCCTATTGATCCTAATTATATGTCTTTGTCCACTTTGATTTATAATAATAATGAATCTATGGATGTGAATTTTGTTGGTAGGAACAATTTTGGTAATAACGCGTATAGAGGCAATTTTAACCCTTGGCCGTTTCCTAGTAATTCCTCTAATAATTATGGTAATTCCTACAACAATTCCTATGGAAATTATAATAAGATACCCTCTGATCTTGAGAATATTATTAAATATTTCATTAATTCTCAAAAGATTTTTAATGCTATGGTAGAAGAAAAATTGCTTACGATTGATGATTTGGCTAGGAACGTTGATAGAATTTCTCGTGAGATTGATTCTTTTAAGATTATATCTATACCACCCAACATTTATATTAATGAGTCTCTGAAAGCTATTGAAATTTCTATGAATGAAAGTAGAGAGAGAACCGCTAGGATGCGTGCTAAGAGAAATTGGCTAGAAAAAAATGTTCTTCTAGTTTTTGTGATAATAATGATGAAGATCTTCAAGTGATTTGTGTGACTCCTATTTAATCTTTGTTTGCTAATATAAAACTTGATAAATATGGGACTGGATATGAGTCAACTTTAGCTAGAAGGCGTCCCAATAATTTGGAGGGTGAAGATCTTAATGAAAAAATTGATAAAGGTGGGATTGGAGAGGTCAAAACTTTAAGTAGCGATGAACACACTCTTTTGGATTTCAAGGACTTTAATTATGACAATTGTTCTTTAATATGTTGTATTTCCTTGTTGTAATCCATGCTTAATTCACCTCATGCTTATAATCAAAATAATGCTTTTACTAAACATATCGTGGATGCTATGATGAAATCTTTTGAAGAAAAACTTGAATTGGAAGTTTCAATCCCTTGAAAGCTTTATGATGAGTGGGAACCTACTATTAAAATTAAGATTAAAGATTATGTGTAAAATGCCTTATGTGATTTGGGTGCAAGCATCTCAACTATCCCAAAAACTTTATGTGATGTGCTAGGTTTTCATAAATTTGATGATTGTTCTTTGAATTTGCATCAAGCGGATTCCACTATTAAGAAACCTATGGGAAGGATTAATGATGTTCTTATTGTTGCAAATAGGAATTACGTGCCCATAGATTTTATTGAGCTTGATATAGATTGCAATCCTACATGCCCTATTATTCTTAGCAGACCTTTCCTTAGAACGATTGGTGCAATTATTGATATGAAAGAAGGAAACATTATATTTCAATTTCCGTCAAGGAAGGGTATGGAACACTTCCCAAGAAATAAAATTAAGTTTCCATATTAATCTATTATGACGTTCACTTATGGATTGCATACCAAAGATGACTATATCTAGATCTATGCCTTATGCCTAGCTAGGGGCATAAAACGATAGCGCTTGTTGGGAGGCAACCCAATTTTATTTTATGTCTTTTTGTTTTTGTTCCTGTTTTCCAATAAATACACAATATTACCTCTGTATTAATTGTGTTTTAGTGTTTTAATTAGTGTTTGAGCCAAGCAAGACCTTTGGGATGCTTTGTTATATCGTTGATTTGGTTTTGCTGAAAAACAGAAACTTTCGCGTCCAGTAACAGAATTGTTAAATTCACTGGCGCATGGAAAAATTCTGAATTTTTTACACAAGATTGATATGTGAATTTACTCCATTTTCCTGATGTTTCAGAATTTTTGGAGTTACATAAGTATGACTAATATTCTGGTCTTTACAGACTGTTCTGTTTTTGACAGATTCTGTTTTCAATGTGTTGTTTGCTTATTTTGATGAATCTATTGATAGTATCGGGGGTATGAACCATGGAGAAGTTAGAATACAGTAGATATAACACCAATATAAAATTATAATGAGTTCACAACAGTACCTAAAAGTGGAGGTTTGTTTTATCATACTAACGGATCTCACAAGTTTTTTGTTTAGTTTTGTGTTGTGAAGTTTTCATGTTTTGGGTAAAGATTTGATGGACTATGGAATAAGGAGTGGCAAGAGCCTAAGCTTGGGGATGCCCAAGGCACCCCAAGGTAATATTCAAGGACAACCAAGCATCTAAGCTTGGGGATGCCCCGGATGGCATCCCTTCTTTCGTCTTCAATCCATCGGTAAATTTACTTGAGGCTATATTTTATTCACCACATGATATGTGTTTTGCTTGCAGCGTCTTGTATTATTTGAGTATTTGCTTTTTAGTTTGCCACAATCATCCTTTCTGTACACACCTTTTGAGAGGGACACACATTAATCATGAATTTATTAGAATACTCTATGTGCTTCACTTATATCTTTTGAGCTAGGCAGTTGCTCTAGTGCTTCACTTATATCTTTTTAGAGCACGGCGGTGGTTTTATTTTATAGAAATTGATGAACTCTCATGCTTCACTTATATTATTTTGAGAGTCTTAAAAATAGTATGGCAATTTTCTTAGGTTATGAATTTGGTCCTATTATGATGGGCATCCAAGAGGGATATAATAAAAACTTTCATAAAGAGCATTGAATATATGAGAAGTTTGATTCCTTACATTTGTTTTGAGATATAAAGATGGTGATATTAGAGTCATGTCATTGAGTAATTGTGGATTAGTAGAAATACTTCTGTTAAGGTTTGTAATTCCCGAAGCATGCACGTATGGTCTATCGTTATGTGATGAAGTTGGGGCATGATTTATTTTTGATTGTCTTCCTTATGAGTGGCGGTCGGGGACGTCCGATGGTCTTTTCCTACCAACCTATCCCCCTAGGTGCATGCGTATTAGTACTTTGCTTCCATGTCTAATAAATTTTTGCAATAAGTATGTGAGTTCTTTATGACTAATGTTGAGTCCATGGATTATACGCATTCTCACCCTTCCACCACTGCTAGCCTCTCTAGTACCGCGCAACTTTCGCCGGTGCATTAAACCCACCATATACCCTTCCTCAAAACAGCCACCATACCTACCTATTATGGCATTTCCATAGCCATTCTGAGATATATTGTCATGCAACTTACACCATTCCATTTATTATGACACATACCATCATTGTTATATTGCTTTGCATAATCATGTAGTTGGCATAGTATTTGTGGCTTGACCACCGTTCATATTTTTTATACATGTCACTCTAGATTATTGCACATCCCGGTACATCGCCGGAGGCATTCATATAGAGTCATATTTTGTTCTAGTATCGAGTTGTAATTCTTGAGTTGTAAGTAAATAAAAGTGTGATGATCATCATTATTAGAGGATTGTCCCATGTGAGGAAAGGATGATGGAGGCTATGATTCCCCCACAAGTCGGGATGAGACTCTAGACTTAAAAATAAAAAAAAGAGGCCAAAGAGCCCAAAAGAAAAAAAGAGAAAAAAAGAAAAAGAAAAAATGAGAGAAAAAGAGAGAAGGGACAATGTTACTATCCTTTTCCACACTTGTGCTTCAAAGTAGCACCATGTTCTCAATGATAGAGAATCTCCTATTTTATCACTTTCATATACTAGTGGGAATTTTTCATTATAGAACTTGGCTTGTATATTCCAATGATGGGCTTCCTCAAATTGCCCGAGGTCTTCGTGAGCAAGCAAGTTGGATGCACACCCACTAGTTTTCTTTTTGAGCTTTCATAAACTTATAGCTCTAGTGCATCTGTTGCATGGCAATCCCTACTCACTTGCATCGATATCAATTGATGGGCATCTCCATAGCCCATTAATTTGCCTAGTGATGTGAGACTTACTCCCTTTTTGTCTTCTCCTCACAACTTCCACCATACTCTATTCCACCCATAGTGCTATATCCATGGCTCACTCTCCTGTATTGCCTGAAAGTTGAAAAAGCTTGAGAACATTAAAAGTTTGAAACAATTGCTTGGCTTGTCATTGGGTTTGTGCATGATAAATACTTTGTGTGATGAAGATACATCATGACAAGATTATATGATTTTGTAGGGATAACTTTCTTTAGCCATGATATTTTGAGAAGACATGATTGATTTATTAGTATGCTTGAAGTATTATTGTTTTTATGTCAATATTAAACTTTTCTTTTGAATCTTATGGATTTGAACATTCATGCCACAAAAAGGAAAATTACATTGATAAATATGTTAGGTAGCATTCCACATCAAAAATTCTGTTTTTATCATTTACCTACTCGAGGACGAGCAAGAATTAAGCTTGGGGATGCTTGATACGTCTCCAATGTATCTATAATTTTTTATTGTTCCAAGCTATTATATTATCTATCTTGGATGTTTATATGCATTTATATGCTATTTTATATCATTTTTTGGGACTAACCTATTAACCTAGTGCCCAGTGCCAGTTGATGTTTTTTCCTTGTTTTGACTTTTACAGAAAATCAATACCAAATGGAGTCGAAACGGAATAAAACTTTACGATGATTTTTCTTGGACAACAAGACACCCACAAAGCTTCGGGAGGAGGCCAGAGGAGCCACGAGGAGGCCACAAGCCTCCTGCCCGCGCCCCAGGGGGGCGCCCTCAAGGCTTGTGGGCCTCTCGGGACTCCCCTAACCCTAATCTCTACACTATAAATCCTCAAATATTCCCCCTATACTAGACGGCACACCAAAAATATTTTTCCGCCACTGCAAGCTTCTGTTCTCGTGAGATCCCATCTTGGGGCCTTTTCCGGTACTCTGTCGGAGGGGGATTCGATCACGGAGGGCCTCTACACCAACCTTGCTTCCCTTTCGATGATTTATGAGTAGTTTACCATAGACCTACGGGTCCATAGCTAGTAGCTAGATTGCTGCTTCTCTCTCTTTGATCTTCAATACAATGTTCTTGAAGATCTATTCGATGTAGTCTTCTTTTGCGGTGCGTTTGTTGAGATCCGATGAATTGTGGATTTATGATCAGATTATCTATGAATATTATTTGAGTCTTCTCTGAACTCTTTTATGCATGATTAAGATAGCTTTGTGTTTCTCTCCGATCTATCGATTTGGTTTGGCCAACTAGATTGGTTTTTCTTGCAATGGGAGAGGTGCTTTGTGATGGGTTCAATCTTATGGTGTCCTCACCCAGTGCAGTAGGGGTAGTGAGGCACGTATTTGTATTGTTGCCATTAAGGATAAAAAGATGGTTTTTTTTACCATATTGATTGGATCTATCCCTATACATCATGTCATCTTGCTTAAGGCGTTACTCTGTTCTTATGAACTTAATACTCTAGATGCAGGCAGGAGTAGGTCGATGTGCGCAGTAATAGTAGTAGATGCAGGCAGGAGTCGGTCTACTTGTCACGGACGTGATGCCTATATTCATGATCATTGCCTTGGATATCTTCATAACTTTGCGCTTTTCTATCAATTGCTTAACAGTAATTTTTTACCCACCGTATACTTTCTTTGAGAGAGAAGCCTCTAGTGAAACCTATGGCCCCCGGGTCTATTTTCCATCATATATTTTCAGATCTATAAAACCAAAAACCTAAAAATACCTTGCTGCAATTTATTTATATTTACTTTGTTTTGCCTTTTGTTTATATTTTATATCTATCTCTATTAGATCTCACTCTTGCAAGTGACCGTGAAGGGATTGACAACCCCTTTTTCGTGTTGTGTGCAAGTGTTTGTTAGTTTGTGCAGGTGCATATATTGGGGACTTGCTTGTACCTCCTACTAGATTGATACCTTGGTTCTTAACTGAGGGAAATACTTATCTCTACTTTGCTGCATCACCCTTTCCTCTTCAAGTGGAAAATCAACACAAGCTCAAGAAGTAGCAGTCTCCAACGTATCTATAATTTTTTATTGTTCCATGATGTTATATTATCAATCTTGGATGTTTTACATTCATTTACTAGCAACTTTATATCATTTTTTGGGACTAACCTATTGACATAGTGCCCAGTGCTAGTTGATGTTTTTTGCTTGTTTTTTACTTCGCAGAATATCCATATCATACGAAGTCCAAATGCCATGAAAATTTTTGGACATTTTTTTCTGCCCAGAAGAGACCCATGGAGTCCAGGAGGTGTACCAGAGGAGGCCCATGGGGCCCACAAGACACTAGGGCGTGTCGGTGATCTTTTCCACCACCTCTCAGCTCTATAAATACTCAGATATTCCAGAAACCATAGAGGAGTCGATGAAAAACAATTCCAGCCACCGCAAGTTCCAGAACCACGAGATCCAATCTAGAGCCCTTTTCTGGCACCTTGCCGGAGGAGGAAACTATCACGAAAGGGTTCATCTTCCTCATTGGTGCTCCTCCAATGATGCGTGAGTAGTTTATCACAGACCTACGGGTCCGTATGCAGTAGCTAGATGACTTCTTCTCTATCTTTGATCTTCAATACAACGTTCTCCTCGATGTTCTTAGATATCTATTTGATGTAATGACTTTTTCCGGTGTGTTTGTTGGGATCCGATGAATTGCGAGTTTATGATCAATTCTATCTATGAATATTATTTCAGTCTTCTCTAAACTCTTTTATGCATGATCTTTATAGCCTCGTATTTCTTCTCTGGAACTTTGGTTTGGTTTGGCCAACTAGATTGATATTTCTTGCAATGGGCAGAGGTGCTTTGTGATGGGTTCGATCTTGCGGTGCTTATTCTCAGTGACAGAAGGAGACATGACACGCATGTATTGTTGCCATTAAGGATAAAATGATGGGGTCTATTCCTACATGAATAGATCTTGTCTACATCATTTCATCATTCTTATTGCATTACTCCGTTTTTCCATGAACTTAATACATTAGATGCATGCTGGGTAGCGGTCAATGTGTGGAGTAATAGTAGTAGATGCAGGCAGGAGTCGTTTTACTAATCTTGGATGTGATGCCTATATACATGATCATTGCCTTGGATATCGTCATGATTATTTGCTTTTCTATCAATTGCCCAACAGTAATTTGTTTACGCACTTTATGCTATTTTCTCAAGAGAAGCCACTAGTGAAATCTATGGCCCCCGGGTCTATTTTCTATCATATTATTTTAAGATCTATTATTCCAAAAACCCAAAAATACCTTGTTGCTCTTTTTCTTTATTTATTTTATTTTGTGCTTTTGTCAACCAAAAAATACCTTAATGTATCTCAATACCGAGGAGGGATTGACAACCCCTTTTACGCGTTGGGTTGCAAGTATTTGTTATTTGTGTGCAGGTGATGTTTACATAGTGTTGCTTGGTTCTCCTACTGGATTGATAACCTTGGTTTCATAACTAAGGGAAATACTTACCGTTGTTGTGCTGCATCATCCTCTCCTCTTCGGGGAAATACCAACGCAGATACAAGCAATCAAGAAGAATTTCTGGCGCCATGCCGGGGAGACATCATCAACATCTATTAGGTACCCAATCACAAATCTCATCTCCTTGCAATTACTTTATTTGCCATTTGTCTCTTGTTTTCATCTCCCCCACTTCTAAAATGTTTTTACAAAAACACAAAAATATTTGCCTTTTTATTTTGCCTTCTTTTCATTTGCCTTTTTCTCGTTCGATCTTTTGTTTGCATGTGATCTTGTTTGCGTCGTCACGATGTCTCAAGAAAATACAAAATTGTGTGATTTTTCCAACACCAATAATAATGATTTTATTAGTACTCCGATTACTCCTCCTGCCACTAGTGCGGAGTCTTATGATATTAATGCCGCTTTGTTGAATCTTGTTATGAAAGAGCAATTTTTCGGTAATCCTAATGAGGATGTCGCGTCCCATCTAAACATTTTCATAGAATTGTGTGATATGCAAAAGAAAAAAAGATGTGTACAATGATATTGTGAAATTAAAACTGTTTCCTTTCTCTTTGCAGGATCGTGCAAAAATTTGGTTTTCATGTTTGCCTCGTAATAGTATCAATTCTTTGGACAAGTGCAAAGTTGCTTTTATTACTAAGTATTTTCCGCCCGCAAAAAATATTTCCCTTAGAAATCAAATCATGAATTTTAAGCAACTTGAGCATGAACATGTTGCGCAATCTTGGGAACGAATGAAATTAGTGCTAAGAAATTTTCATACTCATGTTTTAACCCTATGGATGATTATACAAAAAAATTATGCAGTATTGAATTTTGTTTCTAGAAATCTTTTAGATTCTGTCGCGGGTGGTACTTTTATGGAAATTACTTTGGGTGAAGCCACTAAATTGCTTGATAATATTATGGAAAATTATTCACAATGCCATACTGAAAGAGCTCCTCCTAGTAAAAAGGTTAATTCTATTGAAGAAATTAGTACTTTGAGTGAAAAAGTTGATGCTCTTATGAAATTGGTTGCTAGTAAAAATGCTCCTATTGATCTTAATGATGTGCCCTTGTCTACTTTGATTGAGAAAATAGTGATTCCGTAGATGTGAATTTTGTCTCACAAAACAATTTTAATAACAATGCTCATAGAGGTAATTTTAATCCTAGGCCTTTTCCTAGAAATTCCACTAATAATTATGGAAATTCCTATGGTAATTCTTCTTATAATAATAATAGGATGACCTATGATCTTGAGAGTAATATTAAAGAATTTATCAATGCTGAAAAAGTTTTGAACACTACGATAGAAGAAAAATTTAATAAGATTGATGATATGTCTAGAAGCATTGATAGAATTTCACAAGATGTAGAAAATCTCAATATTAAAATCTATCCACCCAAAGTTGGTATTAATGAATCAATTAAAGCTTTATATGTTTCCATGGATGAAAGCAAGAAAAGAACCGCTATGCTTAGAGCTAAAAAAGAATTTTTAGAAAGAGCGTTTTCTACCGATTGCTTTCACCATAATGATGAAGATGTTAAGATGATTGGTGTTTCTTCTATTGATTCCTTGTTTAGTAATATTAAAATTGATGATAAAGGGACAGAAGAAGAGTCAACTTTAGCTAGAAGGCGTCCCTATAATTCGCAGGGTGAAAATCTTGTTGAAATTTGTGATAAAAGTGGGTTTGGAGAGGTCAAAACTTTAACTAGTGATGTGTCCACTCTTTTGGATTACAAAGACTTTAATTATTATAGTTGTTCTTTGATTGAGTGTATTTCTTTGTTGCAATCCATGATAAATTCACCCAATGCCTATGAACAAAATAAAGCTTTTACTAAACATATTGTGGATGCCATGCTAAAAGCTTTAGAAGAATAATTGGAGTTAGAGATTTCAATTCCTAGAAAATTATATGATGAATTGGAACCCACCATTAAAGTCAAGATTAAAAATATGAGTGCAATGCTTTATGTGATTTAGGTGCTAGTGTTTCCACAATTCTGAAATCTCTTTGTGATGTGCTTGGTTTTACCAATATTGAAGAATGTTCTCTTAATTTGCATGTGGCAGATTCTACTATTTAAAAGCCTTTGTGAAGAATTAATGATGTTCTTATTCTTGCAAATATGAATTATGTGCCCATAGACTTTATTGTGCTCGATATTAATTGCAATCCGTCTTGTCCTATAATACTTGGTAGACCGTTTTTGCGAACTATTGGTGTCGTGATAGATATGAAAGAAGGGAATATTAAATTTTAGTTTCCTCTAAAGAAGGGTATGGAACACTTCCCTAGAACTAAAATTAAGCCACCATATGAATCAATCATGAGGGCAACTTATGGAGCAAAAACCAAATATGACAATACTTGAATCTATGCATTATGCCTAGCTAGGGGCATAAAACGATAGCGCTTGTTGGGAGGCAACCCAATGAATAAAATATTTTTTTCTCTTTTTTTTTTCTGTTTTTGTGTGTTCACACAATTATGCCTCTGTTTTGATTGTGTTTTTTATGTTTTATTTAGTGTTTCTACCAAGTAATGCCTATAGGATGGCTTTGGGTGATAGTTGATTTGATCTTGTTGGAAAATAGAAACTTTTACGTCTAGTAGCAGAATTGTTAGAAATCACTGGAGAGACGAAATACTCTGAATGTTTTACACAAGATTGACATATGAATTGCCTCTGTTGTCCTATTTTTTTTAGAATTTTTGGAGTTACATAAGTAGGAGTAAAATTCGTGTCTTTACAGACTGTTCTGTTTTTGACAGATTCTGTTTTCGTTGCATTGTGTGCTTATTTTGATGAATCTATGGACTATACAGAGGGGTTTTAGCCATGGTAAAGTTAGAATATAATAGGTATAATGCAATAACAAAATATGAATGGGTTTTCAACAGTACTTAAGGTAAAGATTGGTTTTCTTATACTAACGGATCTCACGAAGGTTTTTGTTAAGTTTTGCGTGATTGAAGTTTTCATGTTTTGGGTGAGATCACGGTGGATGAAGGAATAAGGTGTGAAAAGAGCCTAAGCTTGGGGATGCCCATGGCACCCAAAGGTATTATTCAAGGATAACCAAGCAACTAAGCTTGGGGATGCCCCGGAAGGCATCCCCTCTTTCCTCTAACGACCATCGGTAATTTTACTTGGAGCTATATTTTTATTCGTCACATATCATGAGTTTTGCTTGGAGCATCTTGTATTATATGATTCTTTGCTTGTTTTGCTTTTTAGTTTGTCACAATCATCCTTGCTGGAGACACCTATTTGAGAGAGCCATAATGATGCTATGATTTGTTAGAATTGCTCTATGTGCTTCACTTAAATTTTTTTAGCTATGGAATTGCTCTAGTGCTTCACTTATATCTTTTTGAGCACGGTTGTGTTTTAATTTTGAAGAAATATACTCTCATGCTTCACTTAGATCAATTTCAAAGTTAGTAAATTTTTGAATAAATTCTCTCATGCTTCACTTATATTATTTTGAGAGATGAGAAAAATTATTTATGCTCATGTTCTTCACTTAAATTTGTTTGAGAGCTTGTTATAAGCGATGGTAATATATGAAACTAGTCCCAAAGTGATAGATATCTAAGAGGGATGTAATAAGAACTTTCATGAAGATCATTGGATATTCTAAACTTGATTCCTTGTAATAGTTTTGAGAAATGGAGATAATAATATGTGAGTCATGTTGCTGAGTAATAATGCTTTAGTAAGAATATTGGTGTTAAGGTTTGTGAATCCCTATGCAAGCACGAAAGTCAGTAGTTATGCAATGAAGTTACATCCTACTGGTGGTGCATTATTCGGTGTTAGTTATGTTTAATGCTCGTTTATGATCATTTTTGTTTTTTGTTTGGTTGTTTCTCAATCTATTTGCTAGCCTTTCTTATACTAAGTGGGAATACTACTTGTGCATCCAAACTCTTTAAACCAAGGTGTGCCAATGAGTCCGCCATACCTAGCTATTTGTGGTATTTCCATGCTGTTCCAAGTAAATTTGTATGTGCCAACTCTAATTTTCAAAATGAATTTCCTTTTTGTGTGCCCGTACCGCTCATGAAGCGGCAGGGGGTGGCCAATATTTTTCCATTCTAGATGTGTTATTCTCAAGATCAGTGTTTATTCACTTTTCATTGCACGAGAGTGTGGCAAGGTAATAGGGATGCCCAGTCCATGAAAAAAAATTATTTATGTTGTCAAATAATAAATTCCTTGGAAAGTGTTGGTATGGAAGGCACCCATGGATACAGCTAGCCATGGATTGTGAAAGAATGGTGGGAAAAGGAATAAACTTTATTTTATGTTTGGGAACCGCCTATGATGTATCTAGCATGTAAAGTATTGGGAATTCTCGGTTGTTTTCATTGACGGGAAAATCATGCCTCTCAAAATATTTTATCTCTCAATTTAAGTTTTGAGCTCTGGCACCTCTACAAATCTCTGCTTCCCTCTGCTAAGGTCCTATCTATTTACTTTATGCAATTTTTATTTTTCACTTTTGAGTCTCCATCTTCTCTTATAAAGCACCAACTAGGGAGCACTATGATCATACTTGTGCATTGGATGTAGCTAATATTTGAGTGTGTTTCATGAATGGATCAATTATTGAGCATGATGGACTAGGGATAGCTTTCTTTAGTGTTGATATTTTGAAAGACATGGTTGCTTGTTGATATGCTTGAGTAGTGATGTCCTCATGTTAATTATAGACTATTGCTTTGAATCATCTAAAAGTCCAAATGTCCATCCTACAAAAGAAAAGAATATGTGATGAACATGTTAGGCAGCATTCCACATCAAAAATTCTGTTTTTATCATTTACCTACTCGAGGACGAGCAGGAATTAAGCTTGGGGATGCTGATACGTCTCCAATGTATCTATAATTTTTTATTGTTCCATGCTGTTATTTTATCAATCTTGGATGTTTTACATTCATTTACTAGCAACTTTATATCATTTTTGGGACTAACCTATTGACATAGTGCCTAGTGCCAGTTGCTGTTTTTTGCTTGTTTTTTACTTCGCAGAATATCCTTATCAAACGAAGTCCAAATGCCACGAAAACTTTTTGGAGATTTTTTTCTGCCCAGAAGAGACCCAGGGAGCACAGGAGGTGTACCAGACGAGGACCATGGGGCCCACAAGACACCAGGGCGCGCCAGAGGCCCCAGTCGCGTCCTGGTGCCTTGTGGGGCCCACGATGATCTTTTCTACCGCCTCCCAGCTCTATAAATACTCAGATATTCCGGAAACCCTAGAGGAGTTGACGAAAAACAATTCCAGCTGCCGCAAGTTCCAGAACCACAAGATCCAATCTAGAGCCCTTTTCCGGCACCTTGCCGGAGGGGGAAACGATCACAGAGGGGATCATCATCCTCATTCGTGCACCTCCAATGATGCGTCAGTAGTTTATCACCGACCTACGGGTCCGTAGGCAGTAGCTAGATGGCTTCTTCTCTCTCTTTGATCTTCAATACAATGTTCTCCTCGATGTTCTTGGGGATCTATTTGATGTAATGACTTTTTGCGGTGTGTTTGTTGGGATCCGATGAATTGCGAGTTTATGATCAGTTCTATCTATGAATATTATTCCAGTCTTCTCTAAACTCTTTTATGCATGATCTTTATAGCCTTGTATTTCTTCTCTGAAACTTTGGTTTGGTTTGGCCAACTAGATTGATTTTTCTTGCAATGGGAAGAGGTGCTTTGTGATGGGTTCGATCTTGCGGTGCTTATTCTCAGTGACAGAAGGAGAGATGACACGCATGTATTGTTGCCATTAAGGATAAAATGATGGGGTCTATTCCTACATGAATAGATCTTGTCTACATCATTTCATCATTCTTATTGCATTACTCCGTTTTTCCATGAGCTTAATACATTAGATGCATGCTGGGTAGCGGTCAATGTGTGGAGTAATAGTAGTAGATGCAAGCAGGAGTCAGTCTACTAATCTTGGATGTGATGCCTATATACATGATCATTGCCTTGGATATCGTCATGATTATTTGCTTTTCTATCAATTGCCCAACAGTAATTTGTTTACGCACTTTATGTTATTTTCTCAAGAGAAGCCACTAGTGAAATCTACGGCCCCTGGGTCTATTTCCTATCATATTATTTTCATATCTCTTATTCTGAAAACCCAAAAATACCTTGCTGCACTTTTTCTTTATTTATTTTATTTTGTGTTTTTTTTTCAGATATATTTATCAAATCTCATACAATTTTATCAATCTCAATACCGAGGAGGAACTGACAACCCCTCTTACGCGTTGGGTTGCAAGTATTTGTTATTTGTGTGCAGGTGTTGTTTACATAGTGTTGTTTGGTTCTCCTACTAGATTGATAACCTTGGTTTCAAAACTGAGCGAAATACTTACCGTTGTTGTGCTGCATCATCCTCTCCTCTTCGGAGAAATACCAACGCAGATACAAGGAATCAAGACGCTCATGTGCCGCCGCCACAACACTTCTACATGGGACCGGATGGCTACTACGGATGGTGATTACCAAGCTAGGCCAAAAGCCTAAGCTTGGGGGAGTACATATTTCCACCGGCATTACATTCATGTTCACACATTTCATTCCAGTTGTCTGTGTTCACACTTTTTCCTTGTATTATCCATGTTAGTTTTATTTTCTCGCTTTCTTCTTGTGAGTTTGAAAAACTTTGAGAAAATCAAAAAGAAATTCTCGCTTCTTTTCGGTTTTTCTTTCTAGTTTAATTAGTTGTAGTATTAAAAGAAAACCCAAAAAGATTTTTGATTTCTTCTTTTGCTGGTTGGGAGCTTTCCCATGTAAATAGTTTTTCTCATTTTTGTTTTTTCTTCTTTAATTTGTTTTCTTCAAGGAAAACTAAAAACTCCAAAAATATTTCAGTGTGTTTCTCTGAAGTTCTTTTTCTTTTGTTGAGTTGTACCAAGGAGAAGACCACGATGAAAATGTTGAGTGGCTCTCATATGCATTACTGTTTATCTAACAAAGAGCCCAAATTACCTTGTCTTCTCCTCTGAATAAAATGTTGCACTCTTGCACTATTATTACTTTTACATCATTCGGTCGTGTAAGTGAAAGGCAATAATGACGAGATATGATGAAGTGATTGCAGCGGGAAAAGCGGGTATGAACTCAACTTGTTTTTGTTTTTGTAAATATGTTTAACTCAGTATCCACGATTCAGTATATTATGGTTAAACATGCTTGCAATGACAATTTGAGATTATAGTTGCTCATGCCATGCTTAAGTAGCTAGGAGTGAGTAATGATTTATCTTGAATATCAACATGCATTAAAATGATTGTGTTGTAGTATGATGACATGGTATCCTCCACTGAATGTTTCAAGTGGCTTGACCTGGCACATGTTCACGCATGTAGTTGAATAAAAACCAACACAGCCTCCACGATATTTATGTTCATGGTGTTTATATCCTACTCATGCTAGTATTCAATGTTGATTATTCATAATGCATGTTCATGACTGTTTTTGCTCTCTAGCTGGTCGCTTCTCAACCTATTTGCTAGCATTCGCCTGTACTAAGTGGGAGTACTGCTTGTGCATCAAAACCCTTAAACCAAAGTTATTCCAGATGAGTCCACTATATCTACCTATATGCGGCATTACCCTGCCGTTCCAAGTAAATTTGCATGTGCCACCTCTAAATATTCAAATGAACATCTGTTTTGTGTGCCTGGACCGCTCATGGAGCGAAAGGGGGTGGTTAGTATCTTCCATGCTAAGTGGGTTATTCTCATGATGAGTGTTTATTCACTCGTCCTTGCACGAGAAGGGCCGGTAATAGGGATGCCCAGTCTCGAAATAAAAAAATTGCAAATAATTAAACAAAACTCCCCTGGACTATTGTTAGTATGGAATGCGCCCGTGGATTCGGCTAGCCATGGCTTGTTTTTGATGGTGGAGGGGGAGTAAACTTTACTCTTACTGCTTGGCAACCACCGCTAATGTGTTTAGCATGGAAGATATTGAAAACTCTTGGTCGTAACATTGACAGGAAGGGTATACCTCCCAAAATTTTATTTATCTCTGATTTAAGCTTCAAGCTCTGGCACCGCTGCAAATCCATGCTTCCCTCCGCGAAGGGCCTATCTATTTACTTACATGTTATTTTACTTTTATGTTGAGTCATCACCTTCTCAAACAAGCGCCAGTCCTGAGAGCACTATTGACATCCTCATGCATTGTGTATAGTTAATGTTGAATGCATCATGATTGGGTCTCTTCTACCATGAATTACAATGTTCACTCACTGCTTGAACTTTGGAGGTGTTATGCATTTATGTTTTGCGGTCGTAGAAAGGGCTAGCGAGATACCACTGTTATCATATTATGTCATGATTGTTTTGACAAAGTGTTGGCATTTGAAATATCTTATTATCGCTCGCTAGTTGATTATGCCATTGATATGAGTGAATATAATTTCTAAGAGTTATTGTTTGCATGGTTAGTTATGATCTTTGCTAAAAACCTGGGTGCTATTTAAGCATATGTATAAATACAAGAACAAAAGAGTTCGTAAAAGTTTTTCCTTGTCACTTTCAGTTTGTCAACTGAATTACTTGAGGACAAGCAATGGGTTAAGTTTGGGGAAGTTGATACGTCTCCGTCATATCTACTTTTCCTAAAACTTTTGCTCTTGTTTTGGACTCTAATTTGTATGATTTGAATGAAACTAACCCGGACTGACGATGTTTTCAGCAGAACTACCATGGTGTTGTTTTTGTGTAGAAATAAAAGTTCTCAGAATTGGAAAAAACTTTTTGGAGAATTATTTTGGAATAAATAAAAATTACTGGAACCAAGACCCACTGGAGGGGGGCAGCTGCCCACAAGGCACTAGGGCGCGCCACCCCCTCCAGGCGCGCCCTGGTGGGTTGTGGGGCCCTCGGGGCTCCGCAGACCCTAATTCCAACTCCATAAATACCTATTTTCGGAGGAAAATAAGAGAGGAAGTTTCATCGCGTTTCACGATACGAAGCCGCCGCCACCTCCTGTTCTTCACCGGGAGGACAGATCTGGAGCCCGTTCAGGGCTTCGGAGAGGGGGATCTTTGGTCTTCGTCATCACCAACCATCCTCCATCACCAATTTCATGATGCTCACCACCGCGAGTGAGTAATTCCTTCATAGGCTCGCTGGTCGGTGAGGACTTGGATGATATTTATCATGTAATCGAGTTAGTTTTGTTAGGGCTTGATCCCTAGTATCCACTATGTTCTGAGATTGATGTTGCTATGACTTTGCTATGCTTAATGCTTGTCACTAGGGCCTGAGTGCCATGATTTCAGAGCTGAACCGTTTATGTTTTCACCATTATATCTATGTTCGTGATCCGATCTTGCAAGTTATATGCACCTATTACGTGTTATGATCCGTAAACCCCAAGGTGACAATAATTGGGATACTTTTCGGTGATGACCGCAGTTTGAGGAGTTCATGTATTCACTATGTGTTAATGCTTTGTTCCGGTTCTCTATTAAAAGGAGGCCTTAATATCCCTTAGTTTCCTTATGGACCCCGCTGCCACTGGAGGTTAGGACAAAAGATGTCATGCAAGTTCTTTTCCATAAGCACGTATGACTATTTACGGAATACATGCCTACATTATATTTATGAACTGGAGCTAGTTCTGTGTCGCCCTAGGTTATGATTGTTATATGATGAATATCATCCAATGAAATCACCAATACGATGCCTACGAGTATTCCACATATTGCTCTTGCTAAGTTACTATTGCTATTGCTACTGTTATGACTGCTACAAAACTGTTACTGCTGTTAGTGTTACTACTTTAACCGTTACCACTACTATCAAACTATCATATTACTGTGCTACTGATCACCTTGCTGCAGATATTTAATCTCCAGGTGTGGTTGAATTGATAACTCAAATGCTAATACTTACAAATATTCTTTGGCTCCCCTTCTGTCGAATCTATAAATTTGGGTTAAATACTCTACCCTCAAAAACTGTTGCGATCCCCTATACTTGTGGGTTATAAGGATGCCACGTGCACTACACTACGCCGGGGACTGCGTCGTCGCCACAGTGTAACCTCCTAGCTGGAGCTGTCCTCTGATGATGGCGGAGTGCCTGAGTGACGACGAGAGACCGGTGCCATTGGCGATTCTGGGAGGAGCAGACGAGATAAGCTACAGGGAGGGAGGGGAAAATGCAACGCAGGACTCATCGGCCGTGTGGGCTTATATAGCAGGCCGGTAAGCATTGGGATTTTGGGGGATTTCGCCGAGTCAGGCGGGAAGCTTGCATGGTTATGCGCGGGAACCTATGTGGTTGCGCGGGAATGGGCTCATCGACGATTCATTGGCGCCACTTCGAGCCACCGTTTGGCTAAAAGAATGCCCCTACGCGCTGCTCAAGCTTGCGCTCGAAGCCGTCTGCGGCCATGGGGTGACAAGACGTGTGAGAGGAGGACGAAATGACACGTACACATACGGTTAATAAAAAATTTGTGATTTCATTACCTACTACCTCCGTCCTGGTTTATAAGTCCTCTTTTTATTTTTTGTGCCAAATTTTGACTAGAGATTTAACTAATAAAATACGAATGCATGTCGCCAAAGATTATATCGTTGGATTCGTATTTGAACATAGTTACCAATTATAATATTTTTATAACATGCATTAACATTTTGTTAGTTAAATTTAAGGTCAAAATATGGCATAGAATATAAAGGGGACTAATAAACCAAGACGGAGGTAGTAGCACACGACCGCTCTCTACGCAACATCGCGAATGATTGTTCGACCACCGTGTGATGTCAAACGTGACGTAGTTTCACATCATGCCGCCGGCTTGCAACTGGCGGACGACTTGTAGATGACCATTCCCAGCATGTTTGTTGGTGTAATAGTTTGCCTCCTTATGTTTTGGAATTTATTGACATAAACATTATGGGACTTATGTGTTTGCTAGTGCACACAGAGTAACAGGTCCCTGGAATCAAGAGGAGTTTGGTTCAAACATGAACATAATCCCCTGCATTGCAGTGAAGGTTATCACCGAAGATTATGTTGATAAGAGTGACCACTCAAAAATTGTTGCTGTGAAGCAATTGGTTCGGTACTTGTCGGAAGGAAGTGACTACGTTCGAAAAGAATGAAGAAGTGAAGACGTAGCATTTATTTCGTTGTTTCTCTTCTCTTTATTGAGTCACAGGACCACCGTAATATTAAGAGGGGTGTAGCATTCAAAACTTTGATTCTCTGATTCTAAACCCAAATCCTATGTAAGTTGGGAGAGAAATCTCTTTGTGCTCCGAGCAAATACTTGCCAGCAAGAGACTGTGATCTTCTTCGCTGTGAGAGATTTGTCTCAGACCGAGGAGTTAGCATTACTTGTTTCTCCAGTAATGTTACCGTTGCTCTTTGAAATTTGACCATTGAGAACGTGTCGGTTGGCCATTCGCTGTACCTTGTGTCCAAAATGGTCATTTCCCACCAGGGAAGGTTGCGTCTATAAATAGCCACCCCGCACCGGCTTTGTCCGGTGGCTGCTCCATTTGATTCTGAGAAGATTGTTCAGCAACCCCCTCTCTGAGTGATTGGAGTTTAAAATCCACCAAGAGAAAACCCCTAGAGCCGAAGAATTAGATAGTGGTTCAGTATCACTTGAATCTAAGTCCAGTACGCTCCTCCTATTACTCTTGAGAGCTACAAACTCTCTAGATGGTTAGGTGTCACTTTCTTCAGAGACCAAGAGTGATTGTGGTTTTTGAAGAAGAAGTCTATAAAGGTTCGGAGATCACCTCAAGTATCTACCACGAGTGATCGGCATTGGTTGATGAACCAATTGTCGAGGAGCATAGGGTGAAGAGAGTTTATCTTCCATGTTAAGTGACAACCCCTCCAACCAGACGTAGTCGTTGTGCAGAAGGACGAACTGGTCGAACAAATACCTTGTCTCCATCGAGCATCACTGGTTTCATCTGATCCCCTTCTTTCCATTCGTATTATCTCAATCATGTGATTTGCTTCGATGCTTGTATCAGTTTCTTTTCGGTAGTTTATTTTTGCTCCGCTGCTGGGTTACGAGAGTTTTTAAGATTTCCGAAGAAATTTTAAAATTCCCATTCACCCCCCCTCTGGTTGACATACTTCGTTCCTACAATTGGTATCAGAGCAAGGTACTCCTTGACTCTGCTCATTTTGGTCTAACCACCTTGGAGTTTAAGTATGTCTTCACTAAGCTACAAGTCGCATCTCAAGATTCCCATCTCCGATGGGACGGACTATCCCTTCTGGAAAGAGAAGATGAAGATCCGTCTCTGAGCCATTGATGATGACATGTGGAACGTGGTGCTGCTTGGATTCACGGTTGAAATACCTCAGGCCCCCACTGAGGCCGAGAAGAAACTCATTCAGATGGACGCTCAAGCTAAAGATGAAATTGGTGGTCATCTCTCTCATGCTCAATTTCTTCGCTATCGTCAGTGTGAAACTGTGAAGGAATTGTGGGACATTCTCGAGAAGATAAATGAGGGTGTTTCAACTCAGAAAGAAGCTCACATTGATACTCTTCGAGCAAAGTTGAATCGGTTCAAGCGCATTGGAAATGAAAGCTGTCAGTAAACGTTCGATCGTCTGAGTGACATCGCAAATGAGCTACAAGGTCTCGACACCAAAGACATCACTGACCATGAAGTCATGAAGAAGCTGCTCCAATCACTTGATGGTTCATTCGACACTCTAGTTCTGATGCTCAGGGAACGAGCTGATTTCAAAGATCTCAACTCTGCTGATATCATGGAAAGGCTAAACACACACGAGGAACAAGAAGACAAGAGAGAGATCTATGGTTCAAGTCATCCCATGCTCTCAAGGCCGTGGCTGATTCTTCCTCCGAAGGAAATGCCAAAGAAGATTCTGATGACCCTGAAAGGATCAGCAAAGATCTCGCACAGGTCACGAAAAGATTCCAGCGCCTTCACAAGAAGAACCAGTTCCAGAAGAAAGGATCCAACAACTCTAGCAATTCAAAATCTTCATCGAAGCAAACTGGAGATTACACCTGCTTCAAGTGGAAAAAGCCAGGTTATTTCATCTTGGACTGCCCTCTCTGGGAAGCTAAAATCCGTGCTAGTGGAAGATATGATTCAGGAAACTATCGAGGCAAAAGCAAGAGCAAGAACTACGATTCCGATGATGAGAAGAAACGAAGAAATTCTTCAAGAAGAAGGATAGCTCCACCTCCAAGTCTTCGTCGAGATCTTCCTCAAGGAACCCTTCCAAGTCCTCCTCCAACCGCAAGAATACCTCTCGCAAGGCCAAGGTGTACATCGGCAAGGAGATGGACTCCGATGGAGAGGAGTTATCTGACTCCGAAGAAGTTGATGAATCCGATGAGGATTCTGATTTTGGCATGGCTGGGATAGCATGTGCCCTCACCCCTTCGTCAAGCTTCTTCGAAAAACACTCAAGCGATGATGAATCTCCTACCTACTGCTTCATGGTCAAGGCTTCGAAAGAGAAGGTATCGTCCAAACATCACAAGGTTCACTCCAGTGATCAATATTATTCAGATGAGGATGACCATGCTAAACTAATCAAAATTGCTAATATTCAACAAAACTCTCTTGAGAAAATTGAGAAAACCCTCAGGAAATCTGAAGGGTTGTTGGTTGAGGAGATGGAGAAAAATCAGTCGCTGACCGAAGAGTATTCCACTCTCAAGTCATGAATGGATGAACTATCAACTCGTCATGATTTTCTCTCAGCTGATCATGAAAGATTAACCTATGATTACCTAAAAAGGAAACATGAACTCGAATCGCTGAGAGAGGCTCATGAGGATTTGATTCGAGAAAATTCTCTTCTCACCCAACAACTCAAAGAGAAATGTGAAGTATTTGTACCACCTTGCTTAAAATGCCTTGAACATAGCAATACTGAATCAAATGCTGAATCTTCTGTGAATGCTAACCCCTCTGTCGAGGAAAATGGTTCTGTGTCTGATGAAAATGCTAGGTTGAAGGATCTTATTTAGACAGGAATGTTCAAATCTCTCAAAGGGCATCAAACCCTGTGTGATGTTCTAAAGAAATCCATTCTTCACAAAAATCCCAGGAAAGAAGGTATCGGTTTTGAAAGGAAACTGAATGAAAATGGCACCTACTGGGAACCTAATCAATATCCTCGCACTGTGTGGGTGCCTGCCAAGAGCAAAACGCTCAATCCAGCTTTGCTTTCGGGATATGATTCTCCTATCCCCGAGTACTCTTATGATGATTCTCTGGACAACTATAAGCTGTTCAAAAACCAACGTGGTGAGGCTGTTGCTCGCTAAGTTGGACCAAACAACAGGAACGGCCCCCAAATAAAGCTATCTTGGTGCCAAAGAAAATTATCGATGCATTGCCTATTACTCCAGTACTAACCATGCAGGCAGAAAATGCTCGTTGTTTCGCTCGACAGAATGAGTACATGCATACCTCATTCAACCACTATACTCATTCGTATGGAAAGAATTTCAATGCCTATTCTTTTTAAATTATACTCGTACTACTTCAAGTAACAATTATGGTTATCGAAAGAAATCATATCCTACTCGCTCATTTGTTTCGAAGCCACCTGCAAAGATGTGGGTGGTTAAGAAAGCCTAATTCTTCTGCATGACTATGTCTCCGGGTGTACCAATTGGATAATGGATTGTGGATGCACTAGTCATATGACCGGAGACAAGTCGTTGTTTGTCGACCACAACTTAACTGCTTCTCCTCCGAAGTATATCACTTTTGGCGACAACAACAAAGAAAGGTAATTGGGCTAGGTAAAATTTCTATATCCAGAGACAAAACCATTGATGATGTTTTACTTGTTCAGTCTCTTCGATTTAATCTTATCTCAGTTGACAAGCTATGTGATCTAGGCATGCTAGTTCTATTCTCTATATCCAAATGCATTGTCTTTATGGCCTCTGACAATTCCTTCATCTTTGAGAGAAATAGAAAGGATGATTTATATATTGTGGATTTCTCTAAGGGTCCCTCAGTCCAAACTTGTTTGCTTGCAAAAGCAACGGAAAGTTGGTTGTGGCACCGAAGACTTGGTCATGTAGGTATGAGAAATCTGCAGACTCTAGTAAAGAAAAATCACCTTCGTGGGATTCCTGGTGTGAAATTCGACAAGGATCATCTCTGTGCTACTTGTGAAGCTGGTAAATTGGCCAAGAAGCATCATTCATCAAAGACTGTCATGACCACAACAAGACCTCTGGAAATTCTTCATATGGATTTATTCGGACCTCAAAACTATGCAAGTTTCGGTGGTAGTCATTATGGTCTTGTTATTGTTGATGACTTCTCTCGTTATACATGGGTATTATTTCTCGAAGACAAAACTTGCACCCAAGATATCTTCAAAAGATTCGCCAAGAAGGCCTAGAATGAATATGATGTGCGAATTAAGCATGTCAGAAGTGACAATGGTACTGAGTTAAAAAATACTCATATCGAAGATTTTCTCGATGAGAATGGTATTACTCATGAATTCTCAACTGCATACACTCCCCAATAGAATGGAGTTGTTGAGCAAAAGAATAGAACTCTCATTGAGATGGCGAGAACAATGCTCAGTGAGTATAAAACTCCCATTCGTTTCTGGGCTGATGCTATTAACACTGCTTGTCATGTTATCAATCGTGTTTATCTTCACAAGTTCCTTAAGAAAACTTCATATGAGCATATCACTGGCAAGAAACCAAATGTTTCTTATTTACGTGTGTTTGGTGCACCTTGTTACATTCGTGACATGAACCATAATTCCAAGTTTGCACCTAAGGCACATGAAGGTTTTCTTCTTGGTTATGGCTCGAACTCGCATACTTAACGTGTCTATAACTCTCATCACGGGAAAGTTATGGAAACGGTAAATGTGCGGTTTGATGAATTTCCAAAAGGAGCACCTACATAATGTGATAGATGAACCACCGATTTTGGAGGCTATTCGGCAAATGGCCATTGGGAGTGTCAAGCCAGTCGAAGGAAATGCTTGTGACTCTTCCGATGATGATGATGCTCCCATGACTCGAAACAGAACTCGCCAAGCCACTACCGAAGAAAATGTTGCTCCAAACACAAATGGCAACCAGAATGCTAATGCCAATCCGAATGGCAATCTGGATGAAAATGGCAATACAAATGCCAATCACGATGTTGATGCTGAGGAAAATTAAAATGATCATCAAGATGAAAATCCTCTCCCTCGAGTGGCTAATCGAGTTGGCCCTACATTAATTCTCGAAGATCTCGAGAATCCAGGTTATTGACCCACAACTCGTTCTCGCACCCGTTTGGCTAACTACTGTGGAAGTTTCTCCCTTGTCTCATTGGCAGAACCTACCAAGTATGAAGAAGCCATGAATGATCTCGATTGGATGAATGCTATGCAAGAAGAGTTGGTGCAATTCGATTAAATGATGTGTGGGAGTTGGTTGACAAACCTAATCCTAAGAAGCACAATATCATCGGCACCAAATGGATATTCCGGAACAAGCAAGATGAAAATGGCATTGTTGTGAGAAACAAAGCACGTCTTGTGGCTCAAGGGTATACACAGGTAGAAGGTATTGATTTCGGTGAAACATATGCTCCTGTTGCTCACCTTGAGGCAATTCGTATTCTTCTTGCTTATGCCAATTACAATGATATCCTGCTTTATCAAATGGATGTGAAAAGTGCTTTCCTAAATGGTGAACTTGATGAGGAAGTCTATGTTAAGTAGCCACCTGGCTTTGAACACCCTCAGTATCCTAACAAAGTTTTTAGGTTGAAGAAGGCTCTTTATGGGTTGAAGAAAGCTCCTCGAGCTTGGTATGACACCTTGAAGAAGTTTTTGCTCGACAAAGGATTCAAGCCAGGATCCACTGATTCCACTCTATTCACACATGCTATTGATGGTGTTCTTTTCGTGTGCCAAATCTACGTGGATGATATTATTTTCGGCTATACTAACAATGCTTGCAGCTTGGAGTTCGGGAAAATGATGTCCGAGAAATATCAAATGTCTATGATGGGTGAACTTAAGTTCTTTCTTGGACTACAAATATGTTAACAGGACAATGGAATTTTCATATCTGAGGAGAAATGCCTGAGAGAATGTCTAAAGAAGTTTAAAATACAAGGTTGCAAGCTTAAGGGCTACAAAACTCCAATGCCCACGAATGGTAAGCTGGATGCATATGTGTATGGTAAGGATTACGATCAGAAAGCTTATCATTCGATGATTGGTTCTTTGCTCTACCTATGTGCATCCACACCTGATATTATGTTGAGTGTTTGTATGTGTGCCTGCTATCAAGCTGCACCGAAAGAATCGCATCACCAAGCGGTCAAGCATATTCTGAGATATTTGGCTCACACCAGCACAGTTTGATCTCGTTGTCTATTCAGACTCAGATTACGGAGGTGACTTGGTTGATAGGAAGTCTACTTTGGGGACATGCCATTTCATCGGTAGATCTTTGGTATGTTGGTCATCAAGGAAGCAAAACTGTGTATCTCTCCCTACGGCTGAGGCCAAATATATTGCTATTGGCGCTTGTTGCACACAATTATTGTGGATGAAGCAGACTCTGAAGGATTATGGCATCAAGGTCAAGCATATTCCTCTATATTGCGACAATGAGAGTGCGTTCAAAATTGCACACAATCCAGTGTGGCATTCTTGCACCAAGCATATTGCCATCAGACATCATTTCATTCGTGATCATGTTGCTCGAGGAGATATTGTTGTTGATCACGTCAGTACCGAAGACAATCTCGCTGACATCTTCACCAAGGCTCTCGATGAGAAAAGATTCTGTGCATTACAGTGTGAGCTAAATATCCTAGATTCCGCAAACGTGCAGTAAGCTGGACACGGCACCCATGCCAACACTTCCACATCTTAGAAGGAATGGGTGCATAAGACTCGAAGAGTTTGAAAATTTCGACAAAGTGAAATTTTCTTTCTGAGAGTGAATACATTAACAAAGAACTAGACTAACCGGGTGCCATGATAATTGTGTGATGCTCGGGGTCATACAGTTCTTATATGGTGGGTCACGGCACCACAATTTTCTTTCATTAAGTTGCCTTTCAGTTGAAGGATTTTGTGTTAGTCCAAATATATTTCACTCATTGCTTATCGTTCGGGTGTTCGTGTCTATTTGTCTGAGTGAAATGCCTAGGACCCTATTTTCCCTCTGTTCTATATCTTCTAGTCTATGCTATTTGGTTATAAATGCTCAATTTCATCTAGTACGGAATCTTTATTTGGTGTCCTTGACCACATTAAAGGTTCATTCCGAACTTAAATCGTTTTGCCGAAAGCCGTCCAAAATTTGGGGTTTCCCGCCCAAGTCAGGGCCACAATCTTTTATGACGGTTGCCACATGCTATCCATCAACTGCCACCTTATCTCGTCCATTGAATTGCAATAGTCATTCGACGGTGGCCGTTCAATCGGATTCACTCAATGCGGTTATTTCCCCTCGCATATAAATACCGCATCGCCGCCGCTCCCTCACTCACTTCATCTCCTCTTTGCCACCATCTCCTCCGAAGCGCTACCGTACTGCTCCACCTTGAGCTCGACACCAACGATCGCGTTCGCCGCTTAGCTACCGGAAAGTAGTCACCGGAGTCATTCCACGCCGCCGCGGATCATCCTCCTCTCCGCGCCACCGTAGTTGCCGCACATCACCAAGCTAGGGTATGTGTAGCACGAACTCGGTCTTCCGTTCTTCTCATTCGAGTTCGTTCGCAGTTAAAATTATAAGCTTTTACCACATTTCTTAAATCTTACTGACTAGGTAACTTGTGCGGATGTGGTTTGTAGTTGTCCCTCGCATCAAAAAAAATCAGATCTATGGTTTGTGTTATGTCTCGTACGAATGGAATGCTTAGCACGTTGACTAGTATTTTTTTTCAAACTGACTAGTTCATTCTATTCGTTTCTTTCATCCGAAACATTTCTCAAAGTCTGCATCTAATTCTTCTTCAAAATGGTTTTATCAAAATCTTCATTGTGAGCATTCGTAACCCTGTCCCCATTTTCCCTCGTATCTATTCTTATTCACAGGTTAATGTAGTCAGTTGAGGATTCTGCTCGACCCGTGAGTATCACTGATGGAGAAGATGTTCTCTTGGGTACAGCAGATGAGTCTAAAGCACCAAATGCAAAGGGCCCAACGGTAGGCCCAACCACCAGCAAGAGAAAAAGAACCAATCAAAATGATAACAAGCAAGAAGAAGATGCTCCGAAGAAGGAAAAGGGTGGCATGCAACCATACACAAACACAACTGAATTTATCTCTCATGATAAGTACAACACTGTTCCAGGAGAAACCAAACATGACAGAGATAAGCGTCAGCAATGGATTCGGCGCCACTGGGTGTGCAAGTGGTTCAATGATGAAATGATTCATTCTTGTTTTGCGCAGAACTTCGCATTTCATCCTCCATGGGGTGACTACCGAGAAATTGGCCTCGTCAGACCCAACGATCCCCAAGAGAGGCTGCCGCCACCTCCAAATGCTCATGAACCTTCCCTTCGCACACCCGAAAATTATCCTGATGAGCTTGCTAAGTGACAGCGCAATGCCCTCAAGCGAGCCAAGAAGGCTTAAAAGGAAAGGACTCGTGAAGAAGAAAATCGTCGTCTGATCAAGGATGACGTACAGAAGAAAAAGGCCGAAGGAAAATCAGAAGGCCGTTCTAAGCGCAAGCATGATCCCAATACTGCTGCATCAAAGAAGAAGAGTGCATCGAAGAAAAGAAAAGCTGAATCTACTGATGAATCTTCCGATGAAGATGATCCTCTGCTTACAAAGGAAGAAATAGCTGCTACTCTCAGTGAGCAAGTGAACATCACTGCTTCAACTGTGCTGCCTGATCTTCGAGCTCCTGTAGTTCCAAAACCACCACCGAAGAAGATCATTTTGAGGAAAACACCACCTACCACTGTCACCATGAAACAACATGTGAATACAACACCTCATCCAGCTGCTATAAATCTGAAGGATTTGGTTGTTGATGCTCTTGTCAGTACTGCCAAGCCAGGCGAACAAATTCCCAAGCCTGATGTGAAGAAAATCAAGGCCCCTACTGCCGAGACAAGAGCTCCTCAAGATACAGATCAGAAGGAAAAGGCTGCTAAGTTTTCCCCTACACTGATGCAGCCATTGGCTTCTATACCTCCATCCGAGCAAGTTCCTGTACAAAGTGCTCCAACTGCCCAACCGGCTTCAACTAAGTCTCCTCACTACTATAATCATGTGTTCATCATGGAGCAGCTTGATAGATTTGTGGAAAATCCTTTCGATGGTGAAGTGGCATCTTTGCCAATCCCTTCTGAAGTCATTTCACAGGCCACAACTATTGTGCAAGACATGAGAGAAGACTCAGTTGAAATCAACAACCTAACTGACGAACTTAATGACCTGGATGGTCGAATGAAAACTACCTCTTCCAAGTTTGTCATTAGGCAACTTGAAGACAGCTACAAGGATGGCAATCGAGCTTTGACTCTTATTCGCAACAGAAGGTTGTGTTTCCACACGGATCTAGATGATGTTGTTTGGAAGATCTGTCTGGAGCATCAATCCAAGGTTACTGGCTATGATGATCTTGTCAAGGGCCATATTGATCAATCTGCAAAGCAAAAGAAGAGGCGAAAGAAAACTATGAAGAAGAATGTTCCTCCTGCTCCAATAGAAAATTCCCCTGAACGCTCAGAAGCTCGGCCTCAGAAAGAAAATTCTCCTGAGCTAGCTATTCCTTCGCAACCCACTACTCAAGTCACAGATGCTCCTCCCTCACCAAGGCCAACTGAAACAGTGCATGTGGCCTCCCCTGTCAGAACTGATATTCCATCTCAGCAAGTTGTTTCTGAATATGGTGAAATTCCTTGCTCCGAACCTCAAGCTTCTCGTGCTCGTGAAACAGCAAATGTTTCGGCTCCTCCCACTGTTCAGCAACCACAGATTCCCGAAGAACAATCTCAACCACCTCGAGTGCCTGACTTGTCTTCAGTGCCATCTGTAAAAGAATCTGCTCCATTGCCTAGTACCTCTGCTACTCCCGCTGTTGTGCCACCAGTTAAATCACCACTCAAGTTATCCATCGACACAGCAATTAGAATTTCATATGCTGGTCCATCTGCACATAGATCTGTTTCTGCTCACCATATGGACTCCATTGTATATGGAGATGAAGTGATTTCAGTCGAAGATGAACTAAAATATCCTTATCCTCGTGAAGCACTGCCTTTGTTCTCGGTAGGTGATAGCGCCAAAGGACCGCTTTTCAATTGGAAAACGCATCCCCAATTCCTTCAGGAAAGTCCTTATGATAAGCCGCGCACATCTGAATCGCCTCATTTCTGGACCAAAGAACAGGCTATCTATTACTCTCGGGTCCTCTATGACAGCAAGAAGATATTCCCTCATGAATTTCCGGACATCCCAGCTATGAAGAACATTGGCTATTTCAACCAGCTGCTGCAAGATCTTAAAGATTTCTGCCTCACCAATGTTTTTGCATTCGAACGTCCTTGGAACAGAGAGATTATTCTTCAGTTCTATGCGACTTTGTACGTCTCTGGTAATGAACCTGATAGTTACAAGTGGATCATGGAGTGGATGACCGAAGGCAAACGCATCAAGTGCACCTCCACCGATTTTCTCTCGCACTTTCATTTCTCTCGCTTTGAGCATGGCAAAACTGAAATTCGAGTGCACAACATTGACATCATTTCCGATGAAATCTTTCGGTGCACCATGGATGCAGAAAAGATTCATGACTACAATGGTCCTCCCTTGCCTGAGCACTTAACTTTTGAGAATCAAACTTTATATCACATGCTCACTTACACCATATGCCCTCTGGCCAGAATGAATACAGACAATATCATCTCATATGTGCTTCAAAATGCTATATATGCAATCTCTGAGTGATATTTCTTTGATGTTGAAGATATATTTCTGCGCATCTTGAAGGATTCTTCTCATCATCCAAAATGCCTCAAAGTTTATGCACCATGGATACAGAAAGTAGTTGATCATGCCATGCACACAGAGTATTTGGTGAAAGTTAGTCATAAAAGCTTCATTCCTCCAGTTCGCGATACCTTGCAAGTCATGGAAGATATATCCTCGGGTAAATCACCAGCGTCAAGCCCCAAGACTATCACAATACATTCGATGGGCCACGTCTACCTCAGCGCGATCGAATGATATCTCATCAACCTCCATCGCAGCTTGAAGTCAGTTTGCGCACACAGCAACTTCTGCTGCAGCATATTGCTGATGATCGAAGAGAAAAAGAACACCTCGCCGCCGAGTTGAATGCAATCAACAACCAAACAAAAATAGTGCATATGATTGCGGATGAGAACAAGAAGCGGCTCTGGAAAATTCTTTGCAAGTTCTTCTCCGAGAAGCAACTCGTGAATGTCAATCTCAAAGAGATTTATGATTACATTGACAATGGCTTTTCCATTGAAGATTTTCAAGATCGAAAAACTCCTTCGCTACGTGCTCGAGAGCCAACTACTGATCTTTTGCATCTTAAGCTTCATAAGATGATCGAAGAATCTGAAGCCACCTCACCAATAGAGAAACCTGCTAAAGGAAATGTGCTTTCACGTATTGCTCAAGTGGCTGACCCCAATATGCCTTCGTCTTCTCAGCATCAAGTTGTCAATCCCGAAGTAAAATCCACTGCTACTGGAGCCGAAGATGGTCCCGTCACTTCCGAAGCAGAACACTCCACCGATAGTTCTTCGGGAGAAGTTGCCGAGTGAACCAAGTTCACCACTTTTGCACTCATGTTATTCGTCACCTTTTTTACACTAGTTAACAAAAAAGGGGGGGGAATTATATCGAGTCTCGATAGATTTGCTTTCAGTGTTTCTTTGGATTGCTTTCATGTGAATTTAAAACTTATGCCTTAAAGACTATCTGCTCTATGATGCAATACTTCCATGCTGTAATGTTAATAACCCCGCCTGCTGCACTATTCCTCTCGAATCATTTGTTTTGTAGGTGGAATTATTATCGGAAGTTATGAATGATTATACTATGATCTTGATGATTAAATATCATCAGTGCGAATCATTGTCTCAAATGATTGAAATTTTCTCTATATACTTCAATACTTGCAGGAGAATTAATCTCATATCTCTATCCCTGCATACATTTAGGGGGAGTCTATTTCATCATCGAGCAAAGTAACACTTATTCACTCTTGTTCGAATTACTTTTCACTTATCTATCTTCACTTTGATGATTATCTGTTTTGTCAACAACCGTCCAAAAAGGGGGAGATTGTTGGTGCAATAATTTGCCTCCTTATGGTTTGGAGTTTGTTGGCATAAACAGTATGGGACTTATGTGTTTGCTAGTGCACACAGAGTAACAGGTCCCTGGAATCAAGAGGAATTTGGTTCAAACGATGAAGATAATCCCCTGCATTGCAGTGAAAGTTATCACCGAAGATTATGTTGATAAGAGTGACCCCTCAAAAATTTCTAACGTGAAGCAATTGGTTCGGTGCTTGTCCGAAGGAAGTGACTGCGCCCGAAAAGAATGAAGACAAAGTGAAGACGTAGCATTTATTTTTGTTGTTTCCCTTCTCTTTATTGAGTCACAAGACCACCGTACTATTAAGAGGGGTGTAGAGTTTGAAACTTTGATTCTCTAATGCTAAACTCAAATCCTATGCAAGTTGTGAGAAAAATCTCTTTGTGCTCCGAGGAAATACTTGCCAACAAGAGACTGTGATCTTCTTTGTTGCGAGAGATTTGTCTCAGACTGAGGAGTTAGCATTACTTGTTCCTCAAGTAATGTTACCATTGCTCTTTGAAATCCGACCGTTGAGAACATGTCGGTTGGCCATTGGCTTGACTGCGTGTCCAAAATGGTCATTTCCCGCCAGGGAAGGCTGCGGCTATAAATAGCCATCCCGCACCGGCTTTGTCAAGTGGCTGCTCCATTTGATTCTGAGAAGATTGTTGAGCAACCCCCTCTCCGAGTGATTTGAGTTTAAAATCCTCCAAGACAAAAACCCCTAGAGCCGAAGAATTAGATAGTGGTTCAGCATCACTCGAATCTAAGTCCAGTACACTCCGCCTATTACGCTTGAGAGCTGCAAACTCTCTAGACGGTTAGGTGTCAATTTCTTCAGAGGCCAAGAATGATTGTGATTCTCGAAGAAGTCTGTAAAGGTTTGGAGATCACCTCAAGTATCTACCATGGGTGATCGGCATTGGTCAATGAACCAATTGTCGAGGAGAATAGGGTGAAGAGAGTTTATCTTCCGTGTTAAGTGACAACCCCTCCAACCAGACGCAGTCCTTGTGCAGAAGGACGAACTGGTCGAACAAATACCCTGTCGCCATCGAGCATCACTGGTTTCATCTGATCCCCCTCTTTCCATTCGTATTATCTCAATCATGTGATTTGCTTTGATGCTTGTATCAGTTTCTTTTCAGGAGTTTATTTTTGCTCCGCTGCTGGGTTATGAGAGTTTTTGAGATTTCCGAAGAAATTTTAAAACTCCCATTCACCCCCCCTGGTAGACATAATTCATTCCTACAGTGTTCAACTGCTCTATGTGTGTGGTTGCTCGTGGTTGAGGTGGCCGCGGTGCACTCTGCTGGCGTCCCGCCACGCGTGCTCTGCTCTCGCGTCCCTCCGTGCGCTCTGCTCACGTCCCTCCACGTGTGCTACCAGTGTTTGGGGTCGGTGCACGATCACGTACGTTCATGCTGCCATTATGCATGCGGTTGTGCCGGGCGCGGCGCCACGATGCAGTTACCCGCTGCAAAAACTGCCATGCGGACGTGCCGAGAATCCAGGCCGCTCTTCCCCCATTTTATTCCCGCGACCATTTACCTTCATCTCTCGCGCCACATGACATAATAAGCACACCCACGATGACACATACAGAGAGGATATCCGGCGGTTCCAATGGTGCTCCCAGCGGCCGATGACGACAACAGGGGGCAGTTCACCATGCATCACGTAGTGGACACCCACGTGAGGGGAAAGGACCTCTCAGTGGTGTACACGAACGAGCCGGTCTCGGTGGAGAGCTCCATCAAACTATGGAGCAGTTGCTTGCTGAGGACAAGTACCAAGTGGTCAGCTTCGACCTCGAGTTCACCAGCGGTCATGCCAGGCAAGATCAGAAGGTTGCCGTCGCCCAGTTGTGCGTGCGACATGACGTCCTCGTCTACCACTACCACCTGACCACAAGGCCTTGCGAGCGTTTCTCTAGGTTTATCAATAGCTCCGACTACAGTTTCGCTATGGTGGACACCACCAACGATCTAAAAGCGCTCGATGTTTCGGGCTTGACCTGCCAGAATCTTGTCAACATCCGTGACCACTACAAGGTCTGGGGCAGCACCAAGAATAAACAAAACTCCCTGGTTGACCTCGCCTCGGCCATCATCGACCCGTACTACATGAAGATGAAGGATGAGAGCAAGAAGGACAAGAATGCCTGGCACAGTGCCTGGGATCAGAGACTGGATGAAGAACACGTCAAGTACACGGCCAACGACGCATACGCAAGCTACGAGATGTATAGGCGGATCATTAACATGAGGAAGTGTCTTCGTCCTGCCCCAGACGAGGGATCGAGCCACAGAGCAGTGGCAGGAGCATCACAAGAAAAAGATGACTAGATGATTGTTTCCCCTAGTTTAGAATGCATGCAATTGTTTATTAAGGTGTGTGCGAATGATCTGTACAGTCACTTATGTAATTGGATGTTTATTATATATATATATATATATATATATATATATATATATATATATATATATATATATATATATATATATGTTGTTCTTCTGTAGATAGAGCAAATCACAGGGCTTATTAGCAGCAATCGCCTGCGTTATTATTGATCTTCGCACACATTTCTGATTATGGACCTGTTTGCCGCGTATCACACACATCTTGTTCAGTTGAACTGTTTCTGTTGTCTTGGCTCATCGCAAATAGTTCATCCAAGTGAACTGTATGCCCTCCATCACACACACCTTGATCTGGCTGACCGTTTCTGTTGTGTTTCCTAATCACAGACAGTTCATCCCAGCGAACTGTACGCCGTATATCACACACACCCTCATATGGCTGACTATTTCTGTTGTTCTGGATCATCGCAAATAGTTTGTATGGATTAATCGCATGCCACACATCACACTCGCAGCTCTGATCTAAATCATGTTTGATGTCTGCGCCATCGCAAACAGTTCATCTCATTTTTGAAGGTTTTCTTACACCACCATTTGCGATGAATGCATCGTACACAGTTTCGTCGAAGGGTCTCTGATATTTACGAGTCCATAGCTAGTAGCTAGATGGCTTCTTCTCTCTCTCTTTGATCTTCAATACAATGTTCTCCTCGATGTTCTTGGAGATCTATTCGATGTAATCTTCTTTTGCGGTGTGTTTGTTGAGATCCGATGAATTGTGGGTTTATGATCACATATTATCTATGAATATTATTTGAGTCTTCTCTGAACTCTTTTATGCATGATTTATATAGTTGTATTTCTCTCCGATGTATTGGTTTGGTTTGGCCAACTAGATTGATTTTTCTTGCAATGGGAGAGGTGCTTTGTAATGGGTTCAATCTTGTGGTGCTCAATCCCAGTGACAGAAAGGGACATGACACATATTTGTATTGTTGCCATTAAGGATAAAAAGATGGGGTTTGTTCGTATTGATTGGATCTATCCCTCTACATCATGTCATCTTGCTTAAGGCATTACTCCGTTCTTTTTAACTTAATACACTAGATGCATGCTGGATAGCGGTCGATGTGTGGAGTAATAGTAGTAGATGCAAGCAGGAGTCGGTCTACTTGTCTCAGATGTGATGCCTATATACATGATCATTGCCTCGGATATCGTCATAACTATGCGCTTTTCTATCAATTGCTCAACAGTAATTTGTTTACCCACCGTATGCTTTCTTTCAAGAGAGAAGCCTCTAGTGAAAACTATGGCCCCCAGGTCTAAATTGATGAACCCTCATGCTTCACTTATATTATTTTGAGAGTCTTATAAATAGTATGGTAATTTTCTTGGGTTATGAATTTAGTCCTAATATGATGGGTATTCAAGAGGGATATAATAAAAATTTGATGTAGATTACTCAATATGATAAGTTTGATTCCTCGCAATTGTTTTGCAATATAAAGGTGGTAATATGCAGGTTATGCTAATGAGTAATTGTGGTTAGTAATAATATTGGTGTTAAGG